>OX392464.1:93465124-94065124 GCA_947623515.1 Neoascia interrupta | reverse complement strand
GCATGCTCCTAACCAGTTTATCGTGAACGAATTTAAAAAGTTTGGCAGCTAGGCCATCTGGTGGTCAAATTATAAACATATGTTCTCAAGAGGGTACAAGCTTCCACATGTTTTCTAAACCAACCTCTGCTTCAACTCCTATTCTCACCTCCCCGTGGTGAACGGCAGATGCCATGTACCTCGACTGGAGATTGGGTTCCAACCCTTTTGGAAGGTTGTTGGGGGTAGCAGACGAGAGACAGGGGAGGAGGTTTCCTTCTCCTTGCATCCGGATGGCAGCGGAGGAATTCCCTAGATGGAATCAACAGTGGCGCCCACAGTTCTAGTCAGGCCGAACTACTTGGCGAACACCTTATATGGGCTGCTACGACGTATTCGGAGCTCAGGCCTATAAGGAGCGGGCTATCCGGCTCTTTGTCCTTGTAGTTAAACAAAGGATCTGGTCCTCTAGGTTAGGGGTCCTGCCGTCGCGTTGGGGTGACTTCCTGGCAACGTAAAGAAACACCAGTTATGAAGCAGTAGCAAGCCTTGGATTCGGACGGATTTACTGTTGACGGCATTCAGCGACTCTTGTGTGTTTTTTTATGTCTCGTCACCACATCACATTGTCCCCCTCCTTGTTTTGTTCATCCCGAATAAGCACATCATCAATGATTTCGTGCTAACGATGTAGGCGACCCACATGGACAACTTTCATCCACGCCCTTGGTCCTCGTTAGATTCGGAAGACGACACCCTTAATTCGCCTAACTACTCGGCAATGATCTTCCAAGTCCTACTGCTGCATTGGCAATATCCTTTTTTCAATGTGGTTTGTCGTTGAATTCGAGGGCTGTTGCTCTCGCATCGTACTCATACCTGGCTCTCTGGGAATGTCATCAATCCTTTCTCCAAGATCCACCACATAGCCCTCTGCGCATGTTGGGTCTTCAATGGTTAATCCGAACTCAAGTTCACTGGGTAGTCTGGCAGTCTGGCAGTCTGCCCAAATAAGACTTCGGATGAAGTGTACTATGATTCGCATTTCGGAAGGCCTTTAGAAATACAGAAATTCGCCAATCCCAAACCTGTTGATTCTCGTCCAGCACTGTGATGAGAGAAGTTCCTTCAAGGTCTTGTTGTGGCGTTCCACCATGCCTACCCTGTGCGGGTGAAGGGGTGTGTTCCGTGACTTCGGTAGACCTATAGATGCGCAAACTTCCTGGAATACCTGTCTCCGACTCGAAGTTTTGTGTTCGGAATGTAATTCTATAGGCACACTGAGCCTGCACACCCAGTGGTCCACAATCTGGTCGACATCGGTTTCAGCTTCTTGGTTTGGATTCGGAAAAGCCTCAGGCTACTTTCTGAAGTAGTCCGAGATTACAAGAACGTTACCGCTTTACCCGTTTCCGGAAACGGGCTTGCCGTGTAAAGGGCTATCCTTTCAAAGCGGCCCCTTGTTCATTCTTTGAGTCTCCTACTAGCTGCGCAGGTTGTGCACTTCCGGCATCAGCTCTCGAAGTCGTTTCTCGTACTTAGCTGGTAAAATCGTTCCAACCGTGGAACCACAAGCTACACCTTAAATGATCTTCCATCCGCCAACTCTCACGTACATGGTTGGACATCCACACTGCGCCCAATATGCCTTTAGCGTAGGACTTTTTCGGATTTGTCCCTTGCGCTCGGCTTCTCCATAGACTCCTTCCATGGAAGGATTGGTTCAATGTCAGGGCCTTCGTGTTGTATATTGCGAGGTTCCTCAGTAATCCAGTCTTTTGCATGTTCATATTGCATTGGAGTGCAGTCTTCCTTCGCAAAGCTGTACCTCGAGTCTCATAAGCTTGCAATCGTTCGATCCATCAATTTAACCGATAAATGCCTTGACAGGTGTGAGGTTATCTAGCATCGGTGCTTCCCAAAGTCGTTGCTTTAGATGTTGAAAGCTTCATTGGCACTCACCTGACAATATAAATTGTCTTCCGTTCCTAGTCAGCTGGTGCAGACACTGCGATCCGGCGAAGCCTCCACAAACCTCCTGTAGTGCGTAGCAAGACCAAAAAAGCTTCACAGCTGGTGTTCATCTTCGGCAACTGGCCAGTTTATTCCAGCTTCGATTTTCTCCGGATTCGCTTTTACTCGATTTGCCGATATCACATGCCCCAAGTATTAAACATTTGCACTGAAGAGGGATCACTTCTTTGGATTGAGCTTCAAACTTGCTGTCGAAGTCGTGTGAACATCTCGCGCAAGTTTTCGCGATGTTCAGCGAACGTCTTTCGCAAAACGATGACATCGTCCAAGTATACATGGCAGGTTTTTCACGTCAGACCAAGTAAGACACATTCCATAAGACGCTCAAAGATGACCGGCACGTAACACAGACCAAATGGCATTACTTTAAACTGCCCTAATCTATTGCCAGTTATGAAAGCGGTCTTCTCTTTGTATTCTGGATGGATCTGTACCTGCCAGTAGCCACTTTCAGGTCATGGGTTGAAAACCATTTTGCTTCAAAGAGTGTGTCCAATGTGTTATCTATTCGAGGTAAAGGGTAACTACCTCCGATGATCCCCGCAGAATAGAGTGCAGCCATACTTCTTTATAACCAGGACAGCTGGTGACGCCCACCGAATTTTTCAGCTTTCGATCTCATCTCGGCGGCCCTTCTTTTGTTTTGCCAATGGAAGTCGTTTAGCAGGCTGGCGGATCGGTCTAGCATCTCCGGTGTCTATGTGGTGTTACGCTTAGAGTGTTCGATCATAGTCTTCGTCCTGTGACTCAATATATCAGCCAATATATCTTACAGTTTACGAGTATTATAGTCCATCGATCAATTTTGATGGAGACAGGACTCGCAGGCTCACTCCCAGGTACAGTCGAAATGGCTGCAATGGGCGCACGTCTTACAATCACCTCTCCTGGTCTTAGCTTAACGTTGAGCTTATCTGGTTCCACTAGTCTTACCAAAACCACGTTGTTCTTTGGTTCCGCAAGAGCTTTTTAAACGATGCAACTTTTGAACTCCCGTTTACTATCTGGCTCGACGAGATAGAAACGATGGTTCTCGGGAACCCAGTTCACACATTTCAGCTCTCTGAAAAGAGCTGCAGAACTTCATCGCTTTCCGTTATCACCCAAAGATTCACAACATTTTCGTTTCCGTATACAATAGAAATTCAACGGGTCGATACTTAATCGCCTGTATTCGAAGGTCTATACTTACCTCGTGTGACTTCATGAAGTCCACACTCATGATGCAGTCCAGTTCCATTGGGACTGTCTAAGGCCTGGGCATGTACATGATAAAATCGTAACAATATTGCACCACATAATAATACGAAAAAACGGGGTTTGGTTTAAATTAGATTGGTCTAAACTAGACAGCTAAAACTTGAGTTAGCTGGTACTTTGATTCGGGTAAATTCAGGCAACGATGCCAGCGCTGAAATCCAACGAAGGTTAACTCTTGCCAGCGGATTATATTTAGGCTAAGAAGGCCAGTGAGTTGAGGAGCAAGGGCACTTTATAGCAACTGCTTCGAGATTTTGTCCCATCTGTATCTGCATAGACAAATATTGTAGGAGGAGAAATAACTTCGAACTGTACGGCGACACTCACCTAGCCAGAAGAGTCAGAATACAACAGCTGCGATGGCGGGGTTATCTAGAGCGTATCGATTTATCGTTTCACCCTGTGGCTCGTGTAACGTTCCGGTTACACGAGCTGTGGTGTTGTAGCTCTTAAAATACCCATCATCAAGATGACTTCAAACAAAGTTTATAAATTTTGACAATTGCACATTGTTCATTTTATTACTATGTACATATTATTTAGCAGGTACATTGAGTTCTTTCAACTTAAAAAAGAAATTAAATGCTTACAGTGTCCGAGATGCTTATCCCAGAGTCCTGGTCTTCCGCTTTCGAAGACAACGGAATACGCTTTAAGGTGCGGACATTTGTAAACGTAGGACGTTGTGCAGTACGTTCTTGAACTACAGGTGTCGACGTTCCTTGTCCGATATCGTCTTCGAATGATATCACATTCCTCTTTTTACTTAATAGCCTTAGGTTAATATCACTTAACCTACTGGGCAGCTCCGAGTTCTTATTGCTTACAGCTATCGCCAAGTTTCCTTGGTTTACCTGTTAAATAAAAATAATACAATGTTGTTTTATTATTTTGTTTAAATAAATTTGATAATATGTAACGATCTGGCAGTGAAGCCTTATAACAAGATACTTATATACTTCATCATAAGCGCGGGTCATCTCGCCTTCGTCTAACCAAATAACCAAAGCGAGTGATATTATGCTAAGGTGAATCATTGTCACTTTCAGGATAGAGATTTAAAAATTGAAGCTAGTAGCAATAGTGCCCTTAATAAATTATAATTTTTCTTGAGAGTGATGGGTAAGTAATCGACGAGCATATGCATCAAGAAACAGTACCAAGAATTGTCCTTTGACCCCTGTTTAATGGATATGCCCTGACGCAATGACACCAGAAACCCTTTCACGACAAAACTACCAAGTCAACTTTCCAAATAATATTGGAAAAGATTTGCGATGACAGCCAAGCTACCTGCAAGCGCTGCTCAACCGTCGCACCTTGTCCGAAACACTGCTCGAACTGGAGCTTTCGCTGAACTTCCTCGGAAGGGTAAAAATAGTGAATCTAATTTGGGTCCCAGATGAGCACGTACCAGATCTTCAGCAAGACATGGTCGGAGGAAAGTATGCCCGAAGAATGGAACCTCAGCATTGTTTGCCCGATCCTCATGCATGGACTGTCAAAGGCCAATGAAAACACTTAAGGCTGCTTCGAGCGAAAAAGATATAACATCGGACTGTACAGGCGGCACAGCGAAACTGACCTACCCAAAAGAGTCAAAATACAACGGCTACGATGGCTGGGTCATTTAGATTGGATGGACACCAACGCCCAGACCCGGCACATCTTCGAATCTACAGTAACGGAGCACCAACTCAGGCGGCACACGCAAGTGGAAGGCGATCTCAGCCATATTCGACTTTTGATATGAGTCGCCATATCAGACTTTTTGTAGGTGAATTTTCCAGCCACCAAGCTTTTATTTCACAGTGGAATATGTTAGACTTGAGCGAAACTACCACCTGTCATGCCTTTGGAGATTATGACGATACAACTGAACATCTCTGTAGTTTTCTTGCTCTTGCTCGCATCAGCTGGCGGATCTTTGGGGCTGACATGGTTAGTGCCGAACACCTAAGATTTTCATCCCTAAAGCTCCTTCACGTCTTTCTTTGAAAGAGGGGTAAGCTAAATATGTCAATGTTAGGCGTATGCATGGTAGTACAATGGACCAGTAGTTTTTCCTATGTGCTCCAGTGAATAGCAGCAACCTCCAAAAAAAGCGTTATCATTGGAAGGGTAACTCAGATTTAGGGTGCTTAAAGGTCTTCACAAGGCCTGAACTGCACATATTTACCGGACAGAGTATAGTATAACGTTCCCACATCTCTTCATCCACAAGTAGACATCGAGCGCTCCCGATCAACTAACTGTCAATTCGTTTGACCATTCGTTAATCGCAGCATTTAGGTCGACGAAACTCAATTCGAACTCACTGAGTAATATGACCAAACATTAAGGGCCAGTTTTTTAGTGCGAGACCATCCGAGTTTCCGAGTTAAACTGAGATTAATTCGAGAAATTAATTTTTCAGTGAACATTGGTCCGGGATTAATCTCGGCTCAACTTGGTGGCCCAAACTGCCAAATTTGGTGAAAAAACTGTTCGCTGGGTTATTTCTAGATTCGTTTTATTCCGGGCTTGCCCAGCTTAATTCGTTTGGTTTAAGCTGGGCTTGACTCAACACTGACAACGACATCGGCGCTTAGATGTCCAAGAGCAGGAGGTAGGTCGGGCCAAGAGCATTAAGGGAACAATAATTCTTGCCAATCGCTGTTTCTTTCGGCTTCGAAGGCAATTGAGTAGCAGAGCACTCTCTCGAGCAACTAAACGGTCTATTCATAAGTCTCATCATGCCGATGCTACTATACGGTACAGGGCCATGGACCCTGTCAAAGACGATTGAACACACTTTAGGCTGCGTCGAGGACAATCCTTTGTTCAAAAACGGCGCAGCAGAAGAGCACTGACGCTAAGGTGAAGTAAACAAGATAGTAGAGCAAGAGGCAGGTCAGGCAACTCGCGTGCCAAAATCTTGTGGTGGCTAGAAACAAAAAAGCTGGCTAAGCTTTTTGTTTGAGCCCTAAGTCAACATCGCACTGTGGCGCCACCTAAAGTTAGTAAGCTTTTGGGTATTCTTTTATTTTTTGCCCTCCGTTCGTACTGAGAACGATCTTTCGCTGCATCTCCTTCCAGCACTATTTGCTCTACTTGACGACGATTTCAGTTTTAGCTGTAAAAAATGGGACTGAACGGTTTGCCCGGAATTCAAAATCCCGAGTGTCAAAATCGGATTTCGTATTTCGGAGTTTTGTAATCGGGACTTTGAATTCCAGGATTTCGGTGCCAACCCGTTTAAAATTTTGGTATTTTCTCTCGTTTTGACAGGTTGGCATTTCCAGGAATTCAGAAAAGTTACCGCCACATAGCTTAATGCTAGGATAAATGACACATGAAGTTCCTTTCAGTTTTTTAATTTAACAAATTTATAGAGGCTATAATATAATCACTATAAAAGATTTTTTTTAATTGAATAAATAAAAAATAAGCATATTTACCAATAAGAGGGCAGACAGAAAGTATCTCGATATGAGGGAACTTTCTTTCTTTGCCATCACATGGGATAGAGCGATGATGTCATTCTCCATATTAAACTCTTCGAAGTGGCTCATTATCTCGGTGCCCAGATCAAACACGTCAAAGTGATGGCGACCTCCAGATTGTGCTAAAATCGGTTGGAGGTGCGTGTGCCATTCTTGAACCTATTTGAAAAGCATACATAAAATTACATAAAATTGTTTGAAGTTTGTTTTAGTAATTTTTTTTTGTTGATTGTTTTATTTGTCATTCTTGAAACTTTTTGAAAGTAAGATTAATTGAAACTTTTTATAAACTAAGATTAACAACACCGAACAGAAACTGATGCACACTCACACAGAAAAATTTAAAATTAATGTATCATAAAATTGAAGTTCGGCCTTTAAAAGCTCGGAATACCACCGACTCGCTGTTCAGGGTTGAAAAATTAACAAAAGCTTTCTAAACTCAATAGAAACTAATGAGGACCGCTATATTTAGTCGACGTATTGCAAATCAGGACACTCAAACAGACTTATACTAGGAAAAAAATTAAGTAGTTGTCCCAGTAATTAAAACAAGCCAAGTAATAAAAAAAAACTCTAGGAGTTAATACAAATATAATTTCTGGTACTACATACTTAACATAAGCTACATAAAGTTTGCTCATAATATGAAACTTGGGGAATCCAGTTATTGTAAAGTGTCCTACAGAGTCTGCCAGGAAGCAAGTGAAACTGCCGACAAAAACAATATACGACCACTAAGGAAGCGTGCAAGGACTTCATGATGTTTGCTTTCATGATCGTCGTTCGCGCAAAACTGAGCTGCAATGTTTCGCGCAAAAATTAATTCGGGTTTGCCTTCGACCGGGAGAAAAATTCGAGGTGGAAGTGATCAATTTATGCAAAATTGTTGACGACCCGAAAGATATAAACAGGGACTTATCAGGCGGTATAATAAGAATATTTTCTAAAAGAAATGTACAGTTTTATGGTTGCGATAGACAGTTTGCCCAATTCTGGAGCAATTAAAGGTCCGAGTGCTGGGGGATAAACATCAGCAGGAAGGTATAAAGGAAAAATATGTGAAACTGGTTCGCTGAACAATCATTCCAGCAAAGGAAAACTAAGGAAACAAAGGGTAATTCAAAAGATAAAGGCCTTAAAAAGTGAAAACAATATCCAAAGGAGATTTGTGTGGCTTCAAAATCGTAGCTTTACGATTTAGGTGCAAAACCAATGGTAACGGATGGCAAGTGCGTCATAAGTAGGGAAGACGCAGACGCCTTACAGGTCCTGGCGTAGTTGTTTAGTCTGTCTGCACCCATCGCAGTCACGCCAACGAGCCATGTGTTTAACAGAGAAATCAAAGTATGGTTGGTTTGGTTGGTAGTCTACATTGGCTGCCTGCATCAACCTACCATCGGTTGCTACGTCTACCATTGGCTGCCTGCATCTGTCGCCAATGGTAGACGTGGCAACAGATGCAGGCACACCTAGCGCGAGTTCGGGTCCAGAGAAAAGCTATTCTGAGCCTTGTCAAGCGAGCTCATCAGAGATCTCATTTCCCTGGATACCAGTATGACATGGGACCCACACAGGATTTACTGTATTTAGCCTTCCGACTAAGTTCAACAAATTCTTGAGTTCGAGCACTATATTTGACGAGGTAAGAGGGTTGAGCAACGCATTTAGAGCGGCTTGCCTTTTCACTACATTTACAGTTGACTTGTGTGTAGGTAACTAATGTTTCATTTACACCGTGTTCTCTGGATGAGTTGCACATGTTGTCAAACGTCGCGTTGTCAAACGTCGCGTTGTCAAAAGCACCCACATTATCGACGATGTGGGTGTTAAACATAAAAAATAAATAAATAGAGTAGCGGAACAGCTCGAGGTGAACCAGGGCCAACTTCTCAACAATGTATGCTGGTGTGTTAATTTCTTTTACATACAAAAGGACCTACAATTTTTTGCCGAATCCGAACGGCACTTTGAGAAGTTTTTCAAGACAAATGATACTCTCGGAGGGCTTGTCAGACCCTCGCAGAGGTGGTGACCGTGAAAAAGAACAAGTCTTTTTTTTTCAGGTGACGATGGCAGGATTCGAGCCCAGGCCTCCGGCGTAGTAAGCACACACACTAACCACTACGCCACGGCACCACATGTTTAACATAAACGTACATAATGTAAACATACTTTACATAAGTACATAAACGCCCAGCACGTACTCCTTTTGGTCAAGAGCACATTCAATCCTACCAGCATGGTTTTGACAGTTTCGCAGGGTTTTCCACGCTGATAGGCGTGTTGCATCTCAGAAATTGGATGCAATCAAAGAGCAATCTTGCGTACGCGCAGCTCAACTAGTCCTCCAAATTTTTCGGCAAGAAGGAAGATAGACTTAGGGGTCTAAAAACTTTTGGCTACTCTATAGTCAGACTTACCAGGTTTTGGCATGAACACGACTTTAACCAGACGCCCAAGGGTGGGTATGTAAGCCGAGGCGATGCTGGACATTTTTTTAGCATGGCCAACAGCTGACATAAACTTTGTTTCAGCATAACTGGGTAGATTGCATCTGGACCAGGTGACTTGAAACTGTCAAAAGATGCAATTGCATATTTGATAGCGTCATCAGTCACCACTCTGGATGCAATAAACCAGTTTAGCCGCGTTGTGTTCGTTGGTTCCAGAGTGGCCACCGTTGCCGGTTCCACTGAAGAGCTCGTGGTGATCTCATTTCCCGGAAAATGAGTCTCTCAAAGAAGACTGAAGGTAGATACCATCAGATTTAAGAATCGAAGAAAGATTGCTTGGTCTGCTCCTCATGCTCTGTACGCGTCAGGTCATTTACACACATGGAGGGGACCTAAAATCTTTTGCCGATTCCGAACGGGGCAAATTGAGAGGTCTCTAATGACAAAGAGAGACCTCCTACTCTCGGAGGGCTTGTCAGACCCTCGCGGAGGTGGCAGCGTAAAAAGTTGGTATTGCCCCGTCCGAGAATCGAACCTGGGACCTCGTGCAAGATACCGTTGGACCACAGTGCTGTTGCTGCAGCGGTAGTAGCAGCGAAAGTTAGAGCTGTCAAAAGTTGAAACACATGTATTCAGTGTATTGCGCAAACAATGTGTGACGGCAGCGGCAGCAAGAGTTGGGCAACTTTTAACTTTTGCAGCGCTGCACGGTCGCCAGCTCGCTTCAAGGAAAGTAAACAATGGAAGAAATCGTGAAAAATCAAGAAATCTTATGGAATTTGTGTAACCCGCTTTAAAAAAATAATAAAAAGGAAGCTCAGGAGTGGAAACTCTCAGCCATGGCTTACAAAACGAGGCCTCTTTCTGACATAAGTGCGCTTCACCATTGTGTTCCGAGTTTTTTCTGTGCCGCGCCGCATATGTTCGCGCTTCATACTGCGGGCTACCACTGTGGGCATTGTGGCTCTACGGTTAGTCCTAAACAATTACAACTCCACTACGTCAGCAACTTGATTTAAGGTAAGTTAATTCTATACGTTTAAAGTTGCGTTTTCATAAAAGCTTCGCTGAATAAAATTCCGAAGTGTAAGTCAGAAAACGCTTAAGGCTGCTTCGAGACAAAAATCCTTGGGGCTATAGTCCCGTCTGCATAGACAGAGAGTGCTGATGACTTGGCCAATTAATCTTTATGATCTAGTCTAATGAATCTAATTAATTTAATTTATTCATTAGATAATCTAATAAATCTAATTAATTAATCTTATGATGTCACTTATTTGTCAGAGAGGTTAGAGAGATCCTTCGCATCTCCATTAAACGACCACAACCAGCCCAACACGAATGAATAGACGAAGAGTGCAGAAGCAGCTCTAACAGAAGAGTCGAAATACAACGGCTGTTATGCCGACGTCATCTAGAGCGGATGGATAACAATGCGTCGGCCAGGAAAATCTTTGAATCTAACCCGCAGGGAAGGACGGCGCAGCAGAGGTGCACTGAGACTCAGGTGGCGAGCCCAAATCCAAGGGAACCTTAGCGAACTTCGCTTGTAACTCAGCCATCTGCATCAGGTAGTCATCACGGCTAGCTGGGTGAATAACCTTCAAGCAACGGCACCTAAACTTCACACTCAGTAAGATTTATTTATTTTCGGGAGCTTAACGATAAACCCTTTCCAGGGCAAAGGTATGACAAACATTCTCGATGAGTGAGTGCAAAAGCTCTACCGACCACGTATAATAGCAGCCCTAATTCTTGGATGATTTGATCGCAGATATTGCCCCTTCCTTTATGATTAGTGACGAGTATTCGTGAAATTCGAGCTTCGGACAGCTCATTTTGTCGAAACAAACAGAGATTCGATTGACAGATTTTGAATAGAGCTTGAATAGTTTCGCGGATTTAGAAAAGAACTATGGCCAGCTTTGATCTCTCTCCGGTCACTGAATTGCTGCCAACTTATTTTGGTCGCACTATGCCTTTGTTGTGATCGACCAACAATTTATCTGAACTGTAATTTGATCTCAACAGCTCGAGGTGAACTAGGGCCAACTTCTCAACAATGTATGCTGGTGTGTTAAGTTCTTTAAATACAAGGGGACCTACAATTTTTTGCCGAATCCGAACGGCAGTTTGAGAAGTTTTTAAAGACAAATGATACTCACGGAGGGCTTGTCAGACCGTCGCGGAGGTGGGGGCCCTGAAAAAGAACAAGTTTTTTTTTCAGGTGACGATGGCAGGATTCGAACCCAGACCTCCGGCGTAGTAAGCACACTCACTAACCACGGCACGATGAAAACCGAGTATTACCGATCATTAAGGAGTTTTTGGGATTCAAGATAAAAAGCATTTTCATAACCTTAGAAAGAAGGCAAAAGAGGGAGAAGAAAAATCGACTTTCGGAGAGACCTCTAGATGAAAAGTCTTTAACATTTCTGATTGAAAGGATGATGTTCAGAACAGTCGGTAATATTTCGAAGATAAGTTTTAATGTATGTGGACCTAAGTATAATGTATTATGATTTCTTTAAGTTCTTCTTTAATTAAATTTTTTAATTAAAATATGGACTTTTAAAAACCGAAGCAGGAATATCTTGCTCAACGCAAATAGTTACTGAGCTGTTTTCTATGTTTTAAACCACAATACATTTGTTAAACGGACAAAGTTTACTTTAAAACAAAACAATATTGAAAACATTTGTTACCTTGGAAAGAACTCCCGCAAAGTTCTGATTAGGCTCAACTTCTATGCTTACTTCGCTTGTTGGGTCACTCGTACTTTCTTTGGGTAAGTTACTCGATTCTCGATTATCGTCACTTGAAATTTCACAGTTTGTGTTATTGGTAATAGAGATGTTTAAATCTTCAGGCATGAGGTTTGTTTGGTCCTCAACTGTTTGATCCTTAACTGTTTGATCCTTAACTGTTTGATCCTTAACTGGTTGATTCTCAACTGCTTGATCCTCTACAATTGTTTGAATATCTAACATACTATCAGATTCAAACGGTCTTTCTCCATGGGATGACGCTGATGATTTGCATGTCATTTGCTCCCAATCCAAATGATTTTCATTCGCACCCTTTTCCGAGGCGACTTCGTTTTGCTGCAAGCTTATCCCCGAATCCCTACTCATTGTGCGGTTTTTGTCACAAAATCCCTCTTCGGGAAAGCCAAGAAAATCTAAAAATTAAAAATAAAATAAAATTGTGACATTACTATAATGTTTACATAATGTTTAAATTAAATCTTACCTGGCTCAGAGCAGGGCGACATTGGCGGCAAAAACGAAGCTCCAGAAATAGGTTCACAAAGGTTCGTACATTTTCGATCACCTTCACGGACATATTTTTTACACCGCTGTGGAAAAGAAGTATATTTAGAAATTATTATTTAAGTTAAGCTTTTGCTTTGGTTTACCAAAGACTTTGTAAGCCAAAGATCTAAATCTAGTTAAACTCGACGCAAGGAAAAGATACCCTATTTGTCCCTCGCACCACACGGGACGTAATTAGTAGTACTCCTACAGTTATTGCCATTTTCCTCGTCTCTCCCCTCCTCACTATATCCCAGTGCTCTTCCCAGGGCTGGATTGGTGTGGGCTTATACCACTTCGGTTACCCTCACCTCTCCGCCCCCACGGGATCACCAGCACATTATTCCCACTGGTACGAGTTTATACTGCTTCGGTTACCCCTACCTTCCCCCCAATTCTAACGCGAGTTGTTTGTAGTACGGGTTTGCACCGAAGACGGTTACAGCTTCTTGCCTGAGAATACCCCCTGCAAGGGTTAACACCAAATCGGTTAACCCTGCACCTTCCCATCCCCGAGGATAATTCTTAGCAGAGAAGCAACAGGTTCGGACTTATACCGAACAAGGCGAATTCCCATCTGGAGTCCAACGAGACCACCCTTTCTTCAGGAAAGCCGCTCACTGGCCCCCCTCAACTCTGTTGACAACGGTTCACACCGAAACGGTTACCCCCAGCATTCATTACCCTCGGGTATGTCTCAACCTATCAATCTCTGGTTGGTGACCTTCGGTATAGGTTTATACTGTCAACGGTTGCCTAGACCCCTCCCACCCAAACGGGTAGTCATCATTTAGATCCCGGGCTGGTAACTTCAGCCCTACAAGTCACAATGGACCTTATTTGGTCTAAGTGTGTCCCTGCCCAGCGGGGACAGCCACCCAACCTAAACCTAACCTAACCTAACCTAAGGTATTGCTATCAATTTGTAACATTGTCAAGCATTATAAAGCTTTTATGTTGCCAATTATTGAATTTAGAGTATAAAGTGAAAAATACTGCAATGCAGACAAGAACGCCACAAGTACAAGTTATGTGGTATTAACTTTAAAGAAAACGTTTATCTCAATTCCGATTTAAGCCTGCATACACAGACTAGAAGTGTTTTTGCGCTTCACGAGCAAAAGCGGAGAGAGGAACACCAGAAGCCAAAAGTGAGATCACGACGTATAGAGATAAAAAGATCGTAGGTCGAGGACCGAAAGTTCTAGTACTAAATGGTTAGGACGATCAGGAGGACTACGTAGGCGAGACGCTCTCCACTCTGCGAATATGGGAAAAACATTTCGGCAGACTGATAACGGCGAAGGCAAACTGAGTTCCGCTGTGCTGACCACCCGACCTGGAGGAAGAGATAGTTGCTGTGTCCAAAGTTATGTGTAAGGATTGGTAGCTGATTTTGTTGGGAGCATACACCACCCCACCTGAACGACAGCTATAGCTCTGAGATAGTCAGGGACTTTGACTTAAGGGCTCACTCACTCACAAGCTTTCTTTTTGCCGCATATCCTGGGAAGGTCGCGGAGCGAGGGCTGCTAAATGGTCCTACCATCGTTCTCGATCCTTCACCGCTAACTCTAGAGACACAGGCGCGATCCCAGGCGATGTCGACCGGCCTCCGCAGATCTTTTACTATTGCTCCAGCTTGGTAAATCCAATCCTAAAGGATACATTCTCAGTGTAACTCCTCCCATCTTTCGTGAAATAGACCACGAGGTACTGAAACGTCTCTAGCTGTTTTAATAAGACTCTATTTATGTGCATGCTACACCGCACTGGAGTTCGGAAAACAACCATCACTTGAGACTTGCTCACGTTTACCTTCCTCCCAGCATCACCAGAGACGGCTGCAAACCCCCCCAGTACTCGCTGAAGTTGCTCCTCGGGTGATGCAAGGACAGATAATCCATCTGCAAAAAGCAGATGGCTTATCCTGATGCCAGCCCTTTTGAAACATCCTTCACACTGCGCTTCATCATCCAGTCCATATATGCTATGAAAAGGAGAGGCGATAGAACACAGCTCTGGCGAAACGCGCACGTCAAAAGGATGGGATTTGACGCCATTTATCCGAACACAGCTTCTGCAGCTCCCATACAAAGACTGAATGGCTCTCAGATGACGCCCACTTAGTGCATAGTCCTGCAAAACGCTCCAGATTTTATCCCGAGGAACCCGGTCATAAGCCCTTTCCAAATCTACAAAACACGCGTAGACCGGTATGGCATATTTATTTATTTTTTTTATTTAGATCTACAATTATGAAATCAACAGACCGAAAAACAGTACAATATTTAACATAATACTAACAATGCTAGTTCCTTAAATCTACTTCTGGGTAACGCAAATATCAAGCTGATCATATACAAGGTTAAATAGTCTACAGCAAAAAGTAACTGGCTCATTGGCCCCACATAAGGTGGAGTGATGAACTTCAAATAACAGTGGTCTAGGTCTAAGAGCCCTTAGGGGTGCATATATACATATTAAAGAACGAAGGTTACAACAGTCAACAGACGAACAAAGTGAATCTCTAACGAACATTACGCAATGCAATTTACGACGAACTTCAAGGGAATCCAAACCCAATACATCCAAACATTCCCAGGCCTTGTCAAGAATAACCTAAACAAAAAAAAAGCTGGTCGGCTGTGTCTGTGCCAGGCCGAAAGCCGCACTTGTTTTCGCGTAACAAAGGCTCTGGGACGCGATTCCAACACCAGTCAGCAATGGTATTGCCATTTTCAGTGTCCTGTTGGAGACTGAGCAGCTCCGAAAAGTTCTCGATCCATCTGCGTAAGACGTCTTTCTCACTTGAGAGAAGTGTACCGTCTTTGGAGACGGCGAATATTCTGCCAAAACATCTGGTTTGCAGATTTGTAATCGTATTTTTACCTCTCGCCGAACTTTTTCCAAGCCTGTTCTTTGGCTGTTCTGACCGCCATATTGGATGTACGGGGCTCGAGAAATAGATTCCCTATATTCATTCCACCCAATATAGGCTCTCTTCTTCTCGCTGATAGCTTTTTGAACTCCAGGAGTTTTAAGCCACGCACTCCTTTCCCACCACCAGTCGCCACACCAAGCCGCTTCACTCCACAAAAATATCTTGCAGA
The DNA here is from genome assembly GCA_947623515.1 of Neoascia interrupta. Taxonomy (NCBI): domain Eukaryota; kingdom Metazoa; phylum Arthropoda; class Insecta; order Diptera; family Syrphidae; genus Neoascia; species Neoascia interrupta. The sequence continues at coordinate 94,049,483 of OX392464.1, read as the reverse complement.
GGCAATGACTGCCGATGAAAACAGCTGCCATTGTTCCTCTACATTTAAAAGGTCAGTTTGAATTTGTTCAAGCTCCTCCGAAACTTGCAGCGCACATCACTCCCTGTAATCAGATTCAGCATCCTGTAACCTTGCCCACCGTATGTGGGTCACCCGTCTTGGTTTTCGCCTAGGTAGCAAAGGAATACTGTCGCTAAGGCGCGATTGACGGCTCAGCTCCTCTCAGAACGCGATAATTTTTTCAACACACGATGGTACCACAAAGAAATAAATCAAAGGTCTCTACTTTAAACTGTGCCGGCACCAAGTGATATTGTGAATGTTTTTGTGTGGGACAAAGGTGTTCATGATGGACAAGGCATAAGCACAGCAAAAGTCCAACAAGTTCCCTCCGTTCCTGTTTTGATCCGGGTCACCGTGCCTCCTAATCACACTTGTCCAAGTACTGTTGTTCGTACCAACATGAGCAGAAGAAATAATTCCATTTCTGACACTATCCAGGGCAGCATCAACTTCGTTCATACACCTGCACAAGAGCCGAAGTCGATCGCTCGCTCGTGGGGATACGCTCGCGAGTATCCCCACACCCGCCTGTGCAGTCATGTTATGTGGAGCGCCAGACGAAGTCTCTGGTTCCGAAACCTTTCCACTTAGTTGATGCGATGCCAGTAGCATCGAGCTGATACTTTTTAGCCTCCTCAACCAGTTCAAGTTCCTTCTCGATTAGTGATGACTGATGAGACATTCCATGTGCCAATTTTAAGTTGGTGCCGTTGTCGATTTGTAGCCTGACCAATGAGGGCTTCATTGGCTTAGCGCTGCCCCCCTCCGTAATGGATAGCGTCACCATTGCTGGGCTGCTCGTTACTTCTTCGAGTTGAGCCCGGTCGGATGCTGAGCGTGACATTCCGAACACCAAGCGCTCGCATGCTGACACCCCTCACGCTTAGCTCCAAAGGGTGCCCTAGGTTACCAGGATCAGCACAAATCCGAGGCTTCTTTTTTCTTCTCTTCATGGTGGTGTTGCCTAAGCCAAGCAGCTAGGTATTGCATTTTATACCTAGCTGCCAGGTTCCTATTCGGCCGTCCTAACAGGGGTATTTCAGTCCTTAGCTCACTCAGGAACACCACAGGCTTGTAAGCTGGGTTGAATCAAATAATGCACTCAGTGCTTTTCAAGCAGGTTTTCGTCCAGGCCTGTCAACAATTGACCAAATTTTCACCCTAACGACTATTGCGAGTCATTTTATTGGGAAGAAAAAGAAACTTTACTCCTTTTTCGTCGACCTGAAAGCAGCTTTTGACACAGTAAATAGAAATCTGCTTCTTTATAAATTGTCAAACCTAGGTATATCCTCCAAATTTATAAGATTATATGAAAAACTGTTGGCTAACAATTCTGCTTCAGTTTGGGATGGAAGTAAGAAATCTTCGGAATTTCTAACAAACTCTGGAGTCCCACAAGGCTGTATTTTGAGTCCCCTGCTGTTTGCTTTGTTTATCGATGATGTAATAAATTTCTTGCCAGGTGGAGTAAGATTTGGAGATACTCTAATAAAGGTACTTCTATATGCCGATGATCTTGTTGTCTTATCAGACAACCCTCTTACTCTTCAGCTTGTCATCAATAAGCTGAAAGATTATTGTGATCTTTGGGACCTAAAAATTAATGTTTTAAAATCTAAAATTATGATTTTTAGACATCACCACAAATTGAGTAGGAGCGAAAGGTGGACCTTGGGCAACGACAACATTGAAATTGTGAATGAATTCAAATATCTAGGCTTCCGCCTGAAATTCAATTTAGACCTTCGTCCTTACATTAAAGAAAGATCGGTGGCAGCTAAAACTGCGATCAATTCTATGTGGAACAGGTTTTTCTCCAACAAAGATGTTGACTTGCGGTCTAAATTCAGGGTTTTTGAGGCGGTAGTTAACACCTGTTTTCGGTATGCAAGTGAAGTCTATGGTCACCGAAAGCTCGACGAGGTTGAAGCTATCCAACGTTTCTTCGTAAAAAGGATTTTCAGGCTCCCTCGATCATCGCCAAACTACGCGATAGACATTGAAACAGGTTTATCTCCAGTTTTTGTAAGAAATGCCAAATCAAGTGCCGACTATTTGTCCAAAGTTATTATAAGATCTGTGAATAACTTGCAACGTAGAGTTCTTTTGGTTGCACTAGAAGGGGGTTCACGGCTCACGCCATTCCTTTTCACCTTTTAAGGAATGGCGTGAGCTTGCTGTTAACCATAATTGTCAATTAAATCTTGACGAGAGAAATTGCCACGAATGGCGAAGTATATTCTATGACTGCCTGGCAGCCATTGACGAAAAGCTCTATCAGCAGTCCTTGTGCAGAGCGAGAATATCACTTACAAGAGAACTTTACAAAAGCCTCACTCACGATTTACACACCGCCAACTATTTTTGTGATAAGCTGAACGCGTCCTTCAGACCATACCGAAATGACTTAAACCCGCTTTGTAACCTCTGTAACCTCAATCAGAACGAAGACACCTTCCATTTCTTAGCTTTATGTCCTATCCTTCAAGAGATCCGAAGATTATTGTTTGCCAAGAGCTTTCTCTCGATCCAGGAATGTCGCTCCTTACTAAACGGCGGATTTGGTTGGAAGATACTTACATGCTATCTAAAAGAAGCAATTGCTTTTCGTAATTTGTATCAGTCTCCGTGAGCTAAATCAGCAAAACAAAATCAGATCTATCCACGAAGAAATCCCTTCTGTTCCGTTTTAAGCTAAACCAAAAGCCCATAAGTATAGATGACAAAGAAGTCACAATCTTTTCTTTTGTATTACAAATTAAACTAACAAAAAAAAAAAAAACCCTATTATAAGCACTAATTATGAATTAACTTTCTCGGTCCTATCATTCAACGGCAGACGGTTCTAAGCCATGTTGTATACTACTTTTTGTAAACTTCTTTTTGTAAAAAAAAAAAAAAAAAATATATGGATAACAGACGCCGACCAAGAAGCCGCTCACCCCGAAACAAAATTTCTTTGAGTTTTACTCTTTATAGTTCGCCCATCTGGGATCAGACGCTGACCAGTTTGCCGCAGACTATTAATCAGACGCTGCTGGCTTTTATTTAGACCTTCTAGTTCATCTCTCAGTTATAAAATACTCCCGACAGCATCATTTATAACATGATGAAGACTACTTCTTCCAACGGATTTAAGTCGGCTCTAACGTCAGGCATACCTTACCTCAAGGCTATTCTGACGTCGACCCTGCAGGGGGCACAAGAATTTCTACTTACGGAAAATATATACAACTGTAAAAATGCTGGAGAAAAATACAACGTTTTGTACTTACTTGCTTTTTTAGAAGTTCAAATTCTGGTCCTAGTTTAAACGTTCGCTGTCTCTTAAAAACGTTCCCGTTTATTTTAAGGATATTCAAAGTAAGTGGAAGATATTCTATACTCGAACGAATTGGTAGAGACATAACCTCTCTGGGCTCCTCGATATTGTAGATACGTTTAATAACCTCGTCAACAATGACAACAAGATCGCTTTTGTCATGTACACAACGAAACACATCAGTTGCGACAACAGCTGGCGAAAGCATTTTTTGATCCTGTTCATCTAGATCCGAAAAAAATACCCCCTCGTCATCTAAATGGGGAAGAATAACTTTAACCGTGGTAAGATCTTCCGTCGAAGCTGAAAGAGAAATTTATTGATAAAACTATTTGTTCTGAGGCAAGTTTACAGGCAATACATACTTTTCAAATTAAGAAAGTCAATGTCATCATCGGTTTTTTGAAATCCCTCCCCACTTTGGTCCGTATGATTATCTAGCTCTGTTGTGATATCTGCGGATAGCGATTCACCTAGTATGTTGCCTGAACTAGTTTCCAACGAGGACGCAGACATAGAAGCGGAGCAATTTACATCTAGCTTCGAGCTTTCGCTTTCTGTGCAGTGCGATTCACCGAACACGGTGCTCGTACAGTTTCCAAGTGAAACCGAAAGAGCAGTGGTGTCACTTAAATCAAGGTCCGAATTCTCAGAGTTAGATGTATTCATATCTGTGCCTGATACAGAATCATTTACTAAGTCACTTGCTGCACATGCCATCTGTTGATCTAAGGTCACATCGGAAGAACTGTGATTTTCGTTTTCACACGTGAGAGTTTGAGATTTCTGTTTGGGAACATCCGAATTTTGAGCTGCTTGATCCATAGATAATGTTTCAGCCTCCATTTGTTCTGTGGTACCACAGTTTCCTGTTGATAGTTCTTGACACTGGTGCATTTCCGGAATTTCGTCCGCTTCACTTTCGATTCCAATTGGTATTTCTTTTGCGTTACTTATCTTCGCCATTTTGTATTGACTAACTGGGTAATTTTTTTCCTTACGTAATATTGTATCTTCTAATTTAACATAATGTTCAATGTACGCATCAGACATGGGTGGCCACAAATCAGATAGTGAAGTATTTGTTCCTTCAGCGTCAATAAAATCTTTAATTTTAAAGTACATTTCAAAGTTTATATCTGGCCTTAGTGTATTATATCGGTGCTCCAGATGATGCGTAAATAATTTGTAATTTTTTTTCGAATCAACTTCGTCATCGTAATCAAAATCTTCTATGGCAGAATGTTGCCAATTTGACGGATTTGTAAAATTCTTACTTAGCGAAATTACAGAATGGCTCGTTTGGTTTTCTAAACCTGAATTTGTATTTCTGTTTTTTAAATCTATGTCGTCGAAACGTTTACTTTTCGATATTGTCTTTAATCGTTTTGGGCTCATTGTTGCTTCGTAGGGACCGATTATTTGTTCACTGGGACGCTTTCTTTCTTTTCGAATGTTTTTTGAGACCGTTGACGTCGAATAGATGTCTAGATTGTTTCTAAATAGTAAAAGAGGTTGTGATTATTTAATTAGAACGAAGTTCAAATGTGTTTAATCGTGAGAAAAGAAGGATGTTTGTAAACCGGGCTGGACAGTCTTTGATTTTAGTATTAGACCCGTATCTCGCAATTAGAGATGAGATATATAGGGCAATGAATAGTTTTGATACCCCTGCCAAACTGGTCAGGCTCAGCGTGCGTTTTCCAGGGTGAAGTTCACCCTTGGAGTGGGTGTACCCATACGCAAGTCACTAAAAATAGCAGCCTGTGAAAAAAATGGGGTGACAACTGCAAAATGTAAAAAGTAAAAAACATTTTCGCATTAAAGTTTGACAGTTTTCACGGGTCGTGGAATTTTTTTTTGGTGGGATTTTCGACCTCAATAGAAACGAATTAAAAATTAAAGGAGTAAAAATTATTTTGCCTCATAAATTTTACCAAAAAAGTCTTTTCCGCAAACGTTTGAACATTTTTGCCCATTTTTCTATGAACTTTAACCCATCAATCAAAAACTGAGACTAATGAACCCTTATTAAAACTAAAAAAAAAAAAAAAAAAAAAACAATTTATAAATATGTTATTTGAGGAATCCTTAATAAGGTGGCATAAGTCATACGACAGAGAATTCTCAAGTCTTTAATTTAGAAACTAAATATAATTAAATGTTATATTCCGTTTCAAGAAACAAATAGCTTTTTTCTCATATCCACTTATGAATGCGAAAGCTTCTTCTAGCTCTCAATTGAGCAACGTTTTATAAACCTGAAGATTTGTAATAAATTTAGCTTAAGCAGACTTAAACTATGTCTCCACCAGACGTTAATCCGCGATTTATATAAATCCTTAACAAAAATAAATAGAGTTTCGCAACAGCTCGGTGTGAACAAGGGCTAACTTGACAATAATATATATTCCCACAAATTTTCAACTAAATTTCATTAAATAGCGGGATTGACAATTTAAATTAAAATCCTCTCGACAAGTAATTAAAATAAGTCTCCTCGTAAATTTCATTCACCCTTTTCACAAATTTCCTTTATGACTGTTAAAACTCTCCTTCTGCACACCTTCATAACAGTTCAAAAAAGGAGATAGAAACTGTCCACATTTATAACAGTTTGACACTCAAAAACGGAGATAGAAACTGTCCACGTATAATAGACCCGTCACAAATACCTTTTCTATTGGGATTTTTTGCATCTCAAGAAATTGCAAAGAAATCTTTATCTTCACTCCTTTTGAGATCCATAATGACAACAAAATGATGCCCACATTAAGCTAATCTTATGTTTGTCCGGTGGATTTCGGAGACGAAATTACGATTTTTTTGTAATTATTGGTGACACCTGTATACTAATATGGAATCGTTACTACCTGTACTAAATACACTTGTCATGTATTGATCATAGGATCATTGTATCTGTTTATTTATAATTACAAAAATAAAATTTTTCACTTTTCCTTTAGCCTCGTATAAGTAAGCACGCGTTTTAATACTTCTGCTATAGGTTATGGGCCCAGCTCACTAAGATAAAAATATAAGACCGTTGGTTTATAATAATAAAAAAAAAAAGATTTAAATCAATTAAAACTTTTTCAACATAATGTCTAAGCCGGAAAGCAGTGGAAGTGGTTTATCCATCGATAGACTGCTTGGTAGGGAAAACTACCCGACATGGAAGGTGGCTGCACAAGCGTTCCTGGATTTGGATAATTTATGGACTACCGCGATTGAATACGAGGAGGATGAGTCTGGAAATCCGAAGACCCCAGTCGATGCCGACAAAGATAGGAGAACAAGAAGCAAAATAACGTTGCTCATTGACCCTTTATGTTACGTGCATATACAAGGTGCAAATACTGCGAAGCAAATGTGGCAAAAGCTAGCAAGCGCATATGAGGACAGCGGTCTCACGCGTCGTGTAGCGCTCTGGCGTAAGCTAATCACCACATCGCTTGGAAATTGCGGTTCGATGGAGATTTATGTGAAGGAAATAGTCACTACAGCACAAGCGTTAAATGGAATTGGTTTTCCAATAAACGAAGAGTGGGTTGGTTCGCTGCTGCTAGCAGGACTTCCTGACGAATACCGCCCAATGATCATGGCGTTGGAAAACTCAGGCACGCGCATAACCGGCGACCACATAAAAACAAAACTGTTGCAAGAAGTGCCAACCGGAGATGAAGGTTCTGCATTTACCGCAGGTGCACGTCAAGCATCGTTTAAACCAGGTAAAAAAGGTCCTAAATGCAGAAAGTGTCATAACTTCGGGCATATAGCAAAAAATTGTAGAACGAAAATGCATTCTAAAAATTTCGACCATAGTGAAAAAAAATCGGATGCACTATTTGTTGCACTTTCTTCGACAGGCATCACGAATAAAAATGATTGGTATTTTGATTCTGGTGCCACGTCCCACATGACGCTAAATTATGATATTTTACATAACGTGCAGATGGATACAGGTGTTGTTACAGCTGCAAACAAGGGAACTATGAAAGTTAAAGCATCCGGAAAAGCTGCACTTAAGCTAGCATGCAACGATAATCATGTTGAGATAAACAATATTCAATATATTCCCGAGCTGTCAACAAATCTCCTTTCGATAAGCCAAATTGTAAGGAAAGGTCATACTGTTGTGTTTAAGAACAGTGGGGTAAAGGTTATAAACCCCGATAAAAAGGTAATTTCTACCGGATCTCATATAAATGGCTTGTTCAAATTAGACCTGGCACCATCAGATAAAGTTCTCGCATGTGGTATGACGGCTACTCAGAACTTATGGCACAGAAGGATGGGACATCTAAGTTACAAAAATTTAGAAAAGCTTAATAAAGGCCTAGCTATTGGTATTCATTTCAGTGACAAGAATAATAATGACTGTAAAATATGTCCAATTGGAAAGCAAATAAGATTGCCTTTTAATAAATGTGGAAACAGAGCATCGCAAATTTTGGAAATAGTGCACTCGGATATTTGTGGTCCAAGTGAAGTTACATCTGTTGGTGGAAGTCGCTATTTTTTGACGTTCATTGATGATAAGACGCGTAAAATATTTGTCTATTTTTTGAAAACGAAAAGCGAATGGGAAGTTTCTGAAGCTTTTACTGATTTTCATCGTTTTGCTGAAAAACAAAGCGGATATAAGATTAAAACTATTCGCACAGATAATGGTAAAGAATATTTAAATAAAACGTTTAAAAAAATAACAAAGATGAACGGCTTAAATCACCAGACGACAAATGTTTACACCCCGGAACAGAATGGTGTTTCTGAAAGAAATAATCGAACCATATGTGAGAGAGCAAGGTGCATGCTTGCCGATACCAATATGTCTAAAAAATTTTGGGCTGAAGCTGTAGCATATTCAGTGTACCTACTGAATCGATCTCCATCGAAGGGTATAGAAACAACACCCGAGGAGGCTTGGAGCGGAAGAATACCAGACCTATCACAGATAAGAGTTTTTGGCACAATGGCTATGGTACATATACCAAAACAAAATCGCCGAAAATGGGATCCTAAAGCGCACGAATGTTTCTTGGTGGGTTTCGATGAGCACACAAAGGGCTACCGGGTCTTTGATCCGAAGAAAAATGTTGTATTTAAAAGCCGAAATGTATCCTTTATCAACGAAAACAACAGTGCTGCTGAATCCCCGCTGGAGCAAACAGTTAAAGTGATAACGCCAAAATATAGCCAGTGTAACATAGATTTTATTTTACTAACGGATGAAGACAACTCCGATGTGACTAACAACTCAGATATGACCAACAACTCAGATGTGACCAACAACTCGGACGAGACAAATAACATTGACAGTACACAATCTCAGGTTACAAGACGCAGTGAAAGACGTCGTCAACTGCCATCAAAATTAAAAGATTACGTAATCGATACAGAAAGTATTTCGTCAGTTAATGAATACCAATCGGCCGAACTGGAAAACGAGCCCTATTTGAGCGCCGATGACTCTATGTCTGATTCTTTTGGATTCTCAGGACTTGCAGCGCCTCCATCGCGATTAAATAGACCAGATTTGACCAAAAGTCAACAAGTGTTCAAGCCAAGTGATGAGAGGCGCATACCCCAAGGCAAGTATTCTGTCAAATTGAATAAACAAGAACCAAATACTGCTCTAGATTTTCTACAGGAACCCATGGACGATCCAACCACTCCAGAAGAAGCATTATCACGTCCAGATGCAAATCAGTGGAAGCTGGCCATGGAAGAAGAATACCAGTCGCTAATCGATAAAGAAACATGGACCTTGACTGATTTACCCAAAAATCGCAAGGCTATCAAATGCAAATGGGTTTTCCGAACAAAACGTGATGCTACTGGTTGTATATCTCGTTACAAAGCGCGATTAGTTATCAAAGGATATTCACAGCGAAAGGGGGTAGACTATGAGGAGACATACATAGTTCTCTGCGATAACTTTTCGCAATCGCCGCTAAGCTAAATTTGAAGATAGAACATATGGATGCCGTCACAGCATTTCTTCAAGGCCGATTAAACGAGGAAATATATATGGAACAGCCACAGTTTTTCGAAGACCAAAACAACCCAGCCAAGTCATGTCGTCTAAACAAAGCATTGTATGGACTCAAACAATCGAGCAGAGTTTGGAATCAGGAGTTAAGCAAAGCTCTTAAAGAATTCGGATTAGAACAGTCACAATACGATTCTTGCCTGTACTACAAACTTGAAGACACCAACATGTTGATGATGGCTATTTACGTTGACGATTTACTCTTGTTCTGCAATGATGACAATTGGCTTAAAAACATTAAAGACCACCTTAATAGAAAATTTCACATGAAGGAGCTTGGTGAAGCAGCGCAAATTCTTGGAATGCGGATAACACGTGATAAGGATTCAATTGCGTTAGATCAAGAATTTTACATTGAGAACATTTTAAAGAAATTTGGTATGAAAGACGCAAAAGCAGTCAGAACACCTATGAATTCCAATGAACAATTATCAGAAAATGATTGCGCGACTACACAGGAAGATATAAAGCAAATGCAGGACATTCCGTAGCAATAGGATGTTTGATGTACTTATGCCAGTGTACGAGACCCGATATTTGTTTTGCCGTGAACAAACTTAGTCGTTTTAACTCGAACCCAGGACCCCGTCATTGGTCAGCTGTTAAACATCTTCTTCGCTACTTAAGGGGAACCTCTACATTCAAACTTCGTTTTGAGAGGAATGGCACTGACAGTATCTTAGGATACGCTGATGCAGATTGGGCAACAAACATCGATGATCGCAAGTCATCCACCGGTTATGTCTTTATATCTCAAGGAGGAGCCATATCCTGGTGTTCCAAGAAGCAACAAACCGTTGCACTTTCTTCTTGTGAAGCTGAATATATTGCGTTATCAGCAGCTGTACAAGAAGCCCTTTGGTGGAATGGAGTAAAGTTCCAACTTTCCAGAAAGCATGAGCCCTTGCAAATTCTTTGCGACAATCAAAGTGCTATATTCATTGCTTCTCAAAGTGGATTTCATCCTAGAACGAAACATATTGATATACGACACCATTTCGTTCAAGATACCTTAGCTCGGAAGGAAATCACCGTAGACTACGTCAGCACTGATCAACAAGTTGCTGATATACTTACAAAACCTCTTGACAAAATAAAACTGGAACATTTCCGGAAGGCAATGGGTGTTCAGTAACAGCTTCCAGATTAAGAAGGAGTATTGGTGACACCTGTATACTAATATGGAATCGTTACTACCTGTACTAAATACACTTGTCATGTATTGATCATAGGATCATTGTATCTGTTTATTTATAATTACAAAAATAAAATTTTTCACTTTTCCTTTAGCCTCGTATAAGTAAGCACGCGTTTTAATACTTCTGCTATAGTAATAATTGTGCATTTCAAAACTTTTAAAGTAATCTAGGACAGGCGGTCACTTTCTTGTTACTTCAATAAATCAAAAAGGTACAATCTGCTGCCATTAAATGTAAAACATTTTGGTTATTTTTTTTATTATTCGTCTTAAAAAATATATTTAAAACAGATTTAGCACAAAATTATTAGAAAACAGTCTTATTGCTGTGGGAAATAAAAAGGGAAAAGTTAAAGCAGAAAATGGAAAATTTGCTATTTGCTATATGGGATTTATTCTATAATATGCGCCCTAATCTTCGTCGCAGTTTGTCTATGTTTTGAAAGCTTTAAAATGTATATAAAACTGAATCTAATAACGGAGTAATTGTTTTAAATGGAAGGCAAATAAAAATAGTGCTCCTGCCACTGCGTTTTTGTTATTGTAAACCCAAATTCAAATATAGTCAATAAAGTCAGATATAGTTAGGTCAAAAGAATTTTCAACCTACAAAATCTGCAAAACCTGCAAAATCTATCTACATTCTCTTCCCGGCTGGCACATTTGTCGAATTAATGGGGAAAATGGACAAATTAAGAAAGGTGCTTTACCTATAGTCTCTACTCGTTAGATTCATGTCATACTTGCCGATTTCCACGATTCGGAAAGTCATGACTGGAAAACAAGTGCAGACATTAACCAAAAAAGAACATGAGACACAAATCATTAGGAAGGTTGAAGCCGAATTTCACAACAGCTAATCAAAATGAATGTTCAGCCCCTCAAAGGAAATTGTGCGTACGCCACTGTATAGACACTGAAACATAGACAGCTATATTGCCTTCCAAGGCTCCGCTATAAATTCAGACAACTACACCAGCGCTAAGATCTAACGAAGATTACATCTTCTTCGGATCAAAGAATGAAAAACTGCAGCAGTGTTATAATTTTTTATATTTATATAATTTTTTCCGCTCCCCAATATAAGCAGCGATACGTTCGGTTAACTTTTAAATTTATGTACTTGAAATACCATAATATGGGCTATTTGATCTACTTTAGTATTCTCCTTCTTCTCACTGATTGGAAAAATACTCCGACTTTAGTTTTAAAGAGAGAGAAATAGATCAGACACCGGAAAACTGCATAATTTTCCACAAAATGCTTTCATCAGTGGCTTCCTTGTTTCTTAAGTTGGCAGTTGGCAGCTCGCAGCATTGGTAGCCACACTTGTGTGTTTTGATACTGTTGGTCTGCTTTTATATGTTCTTTCAAATTTAACAATTTGTTCTGTATTTCCGTGCAGCTAGGGGTGAGAAGATGGCTGCGCCCCCCGAAACGATAAGATAGCGCTTGTCGTAAAAGGCTCAACACCTTAGCCCAGCGACACATTTAATTTCTTTAACTTTCCCCCAAGTGTGCAAGTTATGTGTAAGTTAAGTCCGGGGGTTGGCATGACTGGGGGTCCACCGATATTGAAAAAGGATGTTCAAACAGCAATTAGGACTATGCACGTGTCGAACAAAACAAGTCGTTTAGACAAGAGCATTATGGAAAGGTACGCTACGAATAGCACTACCCCGCTTGGCATTGGCACGGCTTATGGCTTACAAGGTAGTAATCCTGGGACGAGCAGTAATGCTCGGGTCAGATCTAGTCGGTATCCGGGGGATAGCGAAAAAAAGCAACAGCCTAATCGCAGGCTCAGGGTCGCGAGTTGGAATGTTGAAAGCATGACTGTAGCTACGTAGCTACGAACTTGAAGAGATGATGGTAAGAAGGCGAATGGACATCTTGTGTGTGGCCCGTTTCTTGGGTATTAAGAGAAAAGCTTAGAAGATGTACTACTACGGAACCGAACAAGGTCTCTCCAGAGGGGTTGCACTCGTTAGTGCGAGAGTCAAAGATTGTAAAATGATTTTTGGTGAAGCGATCAAAACACAACACCGCCTGCTGCTGACCGTCATTTTTATGAGCCCGTCAAAATAGAAAATTAAGCAAGCAAAGGTATCTGGAAAAATCAACTGGTGCAATTTGTTTGGATAAGAAAAAAGGCGAAACATTTTTAAACGAGATGCTACCTCTGTAACATCATTGACGAAAACTTAGATGTAGGGTACAGAGCACAAGATATGTGGGTGTGGGATGACCTACAACGAAGGTGCACATCACTCCTAGGGACTTCAAATGGCCTCTGCAAACAGATCAAAGAAACATGGTGGTGGTCAGATGAAGTGAAACTAGTAATAAGTTAAAAGAAATCGGCGTTCAAGGCATGGGAAAAGTGCTCCTTGAACAACAGACATGAAATGCTTCGCCTTCGAATTGGAATATGGACACCTCTGCAAAGAGAATGAATACACACCAGCTACTGATACACGCCAGGCCAGAGGTTGAGAAGGCGGTTAGGTACTCCAAAAAGCGAAAAGCGGTTGGTCCGGATCAGATACCCTCAGAGTTTTGGAAAAAAAAAAAATAGGAGACAGCGGGTTCAGATGGCTCACCACCTTTATCTCCAAACTACTAAGAGGGGATCCAATGCTCAATGAGTGGAGGGAAAGTTATCTTCTTCCTTTGTTCAAAAGAAAAGGTGATACACGAAGCTGTGACAACTACCGTCCTATCAAGCTGATGTCCCACACAATGAAGAATGTCGAGCGGGTACTTGATAGCCGACTGCGGAAAATAAAAAGGCTATCTGAGGACCAGTGTGGGTTTGTCGCGGGTAAATCAACCACTGATGCAATCCAAAGTATAAGGATCATAATGGAAAAACGTCGTGATGCCCTTAAAGATCTGTATATGGTGCTGGTTGATTTTGAAAAAGCTTTCGATAGACTACCACGAGATCTGATATGGGTGGCGCTAAGAAAACGAGGAGTTACAGAAGCCTACGTGCGGATGATCATGAACATGTATGATGAAGCAAAAAAAAAGTAAGATGACCTTCCGGATACACTGATGAGTTCCCAATTAAAGCCGGTGTACACCAGTAAAGCGTCCTAAGTCATTTTCTTTTCATTGTAGCCCTTGATTGTCTGGTTGAAGGAAAATTGACGGACCCAAGAGTACATTCGTTATTCTTCGCTGACGATGGGGCCATCATAAGTGAAGATCAAATATCCCTGCAGCGAGTACTTGATATATGGGTGGATGTTTTAGAGGGGAATGGATATCGTACTAGCCAAAAGAAGACAGAGTACTTATGCTGCCCATTCTCTGACCTACCCGAGCCAATTCCAGACATTAAATTGAATGGAAAAGTGCTTCTCAAGTATGAAAAGTTTAAGCACCTGGAATATAAGATCAATAGTAAAGCAAACTGTGATGACGACATCAATCATCGCGTAAGCGTAGTGTGGATTAAGTGAAGACAAAACTCCGCCATCTTCTGTGACCGAAAAATTGAAAAATGCCCCCTAAGCTAAAAGAAAGGCTCCAAACCGCAGCTATGCGTCAGCACATTTGACATAACATTACGTGGATAACATTACGTTTACTTTTACGAGCTTAATTGAATTAGGAAACATTGAAGTCGTATGTCTGAGCTCGTAAACGCCATGCCGAGGCTTGTTTGTAGGCCCAACTTTGTATTCCTTGTACCAATTAAAGTAAATGTGTATCTATGGCAGAAGCCCAACGGCGATGCTGTGTGGGAAGTCAGCCGTGTCTTGCCTATCGATCGAGCACGATATTTTACGGAAGCAGCGGTAGGCGGCATACTTTATTGAAAACTTTCTTATACTGTCAAAAAGAAAAAAAAAAAGAATTCGGAATTAGGAAGAATAAAGAATTTGATATAATAATAATAATATAAAGACGTTGAAGTCTTTGGGTTTCTCTGGATGAGACTTATTCTGATAGAGGCCGTAATTCTTCAACTCTCTTCCGCAGAAGTAAAGGGTTTAAAGATTCCTATAATTAACTAGACACAAATTAGGGGACGATATGTAGTAAGGGTAGACAGTTTTTTTAAATTATATACTTTTTTATGATAAGAAGTTTCTTGTACTTACTTTGTTTTATCTGTGTCTTCAGAATTAGCAAGAGAAAGAATCAGCCTCTCTACAGCAAGATGAAGACTATCGACACGTCTGGCATATATTATAGCCGAGTTGAGCAGCAGCAAACCAGCTTCCGAAAACGATGTTTCTTCCATTGAATTTCCAAATATGTCCAAATACTTTTTAGAAAAAAAAAATCACTAAATGCTATGAATACCATTGTTATTGTTATTGGAACTTACGTATCTTAGAGATATTGATATATTTGAGGAAACTTCAGAGTTTTCTGCAAGTTCAATTAGCAAAAGAACTACGTTCTTTTGGCTCTTGTCCGCTTCAACACTTTTTATCAATTTGCTTATTTTTGTTTTTGGATGTTCTTCTGCTACAGCCAAAGCTGCACGTTGTTCTGCACGTGGTAAAACGTTATTAAAAATAATATATAAATAGGACAACAACAACAACAATTACCTGGCTCCATAATTAGCCGTTTTCACTTTTTCTTCTTTCGCTGTCTGTTTACTGTTAAAGACAAAAAAAAGTTTTTATATGCAAAATTATAAAAGATGTAATTGTCCTAGTTTTAAATATCACCGGGGCTTTTCCTCGCCTAGAGCTACAGCATGTTATTTAGAGGAAGAAGAGTAAAAAAGACTTTCCACAATTTCGTTTTGTGGACTATCGGTTAAAACTAATCATAATGAATGTTCGGACAAAACGTAAAAATGCAAGTTCACTTTAAGTATTGAAAAAAAAATAAAATAGTCGCACAACAGCTCGGGGTTAACCACGTATACCTTTTCCACTAACAATAGTTGTGGCTAAGCTATGACCCTTTGGAAAACCAGACTGTAAGGGGACGAGCAGGGAGTTCGTTGACAAGTGGTCTATAATCTGCCTAGCAAGCAACTTCTTAAAAGCCTTTGACTTGCTTCCAGGCATCTGGAAATGTAAGCGCGGTGATACAAAAATTAATGACATGGTTGAGGTGACCGATTATGTCAGGAAGAATAAGCCGTATGAAGCTGAGCGGAAGACCGTAGGTCTTCATCAAATCAATGTACCTTGACGGACGAAAATACGGAAAGTATTTCATATTCAGAAAAAATTTCAAAATCAGCAAGAGTGGCTGAGTTGATATTATTTGGCATGTCATAAGATTCAAAGTTTCTCGGTTCGTTAGAGGTTTTTAAAAAACTATTGTTCTATTCGTCCGGACCTAGACTACATTCATTGCTCATCCTACAAAGATTTCTACGAAGTATTTTGGGATAAAGGTTTTTGTTTAATTTATGAGAGTAAAAATCACGCTAAGGCCTGCCTAGAATCAGTCTTAGTTATACTCAAACAAGTTTAGTTTCCCCAAGAAGCAAGCACCTTTTTGAGAGCGTCATCTTCAATGTCGCCGGTATGGCGGTTTGAGTCGCGTCGAACTTAGCTCTCCAAACATGGCATCCTAAGAGCTTAGTTCGATGGTCAAGGAAAAATCCTCTCTGGCACAGAAGGAACTATCTTCCCTAGACTTACGAGGCAACCGCCTAAGGCCGAGAGAAGATGCCGCTACTAGGACACTCCTCGTAGCCAGAAGAAGGCCTTTTGACAGAAGAGGTGCTGCACTCCAAGGACCCAGTAACAGACCGGGTCTAAGCGAGTTGCAGAAAGGGATTACCGATAGGCAGAGAAGAGCCGTTTACCTCGAAGTGAACGCGGTCCTCCGAGCACGCCGAACGAGGCGAAATGGTGTGTAGCACCTTGGGAAGTCTCAGCAAAGCGAATACGAGCCGGGCGGGCAAGTACAGAGGTGCGACGTGGAACACTCATCAGCTTGCTGTAGTGGAATTCAAGAAACTGAGCGGACAGTACAGTATAGTGTAGCAGGAAGCCCTCGGTGAAATCCGGCCAGAAATGCTCAAGGCAATGGGTGAAGAAGGTGCGAAACACCTAGCGATTGGCAAACAGGAGTTATAGTGCCCATTTTCAAAAAAGGGGGCAAGAGAGATTGCTCTTAATATAGGGGTATATCTCTCTGAAGTCTGCCAGGAAATGTATTTGCGAGGGTGTTGGAAGCGCGTTCAAGAGCTGTAATCGAGCCTTTGTTGCGGGAAGAGCAATGCATCTTTCAGCCTGGCAGAGGCACAATAGACCAGCTTTTTACTCTGAAGGTTCTTGAGAGCGCGTAGACTTCTTGCGGTCTACGCGTGTTTTGTAGATTTGGAAAAGGCCTATGACCGGATTCCTTGGGATAAACTCTGGAGAGTTTTACAGGACTATGCAATCAGTGGGCCTCTTCTGAGAGCCATTCAGTCTTTGTATGGTAACGGCAGAAGCTGTGTTCGGATAAATGGCTTCAAATCCCAACCTTTTAATGTGTGCATTGGAATTCACCAGGGCTGTGTTCTAACGCATCTCCTTTTCATAGCATAATTAATTAATTAATAAATTTGGGTAATGACCGAAAGAATTAAATAGCGGGTACAAGCTGCAGCAATGAGATTTCTGAGGTGCGTAGCTTGTGTCACTCTTAGGGATAGAGTGAGAATGTCAGTATTCGTGGAAATCTTAACGTTGAGCAGCTGCTAGTTCTAGTGCCCCGGCCTACGGCAGGATGAGGTATTGGCTGCGAGGCATCATCGTGCGTATTGGCTTTATGGATTACAGCTATGGGACGGTGCGGAACTTACAAGCTGTCCTTATAGACCAAGTATCAAATAATGAAAAGGGTAGATTAGCTAGTCCGTAGATTGGAATAACTAAAAACGACATGCTTCACGTGCCGCAAGCACAGAAAGAAATGAAAATGCTTAACGTGAGCACCTGCCTTGGTGGCTTACCCGCCCAGGATCAATCTATGTGCTATCAAAGATTGTGATGTGCACAATAAATCACTCAGCGCAATATGAAATCACGTTAAGGCGTAAGCTTCCTCCTTGCTAGAGCGAGGCCGACCAAACACCTATTTTGGTCAAGAACCCCAGTAGCCCGAAGGAAAGACTACTAGACCAGCAAATGTTCCCGCGATTTTAGGCAACAACCACAGCCACCATGAAGCTCCCACTAAGGGGCCAACCTTTTTTTCGACAGAAATGAACCAGGCTGCAGACAAAACAGAAATCGACCTGGCTCATGGGCACTCTGCCTCCCATGGTATCGAGCTTCGCAACCCGACGGCCCCTGCATGATGGACAGCCTTAGCTGCCGTGCGGCTTGGCAGCCACTCGAACTCCCTCTCTAGAATTGCAGAAAAGAAGGGGAACAGCAATTCCAATAGGACGCCAACCGAAAAGCCGCCCAATGCGGGTTCGTAAGGCCCGTTACCTCACCGAAGTGAAGCACAGAAAGAAAATGAAAAACGCTTAACGTGAGCACCTGCCTCTTAGGCTTAATCTCACGGTGGGCAATTCCACAAAGTGATGGTAAAGAAAAGCGTTTACCCGCCCCGGGATCTTTCTTGCACTCTCCAGCACAAGACGTCCCCCAGTGCAATATGAAGTCACGTTTAAGGCGTGCGCTTCCTCCTTGCTAGAGCGAGGCCTATCAGCACCTCTTCCGGTCTAGAAGCCCGGAGCCCGAAGGCAGGACTTCTAGATCAGCAAACGTTCCCGCGATTTTGGGTAACCACAGCCACCATGATGCTCCCACAAGGGGGCCTACCTCTTTTAGACAGAAATGAGCCAAGCCAACTGGAGACAAAGCACCAGCATTAATTGACTTAGTCCATGGGCAATCTGCCTCCCATGGTACCAGAATATAGCTTCCGGTGGAGCTTGGCAACCGTGTAGGTCACTTCCAGATGGACTGCCTTAAATGTCCGTGGCTGGCAACCACACGCACGACCCTAACCTAGAACTGCAGAAAAGAGGAGGAACTACAATTCCATTAGGATTGCTTCTGAAAAGTAGAAACCTTCTAAAAACTACCTACAACTTACCAATCATGCACTATTCTCCTCCTTCGAAATACCTCTTTAGAAAAACTGCGGAGGCAAACCAAACTATCCCTATAAAACATTAGTGAACTTACATCCCATGCATCACCAGACCACCTCACACCCAAAGAAGAGAGATCCCTTATATCAGCGTAAAGCGGACAATAACACAAGACATGCAGCCAGTCCTCCCTGACTGCTCCACATGAGCATTCCTCCGTACCAGACAAGGCTCTCTTATGCAAAAATGCATTTAAAGAACCATGCCCAGTCAAAAGGAATCCCATGTAAAGTGAAAAGTCATACTCAATACGTCTAACTGCTCCTTCAACTTTGGGAAGATAGTTATAGGTAACTCTACCTGACTCGCTTTCATCCCACCTATTCTGCCAATCCCTATGAACAATATCAAATAACACAGCCTGCCACTCACTCCTACCCATGTCCATAACTGCTTCACTGCTTACCAGGTCTGATGATGTAAGAGGTATATGTCGCCCTAACTTGAAGGCAGTGCTACGACGCCTTACCTCCAAGTCAAGCGGAGGAACCCCTAACAGCACTTGCAAAGCATCCGTGGACACAGTGCGACAGACCGGCAAGCAGCCAAGCAGCATGACACGCTGAGTGGAGAGAACTTTCTGCCTACCCCTATCCGTATTAAGTATGTCTGCCCAGACAGGGGCAGCATACGATGCACACGATACAAATAGACCATTGTAAACTATGCGTATAGCGCGTCTACTCAGGCCCCAGTCAGAACGAAGAATACGTCTAACCCGTCCTACCGAACTAGTGAGCTTCTCCCTCACCTTATCCAGGTGAGGTAAAAAGTTCATCCTTTCACTAATTGTGACTCCTAGATATCTCACTTCAGCAACATATCTAAGTGTCACACCTTCCGACCTAACTGTTGGATGACGATTCGCCGATAATCTTCCCTTGAGAAGCATCATCACCGTCTTGTCATAAGCTACTGAGACGCCTACATTTTGACCCCCGAAGTGAAGCACAGTACCCCAAGATTCCGATGCAAGAAAGAGAATTTATCAGTGAGGAAGAACCGTAAAACGGTCCAAGGGGCTATAACGTCGCCATCGCCGAGATGCCCGGAACCATGGAACGGACAAGCCATTGCTCTTGTCTCTCGCAGCTAGCGAGACAACCGTCAAGTGGCTTAGAGACCCAGGCAACAGACGCTATGATGGAGGTAGTTCAAATAAACATCCGTGGTAGTAAGGTTTGCCACAGCCAACCTGAGACTTTTCTTGGAGAGGGAGCAGCTGAACCTAGTCCTGAGTCAGGAATCTGGATCTAAGCCACCATCCAATCCTGGATCAAAGATGCGAATGGGGGGAAAAGACAAGCGCAGGAGATGACGAGATTGCGGTCTATACTGCCGGCTTCAAGGCAGAAGTCGGAACAGGCGCAAGAATCTTCTGTGGACCTCGAAGAATATGCAAATTCCGGGTCAACAACGACTGCAGTATTTTTCAGGCGGAGCTGGCAGTCATAATCCAATCTGCTGCTAGACTGAATAAACACAGGTTCGAAAATAAGAACATCACCAACTACTCAGACAGCCAAGCGGCCGCTTAAGCCATGGAGTTGGATATGAAGGAATCAAGGGCTGTATAAAATGGCCTTAAAGTCATAGCATACGCTGATGATATTGCGATAGCAGTACCAGGCAAGTTCCTCCCCCACTATTAGGGATTTAATCTGCAAACTGCAATTTAGTAAAACAGCTAATTGCAGAAATAAATTTTAATTTGAAAAGTAAACAGACAACACACCCGGCAGAACTTTTTTGATAGACTTCTGAACGCTTTGATGAGTGCTTCTCCATCCACGAGGAATAATTATTGTCAAGCCCATGCCGTGCAGACTTTTTAATTCTATTTATCTTCTGTTCGAGTCATGTTCGGGATATCCGTTGCAATCGAACTAAACATTAAACAGTTTCGCAGCTAGTGAATAATTATGTAGCTATTTCCAAGCTACAATATACCTTTCTTTAAGAAACAATTTGTTGAACATTTCCAACCCACTTCATTGGTACATACTAAGTTCCACACGTTCTTTTCATCTTAATTTTTATTTATATGATAACGGTGCGCCAGATTTGTTTATTTGTAATATGTATTCTTTGTTGGTTCTCTTTAAAAGGGCTTCCTACCTATTTTAAGACCTATACCCAGACCCCATAGTTGCAGAGGAACCCTCACTTCACATAAAGTCTTATTTACCTGCTGTTGTTTTGAACTGCCTTTGGGCTTTAACGTAGACACACACTTCTACTATTTATTTTTGTTAAAAGTAATTCACTTTGCATTGTTCACATAAATTTACAAAAATATAATAAATCTTAATTGCACTTATTTGTTTTTAAGTCCCACTTGTCACTCAAATGTTATGGATGAGACAAAACTGGGGCGTCCTTCCAATTTCTCACTGATGTCACTTTCCAGTGGACAATGCGAATCCGAGAATAAATTGCAGGCGATTTTGAGCATGTGTTCCCGGTTCGAAACGAGTTGAATCGACTCGACAGAAATGATTTCGCTTTGCGGGGAAGAGTCTAAATCATGTGGCGTGTTCTTTTAAGCACCGAACTGCCACACCGAGCTGTCAAATAAAACTCGGTGTGTGCAACAATTCCAGTGTGGTGTACATTCGGTTTCATTTTTTACAGAGCAACAAATACTGTACACGTGCAGTCATCAAGTTTAAGTTTCAAATTGTTTTGACTTCATTTTGTTTACCTGGGGTGGAATCGGCTAAGGTGATCTGTTACCCCGTCTATCCGACACTTTAAATCGCTGTGAATGATATCGATCGAATTGACGAAAACCGATAGCATATACACTTTTTGAAACCGATTTAAGTATTCGAATCGCTTTACACAAAAACCGATTTTCAAATCGGTATTATAAAATGCAAAGCATCTCAAATTCAATTAAGCTTTAAAAAAGCTTTAAAGGCGTTATAAAAAACGTAAACAAATGGTTGTTGGAGGGTAAGAGGGACGCAAGTTGAATATCTAGTTATTCAGTAATTTGTGTCGCGGATGAGTATCCGGTGGAGACATGGGGAGATTAGTTGAGGATTTATGTTAATCGCCGACAAGTGTCCAGTGAAGACAAAAGACATGGTATTAACGGTAACACAACAAAAATTATGTAATTTCTGTTAAATTTGTGGAAAATGAAGGCATTTCGTCTCATTTTGACAGTTCGGCAAACAAAGGCAATAATGGCCTTTTCGGTTGGCGATCCCGGATCAGGGCGTTCTTCTCCCGGATTGGAGCTTCTCGCCGAACAGCCAAACACGTTTTTCTTAATTTTGAAGTTTTTCTGGCGTCGTATTTGTGTAGCAAAAGCTGTTGTTCTACAGGGGACAAATGACATTTATCCAACTTGACATTGACATATGTATGATTGTGTGCGTGCTTCTGATTTTGATTCTGGATTCAAAACCAGAAGCAAATTTCTCTTCTATCCAGAAGAGGAACTGTCAATCGAGTCCAAGAAAACAGTTTCAGGAGAGTCCAGAAGTCTCCCGGACGACCAACCGAAAAGGCCATAAGAAAAATGACTACCACACTGTGTGAAGTATGATGTTTACAAGCCGGGCACAATGTGTGTCTGTGTCTGTCGCTGTGTCTTGCCACATTTTTCAACTAAAATCAGAGACACAGCGAGATACCCATTGTGTCGCTATATACGTGTTCCATGATACAACTAATTTATTAGTTAAGTTATTGTATCATGTACGTGTTCCCGTAAGCTGAACTGCGAGACAGAGACACAGACACAGATACTCATTCTGTCCCAGCTATTAATGTCAGTTAAGAGGAAGGAAAGAAACCTCCAGAGTCTAGCTAACTTTTAGCATAAAAGGTAGCCCCCAGATAATAGATATCAGGTAGATATCTATAATGTAAAAGTAGTTCGCAGATCGCACTTGCCTACTTCGTATGCCAATATTACAGCTTTCATTTTCTCGTTGGCGCCCTGCGGCATCTGTACACTTTCAATTTGCAATGCAAATTAGCGTTGTATTGAAAGATAATGAACCGACTTGTACTTGAAATAAAGTAAATTGGTCAATTCTCTTTAGCTATGGTCAAAATAAACCGTAAACGTAAATTTTGACGGTAAATTGTGTATGTAACTCTATTTACTGCAAAACTAAGTATAAAAATGTGGGATAGAGAAATACCCGTCCAGTTTCACCGCTAACCAACGTTATGGGTGATTTGCATGGTATTCCTATCTTCACCGCGAGATGGAGACCGCGGCCCTAGGTCAAATGTACAGTTGTTTGAGGTTTGGACAGATTCACTAGCACAACCGGGATTCTCAAAAATTGTTCCGGGATATCCAGCGAACATATTGCACGGTCACTAGAACTGTTGGTTTGATCGGTTGTCTCGACCTTGAATGCCAATGTGTCCATTTTTCTACAGCGAAACGCCAACTAAGAGCGCTGCACAAAGACGCCTCCTTTGGTTAATATCCACAGCTCAGTAAACAGTTAATAAATCCACTTCTGTATCCACACCTTTGCTTATGAATTTCCATATTTTTAACTGTGGTCTTGCCGCCGTTTTAGTCACGCTGTTTTCTATTGGCCTGAAACACTTTAGAACAAGGTTATGTAACTATTGTCAAGCGAAAACACATCTTGTCAGGTCTTCAGTTGCAGAAAGAGATTAAAGTGGATTAATTTTACTTTTATTTGGAAACCATCAATTAATTGGCAGATGCAGAATCGATCTTTGGATCCTCAAACTTAAAACTGGGAAACTTAGTCATATCGACTCCTGCAGCGCCACCAAATTGCTTAGCAACTCGCTCCAACTCGTTGTTCATCTCACGCTTCAAGTCAGGATTGGATTCCATCTTCTTCGACCTAACAAACAAACAAACAAATGTAGCCATCATACATTAAGTAAGAAAATAAACATACTGGCTGCTGCTCTTGTACTCTTGCAACTTTTCAAGGAACAATTTCTGGACAGGGTCGGATGCCTTGTTGAGGAGAGGCGCCGCAATTCCAAAGTTTCTTTGAGAACATTGGAAGAATGGTTTCACGGATTTCACAATTGAGGCCATCTAAGAAAATAATCAATTGAAAATGTGTAAGCTTCTGTTATGCAACAATTTCGTCCTACCTTAGTATTTTTTTTTTTCCTGTCTTACTTTTTGAAAGCCGAGATGAAGAACCCAATACCTTAAACACCAAAGAAAGATTACTACTTATTGAGTGTCATTCATTCCAGTTCGAGATAATATATACACATATACAGTTAGCGTAGTGAATCTGTTCGTGGTCAGGTTCCAAAAGCTTAGCCAACACAATTCTTGGAAATCAACACAATTCTCCACCGGAAAAGAGTAAGACACGTACTTGGAAAGTATTGCGGTTCATGACTTAAAAACTTAGCTGGCATCGGAAATCCGCTATAAAAAGATACTGGAATCCACAACCTGGTTTGGATTTCCGTATACATAATATTACGGTATTCTGAAAACATATGTAGAACTTTTACCACGGATGTCAAAATCTGACGTCTTTTGCATTTTCCGACCCTGGGATGCCAAGCAAATCGCGTTTTTAATTATGATATATTTATAATAGTATAATATTAATATAATTAAATAGTAGTATATAATAGTAGTTTATATTAATTATAAATAAACCCCTTAACCTAGAGTATGCCGATATGAAAGGAAGTTATTTTGCTTGTGTTGTGCATTGGTTAATTCCCTGATCCATATTCACCGAAAGTAGTCAGAGGCATTGGCCGTAGTCTTTCACATCAGCGAACTCATCGTCGTCAGTGTAATACTCGCGGAAGTGCAATACGCAATGTTGCCAAAGACCACTTCGCTTGATTGCACTTTCGCAGTAATAATTAGGTCAAGCCACAACGACCGAATCGCTGACCACGAGTCTGAGTTAAGCTACAGAACGGGTCGGTTGTCTTTTCTTTATAACGCCCTCAACCTAAACTGTGAGGGAGCACGATATACCTCCACTTCACATGGTGCCATTGTCTTCAAAATGATGAAACCAAGAGGAGCCAGCACAAAGGAATTCAAATTCTGGTACCCATCTAATTATCAGACAACTATGGAAGTTAAGCAGCCTATGTTGAACAAACCATTCGGAGCTAATGGAAAAAGGTTAAAAAAAGAACACACTGACTTGTACAGCGAGAAACAAACCAAGTGGTTGTAGGCTTCGATCAAGCGGGTCCAGGCGGCAACAATACAGCCGAGACCATAAGGCTGACGACTCAGAGAAGAGCCCCGATTCGACCCGCTAAGAAGAAAAGTCCAGAATCAACGTTGCACCTCACCTCGGAACGAGTTTAGTTTCAATAATATTCAATATTATTATATTTCAATAGTATTCAATAATATATAATATGGGGTTACCGTTTTTTTTTTTTTTTTGAATTTTTCATTTTATTTGTAACGAATAGAACATATTTATCTTTATCCACACCACCAAAATGTAAGATAAAAGGCTCGTTTTTGAAGGATATCCCAAAAATTTCACCTTTTGAAAACTAATTTTGTATGAAAACAGGTAAAGCCGCGGTGTCACAAGGAACAGGAACAGAAACAGAAACAGAATTTCATACATTAGCAACGCAAGAAGCATTCAGCGAGTTTAGATTTCAGTTGCTAATGTATGGGATTCTGTTTCTGTTTCTGTTTTACGTTGCTTGTGACAACGCGGCTTAAGTTTGAGTTCATATCACAATAGAAACTTAGAAAAACACACGTTTTTTTGCAACTTAAAACTCATCGTGCGTCACTTAATTCTATGGAAGTAAGCCTTTTCCGGAAATTTCGTAACTTCATTTTGACGCATGCATATAAAAATAAATGGAAAAAGTCAAAGCAAGAACCCCACAAGAACATTCAACATTAACAAGTTTTTTAAAGCTCTTAGACCAAAAGCTCCTACACTGAAACCCAAGGAAAAAAACTGAACGAGTTACCAAACGGGCACTTGGTTACCAAACCAAGGCACAACGGCGCCTTGTGGGAAGTAACAAACAGAAAAACAGTGTATGGAAAATTATCAGCGATTCAAAGAACGGCTTGTATAGCCATCACAGGTGCGCTCCGCACTACAGCTGCGGAAGGTCTGAACACTCTGCTGCACCTTACACCAACTGGCTGGCAATAGTGCGCTTCGGGTCACTAACTATTTCAGGTGCAGTTGCTTTGGACACGGCTCGATCCTGTCAGAGCTCCTGCTAGGCAATCCAACCCTAACGGATGAAATTCCCTCCCTGGTCGACTTCGACACACCATATGAAGTAATTAATCCAGTGAGGGAGGGCTGGGAAAATAATGCAGTTATCAGAACTAATGATATTGCAATTTGCACAGATGGTTCAAAAATAGGGGAAGGTACAGGTTCCGGTATCTCCTCAAACAACCCGGAACTAAAAGTATTCTTAAAACTACCAGATGTATGTAGTGTCTTTCGATTAAAGGTTCTGGCTTTACTAAGCCCAGCCGAGCTTTTGCAGAGATAACGGCATTTAAATCCACCAAAGATGGTCACTTCAAAAGCCTTTTTTGGCTTTTTAACGGAAATTGTCTGCCTTACGAGGGAGAATGCTTAGGTTGTTTTCGCTTTTTGAATGTTGAGTTCAATTGGTTCCCCAGGGATCGTAATGGGCCGGCTTTGGTAACTAGTGTCTGTGTGGTCCTTTTCACCACACCCCTGTTTAACCTTAACTAGCCTAGCTGGAGACAGAGCTCGCTGGCGAAGCATTTCGGCTGAGGCCTAGGTGTACTCCAGACTGTAGCGCCTCCGATGTAAAGAAATCTGATTGCTCTGTAGTTGGCACAGTTCAGTGCCCTCTAAAAAGGAACTGTGCCAACTACATCGGAATCATTCTACTTAACATCGCATAAAAGATCTTTTCTGCTGTACTGTGTGAACGCCTGAAGCTGTTTGCCAACATTCTGATTTTTTTTTTTTGATGCGCCACATAGAGGTGGTAATCTTCATAGATGCCAGTGGCCCGGGCGACTAGCATGCGCGATTCGCAAGCCCGAAGTAATCGATCCCAGGATGCGCCTACGTACTAATCCAAACCTATCTAAACCTAAACCTGTCAACATTCTGATAGGTACTCAGTACTGTGCGTAGTTGGGACAGTTCAGAGGGTCTACTTCTGCAGAGGACACTGAACTGTGCCAACTACAGAGTACCCGTCTGACAACTTAGTGAATTACACATGTTCTTATAAGACGTGACGTGCGGCCCGAACACCTTCTTTGGGCCGCTTCACATGAGAATGTGCGCATTTATCTGAGTTGTGAGTTTTGTACTTCGGCGTGACGGACGCAACGAAGTCATTGGGCTGAAGGCTTTAGAAATCAAGCAAAAGAGTTGTAATATCGCGATAAAAATGTTTTCGATTTATTATGGGACACCCGCTATAATTAAAATATTCCGAAATTTCCCCACCAGTGGAGACTTTAGTGAATACAACGAATTCCAGTCGTCAAACTCCGCCCTCCATCTAGCGTGATGTAGAAGTTTCACAAATTGTCATAATTATTGTATAAATAGCCGATACCCGTTGCCCAGTTTTCAGTTTCGAATCGGAATACTTGAAAAGCGAACGTCGAGCGTGCAAGTAACAAAAACGGTTACGGTGAACTAAGTGTTTGATAAATAAAGATCATTGTGTGTTTATTAAAAGTGAAATTGGGTTTTATTCATCGAACCCCAGGAAAAATATTGCAGTATAATTCCTTAACAAAAAAAAAAGAATCAAAAAAATTAAACCGAAAATATTGAACCGTTCGGTTATATTCAAAGAAAACCCAATAGTTATACACAAAAAAAGGAAAGGAATAAACTCACGTTTAGCTGGTGTTCTGGAACCTTCTCTGTTGTTCTGCCGGCAGCACTTAAAGTCGGTGATCCGTTGATTGCACGAGTTGTAAAACAAATCCCTTCTCTTTTTGGTTACCTTTCCTGCACTACTTGCACTTTAATTTACTGCACCAAAAATAATAAAAGTGAGTACCGATTCACAAATTCAATTCAAAACTTGATTTTAAGAGTTTAAACTTTAGGATGTTTAATTAGGCGTTATTTTTTTATGTAAAAGCGTTCACTCTCTAGACCATAAGGTCTTTATCAGTTTAAGAAAATGCACTAGAGTAATATTTCAGAGAATACAATAAATAAAAAAAAAACACACTGCACTGACACAATAGGTTGAGCACCTCTGGCAACACGATCCCCCGGAGTACTTCTAGCTCGTAATTCGTTTGTATAATGTCTCCTTTGCTTCGTTTTTCTGTAACAGCTCATAGCCTTACAGCTAGTCACTTAAGGCTATAACGGGTGGCTCGTCCCAAGCATCAAAAGGCACCACGGAGTAACGGAACAGCAGGGCAGTGTCTGAGCTCTGGTAGATCTACCTGTCGGCTATCCTTTTTACCCATAAAAAAGGGGGACTTCTTAAGCTACTGTAAATTACTTCTACTGCAAGCACCACTTCCTACCTTTAATAGAGGCACCTTGATTAACTAGGTGGCTGCTGTTTTGGTTTTTACCTTGGTTTTTGTAATGGGACGTTGATTTGGCCTAGTGTCTTTGCTGGCATGCTGGTAGCCATCCACAGCTCGTCGGAGGGCGCGGGTTCTTGACACTGTTACGTTCCCAATCACAAGATCATGCCAGTCTTGTCTGACATCACGGTGTTAAGATGTCGCGAGAAATCTCTCTCTACCCACCCTACCATGGTTACTTCTCTCGCCAAGTAACCCCTTAAGTTGGCATCTTCTTCTTCCCTACATGACCGTCCTTCCCTTCACTATATCTTCCTCATCCTTTCATCCCTCCTCAGTTAAAAACCATGTTTAAATTTCCTCATATAATTTCATGTTTTAATTATAAAATTCATTGTTAAAATTTATAAAATTATATTTACTTTACTTTAATATAATTTTAATTTACTTAAGCTTTTACTTTAACTTTAGGTTTTATTTTAAGTTAATTTTACTTTAGCTTTACTTTACTTTAATTTTAATTTAGTTTTAGTTTAACTTTCATTTAGCTTAAATTTCTTTTAAAATTCCAAATAAAACTTATTTAAATATAAACTTTGTCTTTGCATTAAAAAAAAATGTTCTTGAAAATTACTTGGCTTTACTCAGTGCGACTGTAGTGTAAGTCTATGCACATATCTTAAGTGGCTTCTTTCCACCACGCAAAACAACAACAAAATGCCTTCACAAACCAAAGTTCGAATGTTTCGCACCTGGGCTTGGATTTGGCTTCACTTTTAAATTCTTTTAAATTCCCACAGGTTTAAATTCACTTTATGTGTGCCTTAATTAAAATAGCAAATGTAAGTAATCAAATGACTCACCGGTAAAATCCGCAACTGTCGATGAAGTGGCCACTGCATAGATGTTGCTCCCACGGCGTTTGATACGTATTTTACGTATATAAATACCTATTACCACTTTACAATAATTTTAATTTAGACACTATAAATGATCTTTAAATGCTACCAGGAATTTGTTTCAAGGCCTACGGTAATGTATATATACATGTACTACACGCATATATGCACTTTACATCGCCAAATAAATCCCAAAATTTACAATTTAAATTTACATAAAGAAACAAAGCAAGAAAAAAAAACTCAAGACAATGAAAAATTATCGATTGCAATAAGATAGATAAAAAAAAAAGGTTATCTTCCGCTGCCTGAACCGGGACTCGAACCTGGAACCTCCGACACCGTTCAAGGAACGGCTCCGCTAACCGCTCGGCCACCAACGGCTTATGTAAGCGGTTGCCGAACTTGGCCGTTAAGCCGGTGTGGTGTCGAATTAAAATTCGATACAATTTGAACTAAATCCCGCCCTGGGATTAACGTTCCTGGGATTTTTAAAAGGGAATCTGCAGAACGATAATGCCTCGCTCTGACTGTAGGATTGTCTCCTTTATTCCCTGTGTGTACGCCTTGTCCTTCGATTCTTTCCTACAATTACAGTCCTTTGTTAACGTTTTGTTCACTGTCCTCCTTTGTTTCGTGTTTTAATGTTTATCTTTGCTTTTAATGCCACACTTCTTTATTAACATATACTTTAATTTCAAACTGGCAAATTAAACGAAACACCCACTGCCTTTACAATTCAAATTAGTAATGAAGCTGTGCCCAGAACATTCGTCTAGCCGAACTTCATTAGCGGCCTAGAAATTTCCCTTTTCGAATGCCGTTTTCCTTTGGTGTCAGCGCGAGAGTGGATACAACGCAGAAAACGTTTCTCAACACTCTCTCGTTCATTTTGCTCTTTTCGAAATACAATCGAATTTCGACTGCATGTGCAGACGAGGTGTTAACTCCGAATACCTAAGAAGTAGAAATTCGATTGTAATTCGGAAAGACAAAAACAGCAGCTGACGATCACAATCGGACCGGATGAACATGGAACACTAAAGTGACGGACACAATGTAAACATTCGAAATGTCGGCCGGCTATTTTGCATTAAGTTAGTTTTCGCAACACAGGGCTTTTGCTATTATTGAACGCAATGTGATCAATAAATGCAAAAAAACGAACCCACGCGTGTGTTTAACGGAAATTGTGTTCGATTTCTTGTGTAAATAGAAAGTGCAAAACAGCAGGGAAAACAAAAACAAAACATTAATGGCCATTACAGACGATTGACGACACGGCTGGCCAAATCATAAAAAAAATTATTTGTTGATAGCCAAATCAGACGTGGGGCCAACCTGACCCTTAAAGCCGGGCTATAATCTGCCAAATCAATCAGATAAGTGCAATTTATATCTGTGATCAAGAAAGATGCTTTGTGATAGTTTTTTGTTTGTTTACTTTCAGCTCACTGCCTGATGTCTTTCGCGTGGAAGATTCCAAGCAACTTTCCATTGCGAGTTTCGAGTTCGTACATGCAGTTGCCAACGATTCTGCGTACTCTGGATTTGAGGAATTTTGGAAGAAGCTTAGCATTGATGCCCCTCACAAAACTACTTTGTGCAAAATTCCTGTGCAACACTTCCTGCCCTACTTGGTACGACACCTGCCTGGATCGTGCATTGTAAGTGTTTTTTGATTTTGTGTAAGCTTTAAGCAGATTCTCTGACAATTTCGTGCGTGATAAAATTCGTTTGGCTTCGGCGGGCACAGCCAACATTTCCGGGTCTGAAAGTGCTTGTAAGTTGCGGAGTATTTGATAGCTCGAGCCATGATTGATCATATTTTGCCCAAACAGTGCAAAATATGGTTGACAACCTGTTGAATCATGAACATCGGATCGCAGAGCACAAGCAATGCTCGACAGGTGCACATCCCAATCGTCCTGTGCTTCCGATATCATAACTCGCAACTTGCTTAAAATGTTTCGGTTGACCCTTTCAGAATTGTTAGCCTGTGGAGAATATAGTGCCGTATGTACAAGTCTAACACCATACTCGCCTAGAAATCTTTTCAATTCACGCGAAATAAACTGTCGTCCATTGTCGGAGTGGACTACCTCTGGCGT
The DNA here is from genome assembly GCA_947623515.1 of Neoascia interrupta. Taxonomy (NCBI): domain Eukaryota; kingdom Metazoa; phylum Arthropoda; class Insecta; order Diptera; family Syrphidae; genus Neoascia; species Neoascia interrupta. Next base: position 94,018,235 of record OX392464.1, on the reverse strand, counting down.
GCCGAAAGCGTGAAACACCTCACTCTCCAGGTATCGCACTATACGGGACGAAGTGGCTTTTGGCAGTGCTTTTAAAAACATAAATTTTGTGAAGTGGTCTAGAGCAATGAACACGAACACGTTACCTCGCTTCGTTCGGGGATAAGGTCCCAACAAATCGATGTACAGTCGTTGCATCGGTCTCTCAGACACAATCTGCTTGATGATTGGTGGACGAAGGGTCGTGTTTGGCGCCTTTACTGACTTACAAATTTCGCAATCTCTGACATATGACTGAACGTCGTTTACCATTCTAGGCCAATAGTACTTCTCGCGAATGCGGGCGTACGTTTTGGCAAAGCCACTGTGGCAAGTTAGCTTTGTGTCATGAGCCATTTCGATTGCGGAGTGCGTAAGATTTTGCGGAAGCCAAAGTCGCCATAACGAGTCCTCGTCACACAAATCGGCGGTCCTGAACCTAACTCTTTTGTATATAAATTTTCCCGATACAACTAGGTCAGGAAGAGCAGATTGTTGTTTGATGATGTTTTCTCTCAACTCGGAATATTCCTTCGAGTCGAATTCATCCGATGCCAAGTCAACTTCTACACCGATCACTGTCGCTGAAAGCTCGTCCATGTCTGCACGTGACAGAGCATCCGGCACAATGTTTAGAGATCCCTTCCGATGTTCGATCACAAAATCAAAGCCTTGGAGCTCAAGACTCCATCTTGCTAACCGCCCATTCAACTCCTTTTGTGACATAAGCCACTTAAGGCTGGAGTGGTCTGTCACAACTCGGAAAGGTGATCCTTCAACATAGGCACGGAATTTCCTTACGCTTAGAACAGCAGCGAGGCATTCCAGCTCAGTGACGGTGTAGTTTCTTTGAGCTTTAGTAAGCTTCTTTGACATGAAGGCAATCGGTTTTTCATTCCCACTCTCATCGAGTTGAAAGATTACTCCACCAAGTCCTTCAGACGATGCATCGCACTGAATCACAAACGGTTTGCTGAAATCCGGTTGTGAAAGAACCGGAGCAGAGGTAAGTGCAACCTTCAATTTCTCCACTGCTTCAATTGCTTCAGGTGTGAGCTTGAAGTCTTTTTTGTTTTTAAGACAATCCGTGAGGGGAGCAGCCAAATCCGCATAATTTTTAACGAACCGCCTATACCAACCGGTTAAGCCGAGAAACCTGCGTACCTGTCTCAAGGTCTTAGGTACAGGAAAGTTCACCATTGCCTCCACTTTGGCGGGGTCGGTTTTCAGGGTACCTTGGCCGACTATGTATCCTAGATACTTAATCTCCCGCATACAGAACTTGCTTTTATCAAGGTTGATAGTCAAGTTCGCCCTACGGAGGCAGTCAGCCAGTTCGGTAAGGACTCGTAAGTGTGTTTCGAAGTCAGGTGTGCATATGAGAAGGTCATCTAAGTAGACAAACACATATTGTCGAAGCAAAGCAGGTAGCAAAGCTAGTACTTTGTCGACGAGACGACACATTCTTTGTGCGGCGTTGCATAACCCGAAGGGCATAACTGTAAATTGATACAGTGGCCGGCCAGGTACAGCAAATGCCGTCTTTTTTCTGGACTCTTCATCAAGCGGGATCTGCCAAAATGCATCTTTAAGGTCAAGCCCCGTTATGAAGTAGGTGTCCTGTAGACTACTTATCAGACCATCCATATGCTGCATCGGATAAGCATCCGGTATGGTGACACTATTGACTTTTCTCGAATCCAAACACAAACGATTCTTACCAGGCTTCCTTACCAATACGATAGGGGAACACCAAGGAGAGTTACTCTCCTCGATAACGCCAAGCTCTAACATGCGGTCCAATTCCTTATACACCTCCTCCCGACGCACTGGAGACAAAGGGTAATGCTTTGACTTGATTGGAACCGCGTTACCAACATCAATGGTGTGCGTTTCCAAACTTGTCTTCCCAAGACCGAGATCGGCGAAGTTGGGGAATCGCTTTTTTGTGGCAATTAGGCGGAGGTTCTGCTCTGGGCTGAGCTTTATCAGATCTGCCTGCTCTTTGAAATCCGCCTCTTCTTCACTCTGCAGGAAATCAGTTTGGAGTTCGCAAACCTGTGGCATGAGGTGAAACTCCCTCCAAAAATTCATCCCAAGGTAGACTTTTTGAGTTAAGTTGGGAATGAGGTAAAAAGAAATAGGCTTGGTGACACCATTTAGCGAAGTTGAAACCTCACAGTATCCAACGATATCGTGAGATTTCCCATCCGCCGTCCGAACAAGACTTTTAAATGGTTTCACAACAATCCCACTTCTCTTCACCAAATCCCAACACTCAAACCCTAACACAGAGATGGATGCTCCGCTATCAAGCAAGCCGAAAGCTGGCTCACCGTTTAGCTGGATGTTGGCATACATCCTACCATCTGTGTCGGATGAAATTATGGAGTCCACGATTAGTTTGCGATGTTTTCGGCGCGCTCTAAACCGTTTCCTGCATTTTTTGATCGAGTCGCTCGCTGAACTATTATTGGTTCCCATTATCTGAGAACGAACTTTATAATAGTTCAGCTTGCGCTCGTGGAGTGACTTTAAGTCAAAGAGCTGGATCGGGTGACATTCCGGTGTTAAATTTTCTGGCCGTTGTAAAATCGATTTAGGAACTTCATCCAAGAAGTCCTCCTCAGCTATAGCTGGTGGTTTGGAAGCTATTGCTTTTTCGTGGTGGGATTGTTCTTTGAGGAACGACTTTCCCCGCCCTGCCATTCGTTCCTCTGGTGGTTTCCCGCATGTTTTTGGCATTCGGGGGTACTAACACCTTTGGAACCACAAAGAAAACAAAACAGGTTACGGACGTGAGATGGACAATGATAAAAGGAGTGCCCCTGTTCATCACAGTTCCAGCAACTTAAGCTGGTGAAAGAAACCTGTTTCTTACTTTGGACGAACGCGGCAACTTCCTCATCAGCACATTGCAGCTGCTCATCGGCTACCTCCGATTCCAACTCGTGAACAACCCCCCTATGGGCAGAAACCCGTTTCGAGAGGAACCGTTCTGCCTCCCTCGCCTTGTGGCGAAGCTGCTCCAAGCTGCCAACATCAGCCGAAAGCAGAATCTCACCAAGTTTGTCCTTGGAATTATTTTTAATGATGTCGATCAACTTTTTTGAATCGAACGGCTCGTTGAGTCGATCGTTCAAATTAGTGATCGCACCATAAAAATCGTCGAACGATTCTTTAAAACCCTGCTTCCGGGTTAGAAGTCGCATATAAACATCAACATCCGTTTCCTGTCGACCGAATTCTTTTATCATTGCCGTTTTAACTTCCGACAACTTTGCGTTAGGATGCTTACGTAGGAAAGCCCAATACCACGTATTCGCTTTCCCATCCAGCAGGGTGTGGAAGTTTGCTGAGATCTGGTCATCGGTGTACGACGAAGACAGCTGCAACCGATTAACTTTGAAAAGAAAATCGCCTATATTTTCCTTTCCATCGAACCTTACGTTCCATTTGTCAATCCTGCACACACCAGAAGAACTAACGTTCGACGAGCCTTGGTTTTCCAAATTGGCCAACGAGACTGAAGTTCGAGGACTTGGTGTAGGAGGCAGTTGATTTGGTGGCCTAGGATCTAAGCGTTGTGGATTTTGCTGATCCAGCTTTTCCAGGACTTTGCCCATGAATCTATCTAGCTGTTCGAAAAACCTTATTTGATTCACGGTTAGGCTCCTATCAATTTTATCCGCCAAATTTTCGATGTCAATTGAACCTCTATTGGACGGACCAGGATCTCCAGTACCAAGATTCGCCTCAACGGGGTTTACTTGACCAATATTGGCAGGGGCCTCGTTTTGATCTTCTCCCCGTGGCATGTCGTCAGACGAATCGGTCACTATCTGGTTCAATTCGGCAGAAAAATCGAAGCTGTCGCTAAGCCTAAAACGGTCTATGGTGGCGTTAAACCTCGATTGAAATCGGTTGAAATCTTCTTCAGTGTTAGCACGTAGTCTTTGTAGTTCGTCGTACAAGGATTGTCTCCTGCTTTGACGGCTGTCTGACATAACCACTTCTTCCAGTTACTGAACGGATTACTCGAAAAACTTCAAACGGCAGACACGAAAAATGATAAAAAAAAACTTCCGCAAATTTTAAAAACTGAGAGAAAGATTATGAGAGCTGTGAACTGAATCCTATCTAAAACAGACTCAGCGAAATTTACAGGACTCAAACACTATTCTTGTCGACAGTAGAAAGACCAACCGAAAATTCTTAACCCAATAAAAAACCCAGGATCTTTAATCACCTGACCTATTGCAATCAGAAATTTTCAGAGTTTGATAAAAAATATGCAAGCTAAATTCATAATACCAATAATAAAAACAACGTATAAAAATGTAAAATGTGTAGAAGATACCAGATTTAGAAAGTAAAATTAATTTTAAAAAAAAATAAATTATGTAATGAAAATCTTCTTTATTTTAGAAGAAAACTTGGAGGTTTTCAAATTCACTTTAAGAATTTCAAACAATTAATCATTTTGGGATTGGATGAGGAATCCAGCTAGAGGAAGGTCAAATCATCCGAGGAAGAAGAAGACGCCATAGTGCGAGCCAAACAAAATAAAATAATCTACTATTCGGGTAAAACTTGTTAAACTACGTTAAAATTTAAGAATCACAAATTAATTTACTTTTGATTTCAGGACATGTGTAGTCGCAACGACTACCTCACAAGACTCCAAAATCTACAAAATAAACACAACACATTCCAAAGGATCCTCCGAGAACTCTGACGGAGTCCCCGAGTCTCTAAGGAACACATTCTGCAGCTTTAACTTTTGTGCAATCGAGTGTGTAAACGAAAGATCGGGCATGAGTGAACCAGCTTTGCCGATTTTCACATGACTCAAGCCTTCCACAACTCTGCACACGGATTGAAGCCATCTTTTCCCATCGCAACGCGATACCGAACTAAAACCGTTCAGTCATCGGGACTTATGGAAAAAGAAGACAACAAGTCACATAAAAGAAAAGAAAAAAAAAATCAAAATAAATCAAACTATTCAAGCAAATCAAAACCAAATGAAGCGGCTCAAAAAATATCAAAAAATTAAACTCCTGCCATCGAGGCAGGCCTCACGTTTTGGGCGCCATTGTAATGGGACGTTGATTTGGCCTAGTGTCTTTGCTGGCATGTTGGTAGCCATCCACAGCTCGTCGGAGGGCGCGGGTTCTTGACACTGTTACGTTCCCAATCACAAGATCATGCCAGTCTTGTCTGACATCACGGTGTTAAGATGTCGCGAGAAATCTCTCTCTACCCACCCTACCATGGTTACTTCTCTCGCCAAGTAACCCCTTAAGTTGGCATCTTCTTCTTCCCTACATGACCGTCCTTCCCTTCACTATATCTTCCTCATCCTTTCATCCCTCCTCAGTTAAAAACCATGTTTAAATTTCCTCATATAATTTCATGTTTTAATTATAAAATTCATTGTTAAAATTTATAAAATTATATTTACTTTACTTTAATATAATTTTAATTTACTTAAGCTTTTACTTTAACTTTAGGTTTTATTTTAAGTTAATTTTACTTTAGCTTTACTTTACTTTAATTTTAATTTAGTTTTAGTTTAACTTTCATTTAGCTTAAATTTCTTTTAAAATTCCAAATAAAACTTATTTAAATATAAACTTTGTCTTTGCATTAAAAAAAAATGTTCTTGAAAATTACTTGGCTTTACTCAGTGCGACTGTAGTGTAAGTCTATGCACATATCTTAAGTGGCTTCTTTCCACCACGCAAAACAACAACAAAATGCCTTCACAAACCAAAGTTCGAATGTTTCGCACCTGGGCTTGGATTTGGCTTCACTTTTAAATTCTTTTAAATTCCCACAGGTTTAAATTCACTTTATGTGTGCCTTAATTAAAATAGCAAATGTAAGTAATCAAATGACTCACCGGTAAAATCCGCAACTGTCGATGAAGTGGCCACTGCATAGATGTTGCTCCCACGGCGTTTGATACGTATTTTACGTATATAAATACCTATTACCACTTTACAATAATTTTAATTTAGACACTATAAATGATCTTTAAATGCTACCAGGAATTTGTTTCAAGGCCTACGGTAATGTATATATACATGTACTACACGCATATATGCACTTTACATCGCCAAATAAATCCCAAAATTTACAATTTAAATTTACATAAAGAAACAAAGCAAGAAAAAAAAACTCAAGACAATGAAAAATTATCGATTGCAATAAGATAGATAAAAAAAAAGGTTATCTTCCGCTGCCTGAACCGGGACTCGAACCTGGAACCTCCGACACCGTTCAAGGAACGGCTCCGCTAACCGCTCGGCCACCAACGGCTTATGTAAGCGGTTGCCGAACTTGGCCGTTAAGCCGGTGTGGTGTCGAATTAAAATTCGATACAATTTGAACTAAATCCCGCCCTGGGATTAACGTTCCTGGGATTTTTAAAAGGGAATCTGCAGAACGATAATGCCTCGCTCTGACTGTAGGATTGTCTCCTTTATTCCCTGTGTGTACGCCTTGTCCTTCGATTCTTTCCTACAATTACAGTCCTTTGTTAACGTTTTGTTCACTGTCCTCCTTTGTTTCGTGTTTTAATGTTTATCTTTGCTTTTAATGCCACACTTCTTTATTAACATATACTTTAATTTCAAACTGGCAAATTAAACGAAACACCCACTGCCTTTACAATTCAAATTAGTAATGAAGCTGTGCCCAGAACATTCGTCTAGCCGAACTTCATTAGCGGCCTAGAAATTTCCCTTTTCGAATGCCGTTTTCCTTTGGTGTCAGCGCGAGAGTGGATACAACGCAGAAAACGTTTCTCAACACTCTCTCGTTCATTTTGCTCTTTTCGAAATACAATCGAATTTCGACTGCATGTGCAGACGAGGTGTTAACTCCGAATACCTAAGAAGTAGAAATTCGATTGTAATTCGGAAAGACAAAAACAGCAGCTGACGATCACAATCGGACCGGATGAACATGGAACACTAAAGTGACGGACACAATGTAAACATTCGAAATGTCGGCCGGCTATTTTGCATTAAGTTAGTTTTCGCAACATTTTCTACAAGAAACACCGTTTTAGTGCTTAAAGCCGCGTTGTCACAAACAACGTAAAACAGGAACAGAAACAGAATTTCATACATTAGCAACTGAAACCTAAATTCGCTGAATGCTTTTTGCGTTGCTAATGTATGAAATTCTGTTTCTGTTTCTGTTCCTGTTCCTTGTGACACCGCGGCTTAAGGCCGTTTCGCCCCTATCGCCCCTTCGTCCTGCGAAGACCCCAGTCGAATCTCGTTGAAACTCCACCAAAGTTCACCTTAAACAATATCTTTTGTTCACTAAATATTTCTTTATTTCCTCACGGTGTAACCATGAGGAAATAACCTGACCTGCTGGTCTAATATCCTGAAATTTTTGGACTCTATGTCTCAGAATTAATTGTATGTATTATGTATTTGGTTGATATTTTAAAACCAGTTTCGAAATTAAGTGCTTGCTGATATTTGCCTTACTGGAGGCAGGTCACTGCGATGAACACGATTCGTGGGTGGATCTGCTAGCAAAGATGCCATGAAGGCAAAAATTTCCTGCCACCTGTATCTTACAGGAAAAGGACAAAGTTTAATTCAATGACATCCTTGACCTTATCCCAGATGTCCCTGGAACTTATTTGCTTCTTCTGACGTTTCTTTTCAGGTTTCGCCAGTCAGTCACCGTACCACCTCAGCTACTACCAGGCTCAGAATCAACACCTACCCAAGGGTTCTAGTAAGATTTTTTTTTTTTTAGTTTAAGGTCTTATTTTTTTAAGAAGCGGGTGTATGTCATTGAATAAAGAGACAAGAAATAGCTCTTTTTCACATATACAGTGTGTGTGAGTGAAGCATTTATTTTGACATTAGTCGCCCGATATCGAGTATCGACTTGTAATGGCCTTTTCAGTTAGTCGTCCGGGAGTGTCCGGGAGACTTCTGGACTCTCCTGAAAGTGTTTTCTTGAACTCGTTTGACAGTTCCTCTTCTGGATGGAAGAGAAATTTGGTTCTGGTTTTGAATCCAGAATCAAAACCAGAAGCACGCACACAATCATACATGTGTCAATGTGAAGTGGGATAAATGTCATCTGTCCCCTGTAGAATAGCTTTTGCTTCACAAATACAACGCTAGACAAACTTCAAAATTAAGAAAAACGTGTTTGGCTGTTCGGAGAGAAGACCCAATCCGGGAGAAGAACGCCCTGATCCGGGATCGCCAACCAAAAAGGCCATAAGTGAATGTATAGAATGTATCACGAATCGGGGTACAAATGTCACCTTAACTCAGGAATGTTAAACAAACGTAGAGGCAGCTCGTAGCAACGTATGAACCTCGAGCCGTGTCTCATGACATGCCTGGTTGAACACATACGTAGTCCGCACTCACACAACCAAAACTGATTCTTCACTTTTCCCCCAAAACACCACTTCATTGTCTCTTTATTCAATGGTGTATGTAGGTTCCCTCTAAGCAAGGCGAACCGAACGCGAAACGAAAAATTACTCATCTGGTTATACAACTCTTTGTTTGCGTATCGCCTTGGCGAATTAGAATCTCAACGCTTTCCTTTCTCTCGGCATATGAAAATTAGAATCACCAGCTTAACACAAATGCGAGCCGCTTTCTTAACGCCAAGGCGAAACGATTTTTTTACGCCACAGCAGAGCGCTTTCTTAACGTAAGGGCGTAAAGAATGCGTAAAGTTTGAACGAAATGTTTTCAAAGTACCAAAGCGAAATATATTCTTAACGCCAGTGCGGAATCTTCTCGCAACACCCATTCGTTTTTGTAATTCCCATAAAAAATGCTTTAACATATATTCAAAAAACAGAAAATTTATTTTTTTGAGTCTTTTCATAATGTCATAGCTAATATAGCAGTTGAAAAAAAAAAACTTGGAACAAAATAAATAATTCTTTTTAAAAATATTATAAAATGTAGATTGTGGAAAGGAAGTACGCAATTAATGTTTTTTTTTTGCACTTTCACGAACAAGATATATTTCTCTTCTAATATTGTAATAATCTTTCTTGTCCATTCTTGCAACTTGAATTTCTTGTTCTAAAACTCACGTAAATCAACAAATTACCTACCATATCGAAGAACGCCTGTGCTTTAACCGAAAAAATAGCACACACTATCAGACCAGCCAATAGACTTGTGCGTTTACAGTTGAGATTGTATTTGTTTACTGAAACCACCGCATCAAAAAAATAAATTTTCTTTTTTTTGAACATATGTCCATATTTTATATGGAAATTACAAAAACGAAAGGGTGTTGCGAAAAGATTCTGCACTGTTTCGCTATAGTACTTCGAAAACATTTCGTTCAAGCTATACGCATTCTTTACGCTTTCACGTTAAGAAAGCGCTCTGCTTTGGCGTAAAGAATTCGTTTCGCTTGAGCGTCAAGAATTCATTTCGCTTTGGCGTTGAGAAAGCGGCTTGCATTTGTGTTACGCTGGTGATTCTAATTTTCATATGGCGAAAGAAAGGAAATCGTAAAGATTCTAATTCGCCAAGGCGATACGCAAGCAAAGAGTTGTATGGGCAGATGAGTAATTTTTCGTTTCGCCTTCGGTTCGCCTTGCTTAGAGGGTATATACGTGTTCCCGTAAGCTGAACTGCGAGACACAGCCACAGACACAGATACTCATTGTGTCCCAGCTATTAACCGAAAAAATAGCACGCACTTTCAGACCAGCTAACAGACTTATGCGTTTACACTTGAAATTGTATTTGTTTACTAAAACCACCCCATCATCTTTTAGTTCTAATACGTCGTGCTGATATTTCAGCGCAACAAAAGCGTAAAGTTTGCGTAAAGAATAAAGCGATTCGCTTTTTTGCTTGGAGGGTTATCTGTTTTAGGTCTACTAGGTATATATAGGTCATTTGTTGCGCCACGTAACAATGTTTAAATGAGTTTGAAGCTGGCTTGAAGCTCGTTTGAGCTCTGCATATAAACAAAGCTTACATCTCGGTCGCACTTTTCGTTCTTACCTTTGGCGAAAACCGTTCAATTGGTATAAAAACAATGAAATTGTTGCAAAGTGTAGGCCTTTGCGCTACGAGACAAAGAAGTTTATTTTCATTCCAAGTGACGAAAAGTGAGATTTTGGCGAAAAGCTCTATTGACAAAGCTCTCTTTGACATATTGTATGCGTGAGTAAATATATTTTTATTTCACAAAGTAATTTTATGTTTGCGTTTCTATTTTGCTATCAGCGATGGAATTATCGCCAGTGGAGATGGCGAGTAAAGGCGACGTATTCTGAAATTTTTTAAAAGTGAAATTTGCTTTTCTCTAATTGTCTGTGGGCCCAATGGAAAGCGCTATCAGTTCAGCTCAAATAATAATGATTTTCACTCGCATACGTGATGAAAAAGTTGAAGTTAGTAATTTATAAACAAACACCTGCAATTTTTTAAAACCTTGTGTTTGTTATACTCTATTGCCCCAGACAAGTAAAAAAAAAACAACTACAGTTCTTAGCATTTCAAATGTAAGTGTGTTTTTTTTGTGTAAAAAGTTTTAAAGAACGGGTACCTACTAACAAAATTTTATTCGAAGCGGACTCAGTGGACGAATTTCTTCAAACGCTACGATATATCAGAGTTTTTTTGACGTAAAAGGTCTCGTTGTTTCGCTTTGCCTTTTAATAATAAAGTTTTACACCTAAAAAAATCTGTGGAGATTGCCTAGCCCTTCCCTGCCTGAGTCATGGGTGGGTTTGGTGAAGTGAAGTTAAAAACGGTGGTGTTCTAAACATATTTGTCTGCATAGATCTACATTTAACGTCCTTAATAAACTTTCTTTAAGAAAGTTTTAATATTTCTGCAACAAATTGTTGAATTTTAACGAAAATGCTCTTATCGGACGCGAAAAATAGATAAACAAAATTTTAGAAGCCTGATGTTTACCTATATTCAGTGCAAGAGTTCCTTAACAATCCATATGTTGCAAATTGTGCAAAGTCCAGTTCTTTTTTTTCCATACCTAAGGCTAACCAGTTCCGCTATGAACTAAAGTCAAAAAGGAACCATTTTTTTCTTCGGCATAAACCAGTTTGACCCGGTAGCCAAAGTTCATTATATGGAATGAGTCGGTCTTATTTTGATGATAACTTGGAAATATTCTAAAGGTTTAGCCTTTGGCTATTGAGGGATCTATTTCAAAACCCCGAAATCAGACCGGCCCACCCGTATGTTAGCGTATTCGAACCTCTAAAGGCGCGCTTCCACTTGAGAGAAAAGCGCTACTTCGAGCAACTCTCAGGCCACTTTGGAGAGTCTCGCAGAGATTGATTTTCTACTCTCAACTTTCCTACTACTTAAAAGTTCCTCTCTGCGATTTACTCTCGTTACTCTCGGTCTCGAGACGCGCCTGAGAGCTACTCGCAGTAGTTTTACTCTCATGTTGACATGAGCCTTAACCAAGGAGCAACAGTAAAAATTCTAGAACTCATTTATGAATGGACAACCCAAAAAAAGTTCTTCCTCAAAGTGGTACTCTCAATCACCAAAAAAACCCGCAGTCTTTTCGATTGAGGCACCGATTCTGCCCCATCATTCATTTTTGAAAAACCAAGCAACTCTTGCAGCTCTGTGAATCAATCAGTAATGCAAATGCGACGATCCAAAATACCCCTATTTAATCATCGGGCTCTGGAAGAAGCAAGGCTCTAAGGTGCACCGGACTAAAGCCGCGTTGTCTGAAGGAACGGAAATAGAATTTCATACATTGGCAACGCTAATGTATAGGATTCTGTTTTTGTTTTATTTTGCTTGTGACAATGCGGCTTAAGAAGCGCGTAGGGGAAAAGAAACAAGAAAGCAGCTGATCGAACAGAAGCGCATAAAACTAAAGCAGCGGGCACTTCGCTTGGCTGTTTGTCGGTTTTCATGAAACGGGACGGGTTTTCGGAAGTTTCAGCAAGTTCAGCAAAAAAGTCTTTAACATCGAGCCTCGTAGTCTTTTCTGCTGACTCCCCCTCAAGCGTAGTAATGCGGCCGCGCACGGCCTTCTAGTGAAGTCGGTGCTGCTCCTATCGAAGGTTGTAGTTCTGAACGATGGAAACCGAGCATTTTAGACTCGCAAGATTAATCGTTAGAGCTGCCCGTGCGCTTATAACGAATGCTGCAGCTGTAGTCAATAAAAGGAGCAGCTTCAGCGGACAGAAGTTTGCGAGCGCGGTTTTCTCTGGTTGATGTGCTTCTGTTTCGTTGACTCAAATAAATCTACAGCACAAAAAAGGTTACTAAAACGAAAGAAGTAGAAAGAGCCTGCTAGAGTAGAAAGAAAGGGCTACGCAACCTTCCTTATTCACTCTAAAGCCGTATATGACTGCATTCGTCGTCAGGAGCACCACCAGGCGATGGCCGAATTCAAGATCCCGACAAAACTGATCCAACTGGGCATTAGCATTAGAAATATGAGAAAATACGCGGTGCAACGTGCATTTTGGGAACAGCTTCTCGGAACTGTTCCAAGCATGCACCGGATTTCGGCAACGCGATGCAATATTATGTGTATTCTTCAATATCCTCTCAGGAAAGAAAATGGAAGCTTTCTAAATCCCTTATTCTACCAGTTCTGGTTTATGGCACCGGTTGCTGCTCGATAAACTAAGAAGGAGCAACTATACTTTGCTCTTTCAAATGAGAAATTGTCTACGGTGAATTTATGATGATGGGTGCGCGGAAAGCAAATGGAGTACAAGTTACAACCGCGAACTCTATGTGCTGTACCAAGATGAGGATGTAGTTCAAAAAGCCAAAATATGAAGACTACATTGGCTCGGTCACATCAAGCGGATGGACAGCATTTAGGCTTGAGACGACCACGAAGACCGAAACTGCATTACATTTATGCGTAGTGGGCCTTTGTGGTGGCACAGAAAACACCAGCTCCAAATCCTTCGTCTCTCTTGGATTCGTCTGTGAACAATGCATTAAAATCCATGGCAAACGCAGGTTTAGACTGTACCTAGTTTATCCGAGCTGGGAAAGCAACCTTAAGTTGTGCTGGAAACTTAATCTTGGCAGACATGAGTATGAGCAGTGTTGAAAAGATTAATTGGTGAAGTGGTGGTTGGTTCAGAAGGGCCTCTACTGCTATAGGTACGGTCTTCTTAGCTTCCGATGAGCAGACACAAGCTAGTCTTTCGAATTTGTTGAGCCTGTCTTGCATATATATATATTTGTGTTTTATGCTGTCAAACTGCTGCTGCATCTTATGAAAGGTGCAATGGCTCTTGCTATTGCGCTTGGGCCATATAATCATTTTGGGGTTCTGACCCCACATTTTACCAATGAGGCATTTGCGGGCCCACAGGGAAGCCGAGCCTTGTCAATAGTTTTTTGTGAGGCTAGAATTCCAGGAGAGCTTTTCAACTAGAGTTAGTCCCAGATATTTAAGCTCCTTAGAAAATTCAGTGCTCTCACCAAAAAATGTCGGCGCTCTTAGCTTGTCCAGTTTTCTTCTTCTTGTGAATACCACGTCAGGCTTTTTAGGGAAACGTTGAGTTGAACTTTTTGGCACCTTTTTGTGGTGAGCAATCTTCTGGTTCAGAGGACTGCGACACGACAGTTGCATCAGAGACGTTTGTACCAACTAGGAATAATGCTTCGGTTTTTAATCTACACCAATCCAAAGCGGTCTCTGCTAACCTTTAGCTCCGCCTCCAAGAAGGTGGAGAAGACTTCGCCCTTATCCAGGAGCTTTGGGTTCTTGATGTTTACACCATAGCTGGATTGGATGCAAACGATTATGAGCTATGTTTTTCGCTAAAATACCAGGATATGTATAACATAGGGCCTTTACTTTTGAAAAGCAAAATCTTTTTCTCAATTCAAGATAATTAAATGAGAAATAATGAGTTTTAATTTTTCAAATTCAATTCGAGAAAGGCGTTAATTTTTTTTCTTGTACCTAATTTTAGCGATGCGGACTTTATTTGCGTTAGCTTGGAACGTGAAGAAAAACGCCTATGGATCGCCATAGTTTATATGCTCTATGACGCAAAAGGCCTCAAACCCGCTGAGATAATCCGCAACACCAGACCGAGAAGAAAAGACCTCCTCTTGTGCCAGGCTGTGACGTCAAAGTGCAGCAACAGTTAATATCGCAGCAGCAACACTTAATATCGAGGTGAGTGCCTATTTGATAATGTTGCAAAGGATCAGATCCCACTTTCATTACCAAAAAATAGACGGGAAGAAATTAATGTGACCCTGGTCACAAACTCCTTTGACATAACCGTCAAAAACTGGATAGTACCAGGAGATGTGTCATTGTCCGATGATCGCTTCATACAATTCGGTATTGACTTTCAGAATCTCCAAAGGTCCATTTCAAAACCCATGAAGAATTGACTGGGGCTCCTACAATACAAAGTTGGAAAGTCACCTTGATAATTTTACTTCAATTCAGCCGCAATTACCATCGGTGTTAGACCATATGATGAGTAGGCTCACAAAAGGAAAACCTCCATGGTGGAATGCTGAAATAATCAGGCTTCGACGGGAGAGCAGGAAGCTCTTAAATCAAGCAAGATTGGGACAACCAGGTACCAGGAAGTTTAAGACAGATGTAAGAAAATCACAACGGGTCTCATGGCATCTCTTTTGCGAAAACATAGAATAGGGAAATGGTTTATCGTGGATCAGAAACATCCTATCCAAATCAAAAAGCCAAGTGGAAACTGGACAACGTCCAGCAAGGAAACTTTATACCTTTTTTGTGAAAATCTATTTTTCTGGCATATAATCAGACTGAATGTACTCTGAAGGGTACAAACCATAATAGGGTCCAATATACCGAGGATGTTGTCACTGCCACAAAGACTACCACTCAGACTTTTCATCTTTTTTATTAATATAAAACAATTTTAGTGATTACCTTTGATTAGTAAATACTACAATTAGTGTCGGGCTACATCGGGCTACAATCTTCATTGGAAGCCCGCTTATATAATTCACATCTAAGCGTTGCCTACTTTTGGAGGTGGCTACGATCATAAATCTGTTTTTTACGCATTAAAACCAAATTTTTTAACAGAAAACATATTAAATGTTTTTTAGTCTTTATAGGCTGAAATATCTTTTCTTTTTCTTTCTTCTTTTTTTTCTATTTATAAAAATGATTTCAATATTTTGTGTTAGCGAATACCTAGAGCTCAGCTGCGTGGATTTTTATAAATATTTCTTGAATGAAAGGAAATTTTCTGTAAACGGTTTAGAAAACGAAATCTGCCCAGAGCTATACCGCAAAAGCGCACATTCTTGTGTATACTGTATACTGGATTTTTTTTTGGAAAATACTTTATTACAAAATTTCCAAAAAACAAAATTTTCCTCAAAAAAATCATGTTTTGAGTTGAGTGAAACATTTTAAACAATCAACTCAATTTTTGAATATTTCCACCTTCGAAAGTCTAAGTTCTGAAAGTATGATTGCCGTATTCGAGTCATGGTGCATTAAAGAGGCATTTTTTGAAAATTAAAGTAACCTAAAAACGTTATCATGGATAAGATTACAAATCCAAAACAATTGCATTATCGCAACAAGCTTGCAAGATGCACTAAAGGTGGAGGGCTGACGGCTATATTCTGGATGACGAGTGTTGCAATTCAATAACTTTTGATGGATCCAAGCATTTACCGAAGTATAAACCCAGCAAAACGGGTGAATTTAAAATAAAAAAAAAAATAAATCGAGTGGCACAACAGCTCGAGGTGAACCAGGGCCAACTTCTCAACAATGTATGCTGGTGTGTTAATTTCTTTTTACATACAAAGGGACCTACAATTTTTTGCCGAATCCGAACGGAACTTTGAGAAGTTTTTCAAGACAAATGATACTCTCGGAGGGCTTGTCAGACCCTCGCGGAGGTGGGGACCGTGAAAAACAAGAATTTAAAATAGTTTCGTATAAAACTATTTTATTTGTTTACAATTGTGAGTGCCAATCTTATCAAACTTACAAAGGGTATTGTCACACAAATTAGGGTTGTTGTCTAGATTGTTTAATAAAATACCGAAAAATAGAAAGAGCTCACAAAAGCTGTGTAAGAAATACGAACTAAAACTATTAAATATATATAGCTGGTTGATTAAAATGATATTGTGAGCTTAATAAAAGAGCCGCAGTGTTAGTGTTATCTTTGTCCTCCTTCGTATGCATTACACTCGATAACTTCTGCTAAATACGAAGAGTATCCAAATTGTAACTTTATTGCACACAGCTGATTTTGACAACGTAGGTTAGGTTCGGTGGCTGCCCCGCTAAGCATGGGTACACTTAGACCAAAGGAGGTCCATTGTGATGCCACCGTCAACGTAAAAACTTTTTAGCACGAAAAACAAAATAGATTAGATTCTTGAGACGATAAGTGCTGGTTGGTCCCATATTGGAGTGCACTGATATTTGGTATGCAGCAATGTTTTGTCATAATTCTTATGGTGACAAAAAAGTGTTCCCTAACTTTCACTACGCCCACTTTTTACTGCAATTCAACTTTGAATTACTTAAAACTAGTGGGAGGATTACAATCCGCTTAGGCGAATCGTTGGATACCCCATCCCAATTGACCACTTTCAAGCTCCGAATTGTGTCATAAATCTTGGTTGTTAAACAACCTATACCTAGAAACAACAGATATTAAGTTTCAAGTTGCTAGCTCAAAATTTTAGGCCTAAAAACTACCGACACACGGACGGACGGACGTGGCTAATTCGACTAACAATTCGGTCTCGATCATATGCCCTTAAGGTCTTGGGGGTCTACGGTGATTCTTTCTCTATGTTACAAAGTGTGAATCAAACTTAATATGCCTCCTATCCTATGGGATGGGGTATAAAAAGATATGTTTGTAACAAATGTTTCACACACATTCATTTTCTTAATGTTTTGTAAGAACTTTTATGTCTACGTTCGCTTTTGTAGGCTGGGATGGTCGGAGGCAAAGACTCCAAAACTTCAAAAGATACCAATATCCACCACTATAGCAGGTATATAATACCGAAGTAGCCGGTATTGGTTATGCCCGATTTTTACGTGCCACCCTTTTATGAGAGACACTATGATCACAGCCAGAACGCGTAGTGTGACATAGCATGTCATAGTAAATTTTTGCTCTCTCATACTTCCTCTTGACAACTAAGTTAACTTAACAAGTAATATAGGCTTCCGTAGTGTTTATCACATTGGGTAGGTTGCTATCCAGTGAATGTTCCTACTAAAACCGTCAGTTCGTGCGGCTTCACATTCCGTCGCTAGGTCAAAAGGTCTTGTTCTTTGTAGCCAGAGCTCGTTGTTTGTATCGTTAAGAGTATGGATCATTTCATTGTTGCAAGGAACATGAAGACGAGGATTAAGCTTTCGAGCAAGGTTTGTTACTTCTTCTCAGTGTGTTTCTTGTGCAGAGCAGAAACGGGGTCGCGCCAAGGACACCTCCCTAGGGTAAACCAGCTCGCATTTGCTGGAAATTCGAGTATTTAGCCTATAAGATTTTTCGTCATTTGCACATTTTTTTCTCCGGTTTTGGAACCATTATGATTTCAGCAACTTTCCATTGCCTTAAAGCGCATAGAAGTTTAAGAGGAGAGTTTATCATAAAGGAGCTTGACTAGCACTTTTTTCGGTAGTTCTTTATGTTATCAGGTCGTAACCACAGGCCTTATTAATTTTAGGCTTGCTTATTGTCTGTTAAAGTTCATTAATTTTAAGCTTGCTTATTGTCTGTTAAAGTTCAACTAATGACACTTTTTTCATTCTAAACCTATCAGGTTCCGCGTTTCTGTTTTGAACGTCAGCTAACGGTGGACCGTCGAACGGCTTGAATGTTTCTTCTAAATAAATTATGAAGGTGGTCTTCCCCCCCATTTTGGTGTTTAACAACAGGCGTGACAGTTTGATCACCATCACGTTGCAGATTTATATTTGAATCAAAAGAAGTAAAAAAAAAAAGTAAAAAAAACCGTGACGGTGTATTTAAGTCCCAAAACATTAAACATTTTATTAGTCAACTAGCAAGATGCTTCACAAAAATACGCTTCACACATGGTTTTCGCAGACTTTTCTTTAAGTCGAGTGTAAAATCCTTTGAAGTTTGTGTTTTAGGCAGGGCGTGACAGGCGCCCAACTGACGATCAAACTGTCACGCCTGTTGTGAATCACCAAAATGGGGTGGAAGACTACCTTCATAATTTGTTTGAATATTTTCAAAAGGCCCCACAAGCATTTTATATGTCTTAAACTAGCATCTTGCTAGTTGACTAATAAAATGTTTAATGTTTTGTTTCTTCTAAATGTTTCTTCTAAGCGTTCTCTTTGTCTTCTTTTGCCCATTCGCCGTTAGGTTCTTTATTGGCGCCGAGTGGATAATAGGTTTCTTGATGGACTATCCGCAAACCAGCCTTCAATGTATTCTGTGATTTCACGATTTTTATATTCTTGTAGTATTACTTTCAGCTTGTTAGAGAGGTGGTTCAAGAGGTATTTCTATGGGGGAGCCCTCGTGCCTTGCCATCTTCTACGCGCTCTTCTCTTTTCACAAATCAGTTCTTTGATTTCGAGCGGATATTTTGTGCGCCAGCGCTTACTTCCTTCTTTTGGAAAAAAGTGTTTTTCCAAGCAGCGCTCTGAATTGCTACAATGAATTTGTCAACTCCTCAAGAAAAGTAATTTTTTAGTTAAAGACGGAGTTTTCAGTTAAAGTTTTATGTAATCGCCTTTCTTTATGCAATCTAAATGCTTCTGAACGTTATATCTCTTACATCGACCTCTTTTTGGAGACGTGTTTATTAATTAAGGTAGGGTAGGGTATTTAGCAACCCGTCGCAGACGGACTGAAGTACTTAGATTTAAGACTATTTTCGCGGTTGTTATACATTATTTTAACGACTTAAGTCGGACTTACCGCGTCACTTTTTATTTATTTATTTCCCGACGTCTCAATCTTGTTGCAACGAACGTGGTCACAGGTTGAACTGATCAACAGTTGAACAGTGAACAGTTCAACCCGTGACCACGTTCGTTGCAACACGATCGAAACGTCGGGAAATAAATAAATAAAAAGTGACGCGGTAAGTCCGAATTTAGGCGTTAAAATAATGGACTGAAGTACAGAAGTAAGTATAATTGGTCAGCTCATCATCATCATCATTTTTGATGGTCGCTTATCTTTTAAAAGGGTCGCGGAGCGAGGGTGGCTAAATGATCTTTCCATCGTTCTCGATCCTCCGCCACCAACTCAAGAGACTCCGGCGCAATCCCCAGGCGGGACTCAGAGAGGTTCTTTACTTGATCGACGCGCTCCCATCTCGGCTAGCATGACCTGTCTAGGAAGTCTGTCAGGGGCATGCAAACAACGTATCCAAACCATCGAAGAATCGATTGCTCCACTCGGAGGTAGCTGCTCAACATTAAGATTCCCACGAATACTGACGTTTCTAATTCAGCCACATATCTTGTTAAATAAATTACAACAATTATGATGACCGCCAAGCCGCATAGGCTCCTTCTATTCTGATGTTCAGTCGTAGAGTGGAGTTGAAATACTATCGGACTAAACGTCGAAGAAAGAATCGTGTGTGGTTCACCCGCAGGGTTTGATCACTGCAACCTTTACATGTCGCGGGTGATGCTCTACCAATTGAGGTACAGTGATCAGGCCGGTCGGTGCATGTGTTGAAGAGACACTAGGGTCTTGTCTTTTTAAAAACCACACAAACATATGTTTGATTGCCGGGTTTTTGAGTTCGGGCGTGAAAATCCAGAAAAAGTAAATTCGGGGAAATTATTATCCCAGGGAAATTATTATCCCATTAAATGGGAAATTAAAATCCCAGATATTAAACAGTGTTTGAGTTGTTAACTTAAACACCGGCCAGAATAAGTCAACAATTTCTCATGCCGGATTTCGGCCTGTGTTCAGAGCATAAATTACTGAATAACTAGATATTCAACTTGCGTCCCTCTTACCCTCCAACACCCATTTGTTTACGTTTTTTATAAAGCCTTTAAAGCTTTAAATTTCCGTCTCGGTGAATACGTGTAAGAAGATGCAACAACAATTTACCTTATGCGATGAGCTGATGTAAAAGCTGCAAAACGAAATCGCATGGAAATGACGAATTGATGAATTTACTCACATTTGTAAACAAATGTCGGAGGATGGGTAAATTCATCAATTTCAGCTTGTGGGCAAAGTTTTTACATGTTCCAAGTTGAATATCTCAGCAATCTTCAGTAATTTATGGTTCAGAGCGTATGTCCAATTTGTCACTTAAAAAAACTATGTTTAGTTTTATTTTTTTTTTATTTTTTGTTTTTGGCCTTATATATTACATAAAACTAGGCGTTGCGTTGTTGATCCCATTAATAAATTGAAAAATGTCATAACGCCAATAAATAAAAACTTTAAAAAATTTTAGACCGAGAACTTTCAACAAACATTGGTATGGACGTTATAAATAAGCTGTACTCGTCGGTTCAAACTACAGTCTCCCAATTGTCAGGAGTACTGCCAGGCAATAATGTTACAAAAGAATACGAGGTTCTGCATCAGGTGGCCAGCGCCGGTATAGGTAACTTTTGCTGCAGAACATTTGTTAATATTTCAATTAAAATGTATCTAAATTTACACTCAAGGTTTACATTGGAAAATATATAGCGGTTTTAAAAAGACAACAAAGCAGGAGGTGTCAGTGTTCGTTTTTGAAAAAAGAAAAATAGAAAAATGGTCTAAAGAAGACAAAGACTGCCTTTTGAATGCATTGAAGCGTGGTGTGCACCAGTTAACTAGAATTAAACATCCTCGAATTCTGACTGTGCAACATCCCTTAGAAGAAAGTCGAGATTCGTTGGCATTCGCAACCGAACCTGTTGTTTCGAGCTTGTGTAATGTTTTGTACGAAAACCACTCTTCAACGAAATTTTTCGAAGTAGAAATGGTGCATGGCCTTCAACAACTGGTTGATGGCTTGATTTTTCTTCATTCTGATGCAAAGATTATACACGGCAATTTGTCCCCGGAAAGTGTTCTTATTAACAAACAAGGAAGCTGGAAGATATTTGGACTGGATTTCTTTGTCTCACGAAATGCCAATATTGACAAATTCGCATGGCAAAATAGTTTAGAAAATTCTCTTGTGCATCCTTCTTTCGAGTATTTGGCGCCGGAGGTTATAAGAAATAGAGAAAACCGAGAAGAAGGCGATCTATATTCACTAGGTAAGAGCTTAAATTTGCTGTTTACTGGCTGATATAAATCTTCTGTTATATTTCAGGGATGCTTATGTACAGTATTTGTTCGGGAAAACCTTCGATACAATTCAACAATGACTGCAATGCATTTACGGAATTCGCAGCCCAACCCAATGTACTGAAACACATCAGCATGGACCTGGTTCCGTATAATTTCAGAAGTGTTTTGAAGAGTATGATTGATCCTTGCCCAACCTATCGCCCAAAACTAGTGGATATCACACAAGTAATTATTAAACAAATATTAAAAAGTTTATAGATTTGTCCCTAACTGGGCCTACGTCGACATTTTGATGAACAGAAACCCATGGAAATCAAAAGGGGCTCAAAAACTTACCGCCTTCTACTTTTATATGAATGCGGCCAATTAATATTCCATTTTATTTGTTACAGCTACCAATATTTGAAGACACCGAAGTGAAAACACTGAGGCATTTGAACTCGCTTTACAAGTGGGACAATCTGCAAAAGTCGAAGTTCTTTAAAGGCCTCTTGCAAATCATACCAAAGTATCCTCATCGAGTCAATATACACACGGTTCTACCACATTTGGTTGAAGAATGTGTCAATGGTGCCATGGTGCCGTTTGTATTGCCGAATATTTTATTAATAGCGAAAAACTGTTCGCAGCAGGAGTACACCGATCATATATTTCCTCACTTAAAAGTTGTGTTCAAAATTGAAGAACCAATTCATGTGCTCTTAATTCTAATGCAGGACATTGATATGTTATTAAAACTGACGCCACCAGAAGAGGTTAAAGTGCATCTACAACCATTATTCATAAGATCATTAGAAGTTGACATGACAGAGCTGCAAACGCTGTGTCTTCAAGTGCTACCATCTTTGTCTGTACATATCGACTTCAACGCAATTACAAATTTACTTATGCCTAGAGTGAAAGCACTATGTCTAAAGAGCAATGACGTGTCTGTTAAAGTAAAATGCTTGATTTGCATTGGAAAACTTTTGGTGTATTTGGATAAGTGGACTTTGATCTCAGATGTTCTGCCTTTTCTCGAACAGATTCCAAATCGGGAACCAGCTGTCATAATGGCTATAATTGGTATAATAGTTTTTTGGACATTCCGTTTTTTTACAAAAACTTAATAAATTTGCGTTTCAGGAATTCACAAAATTGCAATCACCGATCCTAAGCTTCGAATATCTTCAGATGTAATGGCTAGAAAGTGTATTCCTTATTTAATGCCGTTATGCATGGAAGACGTACTTACTGTGAACCAATTTACCTCTCTTGTTGCGGTGATAAAAGATATGGTGCAATACGTGGAAAAAGAGCAACGAGCTAAATTAGAACATCATAGAGCACTCAATAATGATGTCAGGTAAGCTACACTTCAACCCTACTTTTAATTGTGTTTTGTCCGTCAAAAGAAGAAAAAAAAAGTTTTAATTTTATTATACCCACAAATCTGTCCGCCTAAGATGCGCAAAAGTCTTAAAGCTTCCGGTAAAGTTAAGTAATATCAATAGCCATTGTAACAGCATCACCATTTAAAGTCTTAGAACTTTTACGCAAGTGTGCATACAAATTAGGTTGGCTGATCAACTTTGCTGTGGGGCGACACGTAGCTTGTTGTTCCCGCTTCTCAATATCCAGAAAGGGACATGGAGACAATCCGATTAATCTACTCTCGACCAGATTGACCACACTGTAATCGAAACCTTCATGCAACATTGCCCAAATTCCATCAGATATGCCACCTGTGAAGTGCTGGGATGTAAATGCTTTTACACCGTGTAAATGGTTTTACACGGTCACCGCAACGAAACCCCTGCACATGAAGCTTAACATACAAAGCGAAGCATACAAAGCGGCGTGAGCTCGGACACATATCAGTGTGGCTTTGGGCCAGAAAAGTCCACCATCGACCAAAAATTTACCCTGTGGCAGATCTTGAGCAAACCCAGGTATTCCAATTCTATACCCACCACCTTTTCATCGATTTCTAGACCGAGTATGACAGCGTTTATAGAGACGGGCATATAGAACAATATCTAGTTTTGGCTGCCTGTTAAACAAAATACAACGTCTACGAAGGCTGAGTCATCTAGAGCGGATGGACACCATCGCCCCGGGCCAGAAAACCTTCGAATCCACCCCGCAGTAGAAGAGCACTGGGACTCAGGTGGTGGACGCAAGTGGAAGGGGACTTCAGGCAACTTCGCGTGCGAAACTGGTGACGACTTGCTAGAGACAGCTGGCTGGTGAAGCTTCTTGCTTACACCTTAAGTAAGCAAGTTAAGCTCGTTAGCCTGTTAGCTGTTCCGTCAAGGTCGGTAAAGACTTCCACGGCCCCTTTGATGTCAGAAAAGGATTTAGGCAAGGCAACGCGCTGTCATGTGACTTCTTCAACATTGCTCAGAACTCCGCGCCAACAGCAGAGGCACAATCATTTAAAAGTCCGTACAATTAATCACGTACGTAGACGATATTGACATTTTCGGGAAACACAGCTTTCAGTACAGCCTTCGTGAGTATCGGGACGAATGCGGCATATATGGGATCGGCAGTCAACGAGGGCAAAACCAAGTATATGCTGTTGTCAAGAAAAGACAACCGACACCGACGTCTCGAACAAAACATTACCATCGACAGCTATAACTTTGAGGCAGTTAGGGACTTTGTCTACCTGTGTTCTGCTATAAATTCCTCGATAAATTCAGACAACGACACTAGTGATGAAATCAAACAAATGGTAACTCCTGTTTGTTTGAGCTTAGAAGGCAATGGAGTAGCAAAGCCATCTTGCGAGCAACTAAACTATACATTTATAAGACCCTCGTCATCCCAGTGTGGGCGTGTGTAGGACCACTGTGCACGCGGTCCAGGGCTCGATCCCGCCTAGAGCAATACAATTTTTCACGGTGTCCCACCTTCGCGAGGTCCAAACCCGCCGAGAGCAACATTTGCTATGAGACTCAATTTGCCGTTCGGAAATGTTTTTTTTTCACTCAGGCATGACTGCAAGAGAGGTCAGGCGATGGCTCTTCTGAGCTGGAAGTGCAAGATTTTTTTTAGTTCCTTATCTCAGTCCTGCTTTAAGGTGCAGAAGCATGAATGCCAGAAGCATGCTTTATGGCCCCGTCTGCATCGAGTAGAATATATAAAATCGTACTCTACGGTGTGTACAGCGACATCGACCCAGACAGAAGGGTCAAGTTACAAAAAACAGAGTGGCGCAACAGCTCGAGGTGAACCAGGGCCAACTTCTCAACAATGTATGCTGGTGTGTTAATTTCTTTACATACAAGGGGACCTACAATTTTTTGTCGAATCCGAACGGCACTTTGAGAAGTTTTTCAAGACAATTAATACTCCCGGAGGGCTTGTCAAACCCTCGCGGAGGTGGGGACCGTGAAAAAGATTGCTGGGTCATCTAGACCGGATTTATGCCAGCGCCTCAGCCCGAAAAGTCTTCGAAACCTTCCCTACAGCGACCTTACCTAGAAGACCACCGAGAATCAGATGGCGCACGTAAGTGGAAGGGACACTCAGTCATCTTCGTGTGCATAACTAGAGGCAGAGCTGGCTGGCGGAAGCCCAGGTGCCCTGTGCCGCGACGAAACGAACTCCGCTATTAGGCAGAATGAACCATTCTGCGTTTAAAATTATCGTAGAGCCTTTTCCGTGTTAGCTGTGAAAGAAGAAATATGTCGCTAGCAAAAGATTTACTGCACCGATCACCAGTAGAGGAGAAACGCAAGCACAAGCTAAAGCGTTTGGTCCAGCACCCAAATTCCTATTTCATGGACGTCAAGTGCCCAGGATGCTACATGATAACCACTATCTTTAGTCATGCCCAAGGAGTCGCTGTGTGCGCTGGTTACTCAACGATTCTCTGCCAGCCACCTGGTGGACGAGCAAAGCTCACAAAGAGCTGCTCATTCAGGAGGAAGCCCCACTAAGTGACTCGCTTTTTTTTGTAAAAATCTTTTCACTTGCGGATAAACTTTTATCGTCTCCACGAGAGAATGACTTGACCTGCCCGAAATGGCGGCCTATTGCCTTTCCTTAACAAGGGGACTGCCGATGATTTGGGCAGTAGAATACATCAATCTCTGCAAGATTTGGTCGGACGAGAGCATACTGCCGATTTTCAAGGCGACTGCTGATGATTTGGGCAGTAGTATACATCAATCTCTGCAAGATTTGGTCGGACGAGAGCATGCCCCGTTATTGGAACCTCAGTATTGTTTGCGTGATCCTCAGGCGACTCACAACTGCTAAAACTACAGAGACATTGGTCTCCTAAACATGATTTTTATTAATAAAGTTCTTATCTAAAATTGTTTTTAAACAACTTGACCGCTCCACGTCAGAGGCGGCAGGAAAATACACTACCGATGAAATATTCACGCTTTGGCTGATCTGGGAAAAATACCAGTAACTCAAAATTCTTATACATCACCTTTTTTATCGATTTCAAAGATGCGCGGACAGATTTATAGAGGCGAGCTATTTAGGGCAATGATGCATAGCGATGTACATTTTAGAAATCCTTGGCACTCGTGTATTTATGCAGGGTGACAATGGAAAACACACGCTCCTTCAAAGTCGTTTAAGACCTCATCCACCCCTTTGACGTGGAAGCCAAGCCTCTTATGTCGTCCAAGATGGTAAAAATTATTTGATATTTATCTTTTTATCTATCTTACAAACGTATGCCTTTTTGAACAATTTAAACAATATTTTTTTCTTAAATATTTCAGAAGTCCGGATAGCCAGATGCCATCTCAGCTTTCATTCACAAGTATCAAAGACACTTCCTATGCAGAGCCTATACTAAAACAACAAAGTGAAACACCCGACATCATCGGACAGTATTCAAATCCTCTAGTTCTGAATCAACAACTTACACCAGCATTTGATGGCAACAAAGCTGCACCTTTTTCAGCTTATTCAAATGTTAAAACACCAATCAACTACATATATCCAACGCCAAAAAGTACCACGGAAATTAAACCGAGTTATGTATATCCAACGCCTAAAAGTACCACAGAAAATAAACCGACCTACATATACCCAACGCCAAAAAGTAGTACAGAAAGTAGACCGAATACTGCGCACTATACGAGTTTAAATAATACAAATCTAAATAATACACTTAAAAATAATAATCAAAATTCCGAATTGATTTCGTTAACACAACAAGATATAATAAATTTTTTAAAGTAAATAAAGACATCTACATTCAAAGAAAGAAATTGCATAATGTAGATTCAGAAGAACAAGTGTAGTTTAACTAGCTTAATTTAATGATAAAAATACATTCTAACGAATTCTCGCGTACTGTACCACAAAATAATAACAAAAATTGTAATTTATAAAATAAAACCTGTAAGCTAGCAAATGGAGTTTCATCTTTTCTTAATTGTGTTGGTATGTTTGTTTGATGGTTTTATTTGATGGGTTCGAGAGGTTGTAAAGTAAATCATAGTCTTCAAGTGTCGGAGTCAACGAGCGAATAAAGTCTCGAAGACTTGTTGCTCTCTTGTCGAAAATGTGCTCTTGGCATCAATGCATTCATTTCATTTTCATTTATTTCATTATAACGGTGTGAACATTAAGATTTATCACCTTTTTTAGTACTGAGTGTTTTATATAAGCATTGATAGTTTTTGCTGAATTAAAGTAATTAAAAACTAAATTAACAATTATAACAATAATTAACTTAGCCTATGGATAAGGAGTATATTAGGGACGAATAGTAAAAAGATTTTACATGTATAAATAGAAGCAAGGTGTAGGACTATTGCGGGCGAGTTGAGGAGGAAAATTTTTAAAAGATTGCACTTTTAAAATCGGATCTACTAGATAAAGCTTTAATTTGCATAGGTAATGAATTCCATGCATTTTTGATTTATTGGATGAGAAATTTGCTTTGATCTAAGCGGTGTGATGACTCTTGTTGCGTTGTTTTTTATGCTAATATTATGTATTTGAGTGTCCTGATTACGAATCTACTTCTTCTTCTTTTTCATTTAGGCGCGAGGTTATAATCTGAAGTGATGGATTATAACCCTCTCACTCTACTGCATTCCTAATGGTCAGCTTGTGGGGTACGCCGATGAGCCCTCAGTTTTGGATCTCTTCGTCACTGAGGCCAAATAAATGCTGTTGTCGTTGCATTTATGTGATCCATGAATGTTTAGGCCTTCCTCTTTCGCGATTGCGCTGGAATATTGATTGTCAAAGCCTTTTTGGCGGGGCTCCTAGGATCTCTCTTTTGAACGTGGCAATACCAACTGATTACGAATATGTTAACAAAAATTGTCGGTCTTATTTATTTTAAAAGTTTACAGTTATTCGAAATTCCACTTCCAAAAAATCACTTTGTTTACACGATGTTGGGCTTAATTCTGACAGCCGAATATATCTCAACGAAAGCTTAACGTCAACAAACCACATGCTTCTACGTAAAGCTTTTCATCTTAAGCATGACAAAAAGTTCTCTGCGGCTTACAGCCGGAATGGAAAAGTCCACGTACACATGGTTAATGATTCCCGAAAAGCTTTAATCGTTAATTCTGTCGAAGAGCTGGACGCGATTGCATTGCATGGAAATGACCACATAGCAGCTGTTTCGTCATAGTTGATGACGTCATCAGAGAATACCCAAGTAGTCGAAGCTCAAAACTTTTGTAATCTGTATTTTGTAATATAAAAATTCTCTACAAAGAACATAAACTTGTAAACATCGCGACACTGATGCATAAATTTTGGCAGACAATCAAAGTTACATTATATATAATTATAATTATAATGTTTCGTAAGCTTTTTTCCAATAATCATTTATCACTTCATTGCTCGATTTCCATTTTAGGCCAACTACTAATAATATTTTTAACTATGGATTACTTTGTTACATGTTATTTGCTTTCTATGCTGTTTGGTAAATTTTCTCGTGACTGTAATAAGTCCTTTGATGTCACTTAGTTCGTTTTCTTCCCAATCTAGAAGTGTGAACGATGTTACTCGTATTATGTTAAACATTTTTTGCAAGCAACAAAAAGGTCTTAATGTTTGCCTATTTAACGCTCAAAGCTTATTTCCTAAAATTGATGAATTCCGCAAACTTTTTGTAACATCGGCTGTAGATATAATATGTGTAACCGAAACGTGGTTCGATCACGAAGTAAAAAATAAGATATACGACCTCTACGGATCTATAGACTATTAAGAGATGATAGGTTCACTAAATCTGATGGTGGTGTAGCAATCTATGTCCGGAGGGGTTTAGGAGGCAAGTTTGTAGTCAAATCTTCCCCACAAAGTCCACTTGAGTTTTATCTTATTGAGTTTCCAATCCAATTAGAAATTGAATTAGAGAATCCAATTAGACTAAATGTTGTCTTTAATTGGATTGCAAGATACATCTATGATCTTGATATACGTAGTCACATATCTGCATATTCCAAGACAATTCTGGGCTGTCGTCTCCACACATACATCAAATATCGAGCCTTAACTCTACTTCATAAAACATTAATAAACAAGCAACCCTCCTACCTTTTCGAGTCTTTAAATCTTACGAGATCGTCACGATCAGTTACATTAATAAAACCACTTTTTACTTGTCGCGCTAGTGAATTTCAGTTTAATGTGACTAGACTGTGGAATGCTTTACCACGCAGCATAAGAAACGTAGAAAACATAGTTAAATTTCAGAAGGAACTTTTTAAGTATTTGGCCTCCAATGAAAGTTAGTTATTATTATTATTCTTTTTTTATAATTTTTATTTTTCAAAATAACCTGAATTTTAAACTAAATTTTTAAACAACTTGTCAACGTGTCAACTTGTAATTAAATCACTCTTGCAAAGTAAAGATATATATTGTGTTGCGAAAACTAACTTAATGCAAAATAGCCGGCCGACATTTCGAATGTTTACATTGTGTCCGTCACTTTAGTGTTCCATGTTCATCCGGTCCGATTGTGATCGTCAGCTGCTGTTTTTGTCTTTCCGAATTACAATCGAATTTCTACTTCTTAGGTATTCGGAGTTAACACCTCGTCTGCACATGCAGTCGAAATTCGATTGTATTTCGAAAAGAGCAAAATGAACGAGAGAGTGTTGAGAAACGTTTTCTGCGTTGTATCCACTCTCGCGCTGACACCAAAGGAAAACGGCATTCGAAAAGGGAAATTTCTAGGCCGCTAATGAAGTTCGGCTAGACGAATGTTCTGGGCACAGCTTCATTACTAATTTGAATTGTAAAGGCAGTGGGTGTTTCGTTTAATTTGCCAGTTTGAAATTAAAGTATATGTTAATAAAGAAGTGTGGCATTAAAAGCAGAGATTAACATTAAAACACGAAACAAAGGAGGACAGTGAACAAAACGTTAACAAAGGACTGTAATTGTAGGAAAGAATCGAAGGACAAGGTAAAACAAAGAAACTTTACATTCAGGCAGTGTAGCCTAATTCCATTTTTTTTTACCAGGCGTACACACAGGGAATAAAGGAGACAATCCTACAGTCAGAGCGAGGCATTATCGTTCTGCAGATTCCCTTTTAAAAATCCCAGGAACGTTAATCCCAGGGCGGGATTTAGTTCAAATTGTATCGAATTTTAATTCGACACCACACCGGCTTAACGGCCAAGTTCGGCAACCGCTTACATAAGCCGTTGGTGGCCGAGCGGTTAGCGGAGCCGTTCCTTGAACGGTGTCGGAGGTTCCAGGTTCGAGTCCCGGTTCAGGCAGCGGAAGATAACCTTTTTTATTTTATCTATCTTATTGCAATCGATAATTTTTCATTGTCTTGAGTTTTTTTTTTCTTGCTTTGTTTCTTTATGTAAATTTAAATTGTAAATTTTGGGATTTATTTGGCGATGTAAAGTGCATATATGCGTGTAGTACATGTATATATACATTACCGTAGGCCTTGAAACAAATTCCTGGTAGCATTTAAAGATCATTTATAGTGTCTAAATTAAAATTATTGTAAAGTGGTAATAGGTATTTATATACGTAAAATACGTATCAAACGCCGTGGGAGCAACATCTATGCAGTGGCCACTTCATCGACAGTTGCGGATTTTACCGGTGAGTCATTTGATTACTTACATTTACTATTTTAATTAAGGCACACATAAAGTGAATTTAAACCTGTGGGAATTTAAAAGAATTTAAAAGTGAAGCCAAATCCAAGCCCAGGTGCGAAACATTCGAACTTTGGTTTGTGAAGGCATTTTGTTCTTGTTTTGCGTGGTGGAAAGAAGCCACTTAAGATATGTGCATAGACTTACACTACAGTCGCACTGAGTAAAGCCAAGTAATTTTCAAGAAAATTTTTTTTAATGCAAAGACAAAGTTTATATTTAAATAAGTTTTATTTGGAATTTTAAAAGAAATTAAAGCTAAATGAAAGTTAAACTAAAACTAAATTAAAATTAAAGTAAAGTAAAGCTAAAGTAAAATTAACTTAAAATAAAACCTAAAGTTAAAGTAAAAGCTTAAGTAAATTAAAATTATATTAAAGTAAAGTAAATATAATTTTATAAATTTTAACAATGAATTTTATAATTAAAACATGAAATTATATGAGGAAATTTAAACATGGTTTTTAACTGAGGAGGGATGAAAGGATGAGGAAGATATAGTGAAGGGAAGGACGGTCATGTAGGGAAGAAGAAGATGCCAACTTAAGGGGTTACTTGGCGAGAGAAGTAACCATGGTAGGGTGGGTAGAGAGAGATTTCTCGCGACATCTTAACACCGTGATGTCAGACAAGACTGGCATGATCTTGTGATTGGGAACGTAACAGTGTCAAGAACCCGCGCCCTCCGACGAGCTGTGGATGGCTACCAGCATGCCAGCAAAGACACTAGGCCAAATCAACGTCCCATTACAATGGCGCCCAAAACGTGAGGCCTGCCTCGATGGCAGGAGTTTAATTTTTTGATATTTTTTGAGCCGCTTCATTTGGTTTTGATTTGCTTGAATAGTTTGATTTATTTTGATTTTTTTTTTTCTTTTCTTTTATGTGACTTGTTGTCTTCTTTTTCCATAAGTCCCGATGACTGAACGGTTTTAGTTCGGTATCGCGTTGCGATGGGAAAAGATGGCTTCAATCCGTGTGCAGAGTTGTGGAAGGCTTGAGTCATGTGAAAATCGGCAAAGCTGGTTCACTCATGCCCGATCTTTCGTTTACACACTCGAATGCACAAAAGTTAATTAAAGCTGCAGAATGTGTTCCTTAGAGACTCGGGGACTCCGTCAGAGTTCTCGGATGATCCTTTGGAATGTGTTGTGTTTATTTTGTAGATTTTGGAGTCTTGTGAGGTAGTCGTTGCGACTACACATGTCCTGAAATCAAAAGTAAATTAATTTGTGATTCTTAAATTTTAACGTAGTTTAACAAGTTTTACCCGAATAGTAGATTATTTTATTTTGTTTGCGTTTGGCTCGCACTATGGCGTCTTCTTCTTCCTCGGATGATTTGACCTTCCTCTAGCTGGATTCCTCATCCAATCCCAAAATGATTAATTGTTTGAAATTCTTAAAGTGAATTTGAAAACCTCCAAGTTTTCTTCTAAAATAAAGAAGATTTTCATTACATAATTTATTTTTTTTTAAATTAATTTTACTTTCTAAATCTGGTATCTTCTACACATTTTACATTTTTATACGTTGTTTTTATTATTGGTATTATGAATTTAGCTTGCATATTTTTTATCAAACTCTGAAAATTTCTGATTGCAATAGGTCAGGTGATTAAAGATCCTGGGTTTTTTATTGGGTTAAGAATTTTCGGTTGGTCTTTCTACTGTCGA
This sequence comes from Neoascia interrupta, assembly GCA_947623515.1. Classification (NCBI taxonomy): domain Eukaryota; kingdom Metazoa; phylum Arthropoda; class Insecta; order Diptera; family Syrphidae; genus Neoascia; species Neoascia interrupta. Next base: position 93,986,104 of record OX392464.1, on the reverse strand, counting down.
CAAGAATAGTGTTTGAGTCCTGTAAATTTCGCTGAGTCTGTTTTAGATAGGATTCAGTTCACAGCTCTCATAATCTTTCTCTCAGTTTTTAAAATTTGCGGAAGTTTTTTTTATCATTTTTCGTGTCTGCCGTTTGAAGTTTTTCGAGTAATCCGTTCAGTAAGTGGAAGAAGTGGTTATGTCAGACAGCCGTCAAAGCAGGAGACAATCCTTGTACGACGAACTACAAAGACTACGTGCTAACACTGAAGAAGATTTCAACCGATTTCAATCGAGGTTTAACGCCACCATAGACCGTTTTAGGCTTAGCGACAGCTTCGATTTTTCTGCCGAATTGAACCAGATAGTGACCGATTCGTCTGACGACATGCCACGGGGAGAAGATCAAAACGAGGCCCCTGCCAATATTGGTCAAGTAAACCCCGTTGAGGCGAATCTTGGTACTGGAGATCCTGGTCCGTCCAATAGAGGTTCAATTGACATCGAAAATTTGGCGGATAAAATTGATAGGAGCCTAACCGTGAATCAAATAAGGTTTTTCGAACAGCTAGATAGATTCATGGGCAAAGTCCTGGAAAAGCTGGATCAGCAAAATCCACAACGCTTAGATCCTAGGCCACCAAATCAACTGCCTCCTACACCAAGTCCTCGAACTTCAGTCTCGTTGGCCAATTCGGAAAACCAAGGCTCGTCGAACGTTAGTTCTTCTGGTGTGTGCAGGATTGACAAATGGAACGTAAAGTTCGATGGAAAGGAAAATATAGGCGATTTTCTTTTCAAAGTTAATCGGTTGCAGCTGTCTTCGTCGTACACCGATGACCAGATCTCAGCAAACTTCCACACCCTGCTGGATGGGAAAGCGAATACGTGGTATTGGGCTTTCCTACGTAAGCATCCTAACGCAAAGTTGTCGGAAGTTAAAACGGCAATGATAAAAGAATTCGGTCGACAGGAAACGGATGTTGATGTTTATATGCGACTTCTAACCCGGAAGCAGGGTTTTAAAGAATCGTTCGACGATTTTTATGGTGCGATCACTAATTTGAACGATCGACTCAACGAGCCGTTCGATTCAAAAAAGTTGATCGACATCATTAAAAATAATTCCAAGGACAAACTTGGTGAGATTCTGCTTTCGGCTGATGTTGGCAGCTTGGAGCAGCTTCGCCACAAGGCGAGGGAGGCAGAACGGTTCCTCTCGAAACGGGTTTCTGCCCATAGGGGGGTTGTTCACGAGTTGGAATCGGAGGTAGCCGATGAGCAGCTGCAATGTGCTGATGAGGAAGTTGCCGCGTTCGTCCAAAGTAAGAAACAGGTTTCTTTCACCAGCTTAAGTTGCTGGAACTGTAATGAACAGGGGCACTCCTTTTATCATTGTCCATCTCACGTCCGTAACCTGTTTTGTTTTCTTTGTGGTTCCAAAGGTGTTAGTACCCCCGAATGCCAAAAACATGCGGGAAACCACCAGAGGAACGAATGGCAGGGCGGGGAAAGTCGTTCCTCAAAGAACAATCCCACCACGAAAAAGCAATAGCTTCCAAACCACCAGCTATAGCTGAGGAGGACTTCTTGGATGAAGTTCCTAAATCGATTTTACAACGGCCAGAAAATTTAACACCGGAATGTCACCCGATCCAGCTCTTTGACTTAAAGTCACTCCACGAGCGCAAGCTGAACTATTATAAAGTTCGTTCTCAGATAATGGGAACCAATAATAGTTCAGCGAGCGACTCGATCAAAAAATGCAGGAAACGGTTTAGAGCGCGCCGAAAACATCGCAAACTAATCGTGGACTCCATAATTTCATCCGACACAGATGGTAGGATGTATGCCAACATCCAGCTAAACGGTGAGCCAGCTTTCGGCTTGCTTGATAGCGGAGCATCCATCTCTGTGTTAGGGTTTGAGTGTTGGGATTTGGTGAAGAGAAGTGGGATTGTTGTGAAACCATTTAAAAGTCTTGTTCGGACGGCGGATGGGAAATCTCACGATATCGTTGGATACTGTGAGGTTTCAACTTCGCTAAATGGTGTCACCAAGCCTATTTCTTTTTACCTCATTCCCAACTTAACTCAAAAAGTCTACCTTGGGATGAATTTTTGGAGGGAGTTTCACCTCATGCCACAGGTTTGCGAACTCCAAACTGATTTCCTGCAGAGTGAAGAAGAGGCGGATTTCAAAGAGCAGGCAGATCTGATAAAGCTCAGCCCAGAGCAGAACCTCCGCCTAATTGCCACAAAAAAGCGATTCCCCAACTTCGCCGATCTCGGTCTTGGGAAGACAAGTTTGGAAACGCACACCATTGATGTTGGTAACGCGGTTCCAATCAAGTCAAAGCATTACCCTTTGTCTCCAGTGCGTCGGGAGGAGGTGTATAAGGAATTGGACCGCATGTTAGAGCTTGGCGTTATCGAGGAGAGTAACTCTCCTTGGTGTTCCCCTATCGTGTTGGTAAGGAAGCCTGGTAAGAATCGTTTGTGTTTGGATTCGAGAAAAGTCAATAGTGTCACCATACCGGATGCTTATCCGATGCAGCATATGGATGGTCTGATAAGTAGTCTACAGGACACCTACTTCATCACGGGGCTTGACCTTAAAGATGCATTTTGGCAGATCCCGCTTGATGAAGAGTCCAGAAAAAAGACGGCATTTGCTGTACCTGGCCGGCCACTGTATCAATTTACAGTTATGCCCTTCGGGTTATGCAACGCCGCACAAAGAATGTGTCGTCTCGTCGACAAAGTACTAGCTTTGCTACCTGCTTTGCTTCGACAATATGTGTTTGTCTACTTAGATGACCTTCTCATATGCACACCTGACTTCGAAACACACTTACGAGTCCTTACCGAACTGGCTGACTGCCTCCGTAGGGCGAACTTGACTATCAACCTTGATAAAAGCAAGTTCTGTATGCGGGAGATTAAGTATCTAGGATACATAGTCGGCCAAGGTACCCTGAAAACCGACCCCGCCAAAGTGGAGGCAATGGTGAACTTTCCTGTACCCAAGACCTTGAGACAGGTACGCAGGTTTCTCGGCTTAACCGGTTGGTATAGGCGGTTCGTTAAAAATTATGCGGATTTGGCTGCTCCCCTCACGGATTGTCTTAAAAACAAAAAATACTTCAAGCTCACACCTGAAGCAATTGAAGCAGTGGAGAAATTGAAGGTTGCACTTACCTCTGCTCCGGTTCTTTCACAACCGGATTTCAGCAAACCGTTTGTGATTCAGTGCGATGCATCGTCTGAAGGACTTGGTGGAGTAATCTTTCAACTCGATGAGAGTGGGAATGAAAAACCGATTGCCTTCATGTCAAAGAAGCTTACTAAAGCTCAAAGAAACTACACCGTCACTGAGCTGGAATGCCTCGCTGCTGTTCTAAGCGTAAGGAAATTCCGTGCCTATGTTGAAGGATCACCTTTCCGAGTTTTGACAGACCACTCCAGCCTTAAGTGGCTTATGTCACAAAAGGAGTTGAATGGGCGGTTAGCAAGATGGAGTCTTGAGCTCCAAGGCTTTGATTTTGTGATCGAACATCGGAAGGGATCTCTAAACATTGTGCCGGATGCTCTGTCACGTGCAGACATGGACGAGCTTTCAGCGACAGTGATCGGTGTAGAAGTTGACTTGGCATCGGATGAATTCGACTCGAAGGAATATTCCGAGTTGAGAGAAAACATCATCAAACAACAATCTGCTCTTCCTGACCTAGTTGTATCGGGAAAATTTATATACAAAAGAGTTAGGTTCAGGACCGCCGATTTGTGTGACGAGGACTCGTTATGGCGACTTTGCCTTCCGCAAAATCTTACGCACTCCGCAATCGAAATGGCTCATGACACAAAGCTAACTTGCCACAGTGGCTTTGCCAAAACGTACGCCCGCATTCGCGAGAAGTACTATTGGCCTAGAATGGTAAACGACGTTCAGTCATATGTCAGAGATTGCGAAATTTGTAAGTCAGTAAAGGCGCCAAACACGACCCTTCGTCCACCAATCATCAAGCAGATTGTGTCTGAGAGACCGATGCAACGACTGTACATCGATTTGTTGGGACCTTATCCCCGAACGAAGCGAGGTAACGTGTTCGTGTTCATTGCTCTAGACCACTTCACAAAATTTATGTTTTTAAAAGCACTGCCAAAAGCCACTTCGTCCCGTATAGTGCGATACCTGGAGAGTGAGCTGTTTCACGCTTTCGGCACGCCAGAGGTAGTCCACTCCGACAATGGACGACAGTTTATTTCGCGTGAATTGAAAAGATTTCTAGGCGAGTATGGTGTTAGACTTGTACATACGGCACTATATTCTCCACAGGCTAACAATTCTGAAAGGGTCAACCGAAACATTTTAAGCAAGTTGCGAGTTATGATATCGGAAGCACAGGACGATTGGGATGTGCACCTGTCGAGCATTGCTTGTGCTCTGCGATCCGATGTTCATGATTCAACAGGTTGTCAACCATATTTTGCACTGTTTGGGCAAAATATGATCAATCATGGCTCGAGCTATCAAATACTCCGCAACTTACAAGCACTTTCAGACCCGGAAATGTTGGCTGTGCCCGCCGAAGCCAAACGAATTTTATCACGCACGAAATTGTCAGAGAATCTGCTTAAAGCTTACACAAAATCAAAAAACACTTACAATGCACGATCCAGGCAGGTGTCGTACCAAGTAGGGCAGGAAGTGTTGCACAGGAATTTTGCACAAAGTAGTTTTGTGAGGGGCATCAATGCTAAGCTTCTTCCAAAATTCCTCAAATCCAGAGTACGCAGAATCGTTGGCAACTGCATGTACGAACTCGAAACTCGCAATGGAAAGTTGCTTGGAATCTTCCACGCGAAAGACATCAGGCAGTGAGCTGAAAGTAAACAAACAAAAAACTATCACAAAGCATCTTTCTTGATCACAGATATAAATTGCACTTATCTGATTGATTTGGCAGATTATAGCCCGGCTTTAAGGGTCAGGTTGGCCCCACGTCTGATTTGGCTATCAACAAATAATTTTTTTTATGATTTGGCCAGCCGTGTCGTCAATCGTCTGTAATGGCCATTAATGTTTTGTTTTTGTTTTCCACGCTGTTTTGCACTTTCTATTTACACAAGAAATCGAACACAATTTCGGTTAAGCACACGCGTGGGTTCGTTTTTTTGCATTTATTGATCACATTGTGTTCAATAATAGCAAAAGCCCTGTGTTGCGAAAACTAACTTAATGCAAAATAGCCGGCCGACATTTCGAATGTTTACATTGTGTCCGTCACTTTAGTGTTCCATGTTCATCCGGTCCGATTGTGATCGTCAGCTGCTGTTTTTGTCTTTCCGAATTACAATCGAATTTCTACTTCTTAGGTATTCGGAGTTAACACCTCGTCTGCACATGCAGTCGAAATTCGATTGTATTTCGAAAAGAGCAAAATGAACGAGAGAGTGTTGAGAAACGTTTTCTGCGTTGTATCCACTCTCGCGCTGACACCAAAGGAAAACGGCATTCGAAAAGGGAAATTTCTAGGCCGCTAATGAAGTTCGGCTAGACGAATGTTCTGGGCACAGCTTCATTACTAATTTGAATTGTAAAGGCAGTGGGTGTTTCGTTTAATTTGCCAGTTTGAAATTAAAGTATATGTTAATAAAGAAGTGTGGCATTAAAAGCAGAGATTAACATTAAAACACGAAACAAAGGAGGACAGTGAACAAAACGTTAACAAAGGACTGTAATTGTAGGAAAGAATCGAAGGACAAGGTAAAACAAAGAAACTTTACATTCAGGCAGTGTAGCCTAATTCCATTTTTTTTTACCAGGCGTACACACAGGGAATAAAGGAGACAATCCTACAGTCAGAGCGAGGCATTATCGTTCTGCAGATTCCCTTTTAAAAATCCCAGGAACGTTAATCCCAGGGCGGGATTTAGTTCAAATTGTATCGAATTTTAATTCGACACCACACCGGCTTAACGGCCAAGTTCGGCAACCGCTTACATAAGCCGTTGGTGGCCGAGCGGTTAGCGGAGCCGTTCCTTGAACGGTGTCGGAGGTTCCAGGTTCGAGTCCCGGTTCAGGCAGCGGAAGATAACCTTTTTTATTTTATCTATCTTATTGCAATCGATAATTTTTCATTGTCTTGAGTTTTTTTTTTCTTGCTTTGTTTCTTTATGTAAATTTAAATTGTAAATTTTGGGATTTATTTGGCGATGTAAAGTGCATATATGCGTGTAGTACATGTATATATACATTACCGTAGGCCTTGAAACAAATTCCTGGTAGCATTTAAAGATCATTTATAGTGTCTAAATTAAAATTATTGTAAAGTGGTAATAGGTATTTATATACGTAAAATACGTATCAAACGCCGTGGGAGCAACATCTATGCAGTGGCCACTTCATCGACAGTTGCGGATTTTACCGGTGAGTCATTTGATTACTTACATTTACTATTTTAATTAAGGCACACATAAAGTGAATTTAAACCTGTGGGAATTTAAAAGAATTTAAAAGTGAAGCCAAATCCAAGCCCAGGTGCGAAACATTCGAACTTTGGTTTGTGAAGGCATTTTGTTCTTGTTTTGCGTGGTGGAAAGAAGCCACTTAAGATATGTGCATAGACTTACACTACAGTCGCACTGAGTAAAGCCAAGTAATTTTCAAGAAAATTTTTTTTAATGCAAAGACAAAGTTTATATTTAAATAAGTTTTATTTGGAATTTTAAAAGAAATTAAAGCTAAATGAAAGTTAAACTAAAACTAAATTAAAATTAAAGTAAAGTAAAGCTAAAGTAAAATTAACTTAAAATAAAACCTAAAGTTAAAGTAAAAGCTTAAGTAAATTAAAATTATATTAAAGTAAAGTAAATATAATTTTATAAATTTTAACAATGAATTTTATAATTAAAACATGAAATTATATGAGGAAATTTAAACATGGTTTTTAACTGAGGAGGGATGAAAGGATGAGGAAGATATAGTGAAGGGAAGGACGGTCATGTAGGGAAGAAGAAGATGCCAACTTAAGGGGTTACTTGGCGAGAGAAGTAACCATGGTAGGGTGGGTAGAGAGAGATTTCTCGCGACATCTTAACACCGTGATGTCAGACAAGACTGGCATGATCTTGTGATTGGGAACGTAACAGTGTCAAGAACCCGCGCCCTCCGACGAGCTGTGGATGGCTACCAGCATGCCAGCAAAGACACTAGGCCAAATCAACGTCCCATTACAATTGTTATCTAGTGTAAAGAGATATTTTCATGAATAAAAATTGAATTGAAATTCCAATATTTCCATGCCTCATTTTCCCTTTAAATTTTCGCCTAGGAGTATGCAATTGAAATTCAACCAAGTTTGTCTGCAAAAGAATTTGCTTTTGACGACAACAGTGTTTGAGTGACTCGCTTCGCGCGCCGGTTCAAAGGATTTAAATTTTCTTTTTCGCAGGGTTTAGCGCCTTCGTTTAGTGGCTTCGTTGCTCCGCTAAGGGTAGGCGCTTGTGCCAAGTACGTGTATGTTAAAGTTGCACTCTTTAACTGTCTTTTTTGCTTATTACTACTAAACTAATCGAGCAATTTCCCAATTCCCAACAATTGATGGGCCTCTGCTAATTCCTCGCCCGTACGCTATCTGTTTTCCACACGCAGATCCGAAGCTCGTTGTTCTGATTTCGTTTGGACTGTTCGGCAACAGTAAATCCGTCCGACTCCGAGGCTTGCCGCTGGTTCGTAACTTATTTTTTTTTTACGTGGCCGGAAAGTCAACCCGCGGCTGGACCCCTAACCTAGAGGGCCAGATCATTTTGATGACTCCAAGGACGGAGAGCTCCGACTATGTCTTAGAAGCCCATATAAGGTATCCACTAAGTAATTTAGCCTGACTGGAACTGTGGACGCCACCATTGATTACATCTTGGGAATTCCTCCGCTGTCGTCCGGATGCAAGGAGAAGTGCCTCAGTGGAAAACTTCCCCCCCCCCCTCTCTTTGTTGGTGGGAGTTGAGAGATTCCAACCGGTGCTCACGACGGGGAGTTGAGTGTAGGAATTGATAGACAGAGGTGTGTTTAAAAAACCTGTGGATGCTTGTATCCTTTTGGAATGGTAAGTAGGAATAAAAAATGTAGTTAAGCATCATTCAATTTTATTTTATTTACAACATTTTGCGTATATTAAAGTAAAATTTTACAACTTAGGCCATGTAAATAAATGTATTGATATCGTCATCGTCACGACGCATGTATTTGTGTTCAATAAGCCATTCCAACTGTTCCTTTATCATCTTTTTCGAGGGAAGGAACATATTCCTCAGTATGTCAATCAATTCAGCCTAAATAAAAAAAAAATATATTTAGTTAAACTTTGCTTTGATCACATTTGTTTTTGGTATTGGGATAGTAGTGTTTATGTTATGAAGCTTAAATAAAATTGAGAGAGAATACCAACCTGCAAAGCTGCATTATTAGTTCGCTTGCGCATTTTCATAATTTTTATAATAGCTTCTTGAGTTCGTAGTATTCTCAGTTGTACTATTGAATGATTGTCTTCTTGCTGCGACCGTTCTGTACTAAGCTGCAGTCGTCCAATGAGATTAAGCTAAAAAAGAGATAAAACAATAAACCTTAACATACTTAACAAGAAAAAAAAGTAATTTCCCTTACTTTCCCTCTTCGTTGAGATTTTCCATTTTTTACCACAGAGAAATCTTGGTTTATGTAAAATGCAGTGTTTTCCATAAAATCTTTTGGAGTTTGGACTAAGGGCTCCATTAGCAGCACCTGCTTTTTGATCTTCGGAAAGGCTGTCAAGGACCACAGCGTTCTTCTAAGCTCTGGATCTGTAAGATTAAAATATTAATACGATAAAAAAAAGGCTTTTGGAAGCTAATTTTATTTTATTTTTACGACAAATACGACTTTTTTCATCAGTCTAATGTTGTTATAACTATTTTTTTAATATAAACATTTTTAAGCGATAAGATTTTAATATAAACATTTTTAAGCGACGATAAGATAAATCCACCCATGGAAAAACTTACCTGGAAGTTCAGTAGCCAGTCTTAAATTCTCGTACGAAATTTTATCCTTTGGCCTTTGATTCCAAGCAAATAACACAGCCATTTGAAAAGTTGTCACATCCAAATCATATCGACCCACACTGTTAACGAAATTGATTGTTCCATTGCTCATGTGATGATACCATTGCAACTTTCGGCCAGAATGCTTCTTTTTATAAAACTCGTCCACGTCGGGTATATAATCTTCGAGTTCCAATGGCAGGCTAACTGATACGCGTTCAGAGCATCGGGACCAAGCTCCTGCATTTAAAATTTTTATGTTAATAGCATCATGGCGGGACGTTGACATACGAAACTGAGCGTTAAGGTCTTCGCTTACCTTAAAAAAAGAAACAGAAGTATAGAAACATCATAAATCCTTTAGATACAAATTAAATGTTGTTTAGAATGTCAATATAAAAAAAAAATTATAAAAGGAAAAAAAAAAAACGATCAAAGTTATTAACTGCTTTCACCGCCGGGTGGTGGCTTGCAACGAACACTGTGGCAGTCGCAAGAATTATGATATTCTTCACTCATAAGTTCATAAATTAGTAAATTTCTACATTGATTTCGCAATTTTAGTGTTAAGTTTATTTAAAATTTTAGCTACCGTTTGGCTTACCCTTTATTTATCAGCTTATTTATCCCTTTATTTATATTACAAAAATTACCTTAATGTCTTGGAACATTCGAGCTAGTCTGTTAACATAATCTGCAGGCATGCCAACTTCACGAAGCCATTCTACTATATCCTCTTCCTTTTCGCTATCCGCGCTGGTGCCCAATATTAATCTTAAATATAATAAAATGTGACAATTAATAATATGTTCTTTCTTATATGATTTAGCCTAAAATAAAACAAAGCTTTCCAAAATATGATCGTTACACTTCCGAGAACAAAACAAATGGGAAACTGCAACAGAGCGTACAGTACATACGCTCAAAAAGCTCAAAATACTGTCAAGTCTCTCGGCGAGATGTTAAAATAAAACTTTTGAAATCCTTATGCTGCTGATTGCATAAATTTCGGAATAAAACCCCGAATTTCCAACTAAAACCTCACTTTTTAAGGCCAAGCCGGATACACACACAAAAAAGTTAGTCAAGGCTAATATCTACATTTTTAATATAAATTTTCGTCAAATTGCATATATATTTATTGAATTACCGCCATTTTAAGTTGAAGCTCCTAAAAACAAGGGCGTGGTCAATGTTAGGGCCAAAATTTTAATGTTGCCCCAAAGACAATCACAAAGCAGTGTTATAAACGAAAATTAATGACTTGCCACCATCAAGATAGCTGACGAGTAAAAAAAAGTATTTTTAACAATTAGAGGTGGTCGCACATACAGACCTGTAGTGGGCTTGTCTGTAGACAGATTTTAATTATTTTCAAACTCAACTTGATCTGTAGAGCATGATTTCCGGCTCAACTACAAAATTTCAACTTTCTAGCACGAAATTGCAGCGCTAGATGTTGTTGACATACGGACGGACGGACGTTTATGGCTAAATCGATTCCGCCGGTCTCGATCATATCTCTAAGAGACGGTTTTTCAGTGCTGATTTAAGCCCAGCTAAAGCCAAGACACATAAATCCCGGAACAAAACGAATGCGGAGCAGTTTAGCCGAACTAGCACTTTTTCAGAGCATAGTTTACTTCCTTCTTAAAGTTGTCAAAATCTTCGGCTCTCGGAACTCTTGACTCTCCCAATTCTCACTTCATAATGAAACCAACAGGAAAAGAAGTTGTTCTCACAGTCTTTTTTCATAGAAACACGCCAATCAACTGCTATTCCACGCAGAAAAAATATTCAAAGAAGTTCATACTGTCCTCCATAGTTGATCCGAGATTAACTCACCAAATTTGGCGAGATAACCAGATCTAAATTCACTGAAAAACTCATTTCTGGAGTTAATCTCAGTTTAACTCGGAAGCTTTGATGATCTTGCACTGAAAAGCTGGCTCTAAAAGGTCTTAGGGCTCTACGGTGATTTTTTCACTACGTTATAAACTATACATTAAACTTTATATAACCTGGGAAGGGCATTAACGAGCTAGTTGCCAAAGCTCGTTGGTTGAGGTCATGGTTCACCATGGACTATTGAGCCACCTAAACCACAAAGTTAAATTTAAGAAATTGATTGAAGGTATTCAAAAATCGACTCGTTTTTCTTCACGGGCCCCACGTCCGCGATAGCCTGATAAACCTTCAGTGCTCAACATTTGTTTCGAAAAACTTCTAAAAGTGGGCTACATGAAATTTGGTCCCAAAGTGAAAATGAAAAATAGCCCAAAAAAATTACGTGAACAGCAACAACAACGAAAAATTGTCTAATTGGAAAATTTTTAATTTTTTGAGGCGATTTTTTCTTTTAAAAATGAGGGAAATTAGAGATACATGTTGCAAAACTTTTGCAACATGTATTTTCATGTCAATGCAACATTTTTCAAACTTAAAATAAAAAATTTCACCAAAATTGGGGATATTTTTTTTTAAATGTCAAGTTTTACAGAATTATTCAGTTCTTTTGTTGTTGTTGTCTTCCTTGTAAATTTTTGGGGCCTTTTTTATACTCTATTCCACAGGAATGGACTAAAGTAAGTTTGATACAGTCGATCAAACTTGAAATGAAACATTGAGAAATAATAAAGATTCACCCCCAAGACCTTAAGGGCATATGATCGAGACCGAATTCTGAGTCGAATGAGCCATGTCCGTCCGTCCGTCCGTCTGTATGTCACCAATTTTGAGCTAGAAAGCTGAAATTTTTTACGTAGGCTCCCTGTCATCCCAAGCAATACAAGTGTAAAAATTTTTCGAATTTGCCCACAGACACGCCCGCAATCGGTCTTAATGTGCAACTACTTCCAGTGCTTTTAAAACTGTAAGACGTCGTGAAAAGCTGAACACATCGACATTTAGCATCTCCTAATGAATATAAGACATAAAAAGTCTTATGTTCACGCCCCTAGTGGGCGTGGCATCGATTTAAAAAGTAAGCCTTCAAATGCAATTGTTTCAATTTTTGTTCCAAATCGCAAATTTTTTACTTAATATATTATGTTAAGGGTCCGCCAAATAACTTTATTTTTTTTTTTTGAAAATGCTATAAAAAAAAGATATTGAATATTTTCTCCAATTTCTTTTTTTTTACTTGAAAGTACAACCCTTCCGGTTAATAATAGAAAATAATTTCATTCAAATGACTGCCTCGGCTGGCCATCTGATAGCCTACACGATCGGTCCAATTTTTAAGCACATTATCGATTGTGTGCAGCTGTATTTCACCAATGGCTTCACGAATATTGTCCTTCAAAGCGTCAATTGTCTCTGGCTCGTCGGCGTAACACTTATCTTTTACGGCACCCCCCAAATAATAATTCAACGGTGTCAAATCGCAGCTCCAAGTTGGCCAAACGACATCAGGTCTGCGGCTGATAATGCGATCTTCAAAAACAGAGTGCAAAACATCAATTGTCGCTTCGGCTGTGTTGCACGTAGCGCCGTCTTGTTGAAACCAAATGTTCTTAATATGCCAAATGCCTCCTCTTCAATTTTTGTGAACAAAAATTCGTTCAACATGGCCCGATAACGATCGCCATTGACTGTAACAGCCACTCCTTGTCCATTTTGAAGAAAAATGGCCCAATTATGCCTCTGAACCAAAATCCACACCAAACAGTGATTCGTTTTAGGTGTATCTGTTTTTGGCTTTTCACGCTTTGGTTTATCGATGAGGATACCAGTTTCTTTCACCTTTTTCACAAGATAACGAACATACGGAGCTGACGGTGCTTCTCTTTTTCCAAAATCCGTACGCAATTTTCGCACACGTTCTGCAACATTACCATGATTTTCAAAGTAATGTCGCAATATTTCCCAGCGTTGTTCAAGCATATACACAACCACATTCGTTCAGCGGAAGGATAAAACTAATTATCTGTCAAATCAGACATGAGCTAAGTGTTAACATTCACGAAATAAGCACTAGCTGAAAAAAAACGTTAGATGGCGGACTCTTTAGAAAATTAATGAAAATCAATACCTGGCTAGGGTAGACTTTTAGACACTTTATATTTAAAAAAACCAGTGCAGTCCGTAAAACGGACCGTTGAAAATGCTGATAGCATAGTTATTTTTTGACATTTTAAAAGTAGTTCAAACTTCGAAAAGGGGCGTTGTCCAACCGCCCCTAATTACAAACTATTAATTATAAGATATTTCCACAGATATTTCCAAGTTACACTTAAATGTACGTAAAAATGCAATTTTTAGGTTCAAATTCAATATTTTTGAAAAATCGACCCCTAAAAGGGGGCGTGGCTAAAAATTTTATATGAACGAAATCTGGACTAAAGTCTCGTACACCTAACCTGTTCCTTTTTTTGTTTCATAATTTCCTAAATAAGGCTCAAGGCCAGTCGAAATTTTTTCTGTAAAATTTTAGGTTTTTCTTCAATTCTGCCTCCAAATGTGGGCGGGGCCCAAAGTCTTGTATGAACAGAATGTGAAAAACTAAGTGTTTTCTACGTAAAATATTAAGTAGATTTTTTCCAATTTCGAGCAAAAATATTGAGTAAACTGCATTTGAAAATTTACCCTTAAAATAAATGCCACGCCCACTAGAGGCACCAATTAATTTTTTTTTTTAGTTTACCAATTAAATTTGTCTTTTTTGTGTCTTACATTTACTAGGAGATGCTAAATGTCAAATTTCAGCCTTTTAGAACGTCTTACAGTTTTGAAAACTCTGGAGGTAGTTGCACATTTAGACCGATTGTGGACGTGTCTTTGGGCGGATTTCGAAATTCTTACACTTGTACTGCTTCGTATGACGTAGACCTTACATACGAAGTTTCAGCACCCTAGCTCAAAACTTAAGGCCTAAAAACATGTGACATACAGGCGGACGGACGGACGGACATGGCTCATTCGATTCAGAATCCGGTCTCGATCATATGCATTTAGAAGAAACATTCAAGCCTTTCGACGGTCGGCCGTTGGCTGACGTTCAAAACAACAACGCGGAACCTGATAGCTTTAGAATGAAAAAAGTTTCGTTAGTTGAACTCCGACAGACAATAAGCAAACTTAAAAATAATAAGGCCCCGGATTACGGCGTGATCACTGGCGAAATTTTGAAAGAACTACCAAAAAAGGCATTAGTCAAGCTACTTTATATGATAAAAGCTTCTTAGACTTCTATACGTTTCAAGACGATGGAAAGTTGCTGAAGTCATTATGGTTCCAAAACCGGGGAAATGTGCAAATGATAAAAAATCTTATAGGCCCATATCGCTTCTGACGATAATATCGAAAGTATTCAAGAAACTTCTGCTGAAGCGATTACAACCAATAATTGCAGAAAGACGGTTGATCCCGCATCATCAATTCGGTTTCAGACCTAACCATTCCACAATAGATCAAGTCTACAGAATAACGCATGAAATTGAAAAAGACTTAGAAGGGAAAAAAATATGTTCAAGTGCTTTCCTCGACGTATCGCAAGCCTTCGACAAGGTATGGCACGAAGGCTTGAAATATAAGCTACGGCAAAACTTGCCGGAAGACATGTTTTAAATATTGGAAAATTATCTTGAAAGCAGACTCTTTCGTGTAAGGTGTAGTAGTTAATACTCGAGTTTCAAGCAAATCCGGGCTGGCGTACCCCAGGGAAGTGTCCTCGGTCCGACCCTGTTCCTGCTCTACACAAGAGACATACCTCTAGATGACGAGACTGTCGTGGCCACGTTTGCGGACGATACGGCCATCCTGGCAACAGGTGAATCAGTCGAGCCATCAACAAGAAACCTCCAACGAGCATTGGACAGAATTTGTGTCTGGACGAAGACTTGGCGAATCGTTCTTAACGAGAACAAGTCTACGCATGTGAATTTCACTTACAGAAGGGTTAACAATTTACCTCTGTTCATAAATTCTGCACAAATACCTTATGCAAATGAAGCGAAATATCTAGGGATGACACTGGACGGTAAGCTAAGGTGGAAACCACACGTAAAGAAGAAGCGTGACGGGCTCGAGATTAGGCTCAGGTAAATTTATTGGCTTATCGGTACTCGCTCTTGTACAGGCAGGTGTTAAAGCCGTTCTGGACTTACGGTATACAACTTTGGGGTTGTACCAAGCCGAGAATTATGTCCATGTTGCAGACTTTCCAAAACAAGACGCAACGAGCAATAGTGAATGTTCCATGGTATATTAGGAATAGTGATATTCACAGAGATTTAGGAATAGCTACCGTGAGCGAAGAAGTAACAAACTTTGCTCGAAAGCTTAATGCTCGCCTTCATGTTCATTGCAACAATGAAATGATCCGTACTCTCAACGAGACTCTTAACGATGTAAACAACGAGCGACGACTACAAAGAACAAGACCCTTCGATCTAGCGACGTAGGGTGAAGCCGCACGAATGAACGGCTTTAGTAGGTGCATTCACTGGAAAGCAACCTATCCAATGCGATTAACACTATGGAAGCGTAAACTACTTGTTAAGTTAACTTAGTTGTAGTCAAGAAGTATTATGAGAGAGCGAAAATTTATTACTATGAAGTGCGTTCTGGCAGTTTCATAGTGTCTCTCATAAATGGGTGGTTTTTTAGCACGTGGAAATCGGGCATAACCAATATCGACTACTTCGATATTATATACCTGCCATAGTGGGCGTATTGATATCTTTGAAAGATTTTGGAGTTTTAGCCTCCGTCCACCCTAGTATTCAAAAAAAAAAAGGATCATATGCCTTTAAGGTCTTGGGGGTCTACCATTATTATTTCACGGTGTTACAAACACCGGTGTTAATATACCTCCTATCCTATGGGATGGGGTATAAAAACAAACTAAAATATGTTTTTTATTATTTTTTCCAGTATGGGTAAAACTTCCGCTATCACCCGGTATCGTTTTGACATTCACTCCCGGGACACCCTGTATGTGTACAACTTTTCCGATTTTTGGGGCTATTTTTCATTTTAAAATTGGGGCTGTTTTTCATTATGAAAAATCACCCCAATTGGGGCCTAATTTCATGTAGCCTTGTACCGTGCGCCGTCAGATATTACAGCAAACGAAGTATTGTCCAGAGTTTTAGATCCTTTCGTGAATATTAAGTCCCAGTCGTCGGATTTAAGTGCTTTAGAAAGAGTTTGCGGTATGTTTCGTCACTTGTGTCCGCTTTTCCATATTTTGACAGATCCATCACAAAAAAGTCATGACCTATAAGCCATGGAGGATGCAGTACTCTTGGGTTGAAAAATGGGCGTTGTGGGGGCTCCAAATCCTTATTGGAGTTAATAATTTTAAAGATGCTCGCCTGGATTCTATTAACTCGTTTGCGAATCCGCGCAAGGCTCAGTTCTTTGTCGAATGCTTGTAAAAGTAAGTTTGGCGTATAGTTTCGAAATAACAGCACTTTTTCGCCCGTTGATAACAGGGAGACCAGCTTCCGCCAAAATATATAGTCAGCACACTCGTTTTTTCATGCATTTGGGGTTTTTTTTCGAAAATGTGTCAAAACGGAAGTATTAGATTTTTTTTTTTGCAAAATATGACTTAAGTACTTCGTTAACTTTAAGATGCTTTTCCGACTGCTCAATATTGGCTCTAAGCACTAAGCGGTAAAAAAATGTCCTCAGGTCAAAATTATGTCCTTAAACACTTTCAATAACGTCATCCATTTTCAACTCTTCATTTCTCAAAAACCCTTAATTCTTTTCAAAAAATTAGATTTTTGCGTTAAATTTTAGTATTTACTTCTTAAAAAAAACTATTGAAAAGCATATAAACCATTTTCCCATAAAACTTCAAACTGTAATTAAACCGATATTTGTACTTGAAATAAATTGCCGTCGTTGAGTTCTCTGGCTATTCCTGAAGTAGTCGATATTATTATTATAGCAAAGTTCAAATTGATGATCGAAACCGATTTGCTAGTCGAAACAATCATGCCCTCGGTAGTTTTTGCGACTTAATATTAAGCTAGACACTTATAATATCAAATCTATGCTTTCTATGTCCCAAAGCACTACTAGTGTAAGTTTTTTTATATTTTAAAACACTGTTAAAAATTACCTGCGAGTTAAATGAACTTTGTGGTATCTCATGAAGACGTCTTTGTTGTTAACATATTTGAGAACCAGGAGTACGTCCCTTAATCGTCTATCTATCTGTTCAGTTGTCAATCGTTTGCTTAAAGGAGTCCTCCGTAAAAGCATATCACAATAGTTGGCGAGAAGTTCTGGACATTTGCTCTCAGGTGCTGTATGTTTGACTCCTCTATTAAAAGTATTCGTCGGCAATTCCAGCTTAAATGAAAACAAAAGTTATATATTTAGTCCTTTACCCGAGAATAGGTTGGTTGTCTTAGATTGCTTCGTTAATTTTTAAGTTATAGGGAATGAAAAAATATAGTAAAAGCCGCGTTTTGTTTTGAGAGAGCTTGCTGAGTCTAAGCTCTCCTCTAAGGTTTTTGGCTGCCCGCGAGGGTCCTTCACATATGTTAGGAAATCAACCCCCTGCACCCTACCTATACCAAATCATATACAAATGAAGAACCTACTTTTTTTACTCCAATTAGGATCATAATTGCCGAAATCAACACGTGGTCTCTTTGCTTACGGACAGAAGCAAGTTACTCTTATAGAGTAAGAGCAAGTTACTCTTTTCAACCATGTACACTGTGTGTGTTGTATTCTTTGATACAAGAGAACTTACAATTTTTCATCAAATACTGTGGAGAGATAGTACAATCTTCAAGCGTAGAGTTGGCAGCAAAAACAGCTGCGGGCAGTTTGGCTTTGCATGAGGAGTTGACAGCTGTTTTGTCATTGAAAACGATTGTTGGGATGGAAGAAGAGGCAACATTTTTTATATTTTCGACAAATGACCAAAAACGTTTACTAGCTTTGGAACATTACAGGATATTTTGGCTCGATTTCTGGTCATGTGTGAATTTAACACGATGAATGGCTGCATTGCAATAATTTTAGGCTCGTTTAAATTTGTTATGGTTTTCCTCAATGGGGTTGGCTTTATACGACCGAAAACTAACCGCTTTAAACTTGCAAGCCTCTTAACAGTTCGAGTTGTACCATGAATTCACCTTTGGTCTGATACCTTTGTTTTATTTCAAAGAAAATTAATCCTGCAAGCATATTGGCGGCGGTATATGCGCCACAATGGAGGGAAAAAAGTGACCAGTTAGAGTATGCAAATCTTTTTTAGGTAGTCCCAGTTGATTGTTCGTATTGCCAACCTGCTCTTTTGGAAGTTGGATCTTTAACTACGTGGTTGGTGCACGAAAAAGAAGCCGATATGACGCAATGGTCTGACGAGCATAGAGGTGAAAAAACGTTGACGCGTGACTAGCTATGTCTGCTATTCGCGTAGGCTCGTTTAAAAGCTGCGTATGGTTATTAGTCGCAGCAAAAATCTCAATTTACCTTCCCTCGGGTCCACGCAGGGGCGTTTCCGTGAGGTGACGGGCTTAACGAGCCCGCGGATCCCAGTTAAATCCGACGAGCGTCTGTCTACATTGGGCGCCTTGTCAATCGGCGTCCTAATGGAATTGCAGTTCCGCTTCTTTTCTGCAACTTTAGACAGGAAGTTCGAGAGGCCTTCCATCAGGAAGTGGCCTTTGGGTCGCGAAGCTCGACCGCAGGCTATAATCTGGTGCCATGGGAGGTAGAGTGCCCACGAGCCAGATCGATTTTTAATTTGTCTGCGGCCTGTTTCATTTCTGCCTAAAAAAGTTGGTCCCCTATTGGGAGCTTCATGGTGGCTGTGGTTGCCCAAAAACGTGAGAAGATTTGCTGGTCTAGTAGCCCTGTCTTCGTGTTCCTGGGCTTCTAGACAATAAGAGGTGTTGGGTAGGCCCCGCTCTAGCAATGAGGAAGATCACGCCTTAACGTGACTTCATATTGCGATGGGTGATTTCTCGCACTGGATAGCACACGAATGATACTCATTCTTGGTAGGTAAACGCTTTTCTTTACCAACTATGTGGAATTGCCTACCGTGACATTAGCCCACAAGACACGTGCTCACGGTTAGTGTTTTCATTCCTTTCTTCCCTTGAGTGTTGACTGTCCAGCAATAGTAATTTCGGTGTGAGAATAATGGGCAGTAGTTCTAGAGATGCTCGTCAAACATGTTGAAAGTCGACTCACTGCCTAGACTAGTGCTTCTATAAAAGAAGCAGTTATTTATTTGGTATCTACGGACTGCTGCTTTTAACCACTTGTAATTGTTACTAGATTCATCACTGGTTTAAATATGTGGTGGAATTTGGTAGACTACATCATTGCGCACAAATTTGGTGAGGCAACGGTGAGAGCGGAATAAAGGCACAAACCTATAACCAGGAACCAGATCCAGATTTGGATCAGATCAATCAGGGTCATGTGAATTCTCACCTGCCTGGGTTTCGGTATGTGCCAATACAGGTGGTTTGGATTTGAAAAAAGGACATACACGGCGAGTGCTTCTTTTTTACTAGTTAAATAAATTTGGGTGTGCTTCTTTTACACTAGTTATCTAAATTAAGTAATAAAATTTGAAATAGTTAAAGTAAAATAAAAAAATGTTACGTACTATGTTTACCTTAAAAACACTTATGTCGTTCACAACAGTCTTGAATGCCTTATCACGGGAAGTTAAAAAACGAGGATCATCATTAAATGCTTTTTTCACTAAGGCACTGAACTTCCTAAAAAGTTCAAGGAGGCGTTCAATGTACTTTTCCGAATCCTGAGTGATTACTTCCGAAACCGAGAGCATGTCAGCTAGACCAGCTGACACTATATGATTTTCTAGGTCCTTCAGCATAGGTTCCACTCCATGTTGAACGCGGTCTAGAAGACGGAACATAAGCTTCAACTTGTCGACTTCGTAGTTCTTAATTAAGGGTGAACATTCCGCTAAAATTGTGCTCAAATGGTCGCCAATTAGAGCTTTTATGCAACACTGAGACAGAATGTGAAAGCTATTTGGTTCTAGATAACGCTTTGCGCGGATTTCTTCTTCTCGAATCTTGGCATCGGCATACTTCATGAATGCCTGTACTCCATTTGTTCGTTGCTGCTCACTCGCATTAATATTGTAAAAGTTGGTTGTGGCTTTTAAGTAGGCTGCCTCAAAGTTATCCCTATAGATTTCTAGTTTATCATCTGCGTTCGAGCACAAGTTCACGTAGCTCTCGCGAACACCGATTACCAGCTGGCAGTCATAGGCATCACCATTCCGTTCCGCTTGTATGATTTTCATTGCCGACTCTTGCAGGTGATCTTTGATGTCTTTGAAAATACTCTTGTTCCAAGAATCGAGCATTAGTTTTCTCACAACACTGTCTTCGCCATAGTTCTTCTTCTGATTTGTTGCTGTCGAGTTTCCTGCGGGCAGAGATCTGCCTTGCAATGTTATTTCTAACTGCCTAAAGGGCAGAGGCAAATAATTGCTTTGGGTAAAAAACTTTCTCCACTCGATTATGTATGTCTTCAATAAAGCCTGTTCACCACTCTGCGCTTGGACTCTTTTTTGAGCATGCTCTATGAATTCGACAACATCGCTCTTGAGGCAGTCGTATATCTTGCCTGCTCCCTTGTCGTCCCAGAGGCATATCAAATGAACACCATAGAAGAGGTCTTGCCATTCCACTTGAGTAACAGTTTCTTGCTTTAGTAACTTTAGCACTATGCACCGCATTTGTGGCCAAACTTCTTCGAAAGTCCTTTGCCCTTTCCCCTATAAGGAAATCAATGGTTTGTTTATTAGCATTTATTAGTTTTAACTAAAATAGATTGTACCTTCAACATTATTACAAACGGCTGAGGCAAATTTGTTTACAAAGGCCACCCATCTATGTTATGGTCGGAGGTATTAAAGGATCTGGGTTTTAGCTGCTCTAGCTTTAATTCGTTGTCAGCCGGTGGTTTTTAACTTTCTTGGGGCTTAGACTATGCATTATTTTTCTTCGGGTTGGATGATTTACTATTTTGTATATTGTTTATGGATTTCTATTGTGTGTCACCCTTTTAACTTTTGAATTACTTGCAAATCTGCCTTTCTAATCTTTCATTTTATTGACACTAAAGATAATTTAGATGACTTTTTTATTTTCATACTTGCTTTAACATGCAAATTTTAGATATGGGATAAAATTTAGAGAAAAAAGTTTATTTTACGTTTTTGACAATTATCGGAATTATATGAGGGGACAATGTTTATTGTTTTCCATTTGGCCTCTCAAAATCGATCCGAATGAAATGCGAGTTTATGGTTTTCCATTGGGTTTATCCACAGGCAACGGTGTGTGTCCATCCGCCCTCTTAACCCAGGGTCTCCATTTCCCATTGTGGCAATGGACACACCACAAGAGCAAATCACGGCATATTTTACCGTACGACCACAATGCCCGTAGCGGTAGTATGTAGCAGTAGTACGTAGTACAGCCGCGGAGCCATGTGGCGTAGTACGGAAAAAAATTGAACACAATGGTGTAGCGCGGCTATGTCGAACAAAAACCTCGTTTATAAACAATGGCCGATACTCTGAGTTAATTTGAGCTAGATTTAATATTTTTGTGCAACGGATGACACAAATTCCATAAAATTTCTTTAGATTTAACCATCTCCATAAACTTTTCGACGTCCTTTTCCTCCATTGTTTACTTTACTCGTATTGAACTGTCCACCGTGTAGCGCTGTCAACCGTGTAGCGCTACGAAAGTTAAAAGTTAACCAACTCTTACTACCGCCACAGCTACGCGCTACCGCCACAGACACACATTGTGTGCGCAATACACTGAATACATGTGTTTTAACTTTTGACAGCTCTTACTACCGCTACTACTACCGCTATAGCTACATCACTGTGGTTCTACCGTTATGGTGGGTATGTTCACTAAAAACACCCCCGACGTTCTTCTCCCGGATTGGGGTATCCCAACGGAGTAGTCAAACACGTTCTACTTGCTTTTTAAGTTAATCTGGCGATGTATTTGTGAAGCAAAAGTGTTGCGAAAACTAACTTAATGCAAAATAGCCGGCCGACATTTCGAATGTTTACATTGTGTCCGTCACTTTAGTGTTCCATGTTCATCCGGTCCGATTGTGATCGTCAGCTGCTGTTTTTGTCTTTCCGAATTACAATCGAATTTCTAAATACTTCTTAGGTATTCGGAGTTAACACCTCGTCTGCACATGCAGTCGAAATTCGATTGTATTTCGAAAAGAGCAAAATGAACGAGAGAGTGTTGAGAAACGTTTTCTGCGTTGTATCCACTCTCGCGCTGACACCAAAGGAAAACGGCATTCGAAAAGGGATATTTCTAGGCCGCTAATGAAGTTCGGCTAGACGAATGTTCTGGGCACAGCTTCATTACTAATTTGAATTGTAAAGGCAGTGGGTGTTTCGTTTAATTTGCCAGTTTGAAATTAAAGTATATGTTAATAAAGAAGTGTGGCATTAAAAGCAAAGATAAACATTAAAACACGAGACAAAGGAGGACAGTGAACAAAACGTTAACAAAGGACTGTAATTGTAGGAAAGAATCGAAGGACAAGGTAAAACAAAGAAACTTTACATTCAGGCAGTGTAGCCTAATTCCATTTTTTTTACCAGGCGTACACACAGGGAATAAAGGAGACAATCCTACAGTCAGAGCGAGGCATTATCGTTCTGCAGATTCCCTTTTAAAAATCCCAGGAACGTTAATCCCAGGGCGGGATTTAGTTCAAATTGTATCGAATTTTAATTCGACACCACACCGGCTTAACGGCCAAGTTCGGCAACCGCTTACATAAGCCGTTGGTGGCCGAGCGGTTAGCGGAGCCGTTCCTTGAACGGTGTCGGAGGTTCCAGGTTCGAGTCCCGGTTCAGGCAGCGGAAGATAACCTTTTTTATTTTATCTATCTTATTGCAATCGATAATTTTTCATTGTCTTGAGTTTTTTTTTCTTGCTTTGTTTCTTTATGTAAATTTAAATTGTAAATTTTGGGATTTATTTGGCGATGTAAAGTGCATATATGCGTGTAGTACATGTATATATACATTACCGTAGGCCTTGAAACAAATTCCTGGTAGCATTTAAAGATCATTTATAGTGTTTTAATTAAAATTATTGTAAAGTGGTAATAGGTATTTATATACGTAAAATACGTATCAAACGCCGTGGGAGCAACATCTATGCAGTGGCCACTTCATCGACAGTTGCGGATTTTACCGGTGAGTCATTTGATTACTTACATTTACTATTTTAATTAAGGCACACATAAAGTGAATTTAAACCTGTGGGAATTTAAAAGAATTTAAAAGTGAAGCCAAATCCAAGCCCAGGTGCGAAACATTCGAACTTTGGTTTGTGAAGGCATTTTGTTGTTGTTTTGCGTGGTGGAAAGAAGCCACTTAAGATATGTGCATAGACTTACACTACAGTCGCACTGAGTAAAGCCAAGTAATTTTCAAGAAAATTTTTTTTAATGCAAAGACAAAGTTTATATTTAAATAAGTTTTATTTGGAATTTTAAAAGAAATTAAAGCTAAATGAAAGTTAAACTAAAACTAAATTAAAATTAAAGTAAAGTAAAGCTAAAGTAAAATTAACTTAAAATAAAACCTAAAGTTAAAGTAAAAGCTTAAGTAAATTAAAATTATATTAAAGTAAAGTAAATATAATTTTATAAATTTTAACAATGAATTTTATAATTAAAACATGAAATTATATGAGGAAATTTAAACATGGTTTTTAACTGAGGAGGGATGAAAGGATGAGGAAGATATAGTGAAGGGAAGGACGGTCATGTAGGGAAGAAGAAGATGCCAACTTAAGGGGTTACTTGGCGAGAGAAGTAACCATGGTAGGGTGGGTAAAGAGAGATTTCTCGCGACATCTTAACACCGTGATGTCAGACAAGACTGGCATGATCTTGTGATTGGGAACGTAACAGTGTCAAGAACCCGCGCCCTCCGACGAGCTGTGGATGGCTACCAGCATGCCAGCAACGACACTAGGCCAAAGCAACGTCCCATTACAATGGCGCCCAAAACGTGAGGCCTGCCTCGATGGCAGGAGTTTAATTTTTTGATATTTTTTGAGCCGCTTCATTTGGTTTTGATTTGCTTGAATAGTTTGATTTATTTTGATTTTTTTTTTTTCTTTTCTTTTATGTGACTTGTTGTCTTCTTTTTCCATAAGTCCCGATGACTGAACGGTTTTAGTTCGGTATCGCGTTGCGATGGGAAAAGATGGCTTCAATCCGTGTGCAGAGTTGTGGAAGGCTTGAGTCATGTGAAAATCGGCAAAGCTGGTTCACTCATGCCCGATCTTTCGTTTACACACTCGAATGCACAAAAGTTAAAGCTGCAGAATGTGTTCCTTAGAGACTCGGGGACTCCGTCAGAGTTCTCGGATGATCCTTTGGAATGTGTTGTGTTTATTTTGTAGATTTTGGAGTCTTGTGAGGTAGTCGTTGCGACTACACATGTCCTGAAATCAAAAGTAAATTAATTTGTGATTCTTAAATTTTAACGTAGTTTAACAAGTTTTACCCGAATAGTAGATTATTTTATTTTGTTTGCGTTTGGCTCGCACTATGGCGTCTTCTTCTTCCTCGGATGATTTGACCTTCCTCTAGCTGGATTCCTCATCGAATCCCAAAATGATTAATTGTTTGAAATTCTTAAAGTGAATTTGAAAACCTCCAAGTTTTCTTCTAAAATAAAGAAGATTTTCATTACATAATTTATTTTTTTTAAAATTAATTTTACTTTCTAAATCTGGTATCTTCTACACATTTTACATTTTTATACGTTGTTTTTATTATTGTTATTATGAATTTAGCTTGCATATTTTTCATCAAACTCTGAAAATTTCTGATTGCAATAGGTCAGGTGATTAAAGATCCTGGGTTTTTTATTGGGTTAAGAATTTTCGGTTGGTCTTTCTACTGTCGACAAGAATAGTGTTTGAGTCCTGTAAATTTCGCTGAGTCTGTTTTAGATAGGATTCAGTTCACAGCTCTCATAATCTTTCTCTCAGTTTTTAAAATTTGCGGAAGTTTTTTTTTATCATTTCTCGTGTCTGCCGTTTGAAGTTTTTCGAGTAATCCGTTCAGTAACTGGAAGAAGTGGTTATGTCAGACAGCCGTCAAGGCAGGAGACAATCCTTGTACGACGAACTACAAAGACTACGTGCTAACACTGAAGAAGATTTCAACCGATTTCAATCGAGGTTTAACGCCACCATAGACCGTTTTAGGCTTAGCGACAGCTTCAATTTTTCTGCCGAATTGAACCAGATAGTGACCGATTCGTCTGACGACATGCCACGGGGAGAAGATCAAAACGAGGCCCCTGCCAATATTGGTCAAGTAAACCCCGTTGAGGCGAATCTTGGTACTGGAGATCCTGGTCCGTCCAATAGAGGTTCAATTGACATCGAAAATTTGGCGGATAAAATTGATAGGAGCCTAACCGTGAATCAAATAAGGTTTTTCGAACAGCTAGATAGATTCATGGGCAAAGTCCTGGAAAAGCTGGATCAGCAAAATCCACAACGCTTAGATCCTAGGCCACCAAATCAACTGCCTCCTACACCAAGTCCTCGAACTTCAGTCTCGTTGGCCAATTCGGAAAACCAAGGCTCGTCGAACGTTAGTTCTTCTGGTGTGTGCAGGATTGACAAATGGAACGTAAAGTTCGATGGAAAGGAAAATATAGGCGATTTTCTTTTCAAAGTTAATCGGTTGCAGCTGTCTTCGTCGTACACCGATGACCAGATCTCAGCAAACTTCCACACCCTGCTGGATGGGAAAGCGAATACGTGGTATTGGGCTTTCCTACGTAAGCATCCTAACGCAAAGTTGTCGGAAGTTAAAACGGCAATGATAAAAGAATTCGGTCGACAGGAAACGGATGTTGATGTTTATATGCGACTTCTAACCCGGAAGCAGGGTTTTAAAGAATCGTTCGACGATTTTTATGGTGCGATCACTAATTTGAACGATCGACTCAACGAGCCGTTCGATTCAAAAAAGTTGATCGACATCATTAAAAATAATTCCAAGGACAAACTTGGTGAGATTCTGCTTTCGGCTGATGTTGGCAGCTTGGAGCAGCTTCGCCACAAGGCGAGGGAGGCAGAACGGTTCCTCTCGAAACGGGTTTCTGCCCATAGGGGGGTTGTTCACGAGTTGGAATCGGAGGTAGCCGATGAGCAGCTGCAATGTGCTGATGAGGAAGTTGCCGCGTTCGTCCAAAGTAAGAAACAGGTTTCTTTCACCAGCTTAAGTTGCTGGAACTGTGATGAACAGGGGCACTCCTTTTATCATTGTCCATCTCACGTCCGTAACCTGTTTTGTTTTCTTTGTGGTTCCAAAGGTGTTAGTACCCCCGAATGCCAAAAACATGCGGGAAACCACCAGAGGAACGAATGGCAGGGCGGGGAAAGTCGTTCCTCAAAGAACAATCCCACCACGAAAAAGCAATAGCTTCCAAACCACCAGCTATAGCTGAGGAGGACTTCTTGGATGAAGTTCCTAAATCGATTTTACAACGGCCAGAAAATTTAACACCGGAATGTCACCCGATCCAGCTCTTTGACTTAAAGTCACTCCACGAGCGCAAGCTGAACTATTATAAAGTTCGTTCTCAGATAATGGGAACCAATAATAGTTCAGCGAGCGACTCGATCAAAAAATGCAGGAAACGGAAAAAATGCAGGAAATCATCGCAAACTAATCGTGGACTCCATAATTTCATCCGACACAGATGGTAGGATGTATGCCAACATCCAGCTAAACGGTGAGCCAGCTTTCGGCTTGCTTGATAGCGGAGCATCCATCTCTGTGTTAGGGTTTGAGTGTTGGGATTTGGTGAAGAGAAGTGGGATTGTTGTGAAACCATTTAAAAGTCTTGTTCGGACGGCGGATGGGAAATCTCACGATATCGTTGGATACTGTGAGGTTTCAACTTCGCTAAATGGTGTCACCAAGCCTATTTCTTTTTACCTCATTCCCAACTTAACTCAAAAAGTCTACCTTGGGATGAATTTTTGGAGGGAGTTTCACCTCATGCCACAGGTTTGCGAACTCCAAACTGATTTCCTGCAGAGTGAAGAAGAGGCGGATTTCAAAGAGCAGGCAGATCTGATAAAGCTCAGCCCAGAGCAGAACCTCCGCCTAATTGCCACAAAAAAGCGATTCCCCAACTTCGCCGATCTCGGTCTTGGGAAGACAAGTTTGGAAACGCACACCATTGATGTTGGTAACGCGGTTCCAATCAAGTCAAAGCATTACCCTTTGTCTCCAGTGCGTCGGGAGGAAGTGTATAAGGAATTGGACCGCATGTTAGAGCTTGGCGTTATCGAGGAGAGTAACTCTCCTTGGTGTTCCCCTATCGTGTTGGTAAGGAAGCCTGGTAAGAATCGTTTGTGTTTGGATTCGAGAAAAGTCAATAGTGTCACCATACCGGATGCTTATCCGATGCAGCATATGGATGGTCTGATAAGTAGTCTACAGGACACCTACTTCATCACGGGGCTTGACCTTAAAGATGCATTTTGGCAGATCCCGCTTGATGAAGAGTCCAGAAAAAAGACGGCATTTGCTGTACCTGGCCGGCCACTGTATCAATTTACAGTTATGCCCTTCGGGTTATGCAACGCCGCACAAAGAATGTGTCGTCTCGTCGACAAAGTACTAGCTTTGCTACCTGCTTTGCTTCGACAATATGTGTTTGTCTACTTGGATGACCTTCTCATATGCACACCTGACTTCGAAACACACTTACGAGTCCTTACCGAACTGGCTGACTGCCTCCGTAGGGCGAACTTGACTATCAACCTTGATAAAAGCAAGTTCTGTATGCGGGAGATTAAGTATCTAGGATACATAGTCGGCCAAGGTACCCTGAAAACCGACCCCGCCAAAGTGGAGGCAATGGTGAACTTTCCTGTACCTAAGACCTTGAGACAGGTACGCAGGTTTCTCGGCTTAACCGGTTGGTATAGGCGGTTCGTTAAAAATTATGCGGATTTGGCTGCTCCCCTCACGGATTGTCTTAAAAACAAAAAAGACTTCAAGCTCACACCTGAAGCAATTGAAGCAGTGGAGAAATTGAAGGTTGCACTTACCTCTGCTCCGGTTCTTTCACAACCGGATTTCAGCAAACCGTTTGTGATTCAGTGCGATGCATCGTCTGAAGGACTTGGTGGAGTAATCTTTCAACTCGATGAGAGTGGGAATGAAAAACCGATTGCCTTCATGTCAAAGAAGCTTACTAAAGCTCAAAGAAACTACACCGTCACTGAGCTGGAATGCCTCGCTGCTGTTCTAAGCGTAAGGAAATTCCGTGCCTATGTTGAAGGATCACCTTTCCGAGTTGTGACAGACCACTCCAGCCTTAAGTGGCTTATGTCACAAAAGGAGTTGAATGGGCGGTTAGCAAGATGGAGTCTTGAGCTCCAAGGCTTTGATTTTGTGATCGAACATCGGAAGGGATCTCTAAACATTGTGCCGGATGCTCTGTCACGTGCAGACATGGACGAGCTTTCAGCGACAGTGATCGGTGTAGAAGTTGACTTGGCATCGGATGAATTCGACTCGAAGGAATATTCCGAGTTGAGAGAAAACATCATCAAACAACAATCTGCTCTTCCTGACCTAGTTGTATCGGGAAAATTTATATACAAAAGAGTTAGGTTCAGGACCGCCGATTTGTGTGACGAGGACTCGTTATGGCGACTTTGCCTTCCGCAAAATCTTACGCACTCCGCAATCGAAATGGCTCATGACACAAAGCTAACTTGCCACAGTGGCTTTGCCAAAACGTACGCCCGCATTCGCGAGAAGTACTATTGGCCTAGAATGGTAAACGACGTTCAGTCATATGTCAGAGATTGCGAAATTTGTAAGTCAGTAAAGGCGCCAAACACGACCCTTCGTCCACCAATCATCAAGCAGATTGTGTCTGAGAGACCGATGCAACGACTGTACATCGATTTGTTGGGACCTTATCCCCGAACGAAGCGAGGTAACGTGTTCGTGTTCATTGCTCTAGACCACTTCACAAAATTTATGTTTTTAAAAGCACTGCCAAAAGCCACTTCGTCCCGTATAGTGCGATACCTGGAGAGTGAGGTGTTTCACGCTTTCGGCACGCCAGAGGTAGTCCACTCCGACAATGGACGACAGTTTATTTCGCGTGAATTGAAAAGATTTCTAGGCGAGTATGGTGTTAGACTTGTACATACGGCACTATATTCTCCACAGGCTAACAATTCTGAAAGGGTCAACCGAAACATTTTAAGCAAGTTGCGAGTTATGATATCGGAAGCACAGGACGATTGGGATGTGCACCTGTCGAGCATTGCTTGTGCTCTGCGATCCGATGTTCATGATTCAACAGGTTGTCAACCATATTTTGCACTGTTTGGGCAAAATATGATCAATCATGGCTCGAGCTATCAAATACTCCGCAACTTACAAGCACTTTCAGACCCGGAAATGTTGGCTGTGCCCGCCGAAGCCAAACGAATTTTATCACGCACGAAATTGTCAGAGAATCTGCTTAAAGCTCACACAAAATCAAAAAACACTTACAATGCACGATCCAGGCAGGTGTCGTACCAAGTAGGGCAGGAAGTGTTGCACAGGAATTTTGCACAAAGTAGTTTTGTGAGGGGCATCAATGCTAAGCTTCTTCCAAAATTCCTCAAATCCAGAGTACGCAGAATCGTTGGCAACTGCATGTACGAACTCGAAACTCGCAATGGAAAGTTGCTTGGAATCTTCCACGCGAAAGACATCAGGCAGTGAGCTGAAAGTAAACAAACAAAAAACTATCACAAAGCATCTTTCTTGATCACAGATATAAATTGCACTTATCTGATTGATTTGGCAGATTATAGCCCGGCTTTAAGGGTCAGGTTGGCCCCACGTCTGATTTGGCTATCAACAAATAATTTTTTTTATGATTTGGCCAGCCGTGTCGTCAATCGTCTGTAATGGCCATTAATGTTTTGTTTTTGTTTTCCCCGCTGTTTTGCACTTTCTATTTACACAAGAAATCGAACACAAATTCGGTTAAACACACGCGTGGGTTCGTTTTTTTGCATTTATTGATCACATTGTGTTCAATAATAGCAAAAGCCCTGTGTTGCGAAAACTAACTTAATGCAAAATAGCCGGCCGACATTTCGAATGTTTACATTGTGTCCGTCACTTTAGTGTTCCATGTTCATCCGGTCCGATTGTGATCGTCAGCTGCTGTTTTTGTCTTTCCGAATTACAATCGAATTTCTAAATACTTCTTAGGTATTCGGAGTTAACACCTCGTCTGCACATGCAGTCGAAATTCGATTGTATTTCGAAAAGAGCAAAATGAACGAGAGAGTGTTGAGAAACGTTTTCTGCGTTGTATCCACTCTCGCGCTGACACCAAAGGAAAACGGCATTCGAAAAGGGATATTTCTAGGCCGCTAATGAAGTTCGGCTAGACGAATGTTCTGGGCACAGCTTCATTACTAATTTGAATTGTAAAGGCAGTGGGTGTTTCGTTTAATTTGCCAGTTTGAAATTAAAGTATATGTTAATAAAGAAGTGTGGCATTAAAAGCAAAGATAAACATTAAAACACGAGACAAAGGAGGACAGTGAACAAAACGTTAACAAAGGACTGTAATTGTAGGAAAGAATCGAAGGACAAGGTAAAACAAAGAAACTTTACATTCAGGCAGTGTAGCCTAATTCCATTTTTTTTACCAGGCGTACACACAGGGAATAAAGGAGACAATCCTACAGTCAGAGCGAGGCATTATCGTTCTGCAGATTCCCTTTTAAAAATCCCAGGAACGTTAATCCCAGGGCGGGATTTAGTTCAAATTGTATCGAATTTTAATTCGACACCACACCGGCTTAACGGCCAAGTTCGGCAACCGCTTACATAAGCCGTTGGTGGCCGAGCGGTTAGCGGAGCCGTTCCTTGAACGGTGTCGGAGGTTCCAGGTTCGAGTCCCGGTTCAGGCAGCGGAAGATAACCTTTTTTATTTTATCTATCTTATTGCAATCGATAATTTTTCATTGTCTTGAGTTTTTTTTTTCTTGCTTTGTTTCTTTATGTAAATTTAAATTGTAAATTTTGGGATTTATTTGGCGATGTAAAGTGCATATATGCGTGTAGTACATGTATATATACATTACCGTAGGCCTTGAAACAAATTCCTGGTAGCATTTAAAGATCATTTATAGTGTTTTAATTAAAATTATTGTAAAGTGGTAATAGGTATTTATATACGTAAAATACGTATCAAACGCCGTGGGAGCAACATCTATGCAGTGGCCACTTCATCGACAGTTGCGGATTTTACCGGTGAGTCATTTGATTACTTACATTTACTATTTTAATTAAGGCACACATAAAGTGAATTTAAACCTGTGGGAATTTAAAAGAATTTAAAAGTGAAGCCAAATCCAAGCCCAGGTGCGAAACATTCGAACTTTGGTTTGTGAAGGCATTTTGTTGTTGTTTTGCGTGGTGGAAAGAAGCCACTTAAGATATGTGCATAGACTTACACTACAGTCGCACTGAGTAAAGCCAAGTAATTTTCAAGAAAATTTTTTTTAATGCAAAGACAAAGTTTATATTTAAATAAGTTTTATTTGGAATTTTAAAAGAAATTAAAGCTAAATGAAAGTTAAACTAAAACTAAATTAAAATTAAAGTAAAGTAAAGCTAAAGTAAAATTAACTTAAAATAAAACCTAAAGTTAAAGTAAAAGCTTAAGTAAATTAAAATTATATTAAAGTAAAGTAAATATAATTTTATAAATTTTAACAATGAATTTTATAATTAAAACATGAAATTATATGAGGAAATTTAAACATGGTTTTTAACTGAGGAGGGATGAAAGGATGAGGAAGATATAGTGAAGGGAAGGACGGTCATGTAGGGAAGAAGAAGATGCCAACTTAAGGGGTTACTTGGCGAGAGAAGTAACCATGGTAGGGTGGGTAAAGAGAGATTTCTCGCGACATCTTAACACCGTGATGTCAGACAAGACTGGCATGATCTTGTGATTGGGAACGTAACAGTGTCAAGAACCCGCGCCCTCCGACGAGCTGTGGATGGCTACCAGCATGCCAGCAACGACACTAGGCCAAAGCAACGTCCCATTACAAAAGGTTACAAGGGGCAAATGACATTCCTCTAACTTGACACTTTTTTTTTTATATAATTCATCCGCGTTCAAGGGGCTATATCTACCCTTTACCTGAGTTAGCATAACGCGAATGGAAAGGATCAGAAGAAAATAAAAGAGAGGAACTGATGCACTTTGGTTTTGAACTGTTGTGGACTGTAGTGACGAGGAAATGAGGTTACGGCTACCCTTATACTGAGTTAACATAACGCGAATGGAAAGGATCAGAAGAAAAAGAAGAGAGGAACTGATGCAATTTGGTTTTGAACTGTTGTGGACTGTAGTAACGAGGGAAAACCTCATTCAGAAGCCTGTTCCACATCCGTGTTGTTCGGCTAAAAAAAAAAACTCCAATACAACGCGGTTCGTCCGAAATGGGGCTCAAGGGTGTACTGATGAGCAATCCTTCTTGCGCGAGTATTGCAGTTGAATTCTTTAAGGGGTGGAATGCAACTGGCTATTTCACTGGAGCACTCTTTATGGAAGAAACGATAAAACAAAAGAATTTTTTGAATTGAATTGATTCTTTATTTAGCTTTGCTATTCTTAACAATTTTAAAATACTTAAAATTAAATTAATTGGTTAGATTTTACATATGCTATTAAATTCTTTTTAAAAATGTTTATATTTGTTTCTGACTTTAACTGATTCGGCAAGTTATTGAACAATCGAAGGCCTTTATGAAATAACATATTTTGCGCTCTGTTTGTTGTAAAAAAAAGGTAATCTGAAGTTTTGGCTATTTCTTAAATTATGACTGTGTACATCTGATACGTAAACTAATTGATCATGTATGTAACTCGGTAACATGTTGTTTTTTATTTTAAATATAAATATTAAGATATTCATTACGGTTCTTTGTTTAACTGTTAGCCATTGTAAAGCGTTTAACATTAATTGAATGCTAGTTAACATATTGCACATTAAAATACTTCTCATTCCTCTATTTTGTAATTTTTGTAACCTCTCTGTCATTTGATTGGTGCCTAGAAAAAGAATTGTAGAACAATATTCGAAATGCGGTTTTATCATAACATTATATATTTTTATTGCGCAGACCGGTGATACATAACGTCTTATCCTTTTGAAAAACCCTATCTTCTTTGCAATTTTACTACACACATAATTAATGTGAGGCTTAAAACTTAGTTTACTGTCCAAAATTACTCCAAGGTATTTGATTTCAACAACTTTTTCAATAATTTCATCATTTATAACAATATTTTCATTGGAAACACCGTTAATTATAAAAGCTTTTGTTTTTGATGTATGGAGCTTCAACTTATTCATTTTGAAATAAAATTCTATTCTTTTTAAATCAGCATTCAGTTTTCTTATGCACTCCGCTGCCGAATCTCCAGTCACTTATAACAAAGAATCATCCGCAAACAGTCTAGCCTTCGCGTGATGAAGCACTTCTTCAAGATCGTTTATATATACTAAGAAGAGAAGAGTACCCAGCACCGCTCCTTGAGGTACACCCAGATTTACAACCAGAAGCTCTGACAATTCATCCTCCACTTTAGTTTGCTGCGCTCTGTTAGACAGGTAGCTCTTGAACCACCCAAGTTCTACTCCTTGTATTCCATATCTATTTAGTTTTTGCACCAGTATGCCTCGATCGATTGTCTCAAAAGCCCGTTGTAGATCCAAGAAAACCGCAACTATAACTTTTTTGGCGTGTATTTCACTTTTCCATTGTGTGATGACCAGGTTAAGTAGGGACTCGCAGCTGTTTTGGCGTCTAAATCCTGACTGATGACTCGACAAAAAATGGTTAGCCTCCATATAGGTCTGCAGCTGGTTATGAACAATTTTTTCCAAGATCTTACTCTCGGTCCTTAACATGTTGACTGGTCGAAATTCCGCAGGATTCAAGGTCTTCTTTACTTTCTCTATAGGTACAACTGTTGATACCTTCCAGTGTTGAGGGAAAATTCCAGGGGATTTTCCCTCAACACTGGAAGGGGATTTTCCCTCAGGGGATTTTCCCTCAGGGGATTTTCCCTCAACACTGAGGGGATTCGTTCATAATTTTTAGGAAACTAGGTCCAATGATGTCAAACGCACTTAGTATCATTTTAGTTGACAAACCATTAACGTCTTTTTTACTATTCATATTTTTCATCACATCTTTTAATTCACTAAGGGTTAATGATTTAAATTTTAACCTTTGCCTTACATGTACATTGATTAAATTCGAGTACTGTTGGAATGGTATTCTGTCATTAAATTCCTCCACACTTTTGACAAAAAACAGATTAAGCTTATTAGCAATGCTAGCTTTATTTTTAATAGTTCCACCATCACAGGCTAGTTCTTTTATTTCACTTCTTTCTTCCCCCAGCACTAGTGTTTTTATTGTTCTCCACATAGATTTTTGGTCAGAAGATTGGTCAATCTTATTGGCTATGTAATTGCTTTTTGCTAAAATTAATTCTTTGGCGTACCTATTTCGACACATCTTGTACCTACACCAATCAAGAGTGTTATTAGTCCAAACAGCTGTTTGATACAGCTGGATTTTAGTTCGCTTCACATTTAATAAGTAGCTATTAAACCAAGGAATATTATTTATCGCGCTTATAGATTTTTGTTTAATCATTTTCCCCATCGCATTAGAAAGATATTGCTAATTCATTAACTTCACTGCAATTTATATTTTGTATTTTGTTACCAATGAGTTCTCTGCGAAAAACACTTTCTTTAAATATTAATGATTTTATATATTTTTTCGAGGGTTTATTATTAAGGAGATTTGTTTGGATAATTATTTCTACAGATTCGTGATCCCTGATTTTATATTCTTTTTTAACTTTTGCTTTAATGTTTATCTTGTTTGTTATTACGTAGTCAATTAAAGTAGACGAGTTTTGTGTGATTCTCGTTGGTTCATTAACTATACGATAGGTCCGCGATACTTTCGTAAATACGTTTTTTGTAAGTGCTGTCCGACAGCCAATTTATATTAAAATCACCCATAATAATAACCTCCTCATATTCACAGCATACATTTTCTAGTCTGTTTTTGAAAAAATCACAAAATATGTTCCCAGGGCAGACACGATTATCCGGAGATCTATAGATGCCCGCTAAAACTAGGATTTTATGTTCAGCGCGCACTTTAATTACTAGCCACCACATCACTTTACCTACAGCTATGTTTGCGATTTCTTCGATTCGCCATAAGTCTTTAACATAAAATATTACACCGCCCGTATGATTAGAAATGCTGTTACACCTGGCAATTTTATAACCTTTTAGTTTTATCTCCGAGTCTTTTATATCTGCTGTGATATGCGTTTCAGTAATGCAAATAAAATCGTACTCACTTTTTATTGCAACCACTTCCAATTGGGTTAAATTTGCTTTCCCCTCTATATTTAAATATAATCCTTTAACTGAGGACGCTAATTGCTAATAGCAAATATTCTCGTTTTCAATTTTAAGCTTTCGTTGAAGGGTACGACAGCAGCTATCTCTGCAATCGTGATTTATATCTATTGCCTTTTTGCAATTTACACATTTTTTGACATTCTGGCAAGGCACTAGCACTGCAACGCGTAGATGTGTGGTTAAAACCCCAGCATTTGAAACATCTTAATACCGTCAAACTTTCATAGACTGGACATCTATCCCACTCAATATTTAATTTCTTTAATTTCAGTATACTTTCAAAGCCTTTGCCATCTACTTCAATTATAGCATTATACACCCGCTGGTTTTTAAATGACTTGTACACTTTTAAGCACTTTATTTCATAGCACTCAACTTTGTTTTGATTTTTTATTGCTTCTACAACTTTTTCCCCTTCCATATTTTCACTTAGACCCGTAATTAGAATTTTAGGAAGTCGAACTTTCGGTAAATGCACATCGTATTTTTCACTCAATTTTTCTCTCAATTCAAAAGCTAATTTCGATCGCGCTTCATCGGTATTACATCAAATAGCAACCGCACCGTCTTGTCTGTTTGCTATTCCACTCACACCAACATTGAGTGCTGATGGTTTAATTTTTTCTTTTATTTCACGTTTTGTTTGCTCACTTTGTTGTTTTGCTTTTGGTTTTAATAAGGAGCTTTTGTTTTTTTCACTGCACTTTAACTCTTTGACGATATCTACTTTCATCTCCTTTACACTTTCCATCACCGCATTGTTATTGTTCGCAATTTTTTTCACATCGTCACATATTCTTTCTCCTTGTTCCTTAAAAGCTTTACCGATATCACTAATTTTTTTTATTCCCCCGACACTCTTCTCACAAATTTCTTGAGCACTTTTCATTTGCCGAATTCTCCTTGCATACCCCTCCTCAATCGCTTGCAGTAATTGCATTATTTCCCGTTTGTTATTTTCTAACGCAGACTCAAATTCGTTTTTATATTCTTTTAAATATTCACTATTCTTTTTAACCGCGATTGTCATGTCCTTTAAAACCAGATCTACATTATGAATATATAAAACACAATCCTCACACATGAATCTAATGTTTTTACATGTCTCTAAAATATTTGCACTGTACGAATCCAATCCACAACAACCCGCTGCGTTGTGAAAGATTTTCTTGCATACGCCAGCACATCTTACGCCCGTTTCATCACGTATTGTCTTCTTACACTTCGTACAATTTTCCATACTTCAACGCACTACAATCCACATTAGTTGTGAATTAGCAGATATTGATAAAAAACAATTAATTTAATTTATTTTGTTATAATCACTCGGAACTTTCTTAAACACGTCTGTCTCTCTCTAGCTCTGCATCGCCTGTTGACATTGCGACGACGTTGCAAGGAGTCGATTGACTTCGCAATGCTTGAGTCTCCTATCAATTTCAATGCTCTTTTTTGTATCCGATAGAGTAGGTGTAAATTTGTCTTGAGTCGCGGTGTCACGCGGAACAGGAACAGAAACAGAATTTCATACATTAGCAACGCAAAAAGCATTCAGCGAATTTAGGTTTCAGTTGCTTATGTATGGGAATCTGTTCCTGTTTCACGTTGCTTGTGACAAAGCGGCTTTAGGAGCTCCTGCCCAGACATGAGAGTTATACTCCAGTTTTGGTCGTATGACCGATTTATGTGTTATATGATTGTGTAGTGCTTCAGGTTTTGATTATGGATTCAAAAGCAGAAGCTAATTTCTCTTCTCTCTCTCTTCGAACGTATCGTTGCTTTTATTGGGGAGTGGCCCCTATGGCAAAGTCCTGCAAAATTAAATTTAATATTGAAAAGTGAAAAATTACAACAAATTACAATTTACAATAACAGCCAGTCTTATGATCATTTCAAACGCTGCCAGGCGAACATCATCAGGAACCTTTATATTTTATTGATGGTGACATTATGTGGCAACTCTTCCTACGGTTTCCAAAAAAAGTAAAAAAAGTGAAATACAATAGAATATCTGTTGACAATTCGCATTGCAGCTAGTTGCCTTGAACTATTATAAGCCCCCGCATCCAAAATTCAAAAAAACTAAAAATATCAACATAAATTAGTATTTTTCATTACTTAAAATTCGGACCGTACGTGTTGCATCGCCGTTAAATTTAAGATCTTTTTAGTTCAGTTTTAAATTTGTATCTTTCCGTAGATTGCAACGGCAGATTCAATTTGAACCCAGGCAGGATTACTCTTCGACCACCCAATATAAGCGCTCCACCACTGCAATTGGATTTTTTGGCCAACTTCTTTGGTTAAAAACGCCACGATTTGGAGAAAATGCGCTTTGCAAATTCAACCGTAACCAATTTCACTTTTTTAATTTCACAATGAAACACTTTATTTATCAAACAAGCTTATTTAAATTTAATTCACACTGTTAATAAACTTTACTACTTAGAATTCAACACTTTACTTCAATTCAATCACTTTTTACTTTATTACCGATTTTCACAAGTCAACGTTTTGAAAATAACTGTCCCGTACGAGCCTGTCACCCGCGTATTTATACAAAATTAAGCACCTTCTAGTACGTTCCATACTTCCCCTTTGGTACTTTTCCATTGGTACTCTTCCGCTGAATTCCAAGGAGGGGAAATCGAAATTCGAACTTCGAATATGACAGCTGCTGTCAGATGACTCAAATGACTCGTTCGTAGAGTGAATCGATGGGTGCATTCAGCGACTCCTGCATGCTGTTATATTTCTTATCGCCACATAACATTGCCCCCCTCTTAGAATTGTTCGTCCCGAACAAGTACGTCATCATTGCTTCCGTGGCAGCGATGTAGGCGATCAGCATGGACAACTTTCATCTTCGCTCTTGGTGCTCTTTGGATTCGGAATACGACATCATTAATTCGCGTTAAAACTTGGTAGGGACCTTCCCAGTCCTTCTGAAGCTTTAGCGATCTTCCCTTTTTACGATGTGGGTTGTAGAGCCATACCAGATCTCCTTCGTTGAACTCCGGTGCCATTGCTCGCGCATCGTATGGTTATCTTTTCGGCCTGGGGTTAGTCGAATAAAACTCAATTTCACTTTTATGATTTCACAATGAAACAATTTATTTATCAAACAAAACTTATTTAAATTCAATTCACACTGTTATTCAACTTTACTACTTAGAATTCAACACTTTATTTCAATTCAATCACTTTTCACTTTATAACCGATTTTCACAAGTCCACGTTTAAAATATAGCTGTGCTGTATAGTACGTTCCATACCCCCCTTGGTAATTTTCCATTGGTACTCCTCTGCTGAATTCCAAGGAGAGGAAGTCGAAATTCGAACTTCGAATATGACCGCTGCTGTCAGATTACTGGAATGACAGTTGGGTATGTTCGTTTAGTGAATCGAGCGGGCGCGTTTGTAGAGTGAATCGATGGGTGCATTCAGCGACTCCTGCATGCTGTTATATTTCTTGTCGCCACATAACATTGCCCCCCTCTTAGAATTGTTCGTCCCGGACAAGTACGTCATCATTGCTTCCGTGGTAGCGATGTAGGCGATCAACATGGACAACTTTCATCTTCGCTCTTGGTGGTCTTTGGATTCGGAATACGACATCATTAATTCGCGTTAAAACTTGGTAGGGACCTTCCCAGTCCTTCTGAAGCTTTAGCGATCTTCCCTTTTTACGATGTGGGTTGTAGAGCCATACCAGATCTCCTTCGTTGAACTCCGGTGCCATTGCTCGCGCATCGTATTGTTATCTTTTCGGCCTGGGGTTAGTCGAATAAAACTCAATTTCACTTTTATGATTTCACAATGAAACAATTTATTTATCAAACAAAACTTATTTAAATTCAAATCACACTGTTATTCAACTTAACTACTTAGAATTCAACACTTTATTTCAATTCAATCACTTTTCACTTTATAACCGATTTTCACAAGTCCACGTTTAAAATATAGCTGTGCCGTACGAGCCTGTCACCTTCTAGAACCTTCTAGTACGTTCCATACCCCCCTTGGTAATTTTCCAATGGTACTCCTCTGCTGAATTCCAAGGAGAGGAAGTCGAAATTCGAACTTCGAATATGACAGCTGCTGTCAGATTACTGGAATGACAGTTGGGTATGTTCGTTTAGTGAATCGAGCGGGCGCGTTTGTAGAGTGAATCGATGGGTGCATTCAGCGACTCCTGCATGCTGTTATATTTCTTGTCGCCACATAACATTGCCCCCCTCTTAGAATTGTTCGTCCCGGACAAGTACGTCATCATTGCTTCCGTGGTAGCGATGTAGGCGATCAACATGGACAACTTTCATCTTCGCTCTTGGTGCTCTTTGGATTCGGAATACGACATCATTAATTCACGTTACAACTTGGTAGGGACCTTCCCAGTCCTTCTGAAGCTTTGGCGATCTTCCCTTTTTACGATGTGGGTTGTAGAGCCATACCAGATCTCCTTCGTTGAACTCGGGTGCCGTTGCTCGCGCATCGTATTTCGTTTTCATGCGGTCGCTTGCAACTTTTATATTGCTTCTGGTTGTCTGGTGGATGTCATTAATCCTTTCCCTAAGGTCAACCACGTAGTAGTCCTCGCATGTTGGGTCTTCAGTGGGAAATCCGAATTTAAGCTCACTGGGTAGCCCGGCAGTTCGTCCAAATAAAACTTCAGATGGAGTATATCCAGTTGTACTGTGAATGGCATTTCGGTAGGCCATGAGGAATAAAGGTATTCGCCGATCCCAATCCCGTTGATTCTCGTCCACGACTTTAGAGAGATGTTCCTTCAGCGTCTTGTTGAAGCGTTCCACCATTCCATCTGATTGTGGGTGAAGAGGTGTGGTCCGTGTTTTCTGTAGTCCGATTGCTGCGCATACTTCCTGGAATATCTTCGACTCGAAGTTTCTTCCCTGGTCGGAATGTAATTACATTGGCACTTCAAACCTGCACACCCAGTGGTCCACTATCTGGTCGACAACGGTTTTCGCTTCTTGATTTGGGACTCCGAACAGCATCGTGTCTGTGTCTCCACCTTCCTCGGTAATAGCGTCCTGGAATCGGAGGAACAATTCCCTTTTGAGCCCCGAAGACTGGAGGTTTCTTTTACCCAATTCAGCTTTCAACTCAGCTGTTGACAATTGCTCATTTTTCCGACCCATTTTTAATTATTTTCACACAATCTTCACAACACAATCAGTTTATCTTTTATATCTGTTCTAGAAAATTCACTCGCAAATAAGTTAGCGACACTGTTATTAGAACTTCGTGAATCATAACTTTATTGCACAATCAGTTTAAATATACCTAGAAAATTCCTTAATTAAATCTGTATGAGTCACCAATACTGTTTACACACACTATTTCTAGAAAATTCCACCGCAAAAATAAGCCGTATTAGTCACCGACACTTTTTGCACAAAATTTCTCGGAAAATACCACTTAATAAAACTAACACTGTTCCAGCAAATTCCAATGTAGAATTTACCCGCACGATTTTGAGTTTTATAGCCAATTTCGGACACCAATGTAATATTCTGGCCTGGGGTTCGTCGAATAAAGCTCAATTTCACTTTTATAATATCACAATGAAACACTTTGTTTTTCAAACAAACTTACTTAAATTTATTATATAGGGCGGTATTCACGAAGCAATTTTAAACTATGAGCTTTGTAAGTCTATGAACCAACGGTTTTTAGCGTCATTTTTGAGCGCTCATAAGACTTACGAGCAGTCATACCCACTATTGAGTTAAGAGCGGTATTATGTTCGAAAATTCGAAATCAACTGTGACTTGTGACACAATTATTTCAATCTAGTTCTCATTTCGTTTTACTTCACGACTCCCAGGATACAAAACGTTTTTAAACACAAAGAATTAAAATTTATTCGTGGAATATTTTCCTTATCTTACATTTTGTCTTTTCCAAAAAGGTAGGTTGGTCTTTCGTTTTCATCAGAGGCTGGTGTCGGTGGACGAAGGACTGATTAAGTGCGTCCATCATGGTGATCCTGCTTGCCTGCATCATAGTCTTTTACCCAAATATCATGCCCGATTTCAAGCCCTTTTGCACCTAAAATGAGTGTAATTCATGAGTGCCTTATTGAGTTTAACTGCGATGAGTATAGATAATGATAATCGAAATTTTAACCAGTCTGAAAAATAAAAGATTATGTATGTCAAATGACATCTTGTCTATACAACAATTATTGCTGGGCAAACCTTAAAGCTTCCACGAAGATTCCTATTGAAACTAAATTAGGAAAACGAAAACAGTCAAAAATATTCTGTTTACATTTATTAATATTGTTTGACAACAAACAAGCTCGAAAAAGATTTCGAATACTTCTTTCGCATAATTCGAATTTATCATAGACAGCAACCTATTAGCGTTTGGTGAATACGGATCAAAAATTTAAAAATAAGAGCTACTTAAGCTTAAAATCGATTTATGATTGCTTCGTGAATACCGCCCTTAAACTGTTATTCAACTTTACTGCTTAGAATTCAACACTTTATATCATTTCAATCAATTTTTACATTACCGATTTTCACAAGTCAAATAAAATCAAAAAATAACTGTCCCGTACGAGCCTGTCACCCATGTATTTATACAAAATTAAGCACCTTCTAGTACGTTCCATACTTCCCCTTTGGTACTTTTCCATTGGTACTCTTCCGCTAAATTCCAAGGAGGGGAAATCGAAATTCGAACTTCGAATATGACAGCTGCTGTCAGATGACTGGAATAACAGTTGGATATGTTCGCTTAGTGAATCGAGCGGGTGCGTTCGTAGTCACTCTACGATGATGGGTGCATTCAGCGACTCCTGCGTGTTGTTTTATTTCTTTTCGCCACATAACAATTGATATATTTCAATTGACTGTTTTATTGCTAGTGTAGACACTTTGGAAATCAGCTTTGCAATCTTGATTTTCAAATTGCCAGCAATGATTGATTTTTATTCGAAGAGCGTTCATTGCCATAAATCTACTAGGCAATGAGATATAAAATGACATTTAGACTTTAAAGCCGCGTTGTCACAAGCAACGTAAAACAGGAACAGAAACAGAATCTCATACATTAGCAACTAAAATACATTTCGCTGAATGCTTTTTGCGTTGCTAATGTATGAAATTCTGTTTCTGTTCCTTGTGATTACGTGGCTTAAATAAGTTTTTCCCGGCTCCAAAGCCTTCTAGACAAAAAAAAAACATAAATTTTAAACCGCAAACAATGCAGACATCATCATCATGATTTTTGGTGACAGCTTATCCTGAGAAGGGTCGCGGTTTGGGGTCATTGGGTCATATTAATAAAATGAGTAAAGTGGAGTGGAATGTAGTGCACTGAGGGCGAGTACGAGTGTGCGAAAAGTCGTATAAAATAATTTTGTAAGAAAAAGGGCACTCAATTATCACTCAATTTTGCCTTCACATATGAGTTTAATAAATCAATAAGAAAGCGAGTTTTGATATCTTTAAAATTTGAATTTTTGCTTGAAATATATGCAGTAAATCAAGTTACAAGGTGTGCTGAGTACATTTTTTCAGTCTCTCAGGCGATGGAGTTTTTCGATAATATAGCGAGAAAATAAGTTGGATAGTTGACAGAGTTTTAAATCTGTACAAAAAAGAAATTGCAAGGATTTGTGTTCTTGTTTTTTAGTTTTTCATGTTTGTCGGTTAGTTTTTCATATTATTCAACAAGTCTGGATCTTGCTTTTCTATGTTTTGAACTGTTGTTTTCGCGGTTGTTGAGGGCTAGCTGGTATTTGCATTTGTTGTTGTTGTGATTTTGCCCTAGAGGCATGCGAAACTTATAACATCAGCTGGTGCATTGACTTTACTTTTCTTTTATTTTGTGTTTATTTCTTTTTTTAACGCATTCATAAGCGGATCCTACGCAATTGAG
Source organism: Neoascia interrupta (assembly GCA_947623515.1). Lineage (NCBI taxonomy): Eukaryota > Metazoa > Arthropoda > Insecta > Diptera > Syrphidae > Neoascia > Neoascia interrupta. The sequence goes on along the minus strand of OX392464.1, from coordinate 93,942,531 downwards.
AGATTAAAGCTTTGATCTAAGAAACAGAATCCCGTACATTGGCAACTGAAACCTATATTCGCTGAATGCTCTTTACGTTGCTAATGTATGAAATTCTGTTTCTGTTTCTGTTCCGCGGCTTAAGGCAGAGATTTCTGGCTGTTTTAGTTTTGACTGCCAGCAGCGTTGTTTTTGTTTTCTTTTTTACAGAAAAGAAAAATAAAGAACAAATCCCAAACCGGAAATTCGAAAGAAACGGACGGACACTTACCACACTGAGAGGGTGCGATGGGTATTAGTCGCATTGGCCTTACTCACTCCTCCTAGGGACCCTTCGGCGGTATGGTTGGAGTTGCGATAAGACAAAAGATTACCGTGTCCGCCGAAGTCGTGGCGTCATCCTCTGCACCTCTAAAAACAATTTCCTTAGCAAACCATCGAGTGCAGTGCACCAGATAAGAAACAACTCAATTATGTTCGTTTGAACATGTGTGACGCTATGTATTGCAACATATTTTTTTTCTTATTAAAATTTGCATTTACGATAAGACAAATTGATTCATTAAAATCGCAAAACAAGAAATTAGATTTATGTAGAAGTAACAGAAAAAGGAATTTAACTTAGACTAAGGGTTAGATTTTCCCCTATTTTGCCACGAAAACAAAAAACAACCTACATCCTTTAACGAACTAAAAATAACAAAATGAATTTTCGATACAAAACGAGTTTAATACTATGTCTCCACCAACGATGAAAAGAGAATAAGCTGAGACGATTAAAAAAAAATCCCAAAGTGGCTCCACCGGTCAAATAAGGGATTAATTTGACACGAACATTCTTTTTCTGCCATTTTGACTCTCAAAAGAATGTGGCGATGTCATTTCCTAGGAGCGAAAATTTTTAAAACGAAAATTTCCATGGTAAAACATTTAAAACAAAACGTATTTGTGACAGAATTGTTGTACAGGAACGGTTTCAGTTTCTTTTTTTGGTACTGAAACTGTTACAAAGGTAAAATCGGTTTGTGAATAGTGTGAATGGGATTTATGAAAGGATTAATAAAGATAATCGCGTGATTTGTAGAGGATTTTATGAAGATTTATATTAAAGCTTAGTACTGTGATTGCGAAAAAAATTTTGCTACCATACAAAAATCTCTACAGTGCAAACATTTTGCAATCGGTTTTGCAAAGCTGTACGCAGCTGGCGTGCGAAATTCTTACGTTATTATAGCTGTGGTAGTCGAAAGTCTCCACACAATTTTGGACGCAAAATAATTGTCTGACACATTTTTTCTCGTGCAATATTTACAAAAGCATGCACGAGGCAATAGATGGGTACAGTTTTAGGCTGAAAATGTGAGTTTGAAATGTCGGGGAATGTTTTACGTTTGGAAAAATAGGGAAATATCAGAACTTTAAGTCAATAAAGTTCTCATTGACGGAGACAGATGACTTTGACAGATATTTCTATTCGCGTGTGTACCTTGAGTAATTTTTTTGCAGGCATTTTGCTCGGTGTGGAGAAAACAACTGGAGACTGCTGCTGCAAAAATTTTTCACCATCACCATACTAGCCTTAACCGCTGTTTAGTGCCTGGTAGAGACATGGTATAAGGCGCTTATGAAATTGGTTTTAAAAAAATTGGTTTTATCCCATACATTAGCAACTGAAACCTCAATTCGAACGCTTTTTGTGTTGCTATAGACCGTAATACACGTAAATTTCCAGCATGTACATACGCAACTAACGTCATTCTGACGTCAAAATCTGACACAAGCCCCACATGTTACTTACATGAGGTGTACTACTTAAGTTTGGGACAGTCGCATGGAGTATCCCAAGTGCTTACTTGCAAATACTTACATGCTTCACCCAAAAACGCATGGAAACATGCTAAGTTTTTACATGCAGTATATTAGCCAACCTTATATAATTTGGGACACATGCTACGCATCGTGGACCTTTTGCATGGAAAAATACATACAAAATACATGCGTTTGCACGAATTTCTACAGAAGCATGGGGTTTGCATGCTTGGTACGCCCCTGGCAGAAGCATCAAAAAGCATTCTACAGTCTCATTAAACTATTTTTTTACTCTTGTTTGACAGTTCCTTTTTGAAAAGTCTTCTTTTTGCCATCAAAGTGAAGGCCAAATACAAGTTTCTTTTTAAAATTGCATTAAAATGCAAAAAAAAATATATATATATTATCCCATTACGGCTTTCTTAGGGCCAGTTTTTCAGTGCAAGATCATCCGAGTTTTGAAGTTAAACTGAGGTCAACCACAGAAATGAGTTTTTCAGTGAATCTAGATCAGTCGTTTATCTCGGCTTTAATTGTTCTTTCTGTGTAGAATGGCAGTTGATTTGCGTGTTTCTATGAAAAATTACAACTGAGAACAACTCGAACTTCTTTTTCTTTGTTTTTATGTGTTGAGTGAGAGTTGGGAGATTCAATAATTTCAAGAGTCGAAGTCTTTGACAATCATGCTGACGGAGCTAACTCTGAGTTTAAGAGGCCCTAAGACACAAATGATGCGATTTGAATGCCTTAGATGTTAGATGGTATTTTTATCCGTCAAAAATGCAAGCATATTGTTACTTTTTGACAGTTCGGCATCTCAAGCCATTTAGAAAAAAGACGTCGCACTGCATAATGCCTAATAGACCTTTTAGAAAGGCTGTTAAAAACTGACGTCTTTCACATATTTCGACTGCGGGATACGCATATCGCGACACGCATATCGCGTTTTTATATGCGTTATTCCTTTCCTCCAATAATTATTTGATTTCTTTCCCTACCGCTGACATTTCCTAATTTTTGATGAGGTGACAAGCAATGGAGGTGGTTGCAAGAAGAACTCTTCCAGGGTTGTGTAGAAGTTCTATTACCTTTATGTGTGCCGTTCCTGATTTTTGTTCGCTAGCTATGAGCGCAATCTAATGTATAGGAACGTGCCCATTTCTTAATGTGATAAACTTCGTTCTTTTGACAATTCCTTGCGAACACTTCCTTGCACTTCGTAGAAAACAAAAGGCTGAGTTTTGTTTGTGTACTGCGGTTAATGTTTTCGTTCTAAACGTGAAAAATATACTAATGTTCAATCGAGTTAAGAACTGATTGAGAATTAAATAAAAATGACTGACATCCAGTTTGTCTTGCAGCCTTTACCTGGAACTGATGATCAATTGCTGGAAAGGTATGGTTAATATTAATTTTACGAAGGGCCACAAAACAACCTGACTTTTTGGTATTCTCACAAACTTACATATATTTTATAAGTACTAAAATAAGAAAAAGTGTGACTAGTGGGAGCTTTCCTAATACCAGTCAAAATTTCAACCTATTGAACGATCTAGGGAGGCGATAGATTAGTGCTAAGGCACGCGGCTTAAATGTCGTGGCCTGCGTAAGAATGGTCGTATGACGTTTCTACAGATGAGCCTCCACCTGCCGCGACAAGTCTGACTATAATTTCCTATTTATTTTGATTTAATTGGAGTTTACTACATATAAGAAACACTTCCTTTTTTACCTTATGTCTGAGCATATTTATTTATACCTAGTGGAATGTTAGCTTAGGGCTTAGGCAATCCGTTAGTTACCCAAAAAAAATCCAAGAATTGATTCCATTTTTCATTAGCAAAAAAAAAGCAAGTAAAGCGATCCAGCTTTGTTTCTGGCTCCAACCTAAAGAAACGAGAAGTCCAGGAACCTCTGTCTCATAACTTACGCCTGCCTGGTAGCTCCCTGTCATCCAAGTGATGGTCGGCTGAATATTTACCACGCATTCTTTCTTCCATCATGCAAATATAATGGCAACATTAAATCCTGGCCTATGGAAAAGACTAGGAAATCCCGGCAACTCATATCTTAAAATTGGGACGAACTGTCAAAACCTTTATACCTAATCTCGTAGAATTTCTAGTAGAATTCCTTGAATTTCCGAGAGTAGGGGTATCTACTCTCCTCTCAGGTTAGTAGGGGTATCTTCTCTCAGTCAGGTTTTTATGGTGTTAATTGTCCGCCCGCAGAATGGTCTTGGCATCATGGCATAGGGATGCGGATCCTTTTCTGGCTAATTCGTCTGCTTTTTCGTTGCCTTCATATCCAATGTGCCCTGGCACCAAGATCAAGTGAACATTTTTCTTGGTGGCCAGTATTTGTAGGATTTGAAGGCAGTCCCAGACCAGTTTTGATGTTATATCAAAGCGTTAATTGCGAGTAGAGCTGCCCTGCTATCAGAGAGAATGTAGATGTTCTTCCGATTCTCTCGAATGCAAAGTTCTATTGCATGTATTTCAGCCTGAAATACGGAACTGCTTATGTCCATACTAGCGAATAGAAATGTTTTAGTGCACGGACCGTTTGGATCCATCTGTATACTATACAAGTGAGTCTGGCAAATGTAGGTTTGTTCTGTTCCCAGTTTAAACGGTCTAGGAATGTGACCTTAAAGTTGCGTTGGAAGTTGTAGCGTGGTAAACATTTGTCTGTTACATGTATTCCAAGAACATAGTTCATTTTGTCTGATTTCTTGTAGAATATTAGTGCGAACCAATTTGAAATTTAATCCATCTACTGTGACAAACATACAGGCGTTGACCATTGCTTCTTTCATGAGTTCTAGATGAAGTCGTGATGTTTAGGATAACCGCACGTGCAGCTGTTGGTGCAATTTTCATTTCTTCAGTTGCACAGACACAAGCTAGTCTTTATATTTCGTTGAGTTTAGCCGGTGCCGGCCTCTGCGTTGCTTTATACCACCAAACGGCGGCTGTATTCGTGATGATATGACTTCTTATTTCGTGATGATATGACTTGTTAATGCCGGTAAGGACAACCTGGCCTTGTCAATTCTTTTGGTAAGGTGAGAGTTCCATGTAAGTTTTTCGTCTAGTGTGATTCCTAGATATCGGGCTTCCTTTGAGAGCTCCATTGTTTGACCGAAGAGTGTAGCATTTCTAAGTTTTTCTGCTCTTGGTGAAGGTGTACAAAAGTTGGCCTCAAAGTCAGACCCAAAAAACAGCACCATACGACCAGCAATTAGGTTTTTTAGAGCCCTCTGAAGGCAATTCGAGATTGTGTCTTCAAATTTACCTTTGATTAGGATAGCTGTGTCTTCTGCATAGCCTTGGACACAGAAACCGTCATCACTGAGGATTTTCAGTAGTTCATTTACTACGATGGACTACAGTAGAGGTTAGAGTATTCCTTCCTGGGGGCATCTTTTCGTAGCTATCATACTGAGTTTGGTGCTGGCTAGTGAGGTTTTTATTGTTTTGTCCTCTAGCATGCATTTTATCCATTTAAATGTAGTGTCTTCGATCCCCATGTTTTGGATACCTCTATATATTTGTGAGAATTCCGTATTGTTAAATGCTCCTTCTATAGCATTGTCCATACCAATTCACTTGGCCAACGGTCGATTGCGCAGAGAGGATTTAAGAGAGCAAAAATGTTGCGAAAGAGATTCTGCCAACTCTCGCATATTTCCTCACACAGGAATTTTCCATTTTTGAAATAAAACTAGGTACACACAATAATTGTACCTCAGTGGAAAATTGCCATGGCTGCAGTGCGCTCCTAACTTCAGTATAAAGGAAGGAAAATGAAGAAACCACCATCAGTGAGATCACAACTGCGATCTTGAGTGCAACGTTGGGGTATAGATCGTTGTTGTTTATGACTCCTCCAATTTTCGTCTTTCTTTACCTTTTTTTTGCAAATTTAAGAGATGCTAAGACAAAGTCGAAGGGACCTGCGCCGTAGAATGGCCAAGTGATTGGTATGCACTATACCTCTAAGATGAGATAAGAGATAAGATTTTGTAAGGCGATTGTTATCGATTTGCCGGGTTGGTAGGGATATTTATATTCATGAAAGGGATAGCTAGCCCTGGGTTAATTAGGTTAATTAAAACAGGTAGTAGAGCTGGAAAAATTTCATCTTCTCCAGGGGCTTTGAAGGGTTGAAATAAGTTGATTGCCCAAACTATTTTTCCTTCATGAAAAATTACCTTTGATCTACACTCAGCGGCACGGCATCCTGGCCACTCTTTATTATTGCTGCAACTCGCACTAAATTATTATTTTCAAATGATTTGTTTGTATTAAAGTGAAAAATACATTATTGAATTGATTGCAACACATTTTAGGAAATTCAAAGTCTTACTGTATACTTTTAATAGCGTTAACTTTAAACTCTACATTTTCTTAGAATAAAATATTAAACTTAAAACAGTAAAAAATTAAAAGACATGTATATTTCTTAGTTTTTGGAACGGGTCAGTATCGTGTGTTTCCTCCTCTCACCCTTATTACAGCTTGCATTCGATCTGGCATACTCTGGATGATTTTTTTGATATCAACTTGCGGTAAACTCTCCCAGGCGGCCAGTGCAGCGTTTCCGAGCTCGTCTAGTATTTGTGAGGGTTAGGATGTGCACTTTGTTCTTCTTTTCACCATATCCCAGATATGCTATATTGGATTTAAGTCCGGACTCCGAGCGGGCCATTGTAGTTTTTGAATACCGGTGACTTGAAGGAATTCATCTACGCAACTTGCTACATGTGGTTTTGCATTATCCTGCATGAAAAGAAACTGGTCGTATCCTATGAACCCCATATAGGGCAATACGTGTTCCTAAAGGATCTGCTCAACGTATCGCGTTGCATTCAATCGATTATTAACGATAACCAATTCTCTATGTCCTTCGGAACTTATTCCTCCCCATACGATAAAAGATCCTCCATGGAAAGCTTCAGTTTCTGTAGTGGTGATGGGTAGAACCCGCTCTCCTTGTCTTCTCCATACACGTTGTCGACCCTCTGGTGCACGTAAAGCGATTCTGCATTCATCTGTAAACAAAACTCTGGCCCATTGCTCCTGAGTCCAATTTACACGGTCTCTAGCAAATCGAAGCCGTGCTTTGTGATTTGAAGGTTCGCCAGCAACCTCAACGGCGGTGAGGAACCGGTTTCTTAAAATTTTTAATTTAATAAATCGGTCATCCCTACCCGATGTGCATCTTACCCCCCCACTACCTGGTCGACGATGGTAGCTACCAGTCTCCTGAAGCCTTTTCAATGCATACTGCATGGATGAACGCGGTACTCCGAGCGTAGAAGCCACTTCACGTTGTGCCAGCCCTTGACTAATCAACGCTTCAGATTGTGCTACCTGTGCTGGCGTTAAAGGCATTTTTTATGCTTACAAAAAATTCTTAAGCTCTTAAAAAAACCCGCGATAACACAAAAGTTTAGTAAAGTAACGGTGCACTTCACAGAACACAATAAACTTGTTTGACTGATAATGTACCAATGACATCATTTGACTAAACCTCTCCAATAATAATTCAGGGGACTCCAACTAACGGGATTTAAGAAAAGGGATAAACTCTTTCCTGACCTAACAACATATGTGACATGTTTTAATAACGCAAAAAACATCAGACAAAGGATGATAACAGCTTGGCCAAGATTCCGTGCCGCTGGTCTGTTTATTCTACTCTGGGGAGGGTGTTTTCGGGATTCTGGTAATATAGAGCCTGGGAAATGTGTTTCGGCTAAGAGCTGAAGCGTCTGTAGTCCACTTTCATGCCTAACAAAAGTTGTTAAATTTTTCGGATTTGAAGCAGTGTTTAGCTTTCTCCACTTCATGCGCCTACATGATATAAGCCAAGGGTAATAGATTTACCATCGTCATTTAATATACCTTTTGGGGTGCTGGCCCTCGATTGGGCGCCTCACCAGGTGGCAGATAGGGGAATGCTCACCAGATATCGTGGGTACCGGTATGGAAAATATCCGGGGCGGACGAAAACCAGCAAAAAACAAAAAATTCAGGAGCATATGTCTTAAAATGAGCGGCTTCCTGGTCGGCATCTGTTATTCATATTAGGGTCGGCCAAATATCAAACATTTCTTTCTCTTCCAATATACAAAGAGAATGGACAACAATTAGATGCATGTCATTATGGAATACTCTTCATTTCTTATCTTCTTAAATCAGATAACTATTCCATCTGCGATTTACATTTTACAAGCAATAACGGAACCACCTACCCTTTAATCTTTGAGGCTTTGTCATCGCTCACTTCACACGTGTTAATGCACAGAAGTTAGAGAAATATCCCGTTATTAAATTTTTTGAGAGTCCTAGCGGCATGGAGGTTGCAAGTTGGCTATTCCATAATAGTCTAATTAGTGGCCAGGGAAATCCGCTTATTCTTGTTTTCCATTCCTTTTTCCTTGTGAAAAAAAAAACATTTTACCTTAATGAAATCGTAAATAATTAAACTTACCAAAAACTTACAAAATTCCACGTCGCTGCACTTACATTTCCAATTTTAATAAAGGAATAACATCTGTACGGATACTTTTTTGAGTTCTTTGTACGATCTTTGCAAGTAATTGTTAAAATAACGGTGCTCTTAGTATACACAAATTAGAATTCGGTAAATAGTGCATACATTTTCTCGTTCTGTGTTCCCCTATCAAGCTTCTCACATTGAAAGGTATAATTTTTTTTTACAATAATATAAAAATTAAGCTGCTGTACGGCGAGGACTAATTTTCACGAGGCGACGGCAAAAATTGTAAATAGGAATTAAAGATGGTTCTCTCAGGGTAGATAGTACTTGTTTCAGTGAGCATTGTAATTACCAGGGGCCAACCTGTCGAGATGTCAAGAAATCGGCATATATTGAAGAAGACGAAAAAGAAGGAGAACGAGATACTTGTTGAATTACATATCTAGTTTGCTCAAATTTGTTTTACGAAAACTACAAGTTAACAAAATTTTCGAGGCGAATCGAACATTAACATTTTTTCAAGGGAAAACATTAAAGATAAAAGGGTGAAGGGGGTTATGGGTGGTCAGAAGATGAGCGGAAAGTCTATAAAGTTATCCGTATCAGTTATGAAGACTAGGTCGAGATTTATATTCTTTGAGGAAGCGCTACACCCCTCGCACATTTCTCTGCATAGCTTTTCAAAAGCGACATTTCCTGAATTTTGTAAAATAGAACTATAAAAATAGTAAAATTTTGGACGCATGTATTTGTAAAGAAATTTTTCTTTTCGGAATTTCGACCACAATCCGTCTTCTACCTATATAATAATAGTTTTATGCATTATAAAAGAAATTATTATAAAGTATGAATAAAAATTTACATAATAACGTTGTTATATTATAATAATTTTTTATTGTATTGTTAATGCAGGTTGCGAGAAACGTCCGATAAAATTAATAAATTTGGATGCAGCAACCCTCCAGCTTTTGAAAGTTTTAAAACTCAAGTTAAGGAACTTGTAATTGGGCCTACTCATTTTGGAATTCTTTTGGAAGATGGACGAGCTTTTCGGGTGGCATTTTCTATAAACGCAGAACACCTTGATCTAAGTAATGCTGATTCGACCAAAAGGTAACCACATAATTATTAATTTTTATGTCATCATACAAATCATAAAAATATTCATGAAAACTTTTGAATGCAGCAGAATATTTAGTTATATTCTACTCTAGCATATTTAAACGATACTCGTAATCTTGTTTAATACTGCAAGTTATGAAAATACTAACTTATTCTAAATGTTGTACACATACAAGCCACGCTGTGAATGCAGTTACATTTTAAAGCCTTTAAAGGTTCATTAATAGATTCCAGTTAAATTTAATGCCACACGGTACATTTTCGTTTCAGTCCTGGAAGCAATTTAAGCAGCTGTTCAACTGGAAATGCTAAAAGCGCTGTAAATACGTCGTCTCGGCAGTTGGCTAGATCCAGGGCAAAACTCTTACGATCAAGTAACCGTTCAACATCAAATGGCCAAGGATCAAGAAGTTCTGGAGTTATTATTAGCGGAAACTCTACACGTCCGTTAGTTACTGTGCCAGCTCCATTTGTGCCAGAGGAACTAATATCACAGGCTGAAGTTGTGCTCCAAGGAAAAAGTAGAAACTTAATCATTCGCGAGCTACAGGTAAATTAATACAATGGTTTGCGTCCGAAAACTGTTTTTTCCTTTAATTATTCTGTAAATAGAATATGTTCTTATGCGGTAGGTTTGGCTTCTTTTCTTTGGTCATTTGATAAAATCACTTTTATGTTGTTACTCTGCCTCATCTACTTACGTGCCACATTTAATAACTTTGGTTTATCCCGCTTTCAAAGAACCGAACCCCAGCTCGACGCCATATTGATATTATGGCCTTTTTTAGCAACTTCTAGAAATTCATTGCCTAGACCTAATGATTTATCCTTAACCTTTGTGTGTTCAAATTATTTCTTGCAAATCAGCTTAAAAATTGGTTCATCAACCAAAAAAAAAGGAATTTAGCAAGAGTCAATTGCATTCAATATTCGAAAGTTCACCAGATGTTAATCTTAATATCATGCCTAGATCGTAACTTTCTTGTCGTGAAATGTGTTTCTAGTCTATTATGTGCAAACACTTAGTTAAGCGGAGTTAAAAATTTGGCTTACAATTTTCTGTACACCGAATTTCAGGCGAAGTGATTCGCTACATGTTTTTCGACCTTTGACAAATGAAAAAAAAAAATTGTAAACGCTAAAAGTTGCTCTGAGTTCTCACAATTTTATATGTTTGGACTTAAGGTTAGGTTAGGTAGGGTTGTTGGCAGTAAAAGCTACCATCTCGCATAGGCCTATGAGGGCCGTTAGCGTCACCCTATGGAGACAACCTGTAAGGAGTAAAGATTTTGATGTAATGTAAAGGGGCAACTGTCTTCCCTCGGGTCGATGCTGGCATGCATGAAGTTATCCTTGACCCTGGTATCCCCTAAGCAAAATCATGCCAGTCTTATGCGTCTTTGCTGGTATAGACGCGCGAGAAGTCTTTCTCACCCTCCGTATCTGTGATCTTCGGTCCCGCCACGATAATCCTTTTTCTTGCCGCAAAAAGAAGGTTGCATTTTTTTAAAACATTAAATTTAACACCAATCTTAAAATTCAGAAACGGTTAACCGTTTGTAGCGTATACGTAAAGAGCAAACGGTGTGGTTGTTTCGCTTATTTTAGTGGATCCGAGGGAGAGTGTGTCCTACTGCGTATGCTTGGATCTCGGCTCTCTGAGAATTAACCAACGGTACCTCTGACAGAGCCGAACACCCAGACCCAGATCTCTGTCCTTTTTATTTTCCCCTTTCCAATACCACTACAAAGTTGTAGTATAGCGCAAGGTATTGCAGGTGAATAAAGGAGCACCCCGACACGGCGAATTTTTACGGCGAAAGCGATTAATACCGAACCGACTTCGAACTTTATTCGGCTTTTCCGGTTTAAGGATGAAATAAACCGATTCCACAACAAACCTACACGTCTCCGTAGTGTCAAAGGATTGTGCCACTGCCATCAGCAGTAATGGCATATTTATGTTAAAAATTCAAATGTAACAGAATCTTAACAGTAACTATCATTTTTAGTCAGTTGAAGTATCCTGAGCTTCGAAGAGAAAATTGGCCCAGCCGAAGACCCTGCTGAACTTTACAATATTCGCCACCGGTGTACTTGCAAGCTCGTTCAGCTCCTCAAAGAAGTATGGGCCCAGAAGTCTAAAACGTTGTCTGCTGTCACTTTGGAACACGGGGTGAGGAGATGTTTACAACTTCTTTCGCTTCTGGATCATGACAGTCCCTGTGAATGTAGTCGGTGTTCGTGATTCTCAATTTTGCTGAGTGTCGACTATGGCTATGGCAAGTGATGGCCTTTTAAGTGCCATAAGCTTTTTTGATTTGCCGCCATTTATGGATAGCCATAGCGCCTTTGTATAGCCGCAGCTCTGCAAATTTTCCCATTTGTTTTGGGCGTTATTATGAATAGTCACAAGCATTTCGCCTGTCAGAAAAGAGGGCGGAGGATGGATCCTTGTGTCCTCTGCAGTAATGCATAGATGTGAGCCAAGTTTCGATAGCACATCAGCCTTTTTATTCCTGATAAAGTCACTATGGCCTGGTTTCCAAACAATGCGGACATTATTCTGCCTGTTTAGAGCCCTCAGTTCTGAGCGACAAAGTCCTACTACACGAGGTTTTACTGTTGGTGTTACCAGAGCTTTAATGGCCTTGGCTGTCTACGTAAATGGAGATATCCTCCTGTGATAGTTCCAATACTCTGGCCTTTTCGGCGGCTATAAGTATTGCTAGAACTTCGGCTTGGAAGATACTGCACGAGTTTATCAATCTTTTCCTTGTTAGGGCCTGCTCCAGTACCCTCACTTGATTTGGAACCACCGTATAGATCGCTACCTCGGAGTTGGATATAGTCTTGATTGAAGTCAAGATAAAGTGTTCTATGGTCTGTTATTCCCACATAGCATCCTAGTGTGTGTAGGATTGAGCTATGCCCTGTGGACGGCATACTCCAACTGCCTGTAGCTTAAAGTTCTATCCCGCTTTTTGCGGCGCTTTATTTTATGAAGAGATCTATAGGCATAATTTTTAGCATTGCCTCTAGCCCCATGGTAGGCGTAGATCTCAGAGCACCATTAGTGACGAGACAAGCTGTTTTTTTGTTAGGTTATAGCTGGCCACCAGACGCAGCATCCATACGTGAGTATGGTTCTTACTATAGTTGTGTAGAGTCAATTTGCTCAGAAGAACTCTTTTGTCTGTGTTTGGATTCCAGCTTAGCTTACTGTCTAGGATGATATCCATGTTTTGACATTAAGCCACATGCTACCAAAATTATACAGCAAACGCTTAACTGGAGAGTTAATTAAGGCAGGAAGAGTTAATAAAAAAAAAACAGAATCTCCTTTATTTGAAATGGCCATTGGTGCCATTATGTATGGATCATGTCACCTTTTAAATGCCACCCTTAGCTTCTTACGTTATCGCGGATCAGCATAGATCCGATTTAATTTGAGCAATAGCCTGTGCATGTTCACCTTAAGAGCATTGTTTGGTTGTGGTTTATTCAAATAAGTGGACCTGTTTAAGAAACTGCTCAAAAACAAATCAATCGGGGTTAAATCGCATGATCTTGGTAGCAATGCGAAGCACTTATTCACGAGATAACCGTACCCTTTAATTGAACGTGCCAAATATAAGTCGTGGTTTTTGCTGTCTGTTGAAAGCGCTGTCGTGTTGAAACCACAATCTGTCGTCCAGGTCCATATGGGTCACTTTGAGCCTTACAAAATTTGTAACCAATCTGTAACTTTTTACAGTTTTACTGTTTACTTAATGAACCTCATGTTGGTGTAGTCCGACAAACGGCAATTTCGTTTGTTGGAACGCAACTCGGCTATGAATAGTCATGAACTTTGAAGGTCCTAAGTTGTGGTGTAGGGCCAAGCTCCGAATCAAAATTATCCAATTTGAAATCTGCGAAAGGCCGATTTCTCGTGTCGGGAAGGACTGCTTCGGATTCTCCTGTACACTTAAATGGAACGCGGAGACGCTCACGGGCGGTTTTTGCGTTCTTTTGGCGTACGAATGTTACCACTAAGTCTACTGTGAAACATCTGGACTAAAAAACACCAACTTTCACAACAATTTTTTTTTGGACGTGCGATTAGGCAAATAGCGTTATCCTAATCGCGTTGCCTTAATCCATCTCAAATTTTTAGCTTGAGGGGGAAAAGAAAACGCTTCTATCTTTTACCTAAATAAGTTTAAGGAGAGAGGCGTGGATGTTGTTTATCACTTTTGCACTTTCTTTTCTGTCTAGTTTAGGCTTAGTTTTTAAATTTATCAAATCTGTATTTTGTTATGTATTTCCTTTAGCTAAAAGTCATGGTAGCTCAATTTATGCTCCATTAAATTAAAACGTAATTATAAATTATAATAGTAAAAACTTGTATTTGGTTTTCCTCATTCTAGCGTACAAATCTCGATGTTAATTTAGCAGTAAATAATTTACTCTCAAGGGATGACGAAGAAGCCGATGATGTTGAACAAGCTGGCGATAACTACGCTCCCGATGATTTAATTTCTTTGCTCGACAACGGTTTTCACACGGAAAGCAGTAATGTAATAGTCGATCCGGCAGATGGTCTCTTTTCAGAAGAAATTTTTAGCAATTATTCGAGTATAAGAAAGTAATTCTCGTTTACATATTTTATATTTTTGCAAAACTAATTACCCGATGCTTTGTTTCAAATTCCTGAAACAAGTTTGTTGTTTAATCGTATACGCAGTGAGAGGCACATGAGTTCGGGCAACTCGGAAAACTCCAACAACACGGTACGGTCTGCTGGTGGCGTTTCAACTTCGGGAAACACTGCATCGTGCAACACTACCAGTACGTCAGGGCCTGCTCCATCATCCAATGCGGACTCGTTTAGCCGTTGGCGGGACAGACAATGTTATGGCCCACGGCGTTGGTTTGGAAAAGATGAAACTATTTGGGATAAAGATACTGGTATGTATTAAAATAAATCTATTTATAACTAAGAACTAGCCTTAGACCATATTGGTTGATTCCCTTTAAGAAAAATAAGTATCTAGAATCGTGTGTAAACTAAAAAGAATTTAAAATCATGAAACAATAGCTCCTTTTTTTAGACCTTTTTTTTTAATTAATAAATTAAATTTTCTTATTTTTAGATGGAAAGCGGAGAGAAACAACTGGGAATAGTTCGCCAGTGTGGATTTCCGACGAGCTACTTGCATGGCCAGAACAGAATGGTCCCTTGCGTTTTCAAAAAATTGCATCACTCTATTCTGAATTTATTGGACTTTCTGAAACGGGGGAACTACATCAATGGCGATGGGCAGACGCTGATGTCTTTAAATCCGAAGTAAGTAATTATAAAAAATATTTTTTTTATTAATTGTTACAGAAAAAGAGTTTTTCATATACAGTGTTTTTTTAACCCGACCGAGGGTATATTAACTTTAATGCATAGTTTGTAACACGGTGAAATAATCACCGTAGACCCCTAAGGCCTTTAAGAGATATGATCGAGACCGACAGCTAAGTCGATTGACCCATGTCCGTCCGTCCGTTCGTCTGTCTGTCCGTATGTATGCAGTTTTGAGGTCTTTAAAATTGAGCTAGGAAACTGAAACTTTTGTACAGACAAAGTATGAAAATTGAGAAGATCCGCCCACAGACACGCCCACGATTGGCTTGAATGTCAGACAACCTCAAATTTACATTTTATTTCAAAATGCCTTTTGGTCAAGATAGACAAAATATATGAACTCAAATCTTGATGGAGAGCAATATCGACCAGAAGCCTTTAATTAGACAAAAATTGGACCGCCCACTCTATTGACCGTTCCCACTTTTAACATCTGAAATCTTTGAAAACCTGATTTCTCGGAAAATTCATTCTAAATTGAAAAAAAATAATATGACAAATATTAAAGATATTACCATTTGCTAAGTTTGTTGCACACAAAGCATTGAGCTCCGCCCACTTTTAGGGGGCGTTTCTGGGAAAAAAAACTGTTTTTTAAGTAATAATATTCGCTTTTAACGTATATTCCAGATTCCAACGAAATTAGAGTTAATCGATTTTAATTTTCAGTACAAATACAAATAATATTATCCAATACAAATAATTCATATACAGTATATGAAACAGACCAAAAAAATTTAAATTTGGTATTAATGGTTGAAGAGGGTCGAGTATTTAGAAGTTCGTTACAGACGAACTCTTGCACTTACTCATTGTTTTTTGTTTAAATGTTTTTGTTTTTTGTATTTAGGTTTCAAAAACTACTTTTATGAAAAAAATTTTGTTTAGTTAGTACACTAAAAAAAAAAAAAACAGTGAGTAAGTGCTACAGTGTGTACGCAGAAGTTACAGTCCGTAAAACGGACCGTTGAATACCCCATCCTATCCCACATTGTAAAATGCTGATGACATGGTTATTTTTTGATTATTTGATTATTTTATAAGTAATGCAAACTTCGAAAAGGGGCGTGGTCCAACCGCCCCTAATGAGAAACCACATATATATCTAAGTTACACTTAAATGTACGTAAAAAAATTTTGGTAAAAATTCAATATTTTTGAAAAATCGACCCTTAGAAGGGGGCGTGACTAAAAACTTTATGAACGAAATCTGGACTGAAGTCTCGTTTACCTAACCTGCTACTTTTTTTGTTTCATGCTTTCCTAAATTAGGCTCAAGACTAGTCGAAATTAAGTTTTTCAGGCAAATTTTAGGTTTTTCTTCAATTCTGCCTCCAAATATGGGCGTGGCCCAAAGTCTTGTATGAACAAATTGTAGAACTAAGCGTTTTCTACAGAAAATATTAAGCAAATTTTTTTTAATTTTGAGCAAAAATATTGAGAAAACTGCATTTGAAAATTTACTATTAAAATAGATGCCACGCCCACTAGAGGAAGTTTACCGATTAAATTTTTCTTTTTTGTGCTTTACACTTATTAGGAGATGCTAAATGTAAAATTTCAGGCTTTTAGAACGCCTTACAGTTTTGAAAATTCTGGAGGTAGTTGCACATTTAGACCGATTGTGGGCGTGTCTTTGGGCGGGTTTCAAAAATTTTTACACTTGTACTGCTTCGCATGACGCGGATCTTACGTATGAAGTTTTCGCACCCTAGCTCAAAATTGAAGGCCTAAAAACATGTGACATACAGACGGACGGACGGACATGGCTCATTCGATTCAGAATCTGGTCTCGATCATATGCCCTTAAGGTCTTGGGGGTCTACCATTATTATTTCACCGTGTTAAAAACTATGTGACAAACTTAATATACCTCCTATCCTATGGGATGGGGTATAAATAGACTCAAAATTGGTGCCACGCCTGAAAATAGGCTCAAAATTGGGGTCTAGGGTGATTATTTCACTGTGTTACAAACTATGCATTAAAATTAATATACCCTCGGTCGGGTATAAAAATCTGCTATTTATTTATTTATTTATTTATATCGTGATTACTTAAAACTGTAAGATACAATATCTTATGAGGTAGTCTTAAGCTAATTTTACAGTGTTACAGTAAAGAGCAGGATAATCTTAGTTAAAAAAGAGAATTATAAAAATAATCCTAGGTAATCTAATTCCAGGATGTGTAAAGTACATTTTATTTTAGTACATAGAATTTAAAGTTATTTACATTTATTTCAAAAATTGAGCAAAAAGAAAATTTAACATATTGTGTGTTGAGAAATGGGTCTTCAATGCTTTTTTAATGCTAGTTACGTTCCGTATTTCTGTAATGTTTCGAGGCAATGAGTTCCAAAGACGAGCAGCATTGACAAAAAACTGGCGTTCGGAGGATGAATTAAATGGCGACTCCTGCGCGAGGATGCTACTCTGATCCTTTCGATGCAGTATTGTGGTTGGTGTGTTAGCAGTATGTCATAAAGCAAAGTCAAACTACGAAGCTGAAGATAATTATTCAGAGGCATACCGAACAAACGGACGGAGTATCCAGACAGTCTGTCATATTTACGCAGTCCAAAGATATAGCCCACAGTTGTGTTAAAGGCAACATTTAACTTCCTCTGGCTAACGTAGTTACAGTTGCACAGAATTTCACACCCGTAGAGCAGTATAGTTATAACCATGGTCCTTGCAAGTAGTAAACAAGTAATCACTGGTGTAATTGATTGAGTTACCCACAGAGTACGTAGTACACCGTAGGCTTTTCCCACGAGCACATTTATATGGTTATCCCAAGTCAGATAGCGATTGAAGGTCACCCCAAGGTTTTTTGCTGTATCAACATATTCAATTGGAGCATTATTCAAAAAAATTGAAGGGAAATAAGAGAGATCCAAATTTTTTCTAGAGATCACCAGACATTTAGATTTCTTAGGGTTTATTATAAGACCATTTTGATTGGACCATTCGGCTATTTTCTCTTAGTCTTCGTAAATGCTTACTGCACCATTTTCGATGAACCCATAGTAATAGTAACAATTGGGGTATGATAATTATAATATAACAACAACAAATCGAATGTTATAATAAAATATAATATTTCAAGCAAGTTTAAGAAGAGAAATATACTTCAAAATTAGTTTAATGAACAAAAAAAAGAAAAACAGTTTAAAAGAAATTTAGGAAGAAGAAAGAAATCAAGGAAAAAGAACATCTAATTTTTAACAGGAACTGCAGAAAAAACTATCGAAAAGACTCCCGGCACCCAAATACTGTTTGATTTGAACTCAAAACACCGGAATTCAAGAGTGTTTAGGTGCCTCGATTTTGAGCTAGAAAGCTGAAATCTTGTTGTCTCGTTGTTAGCTCGTTGTCAACCAAAGCAATACAAGTGTTAAAAATCCGCCTACAGTCACACCCAAAATCGGTCTAAATGTGCAACTACCTCCAGTGACTACTGATCGTGAAAAGCAGAAATTTAACATTCTAGCATCTCCTAATGATTGTTAGACATAAAAATTAAAAAAAAGCTTTTTTTAGGGTACATTTAAGCTGCCAACTTAATAGTTTTGTCCTTCAAAATAACCCTTAAAGAGTCACTACGTGCTGTCCGTCCGTCCAATTGAGTTATAGCTTCTGAAAGTCGTAAAAAGACAAAATTTGGTGCGCACTTAAACTGCGGAAATAGTCAGAGAACCCAATAAGGGCATTTTTTTTTAAGCACAAATAACGGTTTAATTACAGTTTAAAGTTTTATGGGAAAATGGATTCAACATTTTTCAAAATTTTTTTAAGAAGATTAGCAGGTAGGAACGAGAAAAACGAAACTTAGGTTTAGTAAACCGAACTTAAACGGAAAAATATGATTTTATTGAAAATATTTAAAACTTTTTTGAGAAATGAAGAGTTGAAAACGGATGACGTTTTCCAAAGTGTTTGAGGTCATAACTTTTGAACGGCTTTGTACACAAAGTCGATATTAAACACACGTATAAAAAAACTCAAAGTGAACCAACCGTATAAGTTATATTTTTCTAAAAAAGTTTTAATACTGTCGTTTTGGCACATTTTTACCTTTGCGCCTGACGCCGCTCTGACGCTTTTGCCCCTTTATCTCCGGTGGCATTAAGAGAAATCATATATGAAAAAATCCCACCTATTAGAAATTATCTTAAATTTTAAGGAAAGTGATGGCAAATTTAATGTCTCAAAACCTGAGATATAACTCAAAAACATAAAAGCATTTTCAAAAACAATTTTTTAAAATCTTTTAGTATCTTAACGGTGAAAGCAATCTTGTTCGGATTTGGTTGAAGTACACAGCGTACAAAAAGGAAGCAAGCTACGTCAAAATATTTTAAAATTACCGCTTCTTTCCTAAGTTTTCGAAGCCTATTTAAGAAAAGCAATATAAAAGGGAGTTTGTTTTACCGTTTACGCAAAAACCGGTGGCCATAGAATTTAAGGAGCCATCCAATACTAGCGCAGGTAGTTGCGCTATTAGAAAAATGTCGAACGGAAACTGGAAAAAATTTAAAATGGCAGTTTTATGGATTTGAAATTTAAAAAATAATAAAAAAGTTCAAAATAACGTATGTCTCCCCCTTCTATCTCCCAAACGGTATAAAGTATGATTTTGAAATATATATCGGGAATAGTCTATCTTCGAATATTTAAAAACTTTTAAGATTTGACTAAAAAAGACTTCTAATCCCTTAACGGTTAAGACGATCTTGATAAAATTTGGCTGAAATATGTAACGTTTAAAAGGCAAGCTAACTGCATTAAAAACGTTTCGAAATTGAATGCAGTTCATCTTTTGAAATTAAAAAAGCAGTTTTGAAAAAGTAATTAAATGGTTTCCAGCATGTGCTTCAAAATACTTCAGTTGACTGACTAAAATTATGTTGCTAGCATATATCGTAACTTCTAGACTACTTATTTAACATCAACCAAATTTGACGCATGCACAACCACATACACGTCAACCAACCTAACAGCTTTAAAAAAAAATAAAAAAAAATATTAAGAAACTCAAAGGAAAAGTTTTTTGTCACCCTTTTTTTAGAGCAAAGCTAAAATTGTGTTGTTGAAAGCGCATCTCATAGAAATATCTCCTTACTTTACTCACATCACGTTTACTCAATTTTACCTGTCACTCTCTCCCGTAAGAAAAATTGCAGCGCCATCTTCATTTATGCAGAAGCACCGGCCAATCATCGCTCAGGAGAAAATTCTTTCCAAACTGTGACACATAATTCAGATATGAATTTTATTTTTGTGTAACTAGTTTTCGTTAATTTATTACGAAAGAGTATTATCTAAGATTATTTTGGTTTTTGACTTGCTGACTATGAATGCAAAAACTTTCTGTAACTTTTAAATTCTAAAAAAAAAAATTATGTCCCAGTATTACCTTAATGCAAAACTTATTTTACAGGTACAAAATGTCTACCACCCAAAGACACTGGCACTAAACATTTATGAAAAAGTAGTGCATTTGTCGTCCAACTCTATTCGTTGTACTGTCGCCACCGAGACAAATCGTGTAGCTACATGGATGGATGAGCACTTGGGAAGTTACGGTTCAAAGCTGGAACATGCTACGCACAGTTTTACTGAGCTGGCAACCGAGGGCATTCATTCATTGTATACATCAGCTTTATTCACGGTAGCACGGACTTCGAATCACAATTTATACTGGTGGGGAGTTCTACCCTTCGAGCAAAGACGACACTTGTGGGATAGGTTCAATTTGAAAACTAAAAAGCCAGTTAAATCTCTAAATGAAGAAATAACTGTTGGTTCACAAGTCACCATGAAGAAATGTCCCATATATCAAACAGGTTCCATCGGATTTACTTACATAAACGGTATACCCAAAGTAGGGCAATTGCTTAACTCAGTATGGGACTTCTCAGATGTCTGCAGATTCAAGTTACTAAGTCCGTCAGCTGCAAGCCAGGATAAAATCAGTTTCAATCAGTCCGTGCAAAGTGAGAAAGATTACTCAAAGTCATCGGTTTTGCTGTGCAACAAAATGGGAACTACTTGCAATAACAAAGAAACGAATGATCGTTTGGACATGCCACCACCGCCGTCGCCAGCATCAAGTACGTGCAGTGAAAATGGAAGTAGTACTTCGCATAAGAGGACCAAACGCGTCGCCAGAGACGAGAGTGAAGTGAAGAAAGACGAGGAATTCTGGTTGTTAAAAGATGTGGTGTTCGTCGAAGACCGCAATGGCCCGATTGGTAAAGTTCTTAAAGTCGACGGGGACTTCGTCGCTGTGAGGTTTGCTTTGTCTGGGCCAAACAATGAAATGAAAGAAGATGACTGGCAGAACTGTCGTTTATTGAAAAAGGACGACATACAGTTAATGAAATCTATTGTCAGCCCTAGGGGACCGGATTGCTTTCAAAAGTCTCCTAAGCGACTAAATCTTTCCGCCAGTTCCGATCCCAGCAATTATCAGTTGTTGGCTCTTGCGGTAGACATAAGAGGCGTCCATACGATTTCGAAGGTTTCCTCTAGACTGTATTACAATGTCTTCACCTTGCACAACAACAAGCAGGAGAACGGTTGTGTTTTCCCAACCGATTGCAACGTGTTTCTCGGAAATACGCCCTCCAACATTGCAATGTATTTAGGCGACGATACCAGTGAAAATTGTACTGTTATATTGAGAGATGGCAACCGATCAATATACCCGTTTGTTAAGGATTGCATTGGAGCTATCAAGGACCCACAGTGGTTGAATCTGCCACCTGTAAAAACGATTGCCATGTCAACATTGTCGCTACCAATTCTTGGAATAAATTTGAAATCAAAAGTGTGCTTGACTGTCATCCTTTTGGAAAGGCAGCGCTTAATGCCTTGTATATTGCGGTGTGATCTTAAGGCTTTAATACTACTTCTAAGTCAGTTGGAAACAGAGCACCATACCTCGGTTAATTCAGTGTTAAAAGAAAAGTGTGACGGTGGGCGCAACATGCTCCATGTGTGCGCTGTAATGTGCTCTCCAACTTCGAATAAAAACATCGACGATCCTGCACACTTTTCAGCAAAAACCTCAGCACAATCGACATCTCCTATTCTTGAAAATTCCGTACACAATGCGAGAGAGGGTTGTACCATAAGTCTGCGTGAAATGATGAACCGCTTGGTGAACTCAGACTCCGAAAGTAGGAGCGCCACCGTCTCAACTTCTGGAGCGGAGGACACATATTTTCCCCTATCATTCTGGCAATCGGAGTACGAAACTAATTCTGGCGAAGAAGATTATTCAAACTCTGGCGTTAAAGGTAGCGGAAGTAAATTACACTGCCCAGTATACGTTGCTGACCCGAACCAAAGAAGAGAGCAGTCGGTTTTGATTTTGCAGCAAATATGCATCAACTCCGTTCTCCGACCCCACTTACAATACTTACTGAGCTGCAAAGATGCGGAGGGCTTGACCCCTTTCATGTTAGCAGTGACAAGCAGGTCATACGATGCAGGTTTAATTTTGTTGAATACTATACTCTCGCTGTCAGAGGATAATCCGTCAATAAAGGAGTCAATGATATTTCCTAGTGGCTCTTCCGTGGACCAGTCGCCATTGCATGTCATTTGTTACAATGACACGTGTTCTTTCACTTGGACGGGAGCCGACCATATCAACCAAAACATTTTTGAATGCAAAACCTGCGGTTTGACCGGTTCGCTCTGCTGTTGCACTGAATGTGCACGAGTTTGTCACAAGGGGCATGACTGTAAACTAAAGCGCACCTCGCCGACAGCTTATTGCGACTGTTGGGAGAAGTGTAAATGCAAAGCTTTGCTTGCAGGAAATCAGAGCAAACGGTTTTCGTTGTTGTGCAAGCTAGTTTCAAACACGGACTTGGTGACCAAATTCAACTCGAGAGGAGAATCGATACTGTTGTTTTTAATTCAAACCGTTGGCCGTCAGTCGATCGAGCAAAAACAATACAGAGTTGGCAACAGGACGCGAAACACTGCTGGCACGGGGACAAGAAAAACCCAACTGTCTGAAATGGATTCGGAAATGCCAGATCACGATTTAGAGCCTCCCAAATTTGCAAAGAAAGCTTTGGAACGTTTGCTTGTCGATTGGTTAGCTGTGAAATCTATGATTATGACGGGTGCTGATGATCTTCTGAACAGTAAAAACAAAAGCAGTGATAATGCTAACGATAATACCATGACGTATTTAAAATCACAAAGCGGATCTACGCTACTAGATAAATTTACACACAATCTGTTTGTCAAATGCAACACTGAGCATCTGGATATTCTTATATCAACACTTTTAAGAGAAATGCAAGACACGTCTAATAGTGCTAGTAATGCGGAGGCTCAAATTGTGGCACGTCGCTTTGTAAGATCCGTGGCCAGGGTGTTTGTAATTTTCAACTTGGAAAAATCGCCAACTCCAGATAAGAGAAAAAGCAATGCTGCCCAGAGTAAGCATATTCAAAATTGCATTAAGGTCTTTCAAGCTCTGCATATTGTTGCTGTCGAAGAACTTTGTGAGGTGGCTGATGCATTGATTGCTCCTGTTCGCTTGGGTGTTGTCAGACCCACTGCTCCATTCGCTATGTCATCATCCAATTTAGACGTAACTAAAAGCATTTTGATTGTAACTCCGATTTTTTCTTAATCTATTTTTTATTTTATTTTAGAATTCAGAGGATCTGTTTAGTGTGGAGCCCTTGGCACCGTCTTTGAAGGCAGAGAACTCTTCGATCGATGTTGTTGAAGAACTTAATTCAGAAGAAAGTCTTGCATTAAACTACGGCGTGATGCAAGTTGAAGATAACAATGCAATTGAAGGTAATTCTTCTTTTATTGTTCTTAAAAACTATTTAATTTGGTAGTATTAAGCATCGACTTTAAGACCAAAAGGCCCACAATAAAAAGTATTTTAATGTGCATAGGTTTTTTTTTATGATTAACTAAGTCATTCACGTCTGTTCGTCCGCCCTATTTCAACCAAGGTTTCCATTCTTATTCTTCAGACTTTCATCAAGTTTGTCAAACATGTTTTACCACGTGACAAAGTACAAAGAGCAGCAAACAATTGCGCCAACCAAAGTAAATTTCGTAGATGTGAGAGTATTGCCACACTCATGGGGAAATTTTAAAAGAGCATAGAAGCTAGGAATATTAAATGATGACGCTTCGTTTATTTAATTTCGAGGCGGGGAGTGTAGGGTTGTTGCGTGGGTAACGAACACGAACAGTTTGTTTAAAAACCTAGATGAGAACTAAAAAAAAAAACGCATACCCAGAGACACAACCTATTTTCTTTCCATAGACGAAGCCTTCCAGGATTTTTTCAGCTGGTCTTCAAAAAGGAACTCATTCGTTTCCCTACTATAGCAGTTAAACTGCTGGAACATGAGATAGACTCCCTCCAACATTACAAATTCTGTATTGTTCGTGTATAAAAAAATTCTATGATTTCGTATCATAGGAATAAGTTCGTTATTCATCCTTGTTTTATTTTTATTTTTGTAATATGCGCCGGATTTGTTATTTTTGTTATCTCGCCTTTCCAAAAATTGCCACCGAAACGCATTATGTTTTATATTAGTGTAAATTAATAACTTTATCAAACTAATTTTAATACACGAGTATTTTTTCTTACAGCAGTCGGGGACGCTTCGGGACAGAACGATTCGCCTACAACTGGACTAGTTAATGATTCCCAAGCTGAAAGTAGCTCGGAAGGACTTCGCAATGAAGAGGTACCAGACGATGAAAGTGATAATGAATTTAATTTTAATGATGCGGAAACTGAGTCTGACTCTGATGACAACCAAAGTAGCCAAGACGCACAGCGAAGTGTTCAAACTGGTGCGACAGTAGGATCTGAGACAGGTAATTTATGGTTATAATTTATAAACAAAGAAAGTAAATGAAGCAAATCCTTAAAATGAAGGAGCAAATAACTTGTAGCCCAAGTAATATGTTGATGACATTTTGAAATGTAAAAGTTTTCTCGTTTTACTAGTTTCATAAATTACTTAAAAGTCATTATTCTATAAACTATTTCAAGCAATAAATCTTAGATGAAAAGTAATTTTTGATTCGTTTTATTTTTCTAGAAGATGAATCTGGAGAGTCGTCCCCACAAGAAGAAGAAGGTTCAGATGAAGGTGAGACTGACGAAAACTCGGAGGAGGGATACACATTTGTCGATAGTCCTTTGGAAAGAAGGGCCAACACTAACAATACGAGAACAAACACAGCTCCACCATCTATGCATTGGGCTATCCGCAACAGAGATCAGGGTGGACGGCAATCTGTGCGTTTGCCCACTGGTTCAGGATTAGTTTTTATTGATCCACTTGCATTACGACGCACAACTATGCAAAACTCATCCATTCCAACTCACTCTCAAGAGCCTCATAGTATGGCTACCACAGCAAGCAGCCTCGCACGTGCATTTGGAATAATTATTCGTCAAATATCTGATCTATTCAACTCAATTGCTTACATTCTTAACCACAATGTAGAAAATCATTTGAAGATAACCCAGACAGAGTCAATAGAACTACAGGTAAGCAAAAACTAATTTCTGATTACTTTTTTTTTCGGCATCGATTTTTATACCCGACCGAGGTATATTAATTTTAGTGCATAGTTTGTAACACAGTGAAATAATCACCGTAGACCCCTAAGACCTTTTAGAGATATGATCGAGACCGACAGGTGAATAGATTAAGCCATGTCCGTCCGTCCGTCTGTCCGTATGTATGCAGAAGGTCTTTAAAATTGAGCTAGGAAACTGAAACTTACAGCGTTGCTTGGTTCTCATTTTGTACAGATAAAGTATGAAAATTGAGAAGATCCGCCCACAGCAATGCCCACAATTGGCTTGAATGTCAGACAACCTCAAATTTACATTTTATTTCAAAATGCCTTTTGGCAAAGATAGACAAAACATATGAACTCAAATTTTGGTGGAGAGCAATATCGACCAGAAGCCTTTAATTAGACAAAAATTGGACCGCCCACTCTATTGACGATGCCCACTTTAAAGATCTGAAATCTTTGAAAACCTAATTTCTCGGGAAATTCATTCTAAATTGAAAAAAAAAATATATGACAAATATTAAAGATATTATCATTTGCTAAGTTTGTTGCATACAATGCATTGAGCTCCGCCCACTTTAAGGGGGCGTTTTAGGAAAAAACTGTTTTTTTTTTAAGTATAAATATTCGCTCTTAACGCATTTTCTCGTGATTCCAACGAAATTAAAGTTAATTGATTTTAATTTTCAGACTACGCCCTTTTTTAGGGGCGTGGCCAATACAAATAATTGACATTTAGTATATGAAACAGACCAAAAAGTTTTAAATTTGGTGTAAATGGCTAAAGAGGGTCGAATATTTAGAAGTTCGTTACAGACGAACTCTTGCTCTTTTTTTTTTATAATTATTTTTATTATTTTTTTTTTTTTAAATAAACCTTAAATGTCAAGATTAGTGGTTATTATTTTATTGGGCAGAAGAAAAAGTCTTGCATGAGAAAAGAGGATATATTTTTTTAACCCTCTGGAGTTGCTGGCGCAAATGAAGAACCTTCCCAGCTGGCGGAATAAAAATTGCAGCTTATAAAAGTCTTAAGTATTACATTGAATATATAGCAGGGCGTTCAACCCTGTAATGGCAAGTGTGGCGGTAAATTTAAAAATATTTCCATTACCTGCACGAGCCACCCCTTACGCATTGCACCCAAAAACACCACTCCCCCTTTTTTATCTGCCAAAGACTATGTGGCAAATGAAGAAATATTTTTTTTTTTAAATTATTTAATTTAAAGATAAATGAAACCGCTTGAGTAACTTGCAAACGGTTCAGAAATTTAGATTGGGTGCTGCAGTATATATAAGTAGTATATATAAGTTTATGCATATTACGATTAGCGGATTTGGTCAAGCTTAGTTTAGATCAAATTGCCGCGGCTACCAATATTCAGTACTTTTTTCTCTTATTGCAATTATAATCACAATAAAAAAATTCTATTGTATAATGTCGTTTCATATTTTTTTTTTTTAGACTTTATTTGAATTACGCCTAAAGCAGACTTGGAACTGGGTGTTTTCTGTGATGGATGGTACCGAAGCACAACTCAAATTTGGAGCATATTTAACCAACTCAACGGATCCAGCTAATCCATTACATCCTCTGAACTTAAGTTCCCAGAACGTTAATCAAGCCAATATTGGAATCAACATTTTAGGTTAGTCGTTGAATTTAAATATTTTTATTATTTCTTATTAATACTTTTGATAAAGGTGCTACCTCGTACCATTGCACAGTGCGGCCAATCAAACGAATTGTTGGCAATATATTTTTTTAATTTGTATGTTGACATTGTTAAGTGAGATCTTAAACGTACTCACCCGGAACGTTTCGCTCAGCGTAGTCACCGGATAACTGCCTGAAACCTTCAGAGTAAAAAACTGGTCAGTTGTGCCTCTGCCAGGCCGAAAGCCGCATTGCTCTTCCCGCAACAAAGGCTCGATTACAGCTCTGGAACGCGCTTCCAACACCTTTGCAAACCCTTTCCCGGAAGACTTAAGAGAGATATAACCCTTTAGTTAGAGCAATCTCTCTTGTCCACTTTTTTGAAAATGGGCACTATATCTCCTGTTTGCCAATCGCTAGGTGCTTTCCCGCTTTCCCAGGCCACCTAAATTACACGTGTTAGCGAGCATTTCTGGCCGGATTTCATCAGCTTCAGCAGACTTACCCACTTTTAGCGATTAAATCGCGGCAGTGACTTCATCTAAAAAAAAAAAAATAAATAGATAGAGCGCAGGACGATAGAGCCAGGGCCAACTTCTCAACAATGTATGCTGGTGTGTTAATTTCTTTACACATTTCATCTAGTGTAGGAATGTTCTCCGTCCTAATCTCGTCAGCAATGGGATTCTTATTTGAAAGAAGTGTACCATCTTTGGATTTAGCCCCTTGAACGATATCCAACTTCCTTCCTCTGAGCCAAATATTCTGCCAAAATGTCTTGTTTGCAGATCGGTAATCGTGCTCCAACCTGTTGCCGAACTTTTTCCATGCCTGTTCTTTGGCTGTTCTGACCGCCATATTGGAAGTTCTTCGCGCCTCAGGGTACTGGGCTCGAGAAATAGAGTTCCTAAATTGATTCCACACAATATATGCTCTCTTTTTCTCTCTGATCGCTTCTTGAACTCCAGGAGTCTCACGCCTTCCCTGCGGGGTGGATTCGAAGATTTTCCGGGCCGGGGCGTTGGTGTCTATCCGCTCAAGCCATCGACCCAGCCATCGTAAACGTTGTGTTTTGACTCTCTTGGCTAGGTCGGTGTCGCTGTACAGCCCGTGCAGTTCGATGTTGTATCTCCTCCTCCACTCTCCGTCTATGCAGACGGGATCGTGTATAGTCCAAAGATTTTCCTCTCGAAGCAGTCTAAAGTGTTTTCATCCGCCTTTGACAGGGTCCATGCCTCTGCACCCTAAAGCAGGAATGGGATGATGAGCGTCTAATACATGGACACTTTAGTTGCTCAAAAGAGGGCTTTGCTACTCAATTGCCTTCTTAGCCCAAAGAAACAGCGATTGGCAAGAGTTATCCTTCGTTTGATTTCAGCGCTGGTGTCATTGTCTGAATTGATAGCGGAACCCAGGTAGACAAAGTCCCTAACTACCTCAAAGTTATAGCTGTCGATGGTGACGTTTTGTCCAAGACGTCGGTGTTGGGTGTTTTTTCTTGATGACAGCATATACTTGGTTTTGCCCTCGTTGACTACTAAACCCATATTGGCCGCTTCCGTCCCAATACTCTCGAAGGGTTCACTGACATCATGCTTTATTCTTCCGATTATGTTAATGACGTCTGCGTATGCAAGTAGTTGAACGGACTTTCGTAAGATTGTACCTGTGGTGTTGGCGCGGGAGCTCTGCACAATTCTCTCAAGTATGATGTTAAAGAAGTCGCATGACAGCGCGTCGCCTTGTCTAAATCCTTTTTTGACTTCAAAGGGGTCGGTGGGATCTTTGACGGATCCAACCTTGACGGAACAGTGTGAATTTTACATCGTCATCCTGCACAGGGTGACGAGTTTCAGACAGGCTTCAATTCGAACCTTATACCCCTGCCAGGACCTTTTGATCCTCTAGTAAAACTTTCTAACCTCATTCCTGTTGTAATATCTCTCTATCTCTTCAACCGCGCGCTTCTCGTGCTCCCTCTTTTTCCTTCGGACGAACTGGTGTTCCTCTCTCCTCTTCTGCTCGTAGAGCTCGCGAGCAGTTCTAGTCCTTCTGTGCAGAGCCGCTTTGTATGCTTCCTGTTTAGCTGCATGTGCTTGCCAGCACTCATCGTCAAACAAGGGGTTTCGTTGTTTCTCTGATGGCATTTTGGCAATGTTGCCACTGGCTCGGTTGAAGAAGGACCTGGCGATCTTTTGCGATTGTAGTCGACAGACATCAGACTTTCTCACAGTATTTCCATTACATGGCGTTAATCGGGAATCCGCAGCAAGATAGTGATCCGAGTCAATGTTGGCCCCTCGGAAAGTTCGGACATAGATGTTACTGGAAGAGTGCCTTGCGTCGATCGCAATGTGATCAATATAGTTGACGATTGATTGATCGGGAGATCTCCATGTACCTGTGGATATTGAGATGCGGGAACTGTGTACTTGCCTCGCAGCAAAGTCAATCAGCCTGAATGCGTTGTCGGAGATCGTGTAGTGCAGGCTGTGCTTTCCGACATGTTCATCTGTACGACCAAAGATGCCCACCCTTCCTACCTTGGCATTAAAATCGCCTATGACAATTTTAATGTCGTAGCTAGGGTACTGCTTATAAGGTTTGTCCAGGAGCTCGTAGAACATATCTTGGTGTCGTCATCTTTCTCCTCTATGGGGCATTCGCGCATATAAGGCTAATGTTGGCGATTAGTGCAAAGGTCAACTCGATTTTGAAATCGAATAGCTCAGAATCTAGATTCAGG
Organism: Neoascia interrupta; assembly: GCA_947623515.1. Classification (NCBI taxonomy): domain Eukaryota; kingdom Metazoa; phylum Arthropoda; class Insecta; order Diptera; family Syrphidae; genus Neoascia; species Neoascia interrupta. Next base: position 93,912,701 of record OX392464.1, on the reverse strand, counting down.
ATTCGGTGTGAAAAAAAAATACATTGATTTTATTTTACAATTTATATTTACAGGATCTACATCTTCCAGGCGGGAGTTCTTCACCTATTGTCTCTCTCTTATGAGAGCGCATACCTCAGAGCATCGAGATTCCTTGCCTGTTCTAGATATCACCGCCCTTCGCCATATAGCGTATGTGTTGGATGGTATCATATACTATATGCGCAATGAAAATGGTGAAAAATTCGAGATAAAAACAGTCGATCGCATATGGGAACCAAATGCTAATGAGGAAACAGAAGAGGAGATGAGCATGTTTGTGGAAGAAAATAACAGTCTAGATGAAAGTGCATTCGAAAAAAGACACTATTTTTTTAAAAGGTCAGATTCCACTTTAAGTTTAGGATGCTGTGCTCCAGATCCATTTACACAGCCTTTGGAAATGGCGCTTCCTTTAGCGGATAAGCCACATTTGCTTCAACCGAACTCAAAGAGAGAGGAACTATTTTCGAATTTGCCATTGCCCGTTACTACCAGCAATAATAAACCCTCCAGCAGCAGTGGGTGCTCTATTCTGGAGACGCCACCTATGCGCCTAGGACTCTCATTGTATAACAAACATACTCAAACTTCGGAAGAGGAATTGAATAAGTTAAAGAAAATTCCTGTTTCACCTGTTAATAATTCGGATAAAAATGAAATGAATTTCGCACGGCCAGAGAACTGTGGCAATTTATACATGCAATTGAAGAAAAAGAGTTATCTGGATCAAAATGACGCCGAGGGAACGAAAAAGCTATTAGGTAAGTTTAAACAAAGATAAATTGGAATTTGAATTCATCGAGAGCTGAATGTAGGCGGGTGTGATATAATCTATCACACATGTCTTATGGTACATGTTAATTTTGTGGAACTATATAAACTCCAAAAATTAAAATGAACCATGTTTCAGCAGTGTGGCTAAGTTCATATGAACTAAGTCCCACTGTACTAACTCTCAAATTTATCGACTAACTCCCCCATTAAAATCGGTGGGAGCTATTTCGTTTTAGCTAATGGGAGTTAAGTCTTAGGGCTGTTATTTGTTTTATTTTTTTGTTTAAATTAAAAGCTTTACTTTGCTTAAAAATAATAAAAACTAACATATTGTTGTAACAGTTTCAAGCGGAGACTCAAAAAGTGTTGTGCCTCACTCTTCAGAGACCGATGTGAAGAAATCTCCAGAGGTGGCGAAAGCCCAATCGCAGCTTTTAATAAAGGAAACATCAGACCCTTCTGTTCGACCAGAAGTGATTGTCACAACGAAAGCTGCACTATCGACTGCCCACAGTTCTAATATTTATTTCAAACCTGCTCGCAGTGTTATTGTTCGCGCTGGACAATCGGTAAGTTATGCAAATTTAGTATAATGATGAAATTTAAAACGTTTGTCTTTATTATTTCAGAGCACCACAAGTCCGAAAGATTTTCGCAATTTCTCACAAACTTTTGCCGCATTCGAGAATAAACAAAGAAAAAATTTACCGCCAAGGGGACAATCTTTTCGGCAGAATACAGAAGCCAAAGCGCCAACTTGGAATCTTCTTCTAGGTAGATGGAAGCATTCTTTAGATTTATTTGGACGTGTCTTTATGGATGATGTGGGCTTGGAGCAAGGTTCGATTTTATCCGAATTACGTGGCTTTCCCGTCAAAGAGTCCAGATTCAGACGACAGATGGAAAAGTTAAGAAATGGACAGCAGCGAGACCTTGTGCTGTCTAAACTCGAACGTAATCGTGACAATCTCATAACTCAAACTTTCAAAGAACTCAACACACAATTTGGAACACAAAATCGTAGAGTACATCCACCCCTTACGTTTAATAGAGTAAAAGTTACATTTAAGGAAGAGCCTGGTGAAGGATCTGGAGTTGCTCGCAGCTTTTACACATCTATTGCCGAAGCCTTGTTGGTAAACGAAAAACTTCCCAATTTAGAAGTGACACAAATTGGGTCTTCAAACAAATACGGTTTGCCCTTTTCAAGTATATTGAGAAATCGCAGCGTCATCGGAAGGGATACTCCATTACAGCGCAAAGGCAACGGAAATAAAATTTTGTGGAGGAGTAACAAAGACAAGAAAATTTTAAGTTACAATGCGAGACCGTTCATACCAACAAGTAGCAATCCAGGTTAGTATGTGTTAAAATAAAACTAGTTTTTCTATAACATTACAACAGTCGAACTTAATTCCTAATGTGTCTTGAGAGTTACCTACGGTTATTAAGAGTTTTCTGATAGAAATAACCTGCCAACATTTTTTTTTACATTTCATTCCCTATTTTGAACGAATATGCCTTCTTCCAGTACAACCACAAGCTCTATAAAATCGTACAATAGTGTTTACAATAGAGCCAGATTTTCACTTACTTCAGTAAGTTAGGCAAGAACTTACATTTTTTTAACAAATCTTCGTCCTTGGAAAAAAAAGTGAAAATGGTAACCACATACTGATGCTTTCCTTACATGCAGTTTTCCTTTTGGCGCTTAGTAATTCAGACGATTACAAAATTTGCACTTGATGCTTTTACTCTGCCGCTACCGTTACTTTTTGTATTACCTTTTTAAAATCCCTATAACTAACTCAGAAAAATTTGGTTTAAACTTTTCTTAAAAACCTTGTGTTATCCACCGATAACTAAAAGAAGATTAGCGGGAGACGATTAAAATAAATCCCAAAGTGGCTCCGTCGGACAAATATAGGAATAATTTGACGCGAAAACTCTGTTTCTGTCATTTTGGCTCTCAAAAGAGAGTGGCCATGTCATTCCCAAGGAGCGAAAACGATTTCCTCAGTAAAAGTCACAATAGAAAACGTACTTGTGACAGATTCAGTTTCAGACAAGGACAGTTTCAGTTTCCTTTTTTGATTCTCAAACTGTTACAAAGGTGCAGTAAATAGGTTTGTGAATAGGGTGAATGGGATTTATGAGAGGATTTATTTTTAATCCTCTTTATTTGATTTATTGTAAATCGCGTGATTTGTAGAGGATTTAATAAAGATTTATATTATTCGACGATTGAAGACATGGTATTAACAATTACCTCCTTGAAGACATGGTATTAACAATTACCTCAACTACGCAAGTCGTATACAAAAAGTCATATCGACTCGTACTCGTATCGTATTGTTTTTGCTTTGCGATTATGCGAGTCGTATGCGTTGAATACGACTCCATCACAGATGTAGTCGGGCAGCAACGCGTTTCATCGCACTTCAAATGCACAAGTAGTGTCAAAATGATGAAAAAAATCAAAGCAAGCTTGAAAGGTACGGTGATTTGAACAACGAAAAAGGAGAATCGATTCAATTGTTCTATTTTTTGATGATCGCATGAATGTGGAGGAACCAACCCAACGGTTGGCAAATATTCGGAAAGCCATAAGGGATAGTTTATTCAAATGAATTTGCCGAATGTATGATGTGTTAAAGTAAAAATTTCAAACCGATTTCGAACTCAAGAAATTAATTGCAGTTTTATTAATTTTCTTCAACTTCCAAAAATACAATAACACAACTTTTGGAAGAAGTAAGCCCATTGTGAAAAGAGTACACACAACGTCAATGGCACCAATTTTGAAGTTGCTTGCTGTGCTCCATTTCTTCGATAAAGGAGCACATCAAACAAGCGCTTAAAAGTATTTTACTTAAGCAATACCACAGCCGATGTTTTCAAATATTTTAAAGGAAATGTCCAGTACATTTCGATATAAAAACATTTAAAAAAAAAAACTGTTGTTTTCCATGTTTCTGACAAGGTTCACTGTAAGTCACTTTTAAAATGTCAAGTGAGGAAAATACAACTGAATCCGTTGAAAAAACGACTTAATACGACTTGCATAATTACCGATGTGAACCGGATACCGCACGCGACGGTATGCGTTTTTCTGCATGACATGAAACTCATACTCGTACGCAAGTATGTTCGTAGACTCTCAGTTTTATAATAACGAAATACGAGCAAGCTCGTATGTGACTCTCGAATACGACTTGCGTAATTGGGGTGAATAATTAGTTCAGGTAAAACTTGAATATTAAAATCTAGAAAAAGAAACTTCTATGTGAAGCGACAAGGGGTAAAGCCAATAATCGAAGGTTTCGACAATTCTTTTGACGGAGTTAACTCCGATTCCAAACACTGCTGGGATTCTGCATTTTTCTGATTCATTCTGCAGTGCAAAAAACACTGCATTTTTGTGTCCGCTTTGTTGTGCATTGTTCCAATTAGAGAAGAAATACATGCTGACGCTTTTAAAATGCCTTTTTTTTTAAATGTCTAAATTGACAATCATTTTTATATAATCTCCACTACACTAGAAATATTTTATAGCGAGATTCTATGAAAATTGCTTATGGAGACAGCAAATGTTATTCTATAAAAAATGTTGTTCTACGTATTGCTCAACTCATTGCTTCTGTGGATACTTTACTAACTTTGTTGTGACTGCATATTTATTGACTTTTGACGTTTGGAATGCTTCCCTAAGAAATAGTATAGCTTAACTACTTTTTTATTTCAGATACGAGTGTCCCCGCAAGCAATAGTAATGATCACTTATCCGTGCACTTGCAGCAGCTGGGAGACCGACTTTATCCAAAAGTAAGTTTAATATAAGACATGCGGAAATTTTTTTTCTTTCAATTTTTTAATAATGCACATTTCACGAAAAAAAAACTTAAAAAAAATACTAGGACTCATTGGCGCAAAGTTAGAGTCACTTTACATTGGGAAGATTATAGGCGCACTAACAATCTTAAAAGCAGCTAGTTGTCCACTAGTTCCTAAATTATTCACATACTTAAACTTTGCCTCAGTGGGGTGCCGTGGCGTAGTGGTTAGTGTGTGTGCTTACTACGCCGGAGGTCTGGGTTCGAATCCTGCCATCATCACCTGAAAAAAAAGACGGTCCCCACCTCCGCGAGGGTCTGACAAGCCCTCCGAGAGTATCATTTGCCTTGAAAAACTTCTCAAAGTGCCATTCGGATTCGGAAATTAACACACCAGCATACATTGGTGAGAAGTTGGCCCTGGTTCACCTCGAGCTATTGCGCCACTCTATTTATATAAACTTAGCCTCACACATGCAAAAGAGCTGTGTCAATCGTTGTTAATATTTCTGGATCGAATTGTTCCAGGATTGATTTGAAAAAGCACCCGATTTTTTCAGTCAATCATTTATTCGTTCCTTTTTCAACCATCATCGTTAGTTTTCAACCGATTTCGTTCTTTGTTCAGTCATCGATCCAAAGTAAATCACCGTTCCTCCGTTCAATCCGGAATGGACTAGCGAATATAGCTTTTTGAGAAAATGTAGGAATGGAACGTGTTAATATAGTCAATCATTGAATTGACCCTTTCTCTTTCGTTTCGCTCATTTGACCAAATATAATGGAGAGAGAAAAGTATTGGTTCGTACCGATTCATTCGTTTCGTTCATTTCAAAGAACAAAAAAAAGGTTGATATTGGGAACATTGGTTTGCCCAAAAGGGATTGCAATCACCAGTACTTTCAGAGGAGCGGGTTAAAGGATCGAATCAATCACGATTGACAATAGCTATGCAGTGCAATATTATAGAATTTGATACTATTGGTGTCGGTTATACAGTTGACAAAAATTTATTCTACCCTTTACGCCTGATTAAAATTGTTAAAAAGGTTGTCTAAAGGACTAATAACTTTCCGCCACTATAACTGAAGAAATTTACTTACAAAAAATCCGTACTTTGCGTTTGTGTATTATTTTTTCTGTTAAATTTGTTTGTTTTTGAGTGCTATAATTCTTGTTTTTACTGCTCAACGTTTAATTTAATTTCGAGAGGATTTCGTGTTAATTTCTTTTAAAAACTCTTTAAAAGTTTGGCAAAAAAAAATCGAAAATACGTATTTTTTTTTAATTTTTCTCTCCTCCCTTTAAAAATATATAAAAAAATAAGGGAACATTTTTTGTCAGCCTTTATTTTTAGAGTCACGAAACTAAAAAAAATTACCCAATATCAGAACAGTAGACTACAGAATGTAAAATATATCCAGAAATGTAATTGACGACTGTAGGCACACTCCGAACGTGTCGTCTATTTGCTTCTTAATTTCGATGCCAGGTATAGCATTCGAACTTTTACACTGAAAACGACGATATGTTAACTATTCTCTTTCAATTTTCACCACCACTTATCGCATTCAAACTTTTGCATTCCTCAATAAACAAATTTTACACAAACTGCGCAATAAAGATAACAATAGCCCACGACGCTCCGCGTATGTCTTCATCTTCTTCTTCTTTTTTATTAAGGCGCGATGTTATAATCTGAAGTAATGGATTATAACCCTCCCACTCTACTGCATTCCTAATGGTCCGCTTTTGGGGTACGCCGATTTGACCCCAGAATATACTGGCAGACTACCCAGTTTTGAGGCCAAATAAATGCTATTGTTGCATTTGTGTGATCCATGAATGTTTAGGCCTTCTTCTCCTTCGCGATTGCGCTGGAATGTTGATTGACATTGCCTTTTTGACGGGGTTCGTAGGATATCTCCTTTGAAGGTGGCAATATCAACTAAGCCATTTTTCTGGAGATAGGTTCTTTTACATGGAGGCTTCCTCGGATCTTCGTTCTTCTTATTCTATCTCGCTTTGTTACTCCTCCTGTCATGCGAAGCATCTTCATCTCAGCTGCCGTTAATTTGCTCTCATATTTCTTATACGCTGTCCAACATTGTGAACCATAAGTAAGCGCCGGACGCACAACTGCGGTGTAGAGCTGCGGTGTTCAGCTTAGGGGGCATTTTTCGGTCACAGAAGATGGCGGAGTTTTCTCGCCACTTCATTCACCCCACGCTTACGCGATGATTGATGTCGTCATCACAGTTTGCTTTGCTATTGACCATAGATCCCAGGTATTTGAACTTTTCACACTTGGAAAGCACCTCTCCATTCAATTTAATGTCTGGAATTGGTCCGGGTGGGTCAGAGAATGGGCAGCACAGGTACTCTGTCTTTTTTTGGCTAATACGATACCCATTCCCCTCTAAACATCCACCCATCGTCACTTATGATGGCCCCATCGTCAGCGAAGAATAACTGATGTATTTTCCGTTCCGTCAGCTTTCCGTCAAGCTGATAATCAAGGACTACAATGAAAAGCAAAGGACTTAGGACGCTTCCCTGGTGTACACCGACATTATTTGAGAATTCATCAGTGACTCCGAAAGGACTTCTTAGATACTCTTGACTTTGCCCCATCATACATGTCCATGATCATCCGCACGTAGGCCTCTGGAACTCCTCGTTTTCTTAGCGCCACCCACATCAGATCTCTTGGTAGTTTATCGAAAGCTTTTTCAAAATCAACCAGCACCATATGCAGATCTTTAAGGGCATCCCGATGTTTTTCCATTATGATCCTTATGCTTTGGATTGCATCAGTGGTTGATTTGCCCGCGACAAACCCACCCGCGACAAACGGTAATTGTCACAGCTTCGTGTATCACCTTTTCCTTTAAACAAACGAAGGAGATAACTTTCCCTCCACTGATTATGCATTGGATCCCCTCTTATTAGTTTGGAGAGGAAGGTCGTGAGCCATCTGGACCCGCTGTCTCTCATTTTCTTCCAGAACTCTGAGGGTTTCTGATCTGGCCCAACCGCTTTTCGATTTTTGGAGTACTTAACCGCCTCCCCAACCTCGTCGACTGTGATGTCTGGTAATTCTTCTTGGTTAGGAGTAGTTTTTTCTGGAACGTAGTGCCTGGGAAACTGTTCGTTCAAAAGTCCCACACAATACTGCCGCCACCTGTGAAGAATTTTGTCGTCATCCACAAGAAGCTGTCCCTGAGCATTGTTGATGAACTTTGACGAACAAATCTCCTGGGCGCTTCTCCTCCTCTGAGCGGCAATTTTGAAGATTTTAGCCCCTTTATTCAAGGTGCTTTTTCGAAGATACCGTGTGGCCTGATGTTTATTAGCAGTGGAAGAAGAAACTTCCTCCAATTCCTGATACAGGCTCTCCATTTCAATTCCAGGCGAAGCAGTTCATCTCTGTTGTTCGAGGAGCACTTCTTCCATGCCTTGAATGCCGCTTTCTTTTCACTGATTACTAGTTTCACCTCATCTGACCACCACCTTCATCTTCATCTTCATACTTAACGATCTGTTTTTTTTTTCAACAGTGCCAACAAAACTTCTTTAATCACTAATAAATCCACTCAGAACTCGCTATCATTATGCATCCCACCGCTTTCATTATTATCAGTACCGTATATCAATTACCCAACATTTTTGTTTTATAATATATTTTTGTTTTATATTTTCAGATTGCTGCGATAACAAGTACTCATGCATCAAAAATAACTGGAATGTTATTAGAAACGCCGCCAGCACAGTTGCTTATTATTTTATCATCTGAAGATACTCTGCGACAAAAAGTTAACGAAGCACTAGACGTGATTTTGCACAAACAAAAATTCGAATCAGGTCTGTATAATTTAAAAAAGTTTTCCTTACTATCATAAAATTACCAGATGACTTAAATAAGTGGCCCAACTTCATGTGACCCATTCACGATCATGGGTGTTAAGAATATTGACTATTAGGAAAATGCATAATATTTTTTTATGAAAGATATTTCTGGAAATTTGACATTTGGCTTCATCGCATAATGCACAAACCCCTCCCTCCATTGTACTATACCAGGTTTTTTTAATGTGTTCCCTGAATTTGCTGTGCCAAGATTGTTTCTGCTGAAACCCTTTCTGGCTATGGTCACCTTTGAAAAATCATCTGACCTCTCCCTATTCGACACGTCGGATATGTATTTTTTGAAAAGCTATGCAACATTAATGGTAAGTGCTTCGATTTCAGCTAAGTAAGTTCCGTTGATAGAACGGGCTGTTATGGTCAAAGTTAAATAAGTTCGAAGAGGTGGGATAAGGAGCTGAGGACGAATGGCTGACAATATTTGTTTTGCCATTAAAGTGCTGCCAAAAATTTAGGTCTACAATTTCGGGCATTATTTGCAAAGATCTTTCTAATTTCTACAGCAAATACAATCATATTGTCAAATAATTGCTGAGCAGACATAGTTTCTCCATACGCCAATGTCTTTACTTGAAATATGAAGCCAAAAATTATACCTATTTTTAATGGCTTATTCTTCCAATTCATCCCCTGCACTATCCAATCCTTGTGGCAAACTCTCACTTGAGGGAAAGTAAATAGATATTAGATCTAAGGATTTAGTCAGACTCGACGTAAAGAGGAATAGGAACCTTATCCCCGGTTAATTGGGTTAAACACCTGAACGCTCCCTCATACCACCTGGGAACGATATAGTAGAATTTCTACAGTATAATTGCCACTCTCCCCATCTCCACCAAGGCACTATATACCAGGGCCTTGCCTTACAGGAATGGACTGGTATGGGCTTATACCGCTTCGGTTGCTTTCGCCCCTCAACCTCTACGGGATCACGAACACATAATCTACACTTACGGGCACGGGTTCATACCGTACCAGAAGGATAAGTGTTTCGGATTATGCTTTCGGCTTACACCGAAGACGGTTACCCATCACATCAGTTTCTTGCCTTAGAACTCTAGCTTTAATTAAGCTAGCAAAACGGTTCTATTCATTTTTTATCTCTTCGGCTAATGATGTTTCTCGGTTAAATTGTGTTTGAGATATCCCCAATCTTAAGCTCGCATCAATACCATAATTTTTTTGATACCACCATTAACTTAGTTCTTCATCATAAGACATTCTCCACGTGGCAGACGCCTTGTCGTGAGCGTCATCTTGAATGACGCCGGTGTGGGGGCTTAAATTACGAAGATTCAATTGGCTTCGGCCGGCTGATGAGTAACGAACTAAGTTTGCAACAATGCTTAAAGCATTGTGCAATCAGAACCGGGTGAGACTGTGCTGGGTGCCAGGACACTGGGGTATACGCAAGCTGAAAAGCTTGCAAGAAGAGAAGCGTTCCTTGGAAGTGAGGTTTTTATTATCAAAGCACCCCTCTGCGTAATAAGAGGCACACTTGAGAAGAAAATTGAAATGACTTCCAACCAAATGGTCTAGACTCACTGGACACAGGGTATCCAAGGCTCTCTGGCCACGCTTTGACAGAAAAGGATGGAAGGGACCATTAATAATGAGCAACGAAAAGCTTAGGGCTTTAGTGGGAAATCTGACAGGACTCTCTCTCCTGCGGAAACAATAAAATAGACTCACGCTTTCTGAAAAGGATATTTGTCGCTTCAGCAGTTGTTTTAGTATATAACACACACACTATATAAATGCGAGGCTATTTCACGTATGCGCAGGAGATTTTTAGAGGAATATTTGTTCGAAAGTTTAGCGAAAATAGACTTTGTTTAGACAAACTTCAAAGGCCTTTTTGGCTTCTACAGGGAAATTGGTTGTGTCACCAGGGAGAATGTTTTGGTTGTTTTGCCTTTTGAATGTTAAGTTCAACGCGATGGGTGCGTTTTGGTGCTTAGTGTCTGTATGGCTTTTTTCAGCACACCCCTTTTTAACCTAACTAAGACCGTAAGAACAATTATGGTTGGTCTGATATCTGGAAGCTGTTACAAATGATCCATCAATCAGTATCAGGCGCTTATTTATCTTTTCATTAAAATTTAGCGTCATTTTGTGGACAGGTGTAATTGGAAAAATTTAATCGGTTCATTCAAGCTACCATCAAGGCCACGGTGGCCACGGACGTTCTTGCGTTGATTCAACGGGGTTTATCATTATTTTCAACAGGGTAGAGCTTTTGCTTACTGCTGTAGGAAGGTTAGGAATTGGCTAAACGATAAGTAGGATCACCGTTGAATAGTAAGAAATTAACTGATTCATTGGCTTATTAGAACTCCGAACGTTGCTGTGATGGGTTCTTTTTAGGAAGGAGAAGCGCGTATACTCCAAGCGTCATCACTAATTATCATCACTATGCATGGATACAAAATCGAATAGGATATTTTGAGTTATGCATGGATACACAAACGAGTAGGATACTTTTCTGATTGTTAAAGTTAACAAATAATATTAAAAAAAATAAACCAAGCAAAACATTTTTATTCAGAAATATGTGAATAGAAAACAATGAATGGAAGTTTTCTGAATTTTACCCGCTGCAATTTTTTCTCAGAAAGAAGCTTGAGCAGTTTTTATAAATTAACCATTTACTGCATTTAAACATCACTCAAGAACTTGGCATATTTAAGTAGGCAAAAAGGAATTTGAGCACTTTTAGTTATAGCAGCAATAATAACTAAAATGTACACTGCAAGGACAAACTTGACATATATACTTTTGCAAATATTGTATAATTATTGTTATTGAATATACGTACGTATGCTTTTTGTTTAACACATCTACTTCTTAATATTTTTCAGTTGAGTCAAAAAAAGTTATACCAGTTGTTTTGCTAGAACAAATAGAAGACAACGAGCCATTGTTCTACTCGCCAGGTAAACGTGGATTTTATAGCCCGCGACAAGGATATGCTTCATTTGAACGGATAAACGCTTTTCGGAATGTTGGAAGGTATTTATTTTCGTTGCAAAATCAGCTAAGTAAAACTTATCATTTTCTTTCAAAGGTTAATTGGACTATGTTTGCTTCAAAATGAATTGTTTCCATTGTTTTTACAACGACACGTATTGAAATACATCTTAGGCAAGGAAATACGGTTTCATGATCTGGCATTTTTTGATCCCACTGTGTACGAATCATTAAGACAATTGATTCAGGGATCTCATTCAAGTGATGGATCGGATGTTCTTACCAAAATGGAATTATATTTCGTGTAAGTATTTGTTCTTATTAAATCAGTTTTTTTAATTGACCATTTAATTTGCATAATATCCATGTATATATTTGGAAATCGATAAGATCGTTAAAAAATCAACTTAGATACCAAGCAAATTTGGTAAAATCCCAAATCAATTAGTGGCTTAGACTTACAGAAATATAAATACATGTTACCCAACGTTTTAAAATGCATAGCTGACCAGTTGACTCTCTTATAAAACCCAAATAGTCCATTTATTACGTTTTAAAAGCCCTTAAAAAAATATGACGGAAAAACAATCACTAAGTATTTTTAAAGATCTTCGTTTTCGTTGAATTGATTTTGTTGGTGTAAATGTGGAGATTTGAATACATGTATACGGGCGTTAATATTGACTCTAGGCTGCTTACTACCGCGTCGGGTTTGCTTAACTCCTACTCAGCAATCCCGGTTATTTTTAAAATAAAGCACCAGAATGGAATCACTTCACTTGCCAATATCGCGCCCTATTCGTATCCGCTCTTGTGGCATCTATTTTAATTCGCTTAGCTCATACTCTGATCAACATAGAGTGTAGTGTTAAACATAGAATGCTTAACTCTGGCTTTAATGCCTTACGTAGACTTGAAGATATCTAAATCTTTCACAGAGCTGCCGAAAGCAGTTATTGATAACTTTTATCAATATATGCCGTCACAAAACATAGAATAGTCATAATGCTTTTGTCAACGCACACATTTGCTTTTATGCTAAACACTTAATTTTTTAGCAACTGCTACGTCCTTAATCTTTTCCCCATGTGCCTTTCAGAATAATTTCTTATTAAAAAACCATCTAATACCAAAATTGTTACCTATGCTAGAAATAGTAAATCTTTCAAAAAAATAATTTTTAAAATCGATATTCTGCACCTTTCTCGAGCCTCAGTCGCGGTCGCCAAGCGCGTCTAGAAAAGAATCTCGACCTGTTCCCGCAACCTGTTTCTAAGTCTACAAGGCCCGTTTTTATCTCGGCGTATTGTATGATCCGCTATAGCACAAGGCGTATAGCTTTATTATTTTTAGTAAAATTTTTGAAAATAACCAAATTAATTCATGAAAATTATCTAAATATAACAAAATATATTTTTAGAATTGATCTAATAAAGGAAGAGGGAGGTGGTAACGTCGAGCTGGTACCAGGCGGAAAGAATATCCAAGTGTCTACTGTTAATATATACGATTATGTTCGCCAATACGCCGAATTCAGGATGGTCAAATCGCAAGAAAAAGCGCTTGAAGTAAGTGTTTTTAAAAATTTCTTATTATGAGCATAGTACCTAAAATGTTTTTTTCTTACCATAATGTTTTTTTGTAGGCAATTAAGTGTGGAGTTTTCGATGTCTTACCCGAGTATGCGTTGGATTCATTAACATCCGAAGATTTAAGACTGCTTTTAAACGGTGTTGGGGACATCAACGTGAACACACTTATTTCGTATACAACATTCAATGATGAATCCAGCGAAAACTCCGAAAAGCTTCTTAAATTCAAAAAATGGTTTTGGTCTATTGTTGAAAAAATGAGTACATCGGAACGTCAAGATTTGGTGAGTTGTACTTTGAAAATTTCTCAAAACACTTTTTATTTGTAATTGTTTTTTTTTTTTATATTATAGCTTTATTTTTGGACCGGATCTCCAGCTTTGCCTGCTTCGGAAGAAGGTTTTCAGCCACTACCATCAATTACGATTAGGCCAATTGATGACCAACATCTTCCAACAGCTAACACGTGTATTTCTAGGCTCTACATCCCACTGTATTCTAGTAAGGTCATACTACGTACAAAACTACTTTTGGCTATTAAATCAAAAAACTTTGGGTTTGTTTAGTATTTAGCTCAATAAATATGATATATTTACTTTGGATAGAAGACTTTTTTCTTTACCGAAGTATGTGTGTAGTACTCTCTCTTAAGGGTTAGGCTTGGCTTTAAAATAAGTTGACTCCAGGGGGCAGTCTACGTTAAATTATGATCTAAGAGACCTACCCAAAACTAAGAACTCAGGGGTGACATTCTGTATGGCGAAGGCGGAAAAACGTTTTCGTCTGCGAACAATTCGCTTCATGTAACCTAAAAAACGAAAGATTTCGATCGTGCGTGCGAAAGAAAATAAACGACAGCATATTGTTAAATCTTTGAGACCGAAGTCAAACATTTGATAGATGTGGGAAAAACAAGTGGGAAAGTGCAACAGTGCGTATGCAAAAGCTTCAGTCCATCTACGTCGGATTGTAGAATACCCGACCATACAAAAAAAAAAACTGCCACGCCTCCAAAAAATGGGCGGGATATAAAAATATAACTTTTGAATTCTTTATATTATGTATTTGCATACATTTCGGCCTAAAACTCCGCCTTTTTCACTAAAAAAATCACTTTTTTTAACGCCACGCCCGCAAAAGTGGGCGGAGGCACATACAACATATACATAAAAAAAAAGTTAGAAAATGCTAATATCTACAATTTTTTCCATATAATTTTTAGTCAAATTTCATATATATTTATTGAAAAACAGTAATTTTAAGCTAAAATTCCTTAAAAAAGTGGGCGTGGTCAATAAAAAGCCCAAACTTTTTTAGCTACTTCAAAGACAATTACAAGGCAATACTACATACCAAAAATGAATGCGCTAGCGCCATTGTAAGATAGCTAACATTTGGAAAAAGTATTATTTTAGATTAGAGATTGTCGCACATACAGGGATGCAGTGGGCGTGTCTGTGGGCGGATTCAGCTAATTTTTAAACTTGATCTGGTCCAATGGACTTAAAATGTAAGGCCTAAAAGTTGTTTACATGCGGACGGACGGACGGAAATGGCTTAATCTATTCTCCTGTCGGTCCCATTAATATATCTTAAGGGTCTTAGGGGTCTATCCTGATTATTTCACTGCGTTACAAACTATATATCAAACTCATTATACCCTGGGTCGGGTATAATTACGATTTGAATATAAACAAATCGTTGAGCTGAAATGTTTTAAAATAAACTCTGTAGCTTTAGTATTTAATTTTAACTTAAAGTGATACCGTTTATCACACATTTGCTTTCGATTTTCTATCGATTTTAAAGTTTTTGTTATCGATTTCTATTTATAACTCTACGCTTAGACAAAAGCATTGAGCACAAAAAAATATACAACAAAAACTTTATTCATTTTGACGTCAATGCGACTCGAATAAAAAAACGGAAAGAATGTGAAGTGTGGCTACCGCACAATTTCTTTCGGTTTTGAAAAACGAACGATCGTTTAAGCAAGCTTGGCATGGGTATATTGACTGAATAAAGAGACAAGAAAGTGGTGTTTTGGGGGAAAACTGAAGCACCAGTTTTTGTTGTGTGAGTGCGGACTACTTATGTGTTCAACCAAGCATGTCATGAGAGGCGGCACCAGGTTCATACGTTTCTGGGAGCTGGCTCTACTTTTGTTTAACATTCCTGAATTAAGGTGACATTTGTACCAGGATTCGTGATACATTCGATTCATTCACGGCCTGGCCAACATCCTTCTCAAAGAAATAGGCATGAAGATGAACCCATGATACCATCAGCTCAAAATCCACTTTTTCTCCGAAATACCAAAACATTTCGTCCAGAAAAAGTTGGCACCGCACCTATACTACAAGGCTGATTAACCGTGGGACCACAATGCCCGTAGCGGTGGTATGTAGCAGTAGTACGTAGTACAGCCGCGGAGCCATGTGGCGTAGTACGGAAAAAAATTGAACACAATGGTGTAGCGCGGCTATGTCGAACAAAAACCTCGTTTACAAACAATGGCCGTTACTCTGAGTTAATTTGAACTAGATTTAATATTTTTGTACAACGGATGAAACAAATTCCATAAAATTTCTCTAGATTTAACCATCTCAATAAACTTTTCGACGTCCTTTTCCTCCATTGTTTACTTAACTTGTATTGAACTGTCCACCGTGTAGCGCTGTCAATCGTGTAGCGCTACGAAAGTTAAAAGTTGGCCAACTCTTACTACCGCCACAGCTACGCGCTACCGCCACAGACACACATTGTGTGCGCAATACACTGAATACATGTGTTTTAACTTTTGACAGCTCTTACTACCGCTACTACTACCGCCACAGCTACATCACTGTGGTTCTACGGTAAAATGAGTAACTTCAGATGACGTGTAGCTAAAGGCTGCTACGTAGTTTGCCCATTGAATAAAGAGACAAGGAATAGCTCTTTTTTCACATATACAGCGCGTGTGAGTGAAGCATTTATTTTGACATTAGTCCCTTGAAATCGTTTTATTCAATGCATATGAGTTGTGCGTCACGAATCGGAGTACTAATATCACTTTAACTCAGGAATGTTAAACAAAGGTATAGCCAGTTCCCAGAAACGTATGAACGTCGGGCCATGCCTGGTGGAAAACATAGGTACCCAGCAAAAAATCTTATAAGGTTAAAAAGGCTAAGGGAAAAATAAGGGATAGAAATAGCAGAACCCTTATTGCAAAACAATAAATAAGCCTTATAATAAGGCTTAAATAAAGCATGTTATAAGTTATAAATTAATTCGCCAATATTGTTTCTTATATATGCCTTTTTTAAGGTTTAAATAAGAGATCTCTTTCATAAGTCTGGAAGTAAGGCTTGTATATGCCTTATTATAAGGAATAACACAAGCATGTCGCGACGGATAACTGTTTTTTCTTGGGCATTGTTTTTCATTTCGGATTTTAGTAACGACGGAATGGCATTAAAGTAACAAATTTCGTTCGGAGTGGTTGGTTCAAATTTATTTCTTAAAAAAAAAAAAAATTGTGTACTGCGCGTGGAAGTGAAAAAGTGAAAGTAAAAAAGTGAAAACGGTGTACAAAATATGACTTCCCAGTGAAATCGTTGAAGGATCTGGAAGAATTGGACTTAAAAATTAAATCCAAAATAAAAATTTGAAGGAGCTTTAGTAAGTAAAATATATTACTAAAATACGTTCTGTATTTTAGTAATATATTATTGTATCTGTTTTGAAATTGTTCCTCTCGTCGAAGATCAGAGGAAAAGTCGGCAAAAGTTTAGGCCTCTTAATTTCCGATGACTTCCTCTGCTTAATAAATTGGAACGGAAGAAAACAAATGACGGCAATAAAAAATTTTTAGTTTTTTGAATCGACCCTCTTTGGTATGTTCAATACTCAGCTAAACTGAAAAAAAAAATGATTTTATATAATTTATTATTCCTCTATTTAGGATCCATTCACAATTCTTAAAGGTCATTCTAAGGGTAATGAGGAAGACATAAAAAGCTCCATTAAGAAGGGAAAAAATAGAATCGACCAACGAAACATCAATTGCGCCGAACGAAGAACATAATTTTGTAATACTTTCATAGATTTGTTTAAAAGTTAATTTTTGTTTATACTACTTTTTTGAATTAATTACATCTTATGTATATTAAACTATTTTTTTTTAAATTCATTAGTATCTACATGAAATATTTATTTATTTACATATATAAGATATTTGAAATTTACCTACATAAATATTTATTTTTTATATAATTGACTTTTTTTGCAATGTAATTTTGTGCAAGAAAAGAAGTTTATTATTTTTTTAAATTAAGAAGTTTATGTTTTGTTTTAAAAAGAGACATTTATAAGAAAAAAATAAAAAAAATAAACTAAGCATTTGGTCTTATTATTATTTAGTACATAAAAGGCCTAATAAGCATTATAATTAGGTATAAAATAAGGTAACTAAGGATTATTTGATGTCTTATTATAAGATTTAAAATAAGTTAACTACCAATTATTTTATGTCTTATAATAAGGCATAAAATAAGTTAACTATAGCTTATTTTATGTCTTAAAATAAAGTGTAAAATAATGTAGAGAGAGATAATGCCTTAGGGCCAATGACATGGCCCGTGTTCGAATAAGGTACAAAATAAGGGATTTTGTAGGTACCACAACATTCCTTATTAATACCAACCCTTATATGCTAAGCAATAAATGACATTGTAAAAAGCCTTATATAAGGCTTATATTGTTTGCTGGGTAGTCCCCACTCACGCAACTTAAACAGATGCTTCACTTTTCTCCCAAAACACCACTTCCTTGTCTCTTTATTAACTGAGTTTGCCAGAATGCGACGCTGTCTCTGTGTCAGTAGTGATGGGACTTTTACAACCACTTAAGTGGTATTTCTACCACCTTCTGGTGCTTTGAGGAACCTACCACCCTGGACCTGAAATCTCTTACAACCACTTAAGTGGTATTTCTACCACCTTCTGGTGCTTTGAGGAACCTACCACCTTGGACCTGAAATCTCCCACCTTTTGTTATAATATGTTTGTAATATTGGCTTCAATATATAAGGTAAGCTTGTCAATATACTGAAATCTAATGCCGTATTCTTTTGAAAACCGAGCTGTCAAATAAAACTCGGTATTTGCGACAATTCCAGCGAGGTGTAACACACCGTTTCATTCAGCTAAGAACGATAATTGGCAATAATATAAATCAATAACTATAGCGATTACTTCTTCAATATAGGGTGTTTTTTTAGGAACAATATTTGAGCCAAGGAGGTGTCAATGATAGCAATGCCACTCAAAAAACTTCAATATTAGTCACAATAACTAGGAATATTTGACCTTTCAAATGAATGTTTAGAAAACGGCTTACGTCTTATGGGAAATATTACAACAAACTTCCACGATACGGTCAGTGGAGAATACGAAAACCATTTAAAATGAAAATACATATGTTGTGTATAGGTACCAGCTGAGAAAAAAGTACAGAAAGACTAATTAGGAAAAAAATCTTCCTTTAATTATAGACATTTTTTTTTGTAAACGAAAAGCAAATATGAAATCGAGATTTTTATTTTCTACCACTTTTTTGTTCCATCTACCAGCTTTTTCATTCACATCTAGTTTTACATTTTCCAAGTCCCATGACTGCCTGAGTGCAAGATTGTTATGATTTTCAATGCGCTTTCGTTATACATACTTGTCAGACTGACAGATAAAACAAAGGTGGTCTATAAATAAATGCACAGCAAAAAGTCACCATTTCGGTCCACTTTTTGATTTATGTCAAAACATATTTACTTCTATGATAATTTATTCAATTATGTACATTAACGTCTTTCAAGCTACAGTAATTATTTGAAAAGTTTTTTGATTTCAAAGGATCTTACTTACTTGCTTACTTAAGGTGGCGCCACAGTCCAGCGTGGACCTGGGCCTCAGCTAACAAGCTTCGCCAGCCAGCTCTGCCTCTAGCTAGCCGACTCCGATCTCGCACGCGAAGTTGGCTAAGGTCCCCTTCCACTTGCGTGCGCCACCTGAGACTCGGTGCTCCTCTATTGCGCCGTCCCTGCGGGGTAGATTCGAACATTTTCCGGGCCGGGGCGTTGGTGTCCATCCGCTCTAGATGACTCAGCCATCGTAGACATTGTGTTTAGGCTCTTTTGGTTAAATCGGTGATGCTGTACAGCCCGTACAGTTCGATATTATGCAGACGGGACCGTAAATCGTCCGAAGTATTTTCCTCTCGAAACAGCCTAAAGTGTTTTCATCCGCCTTTGACAGGGTCCATGCTTCTGCACCGTAAGGCAGGACTGGGATGATGAGGGTCTTATACATGGACACATTAGTTGTTCGAGAGAGGGCTTTGCTACTCAATTGCCTTCTTAGCCCAAAGAAACAGCGATTGGCAAGAGTTATCCTTCGTTTGATTTCAGCGCTGGTGTCATTGTCTGAATTGATAGCGGAACCAAGGTAGACAAAGTCCCTAACTACCTCAAAGTTATAGCTGTCGATGGTGATGTTTTGTCCAAGACGTCGGTGTTGGGTGTCTTTTCTTGATGACAGCATATACTTGGTTTTGCCCTCGTTGACTGCTAACTCCATATTCGCCGCTTCCGTCCCAATACTCACGAAGGCTTCACTGACATTACGCTTTGTTCTTCCGATTATGTCAATGTCGTCTGCGTATGCGAGTAGTTGAACGGACTTTTAGAAAATTGTACCTCTGGTGTTTGCGCGAGAGTTCTGCACAATTCTCTCAAGTATGATGTTAAAGAAGTCGCATCACAACGTGTCGCCTTGTCTAAATCCTTTTTTACGGAACAGCGCGAATTTTCTATCGTCATCCTGCACAGACCGACGAGTTTGGCAGGGATACCAAAACTAGACTTTACTCTTTATAGCTCGTCTCTATAGATGCTGTCATATGCGGCCTAGAAATCGATGAATAGGTGTTGTGTATCGATTTGGAATTCCTGGGTTTTTTCCAAGATCTGCCACATTGTGAATATTTGATCGATGGTGGACTTTCCTGGCCTAAAGCCACGCTGATATGTGCCTATGCCTGTTGACAAACGGCCTTAGGCATTTACCCAGTACAACCGGAAAGATCTTGTATGCGATGTTAAGAAGACTGATGCCTCTGTAGTTGGCACAATTCAGAGGGTCCCCTCTTTTCAGGATCGGGTAAAACAATGCTGAGGCTCCATTCGTCTGGCATGCTTTCTTCCGAGCATATCTAACAGATGAGCTGGTGCATGCTCTTAACCAGCTCATCGCCAGCGGATTTAAAAAGTTCGGCAACTAGGCCGTCTGCTCCGGCTTCTTTGTTGCACTTGAGCTTAGACACAGCTACTTTCAGCTCCTCCAGGTCGGGTGGGCGATATCGTTCGTATGCTGGTCGGTAACGTCTTCGCTAGGGTTGAATGGTTCGTTCTGCCTGACAGCGGTATTTGTTTCGTCTTCGCCGCCGTTATACTGTCTGCAAAAGTGGTCTTTCCAAATCCTCAGCACCGACTGCGATTCTACCACGATGTTAATGAATGGATTTTAATGGATCTAGCATATGAAAATGAAAGTCTTTTACACGTTTTTACTGAAAATAGATTCTGTAAATGTATTATGTATGGGTAGGGTACAGCCATCACCAAGATTCCGGAAAACTTGTTTCCCAATTATATTAGAAAAAATACTTTTAAAATTATTAGTTTCAGCACATTTCTTTATTTATGAAGCTTTAGTAATTAAATACAAATAAATAAAACTTCAAAAAAAAAAAAACAAAACAATCTGTAAATAAATCACGTAAATGACGACGATGTTGAACATTGTATTTTTCTTAAACTAGGGATGTAAATTTGCTTAATTAATCGTTTTTTGTGTACGCATTTGGCGGGACGAGCTAGATCCCTTTTCTCTTGAAGCAAACAAAATTGACATAGGAAAATTAGAATCACATTTGGAGCTGTCTCTTGGTAGCAAATATATGGATCCATCTGAAGCTTGTTGCAAACTGTATTTGGAAGGAGAACAGGGGTTTCCTTCATCATCCCTGAGAAACTGGAGAAAAAAAAAAAAGTTTATAAAGTTTTATCCGTATCAATAAATACACTATACTATGTTTCCACCGGCAATAATACGAGAGTTAGCGGAAGACGATTAATAATAAATCTCAGTGTTTCCACTAGAGGGACGGGGCGGTAGAGGAGCACCGAGACTCAGGTGGCGCACGCAAGTGGAAGGGGACCTCAGCCAACTTCGCGTGCGAAACTGGAGACAGCTAGAGACAGAGCTGGCTGGCGAAGCTTGTTAGCTGAGGCCCAGGTCTACCTCGGACTGTAGCGCCACCTTAAGTAAGTAAGTTTCCACTAGAGAAATTTAGGATAAATTCGACATGCGCACTCTTTTAAACATACCAATAGAAATCGCAGTTCTGAGGGATCTGTCATACTTTATCTGTCAAACGCGGTAATTTCAGTTCCCTTTTTCGATTCTCAAGCGGTTAAGAACGTGTTCAAAAAGGGTTGAAAGTGGTGCGTGAAAAGGGTCAATGAGATTTATGAGGGGATTTATTTTGAATCGCTTGCCGAGAGTATTTAAATTTGTATGGTCAATAGCGTAATTTGTGAAGCATTTAAGGAAGATTTATATTAATCGCGGGTAAGTGCCCGGTGGAGACATGGTATTAACAAAAATATACATCATACTAAGCTCGGTGAAATAATGATTTTTTTGCAAACTTATACTATGTCTCCACTGGCAATTCTAATAGGATTAGCAGGAGACGATTAAAAATAAATCCCGAAGTGGCTCCACTGGACAAATATAGGATTATTTGACACGAACGCTCTGTTTCTGTCATTTTGGCTCTCAAAAGAGAGTGGCGATGTCATTTCCCAGGAGCTAAAAACCTTTTCGCTGCAAAAATCACAATAGAAAACGACCTTGTGACAGATCTGTCGTACAGACACAGTTTCAGTTTTCTGTTTCGTGGATTAGTGCCCGGTGGAGACATGGTATTAATCTTAAAACTAAAAAAATAGTCAATACTTAAACAATTAATATTGTTTATATCAGTTCAATATAAAGAAAGAAAAACTCACTTGAAATATATGTTGGTGCAGATTGGCAAACTTATTTGCAATTCTCTTTTTCTCTGTGGCTATCATATCTCGGTCACTATGCAGCTTTTCTTTTCTTCGCCGAACTTCTTTAACTTCTCCCTCAAGTGAAAGAATTTGATCGAGCTTTCGTTTGCGGCAATTTTGTGCAGCGACTTTATTTTTTCCTCTTCTTCTAATATCACGAATAAGCGAAAGCTGGTTTTCAGTTAAATCATATTTTGAAATGCGTTCATTAAATTCATCCATAGGTAAATTGATAATTTCTGGCACTGGAATAGGAACGTTTAAATTACGTGCACGCTTTTCATCACGCGTCAAGTGCCCATCAATTTGAATATGCTTACATTCAAAACTATCTTGTGCATAGCTTGACCGCATAGACAAGTTGCTTGTATTTGACAAAGCATATGTATGGTTATGGGAGGAAATATGTTCGGAGCCGATTTGATTTGACGCAACATTGGGTTTGTCTCGTTCTGCTTTTATATTGGAATAAGATATTTTATTGCTATTTTTTGAATATGATAGTATTTCTTCGGAACAGTCATCAAATGTCGAGCTTTCAACCATATTTTCGATTCCATCACATTCAACAACAGGACTCGACGCATTCAGGTACTGTATGGCGGACTGAGGTTTTGAATTTTCTTGGGTCTGATCCTGAAAATATCTTTTACCGAACATGTGATACTTCTTTTGGGCAGCTGGCATTTGTCGGGGTGTAAAATTTGAACTGTTTGAGCTGTAGTCGTAGGGTCCATAATAATTTGAATGCTGATAGTCTTGTCCTGAATCACTGCCTTCACCCCATTCGCCATCTGACGTCGAATTTATTCGTTCAGATCCTATTGAGCTGACGGCGCTGTCACAAGATAAATCCAGCCGGTCTTGGACGTTATTACTGCACAACGAGTTATTGGTGTTTATCGACTTTTCACCACATTGATGAACCATTGAATTTGTATTGCTCAAAGTTAAAACATCATTTTGCCTGCATGCTAAGGATTCTGAAAGACAAAAAATTATAATTTAATGTTGACATGTCAAGGATTGTGGGCAAAATATTAAGAGGTAGAATGACACTTTCATCCACCACTGCGCCGGCCTGTTGATATGGTTAGTGTGTCGCACTACTGTGCACGAGGTCTCGGGTTCGAGTCCCGATCGAGGCAATAAACGTTTTTACACTGTCACACCTACGAGAAGGTCTGACAAACCGTCCGAGAGTGTCAATATATCGGCATTGAAGGGTCTATTGATAGATCCTTCAATTCGCAACTCAGAATCGGCAAAAAATGTTGGATCCCCCTAAGATGTGTAAAAGACCAAGACCTGAAACCTACACAGCATGCATGGTTGTGAGAGGTCAGGACAATTAAAGTAAAAACTATTAGGTTGGGGAATTCTATTATCCATGCATTCATATAAATCACGGATAATGTTTTAATCCACCTACGAAAAAAATTAAAAGTTCATAAACAGTAGACTCCCGTTGGCGTGAACACCGGATAACGCGAACAGAATCTTTTTTGCTTGACATCTCTAAATCGTGGACGAATCATGAATATTCTCAATCGTTAACAACGGTTTTTGCATCAGGATAACAGTAAACTATTTGAACAAACTGTATTTTAGCTAAAAATTTCTTATTTCTGAAAAAATACTTCGTCTTGTACAGTTTTCAGTTGGTATAGCACGTCAGTTAGTGTCAGTTTGTTCGTTACGTTTTACGTTTTTGTTGGAGGTTGCTTCTATCCGATGGAACACTCAGACACAACTACTGTCGCATTGTACTTCCATGCAGACACGTTACATTAATGTATTTAGTTTATCCGTCTTTTGAATAAAGATGAGAAGGAGCTTCAGTGCTGAAGAGCTTAGGTGTTCGGCACTCACCACCTAAGGACGCCTACAAAAAGTCTGCATTCGATTCTCCTGAGAGGTAGACAAAAAAGACGCCGACCCCTAGCGGATGTCCGGGCATAGTCGTTTAGTCTGTCTGCACCCATCGCAGTCACGGAAACGAGCTCTGTGCAAACATCTAGAGAAGAGCCCGGCGTTTTAGGGAACGCCCCTGTGCATCCATGACAAGCCGTTTTTGGAGTTAGATCCCTACAATAACTGATTTTGATTGTCTGTCTGCAATTTTTTTTTTTCATTATAGGTAAATCTCAACCCCATATGCCTTTAAAGAAACCATAATTTTCGCGCCATAATTAAGCCAAGCAAGTTTAGCGAAAAAAATACTACTTCGCTTTCTATTTGTGGTGTTAACACAGAGGGTGAAACAAATTCAAAAAGTGCAACAACACATTTTCGGGGCCAGGGAAAAGAAAAACACTGCTCTTTCATTAAATGTAACTTTTCATGCCAAAGCATACAGATATAATAAAAAAATCAATACATTTTTGTTTGAAGTGTATAAAAAATAGCAAAAAGAATTTATTTTTAAAATGAAAATCCAAAAGGCTTGTCCTTTGCTTTTAGGCAAAGGATTTATTTGACCTTCGCGAAAGTGAACTCTCTCGCAAATGTGAACTCTACTGGTTTAAAATTGTTCACGTTATTGAGAGTCTACTGTAATTCAAGAAACTACGTCAACGAAGTAAACCCTTTATGTAGTACTTACTTTTTCTCAAAATGATCATCATCTTCTGGTATATTTCATCCAGAAAAATACTTCATTTTTCATCCTTCAAATTATTCTTGTCCGCGACCGCGACAAAACATCTTCGTTTTCCTTTTGTCAGAATTAAGGTCGAAATCTTCTCCATCTTTAAGATTCGTATGCCTTTAAATTTTGCACCATCTAGTGTGGCGAAACCTTATTTTAATATATAAAAAATCACTGTTTTATCTAATTTTGTGTAAAAAAGGCTTAAAAAAGTGATTTATTATACCTTTAAATGAAATTTGCCATATTAAACAGTGCAAAGTTCATAGGCACACCATTCTAAAAAATGGAGAAGTCGCTTCTCATTCTAACAAAAGGAAAACGAAGGTGTTTTGTCGCGGTCGCGGACAAGAATAATTTGAAGGATGAAAAATGAAGTGGTGACGCAACTTAACTAAGTCTAACGTTAAGAAGAAACAAAGTCCGTTTGTTTATACCATGTCTCCACCGAGCACTAATCGTCGATTAATATAAATCTTTATTAAATCCTCTACAAATCACGCGATTTACCATACAAATTTAAATCCTCTCGGCAAGCGATTAAAAATAAATCCTCTTATAAATCCCATTCACCCTATTCACAAACCTATTTTCTGAACCTTTGTAACAGTTTGAGAATCAAAAAAGGAAACTGTCCCTGTACGACAGATCTGTCACAAGCACGTTTTCTATTGTGATTTTTACAGCGAAAATCGGTTTTCGCTCCTTGGAAATGACATCGCCACTCTCTTTTGAGAGCCAAAATGACGGAAACACAGTTTTCGTGTCAAATTAATCCTATATTTGTCCGATGGAGCCACTTTGGGATTTATTTTAATCGTCTCCCGCTAATCTTCTTTAAATTATCGGTGGAGACATAGTTAGTATTACACAACAATCTGTGCTGGCCAATCACAGAATAACCTTTTTTTTGCTAGGCATCCAATGACGTATTGTTTTTATACCCTATTCCACAGAAATGGAGTATATTAAGTTCGATACAGGCGAAAATGTAACATAGAGAAATAATGATGATAGACCCCCAAGACCTTAAGGGCATATGATCGAGACCGAATTCTGAGTCGAATGAGCCATGTCCGTCCGTCTGTCCTTCCCTATGTCACCAATTTTTAGGCCTTAAATTTTGAGCTAGGAAGCTGAAATTTTGTACGTAAGCTCTCTGTCATCCGAAGTATTAAAATTTTTTAAATCCGCCCACAGACACGCCCACAGTCGGTCTAAATGTGCAACAACCTCCGGTTGAAAAGCTGAAATTTATTATTTAGCATCTTCTAATGATAACAAGTCATAAAAAATAAAAATAAAGTCCGCAGACCGCCTTGTGGGCGTGGCATCGATTGAAAGTATAATCTTTCACATGCAAGTTATTTAATATTTTCGTTCCAAATCGACAAAATTTTACTTAATATATTATGTAGAAAACACTTTTTTTTAAATTTCTTTCATACGAAGTTTTGGGCCACGCCCACATTTGGGGGCCCAAAACTCGAAAAGTCGAAATCCATATTTCCAGAAAATATGGATTTCGACTACTTTTTAGCCTAACTTAAGTAAGGATAAGAAATAAAATTTAGCACATTAGCTTCACCGGATCTTATACTAGATTTCGTTCCTACAGTTTTTGGCAACACCAATGTTTCGAGGTTGATATTACGAAATTGTTGAATTTTACCCAAATAATTACATTTTTGACATCAAACTAAAGAGTAATTGTTCAAATGCAATTTATTGAATATTTTTGTTCTAAATCGAAAAATTTGTACTTAATATTTTATGTAGAAAATATTAAGTTCTACATTTGGTTCACACAAAAACTTTTGGGCTACACCCATATTTAGAGGCACAATTCCATGAAAACCTATAAATTTCCAGAAAAAACATGGATTTCGACTGCTTTTTAGCTTTACTTAGTATAGAATAAGAAATAAAATTTATTTTATTTTCTTTACACATAAAGAACACCGGACACAATTTTAGATTTCGTTCATACAAAGTTTTCGGCCACGCCCATCTGTAGAGGTCAATTTCACAAAATTATTGAATTTGAACCAAAAAATTACAGTTTTGCGTACATTTTAGCCGCAAACTTGGATATTTCTATGCTAATATTAATTTTCTGTTAAGGGGTTGGACATGCCACACCCCTTTTAAAAAAAAAAGTGAACAAAAACTTAAAAGAAAGGATTTTTTTCTATTTAAAATGATGCATAGATGGTAACGGAACGGGGATGGAAAACAAGAAAATAAACGAATGGAGAGGAGAATAGGAATGGAAAGGAGAAAAGGAATGCTGTGATTTGTGCTGCATGTGAGTCGATTGGCGGTAGAATTGCTACCGACAGTAACATCAGTAAATTGTAATGGTAGTAATGTTGTTTTCTGGAATTAGTATGGAGGTACATCTCAGGCAAATAAAAGTAGGTATGTGTGTAGGGCCCTTGGGAATTTCCGGGCTCGGGGGAAATCCACCCGTTACCCCGTTAACGGGTACCCGTCTACCCGTTAAGGCGAAAAGAGTCTTTAAAAAATATTTATATGTACCTATATGTGTACATGCGTTATTTGAATTTTTAATTAAGTTCTTCAAATAGTTAATATAGAAACATAAGTACAAATTTTAAACTTAGAGGCGAGCTAATAAGTCTCTACCTTATCCCGCACCGACCTGACCTGCCTATTCTATGTGATCTGTGGGCAACCTTAAAGAAAGAGAGGACGTACACCATTTTTTAGGAAGATGTCCCATATTAAGAGAGTTCCGCGTGACATACTTCGGCGCAACTTCACTGGACTTAGACGAGGTACTGAGCATACTGAATGGCTTGTACAGAAAGTCCTGTACAACAACGCTGTTACTGCAGCGACAGCTATAGAAATTGAACCCGCATTTTGGAAGGCGATTTTGGAATACTTTTGGTCTTCTTCGTTTTATTTTATTGATTTTACAAAATTTGATTTTCAATCTGGTATACGGCCTCAAGCCAAACCATTAATGACTGTTTATTAATTGTAAACAATACCAAATTGTATGAAGTAAATAAAGTCTATCTAACTAACTAATTAACTATAGGAACTTATAAGCTAAATTTCAACATTTTTGAAATTTTAAATTAAAAAAATTTGCTTCTTTGAGCACATTCATGGTCGCTCACACTCCTATTCACCTTCCCCTTTTTCAGGAGAGGCTTCAGAGTATGCTCTGCGGCTGCTATCGGGTACAACTGCTGAAGCAGGTTGGATAACAGTGGCGGCCCCCGAAATAGAAGACGGCACGTCCGTTTCCAATAGAGAGATTAAGGCATCATCGTAGATGCTCAGCCTAAAGCTGTTTCTCAACCTTCCTGGTGCCACGTCTTGCTCGCCGTCGTGTATATGTTGTCGCCGGACTGTCGGTTGCCGTTACGCCCATTTGGCCTGACCTCGATAGTTTTATAGTTAGAACTTTTGTTTGAATCGATCATATTTAGTCCTGCGACTAAGCCGGAAGGAAAAAGTGGGATAAAGCGTGTCGTAATAAAGACTTGCCAAGGGCACTTGAAAGAGATCCATCCGATTTTTCAGTGCGAGATCATCCGAGTTTCCGAGTTAAACTGAGATTACCCCAAAAATTAGTTTTTTAGTGAACTTGTGTCTGGGGTTAATCTCGGCTTAACTCGCCAAATTTGGTGAATTAATCTCGAATCAACTATGGAGAACAGTATGATCTTCTTTGAATGTTTATTCTGTGTGGAATGACAATTGATTTGCGTGTTTCTGTGAAAAATTACATCTGGGAATAAGTCGAACTTTTTTTCCTGTGTTTTTCTATGTGAAGTGAGAGTTGGGAGAGGCAATAATTTCGAGAGTCGAAGATTTTGCCAACTTTGCTTACGGAGTTAACTCTGCACTGAAAAACTGCTCGCTGGGTTAACTCCAGAATCATTTTGTTACGGGATTAATAGATCTAAGTTTAAGCTTAGCTTAACTTGGCTTTTCGATGCCAAAAACCGGCCCTTAGAGGCTGATTGAGCCCTCAGCCTTGTATCCTTTATCTCGGTTTGCTGTATGCTCGCGTAACCGTTGAAATCATCCTTGACAGAGCTTAGAACTAGATTGTTGTACACCTTAGCCAATTGAAAACGGTTAAGTCGATGCGACTTAAGCTTCGGCAACGTCGTCATTGAAGATGATGCTCACGATGCAAACGAAGGGGCGAGAGAAAAGAAGTAACTGAAATATTTTAAGTGCGGCAAGAATACGTATAGGCACATAGCAATTTGAATATTTTCACTGCGCATTTGTCTATAAAGGGCATTCCCAAAACTATAAAAGTAGAATTCCAAGGAATTAACACTTTGCCAACAAAAATAAGCTGGTTGACTTACTGTTCACCATAAAGGGCTTACTTACTATGTTCACCTTTTAGAGTAGTCAGTGTAAAATGAAATCTGTTCATGTTAAGCAGTGTTCACGTAATGGAGTGTTAAGGGTATCGCGAGTGCACTGTATGTCTTAAATGGAAAAATCACAAACACAGAGCAAGCTAGTTTCGTACTAGGTATTCTGCAGATAAAGAAAAAAAGAAACCAATGACGCTGCAATATACTGTGCAGACATGGAAAAAGTTATAATGTTGCCACGCCTTGATATGTCCGTAATATTTACCCACCACATTGTTGTCTACAATGATAGTTTTGTTCCTGTGGGGAAAAACAATAGAGATCTCCTTGTATTGCGGCTTTAAACAATTTTTTAAATACGAAGGTGGCCAAAAGTAACCATTTTTCAGGCCTGAGAAGTCAAAAAAAAGTGCAATGGAGTTCCGGCTGATAAAAAACAGAAAATTCCCAAGAACTTAGGCGGTCTAACCAAATTTGGTTTAATTACTTAACGGCAATTTTGTAATAAATACTATGTAAAAATATGTTAAGCTATGTTAATCATAAATTTTCACTTTTTCCATGTCTGAATTGATAAAACGCTTTTAATAAATTTATGTTGAAAATACAAAAAAATCATCTCTGGTAATATTGATGAGATACGGCCTTTTTCTAATTGTTGGTCAGTAAATGTTGCTAGGTGAAAAAGGTGTGCCTATCTCAGTTATATATAAAATTATTTATGATTTTGTGAGAAAAACTGTTAAAAAGGGACTAAAATAATGAATAAACAATTGAATACAAATTTCTACAAAATTTAACAGGTGCGAATTCCAAACTTAGAAAGCAACTCGTTTCTAAAAAAAAAAATTAAGTTTTTTAAGGTACGTCTTAACCGGTCTTGTATCGGTTAGTCCAAGGAACCAGATTTACCTTTAGCATAAGAATAAATAGTTTATTTGTTAGTTGGTCTAAACTAAATGGTGCCGATTTTATTTTCACACATGCCCATTCGAAAAAGCAAACTGTTGACATCCGGAACCAGCTGTTGACATCGTAGGGCTTACATACGATGAACACCCAACTTACTTAGAAATGCCCAACAATTTAGGAATTGAATTGGATAAATTGAGCCCAACTTTACGACTTACGAGACTAGTGAGGTAAGGATACATAAATAAATCCATTTTGTTATATGCCTGTCTATGCCAGCACTTGAAACTCGTAAAAAGTGCTGGGGGGGGGGGGGGGGGGGTAAAGGAATAATTTAGTATAAAAAAGTCGTCCGATTAAGTGGGAATATATTAAAAAGTTGGTGAAGTAGCAGAACAAACAAGGTTTGCATATTGCTAACAACCCAATAAACAAGCATAAATTAACTGGTGCTCAAAAGTAATGAAAGTAAAGCTGGCGGCACATTTATTGAGTGAAGGCACAACAAAAATGGGTGCCAGGATTTGGAAGCTCATTCAATTAGGAAGTTTAGTCAAGTTTTTTCAGGAGAACATAATCACTTATCGGAGCTGAGGCAGTCTGACGGTAAAAAAAAAGTGTTTTAAAAAAATGGAGGGCTTCAAGGTTCCAAGAATTCATATTCAACTTGCACAGTTTGACAACAATTTTCAAGAAGTATCAATGTTTCAAGGAAGACGAAACATTGCTAAAATATATTCTGTCGTAGAAGATGTCACAAGACAACTTGAAGTTGTTTTTGAATTATTCGTTCATCGGGTGGTTTTAATAACAATTCCACAAGTAACTACGCAGTTTTTCTCGGCTTACAAAAGCCATCTCATAAGGCAGCAGGAATTTAATAGCTTTTCCACAATCTGCATCTGTGTATGAGTCGTATCGTAGCATATGACAAAGCTTAAAATGCTCAGTCAGCCATGCTCTATCAGCCAAATATATCAAAAACATTTTTTTTGAAATGTTTTTTTAAAAACAAAACGTTAAGAAGGCCCTTATTTTTAAAAACAAAACGTTAAGAAGGCCCTTTACTTACTTATTTCCATAGCCGGAATACATTCTTCGTTGAGGAATGCCCCGAAAAAACTTTCAGGCTGCACTAAGTCAGTGGGAATATTCTGTAAAAAATGTGTATATTAATAATTTTTCGCAAATAAAAATCAAAGCTGTTACAGTTAAGTTTTTAATGCTTTGGTTCTCGGCATTTGGATGAGCATTATCCAAGTTAACATGTCTCGTTGAATCCAAGTTATGAATGAAATGCGCTTGGAAGCAAACGCTTCCTTCCAAAGGCTCATGCAGCGAATTTTGACGAGACGTGTATGGAAACACACTTTTATTAAGCTGCAGGTAAATCAACCAAAAAATAAATTAATAAAATAAAATTCTCAAGAGCAAAATTTGCAGATATACCTTTGAGTGGTAGTGGGTGTATGAGGACAGGTCCGGACTGATGCCATCAAATCCCGTGAGTTGTGTCAGGTGATTGGAAAGATCATGACTTCTTGGATCCATATCAAGAGCACTGGGAATTAACGCAGGTCTAATCTGTTTTGGAAAAAAAAAATAGTTGTACGAATTAAATATTTATTTCACAACAATTTACAATTGCTCAAGAGATATAAAATTGTTGAAATGATTTTTGATTCATTTTGAAAGCTGCTAAATCAAGAACTGCTATCGTCAAGTTCATTTGTAAACTAATTATGCAGGCATGATATTGCAACGCTTTCGCGGTTTCCCGTAAGAGAGCAAGTAGTTACCTTTCTATCATTAAAGTCTATTATTGTCAACCTAATTAAGTCGAAAAATAAAACTATAGCATCTAAGAATAGACTCGAATTTGGCCACCAATGGTTCGAGCTACCGACTGAAAATGTATAGGAAACAACGAAGACAATAACGAAGATATTTTACACAAAATTAAATTATTCTTTCATTCATTTTTCTCTTAAAGATTAATAAGATTAGATTTTAGATTTATAAAGACTTATTTCAAATAAAAATTATTAACAATGGTTCGTTAAACTGAGCCTAGTTGGCTTGGCCTAAGGACGTCTACCAGGACAATATGGTTAAATCTCGAATTTATTTGCAAACAAAATTATATAAATAAGGTAATACTATAATAGAGTTTTTAGCAAAATAAAACTATTAACAAAAATTGTTAAAAGTTTCCCTCCAAAACTCGTTTTCTGTATTTAAGTCAGCTACGATAAAGTTGTATAAAACATCCCATCCTTTTCCTCCGTTTAAAATGTTTAGAGCTTCTCCTTCATCTAAGACAGCTTTTTACGAATTTTCTTCAATATTGGCCAGATTGCAAGAAAATGTAAGACGTTTTTCCTTTCTTTCTTTCTTTCTTTTGACTTAATCTGTATCCCAGTACGCAATGCGGCACTCAAGAATTTGTTTTTCATAAATTCAATCGAGAAAAATTGCACGAGGTCCTTAAAACCGCGGGAACAATATTTATGGTAAGAAGATAGATGATGAATGAACCAGATTGAGGGTAACAATACAAAGAAAGCAAGAACATCATGATGAATGCTCTTTATACACATCCAGCAGTGTTCTTAGTCCTCAGGAACAAGCTCTGATGACAAGGAAACATTGACTCTCCTATTTTGAAAAGATAAAACGAAAAATAAAACAAAAGAAAATATTCAACGAATAAATTTTTATTTATAAAACTTTTTTTATCCTGGAGTCGTGAAGTGAAACCAAAAGAGAACTAAAAACATAGACTCATACTATGTCTCCACTGACAATTAAAAGCGGATTAACGGGAGACGATTAAAAATAAATCCCAAAATGGCTCCACCACGCAAGTATAGGATTTATTTGACACGAGCACACTTCTTCTTTCATTTTAGCTCTAAAAAAAGTTGCGATGTCATTTCCCAGGAGCGAAAAACGATTTTCGGTAAGAAAAAATTACAATAGAAAACGTAATTTTGACAGATCTGCCGTACAGGCACAGTGTTAGAAGTTTCTCTTTTTGATTCTCAAACTGTTACAAAGGTGCAAAAAATAGGTTTGTGGGTGAATGGGATTTATGGAGCGGATTTATTTTTAATCGCTTGCCAAAAGGATTTAAGTCTGTTAGGTAAATCGCTCGATTTGTAGAGGGAGTACTAGGGTGGACGGAGGCTAAAACTCCAAAATCTTTCAAAGATACCAATACGCCCACTATAGCAGGTATATAATACCGAAGTAGCCGCTATTGGTTATGCCCGATTTCCACGTGCTAAAAAACCACCCATTCATGAGAGACACTATGAAACTGCCAGAACACACTTAGTAAATTTTCGCTCTTTCATAATACTGTTAAAATTGTTATAAGGCTGGTAACAAATGAATATCTATTATATGTAGTTTAAGGATATATCAACTTTATTGGAATAGAAGATGATAACGAATGAAAAAATAATAATTTAGCTTTGACAATAGAAACCCAAAGGTGTGCACGATGATTGATAAATAAACATTGTACAGTGATTCAATCAACACTCCTCCTCAATATTTATTTCTTGTAAGTCCAATAAGAGCTCGAAATTTCGATATCTTATTCGCACCCAATGGCTTCGTAAAGATGTCTGCAATCATTTCTTCAGTAGGACAGTACTCAAGCTTGATTATATTCCTGACGTAAAGATCTCTGACAAAATGAAAACGTGTATCAATGTGCTTTGACCTCCTTCCCGATTTTCCAGATTTGATAAGTTTTATTGCACCTTGATTATCTTCTTTGATGATAAATATACCAGGATCGATGCATTTAAGTTCATCCATCAGTCTCTTTAATGGAAGTAATTGTTTGCAAGCTTCTGAAAGTGAGATGTACTCGGCTTCTGTGGATGACAACGAAACTGAATCTTGTTTTCGACAACACCAATCTATAGCTGATCCTCTAAACAGTGTAACAAAACCGCTGTTTGATTTACAATCAGATCTATCGCCCGCCCAATCAGCATCAACATAAGTTTCACACACAGGATCATTTCGCTGGGCTCCCAGCTCTAGTTGAAGATCACGACTTCCTTTGAGGTATCTTAATACTCGCTTTGCTTCCTGCCAATCGCGCTGCGTTGGTTTACTTACTTTTCGACTGAGTATTGATGTTGCTGCAGCGATATCTGGTCTTGTATTCACCGAAATATATAATAGAGCTCCAATTAAGCTTCGATACATATCGTTTGATGTTAGTATTGGTGAGCTATCTTCTTCACTTAAATAGCTTGGATCCAAAGGAATTTTTGACGGCTTGGCCTCGTCCATTTCAAATTTTCGCAGTGATTTTTCAATATACGCACCCTGTGATAACATGTAACTTCCATTTTCCTTTTTTTGAATACTTATTCCTAGAAAACTGCATACAGGACCCAAAGTTGTGATTGCAAAACTTTGACTTAATTTATCTTCAATATCTAAGGCTTGCTCCAAATTTATTGTTACAATTAACATGTCATCTACGTAGATCAGTAAATAAATATCTCCCTCGGCAGTTTTCTTGAAGAACAAACACTCATCTTCCTGAGATTGAACAAATCCAAGTTCTATTACAACATTTGAAAGTCTTAAATTCCAAACTCGAGCTGCCTGTTTTAGTCCGTAAATACTCCTCCTTAATCGGCACACTTTATTTGGATGAAGCTTATCCTTAAAACCCGGCGCTTGTTTCATATAAATCTCCTCTTCAAGTTCTCCATTAAGGAATGCCGACTTTACATCAACGTGTCGAACAATATAATTATCTAAGGCTGCGATGGTCAATATAAGCCGAATTGTGCTTCCTTGTACAACTGGCGCAAAAACCTCATCGTAGTCTACTCCATACTTTTGTGAGTAACCCTGCGCCACAAGTCTAGCTTTATATCTGCATTCTTTCCCGTCAGCTGCAGTTTTCGTCTTAAAAACCCATTTGCTTCCCACTAAATTCTTACCTTTTGGAAGGTCAACAAGCTCCCAAGTTCCATTTTCTTGCATTGCCGCAATTTCTGCCTTCATTGCGCTGTTCCACTTTTCAGAATGCGGTTCACGGGTCGCTTCATCGTAATTTTGTGGGTCTTGATTGCATTCGCCAGTGGCATACATAACGTAGTTTTTATGCAGAAACGGATCTACTTGGCCAGCATTTGCTCGCTTAGATCGACGCAATTGCGGGGATAATAATTCCTCTGCAATCTCCAGAGAATGCATTGTCTCAGCATCATCCCCTACCGACATCTCAAGAAAATGCGTTGTCGGAATTTCAGCATTATCCCCCATATCTGAAAGAGTAGTTAAATTTGTCGATTGTTCCTTTTCTTGAATAAATTCATCAAATAAGTTTAGTTCGGTTAAATCAGAACCTACTGCTGACGTTCCTTGAGGTAACTGGTGCTTGAACTCGATAAAAGCTGCATCCCGACTAATTATAATCTTGTTTGTTTTAGGATTATAAAAACGGAAGCCTTTCTGGTCACTAGCGTAACCGACGAAGATCATACTTGTTGCAGCACTGTCCAGTTTCGAACGTTTTACACTCGGCGTTTGTACGTAAGCTCGAAATCCAAACACACGCAAATGACTATAATCAGGACGGTTTCCATACCAGATCTCATAGGGTGTGCTTCAAGGAATGGCATTTGAGGGCAATCGGTTTTGCAAGTAATTGGCTACGTTCATAGCTTCACCCCAAAAACCTTTGGCAAAACAGAATCATTTAACAAACAGCGAGTCATTTCAATTAGCGATCGATTTTTTCGTTCTGCAACCCCATTCTGCTGAGGAGAGTAAGGAACAGTGTATTGTGCAGTAATGCCCTCCTTGGAATAAAATTCACTCAATGACTTCCCAGTGTACTCGCCACCACGATCGGATCGGATAACTTGTGGCTTTCTTCCATATTTAGTTTCCATTTCACGAACGAATTCTCTGATTTTTACCGCCGCGTCTGACTTTGCTTGCAATAAATAAATTTTGCAAAGTCTACTGAAATCATCAATTAGAGTCATAACGTATCTGTTACCTCCGACACTAGATGGTTGCACTGGTCCCATGATATCAGAATGAACCAATTGCAAAATAGATCCCTTTCTTAAAACCTTTATCATCTTGGGCATATATTAGGGCTTCACCAATACCTTCTTCATTGACTGTTGCACCGTTGGCCATCATAACTCTTTTGTTTGCCTGATTAATATTACTGAACACGCTTCTCTCAAACGTCATGTGCTTAGTTGCACCAGAATCCAAGTACCATCCCTTGTCTAGCTGTTTTTCAGTAGCCATTAAAACGACCGCCTCATCATAGCAATTATCTACTCGCATTATGCGAGCACTGTCCCTGTCCCTGGGTTCATCACGTTTTCTATTGTATTTTGGACAGTTCATGCGAAAATGATCAGAAGACCCACAGTTCCAACATGCTTTACTCCGTTTTTCAGCACTTCTACCACTTCGAGCCAGTAGGAGGTTTTCACCAAAGTCAGTGTTTTGTTTTTGTCGAGCATGCTCATCCACTAGCTTCTGTTTGACCATCGACAGTGTCAGATCAGATTCCGGTCGGCTCTCAAGTGATACTACAAGAGATTCGTAAGAGTCCGGCAAACTTATAAGAACAAACACGACTTTAAACACTTCTCCGAATGTTATGTCTTGATCTTCACAACGCGTGAAAAGGTCATCAAATTCTAACAAATGTTTCTCCATATCACCACCTTCCGCGAAACGCTTCGTACAAATTTGCTTGAAAAGTGACACTTTTGATAATACCGTGCGTGCTTCGTGATGTAAACGCAACTTCAACCATGCATCTTGAGCTTCTGTGCAACTGCGAATTAAACTAAACTGCGATTTTTCACACCCAAGTGCTATCGTCGCCAATGCCTTCGAATTTCCACGTCTCCATTCCGAGGTTTGTTCTTCAACTTTTGGAACGGTCTCATCAACAAATGACCACAAGTCTTCTCGACTTAGCAGCATTCGCATCTCGAATTTCCAAGTTACATAATTGCAACTATTCAACTTTTCGACTGATGTGAATCTGCTCGCTTCCATCTTGTATGAATAATTTTATTAAATTAAATTAAACAATCTGGGCCCATAACCTGTTAAAATTGTTATAAGGCTGGTAACAAATGAATATCTATTATATTTAGTTTAAGGATATATCAACTTTATTGGAATAGAAGATGATAACGAATGAAAAAATAATAATTTAGCTTTGACAATAGAAACCCAAAGGTGTGCACGATGATTGATAAATAAACATTGTACAGTGATTCAATCAACAAATACTTCTTGACTACAACATAGCTAACTTAACAAGTAGTTTACGCTTCCGTAGTGTTTACGCATTGAGTAGGTTGCTATCCAGTGAATGCACCTACTAAAGCCGTTCATTCGTGCGGCTTCACCCTACGTCGCTATATCGAAGGGTCTTGTTCTTTGTAGTTGTCGCTCGTTGATTACATTGTTAAGAGTCTCGTTGAGAGTACAGATCATTTTATTGTTGCAAAGAACATGAAGCCGAGCATTTAGCTTTCAAGCAAAGTTTGTTACTTCTTGGCTCACGGTAGCTATTCCTAAACCTCTGTGAATATCACTATTCCTAATATACCATGGAGCATTCACAATTGCCCTAAGTGTCTTGTTTTGGAAAGTCTGCAACATGGACATGTTGCTCGGCTTGGTACAACCCCAAAGTTGTATACCGTATGTCCAGGACGGCCTTAAGACCTGCCTGTTCAAGAGCTGTTTGTTATATATGCTTACTTTCGAAAATCTTCCGATAAGCCAATACATTTCCCTGGGCCTAATTTCGAGCTCGTCACGCTTCTTCTTTACGTGTGGTTTCCACCTTAGTTTAGCGTCCAGTGTCATCCCTAGATATTTCGCTTCATTTGCATAAGGTATTTGTGCAGAATTTATGAACAGAGGTAAACTGTTCACCCTTCTGTAAGTGAAATTCATAAGTGTAGACTTGTTCTCGTTAAGAGCGATTCGCCAAGTCTTAGATTAAATACAGATTTTTATTAAGCGCAGCTTAGTGCACGGTGGAGACATGGTTATATACTATACCTCCACCGGCAATAAAAAGAGGATTAATAGGAGACAAAAATAAATTGCAAAGTGGTTCCACCGCCCAAATTTAGGATTAATTTGACACTAGCACTCTTTTTCTGCCGTTTTGACTCTCAAAAGAGCAGCGATGTCATTTCCTAGGAGCAAAAAAATATTTCCGCTGTAAAAATTTCAATAGAAAACGTATTTGTGACAGATTTGTCGTACAGGGACTGTTTCAGTTTACTGTTTTGATTCTCAAACTGTTACAAAGGTGCATAAAATAATGGGATAATGGTGGGTAAATGGGATTTATGAGAGGATTTGTTCTTAAAATTTGTATGCAGAGGATTTAATAAAGATTTATATTAATTGCGGGTTAGTGCCCGGTGGAGACATGGTATTACGAAGCTCATATTTTACGATTGCTTCTTGAATACCGCCCTTAAACATAATCTTGACATATGTTATTTTTTTATTTTAATTTATATTTCATATTTAAAAATCATTTATTTCATAAGAAATAAAATTGTACCGTCAACACTATAACGCCGCCGGGAACTGTGCCCATAACAGCTGTTATATTACTTACAAATTATATTTTACATACATTATTATAGTTAATAATATGAGTCTTTAATATTCTTTAAACATTATTATTTATATTTAGGTTGTCCCATGTGCAGCTAGAAGCTTACAGAAAGTTGAATTTTGAGGTGGGACAGATAGATCTAATAAATCTTGCAGCATTGGGATGTTGTTTGGAAAATAATCTTCGGTTTTTACATTCTTGCAGGATATGGTATGTGGTGTAATCTTCATTACAACGGTCGCATAATGGCGGAGATTTTTGTCATACAAATATAATTTGTTAAGTATGTTTTTTTTTAGAAAAGAGCAGGATTGTTGCCAACGATTTTCTGCTTCCTCATGCATTTTCCTTATTACTTGAATCCATACAGGTTTCGTAAAGGGTAGTTTATTGAGTATTCAGTGCATTTGAACGGTTTCTCATTCTTTTGAAATTTTAAAATCGGTGTTTTCGATTCTAGAACCGTATATACAGAAACAGAAAATCTTCAGAAACTAAATTCCGAAAATCTTATTTTCTATAATCACGTATTCTTTTGAACACCGAGCTGTCAAATAATGCTCGGTGTTCGCGACAATTCCGGCGTGGAAACCGCACCCGTTTTAAAGTGTAAATAACGACAAAAATACTGCAACGATGCCATCATTTTGTTTAACTTCACTTCATTTTGTTTGGTTTTTCATTTCGAAGCGTGATTTTGTTGGCGCCGGTTGTTTGTGCTTTTTACTTAAAATGAATTTTGAAAGCTTTCAGATAAATGTCAGTCGTATTGCAAAGAATTACGAATGCAAATTAAGTCAAATTTACCTTCATATACCTACAAGAACAAAGTTACACCCAATCTACACCAAGAGGAGATGCTAGAGGTTTTTAAACAAAAGTTTTTGAATATGTTTTTTTGTTTTTGAGTTACCAATATGTTAGAAGGTTTTACCAATATTTACCAATATGTTGAAGGTTTTGAACTTTAAAATTTGCTATAATTTTCCTTAAAATTTTGGATAATTT
The DNA here is from genome assembly GCA_947623515.1 of Neoascia interrupta. Taxonomy (NCBI): domain Eukaryota; kingdom Metazoa; phylum Arthropoda; class Insecta; order Diptera; family Syrphidae; genus Neoascia; species Neoascia interrupta. The sequence continues at coordinate 93,872,798 of OX392464.1, read as the reverse complement.
CTGATGCGTGCGGTTTTTTTTTTTGTTCATATCATTTTTTTTACCAACACCGGAGATGCGAGGGAGGGGGAAACACGCATTTTCATGCATTTTTGCGACTTTTTTTGCATAAAAAGCAAAACACAGCTCAATTTATTAAAAAAGGTATTGAAAAACATTTAATACATTTTCCCATAAATCTCAAACTATAATTAAACCGTTATTTCCGCTAAAAAAAGTTCCACTTGTTGAATTCTCCGAATATATCCGTAGTTTAAAAGCACACCGAATTTTGTCTTTCTACGATTTACCGTTCAAAAGTTATAACGCTATTGAACGGACGGACGGACAACGTAGCGATACCGTAAAAGATTCTTTTTTTCATTTATGGACGCTAAAAAATGGTTTGTGGTGGCACATTGAACAAAATCGTAAGCCTTATAAGGCTTAGATTAGACTGCATGCCGTTTTGGCATATTTGACGCATTATACTAATGAAGAAAAATGCAGCAAATATTTATTTTCTTACGTCAAATATGCCAAAATGGCATACAGTCTTATCTAAGCTTAAGTTTTTGCATCTTTACAGCAGTTGTCGGCAGCCGCAACTACCAAGAATCGGATTCCATTTCAAGAACAATGAAAATAGGTGTCCCTTGCCAACAGTTTAAGTCGATGTTGAACAATGCTCTTGAAAGGATTGAACAAAAAACCAATCCGAGTGAAAAACGTCATGCTTTCCCGGAATGTGAACACACTGACAAAGCCTTCGGAAAAGGCTGCAAAGAATACACTGGCAGCAGAGGACCTAGAACATAGTGGAGGGTGAAAACCGAAGAGTACGAAGCCAAGACCTGTGTGGAAAGATTTCGTTTGGACGCGGAGTTACAGCTCACAGAGAGAAAGTGCTGAAGAGAAGACACGTTTGACACAGGATAGTCGTGAATGCGATTATGTATGTGGCTAAAATCATTTAGAGACATTGAATACCGAAATGGAACATTTAGGTGGGAAGCAAAACAACAAAAGCGTCGAAAAAAAGAGTTATCAATTTTCGTCCTCGAAAATTTTTATGTTTTCGATGTGGTTCACATGAAAATACAGCACTAGATTCAAATTGTCCAGCTAAAAATAATAATTGTCACAAATACGGATGAAGAGGTCATTTCGAATCAAAATGTAGGACTGAATCAAAGCAAAACTTTTCAACTAACATCACAAGTACACAAGGACGTAAAAGGTTCAAAAGAGGATCCATACGACTTGTCGGCGAGGAAGAAAAGAACGAGTTTGTTTTCGAGTTTCCACGACAAAGAGAAGATGAAATGATATATTTGATAGGATAGTAATTGACTCTGGAAGTGCATTCAACATTATTTCGGAAAGGTCTTGGTTTGAAATGGCAAGGAAGGGAGTTTCAGGATGAAAACAGATCAAGAAACCAATTAACATTTTTTGGCATATGGTTCCGACAGACCTCTTGACGTTTCTGGGAATGAAAGTCATAGCGAATTTTTTTATGTTATAAAAAACGGTCAGAAATGATTACTGGAAAAAGAAACAGCTCAAAGAATTGGAATACTAAAATATTAGGTTTGGTGCTGTTGATTTCAATCGAGCAAATAAGCGTTTCCCAAAATAAAAGGTTCAATGGCTGAGATTCTGGTTTATAATATAATTTTAAGAAACTACTTCAACATCAATAATACATTCTTTAAGAAGAATGTTTACGAGATTAGGATATACTCAAGCAATAACTGCTTGAGCTTCAAAACCGAGACATTCTCAAAAGAATAAAAATTAGCAAAGCGACAGGTTCGAATTGGAAAAAAGATTTGCTGGAGTATTTGCTAATATATCTAATCCTTCACATTCGAGTACGGGATAGGCTCCAGCCAAACTTTTCTATATTAGGCTTCTAAAGAACAAAATTCCTTCAATTGTCCGTTAGGATCAAAACTTTAAGATGCATTTAAAAAAGCAAAGGGAAAACTTCATGCTGACAAGAAACGGTGAGCTGTTCCAAGTGATATTATCCTTGGTGACAAAGTCTTAGTCAAGAGTCTTAGAAAATAAAATAAAGGGGGTACCAATTTTGCTACCTCATGAAGTAGTCGCACGGAAAGGAGGAGATACTTAGGTAAAGAATTCTACGACTGGAGAAATAACAAGACGAAACGATCTTCATTTAAAGAAATTCAATGGTGAATGGACAGCTCAAAATACGAATAACAAATCACCAAATTAATTGGACTAATATGCATTTTGTTTTCATAGATTTGTTTATTTTAAAAAAAAGGAAGAGATAATTATTTTGATAATAGTAGGAAATAGCTGGGCCACAATGAGTATCTGTTACAGTGTCTCGCAGTTCAGCATACGGGAACACGAAACACGTGCATATATAGCAAAACAATGCGTATCTTGCTGTGTCTCTGATTTTAGGTGAAAACTAAGGCAAGAGAGCCACAGACGACACCGATACTCATTGTGGCCGCCTTTAAATTATGATCAAGTATATTATTATATCGTCACCTCAGTTCTATCTTGATCTACATACAAAACTCTAGTTTTGAGTAAATTGATTTTTTAAGTTTGCATAACTTTTTAGACTATCATTTTATAATCTATTGTACACTATAATACCATTTTGGAAAGCTCTAAGAATTGAATAAAATATTCTGGGGTTAATTTTCTAATATATTGTTTGGGTTTTGAGTAATTAAGGAAATAGTCACATGGAGGCCTTGTTCTATCCGCCATTTTTGATCAGTTTTTTCCGGGATATTTTCTTCTATGTGTATTTGTACTACATTGCATAAAATAGAACTGAAATAAAAGAAGTCACTTGACTACATTGCTCAATGGGATTCCAGTAATGGATGATACCAAAGGATTACAAAAAAGCAAATGCTTACAAAACAAAACAAAAAACTTAAAAAAAAAATTAGCAATTTGCAAAGTTGGCTTCCGACGGTACTTATGCCAAAAAGGGGTTGGGTTTTGATCCGCGCTAAACAGTTGAGATGGCTTGCCTGCTCCATTGTCTTTTGCAGCAGGTCCTTGGACTATATACCTTAACACTACATGTTGCAATAGCTTTTTGGATGTCCCTAGCACTGCTTTCTGACAATGGGATTTTGCAGTCTTGTGCGGATTGAATTGCCGCGGTTCGAGTTGCTACTACACTAGAAGTTGGAAAGAGTGGCCTAATCTTGTCCGATGTAGACAGTTTTTTGGAAACCGTTTTCCTGTAAGGGATCCCAGTTTGGTGGTGGTGGGTTTGGGGCCTCAAGCATCGTCCTAGGATTCGGAGAGGATGGTACTGTTTTCTGTTTTTGTTTTTTGGTTATTGGTTTTGTTATTTGAAGAAATGTTGGTCCCACGAGTAACGAAGAAAGGAGGTTGGCCTATGCAGAGCTCTGTAGTGCACAGGCAAGGCTAATTGATCCGGAGGGCGCCAGGTATCCGGATGCCCACGTGTATGTCTGGACTATTTATTAGACTGGGCCTTCCGTCTCGTCACCTTCAGTCTCAGCACCTTGATCCCGCTCAGGAGATGGGATAGGTGGGTGTTTGAGAAGAGCTTAGGGTGGAATTGGGAGGAATCGGGAGGGTGGGGATGAGGGGGCTTAACCCGAGTTTGTGAAGACATAAGTCCCGTAACCTCACTTGAGTGAAGTGCCCTTGCGGGTTCCGCATTTGTTAGTTTTTTTTTTTTATAATTGACTCGCGATCAAGGGGTTACAAACTACCCTTAAGATGCGTAGCGGAGAAAAGATTTTGAGGAAAGATAGAAAGATAGTAGAGAAAAGTAATTCTCAATCTAGCACGCAATGATGAGCCAGTATTGAACATGAAAACTCTGCAAAGAAACACCAAAGATTACCCCCGCAAGTGTTATGCCTTTACGGAGAAAAGCAATGATATAACTAGGAGAGTATTTCTTCAAAATATCTGGCATGCACCTAATTGTTGTCCATTTTATTTGCATATTGGAAGAGAAAGAGGCGTTTAATATTCGGCCGACCCTAACCTGGATAACAGACGCCGACCAGAAAGCCGCTCATTTTGAGACAGACGCTCCTGGATTTCTTGTTTGTTGCTGATTTTGGTCCGCCTCGGATATGTTCAATACCGGTACCCACCATATCTGGTAGGCATTCCCCTATCCGCCACCTGGGGAGGCGCCCAATTGGGGACCAGCAACCCCAACTAACATTTTTCCTCCCATAACACTCTACGAGAGCCTTATGAGAGAATTCTCCAATAGCTTGCCTCTTGGAATTTACCTCTCATAGAGTACTACGAGAGTGCTTAAGAGAGTCTTACGGGAGTTAAATGGCCCCACTTATGGGAGTTATTTGATCTGATAAAAAGTCTTAAACTCTACTTGCAAGAGTTATTCGGTCTCATAATAAGACAATAAGTTCTTCTTATGGGATGTGAAGAGGTAATCTTGTTTGAAAGAGAGAGAAACATATAACAAACAATTTTCGTGCCATCTATGTTGTGTGCCAAAAATTCTTTAATTTTTCATAAGGACATGAAGTGAAAAAGAGAACAAGATATACTTCTAAAAGAAATTGTTATTTTCAATGCGCTGTTTGATGGTACACCATTGTCATCAATATCGTTGACTTAGATAATATTTTTTCTGAGGTTATTTATGCAAGAACTAAGTGCAACTGAAAATTTATCTGCTAAAGTTAACATTTTACTTCGATAAAAACAAAGCGCCTCAAAAATAATCAATTTAAAAAATAAATTATAAATGATAGCTCATCGCAGAAGGGTTGCCGCATTTACTCTGTTTAAAATGTGTCTTTACTTCAATTAACAGGGTAAGGAGTAAAATAGGATTTAAGAGGATATGATCGCGGCCAAAATGTGAGTCGAATAAGCCATGTCCGTCCGCATTTAGGTTCATGGTCGATTATGTATTCGGTCTCAATCAATAAAAATGCTAAGTATGCGATTACGCGGTGATAATTTACTGTTACAAACTATACGTTTCAAAATATATCCTAGTTTTTGGGCATAATAACAACCAAAATATAGCTCTTACCATCCTACAAAAAAAAAATAATTAAAATTTCTTCGTGCATTCATAAAATCTTTTCGGTATAAATTTTTTTTAATTTTATATATAACAAACGGATGCAAATCAACCAGATGCGTATACCTTGACGTTGGTAACTCTAAGAGATAAGAAATTAAAACGCGGAAAAAATAGTTTTCTAGTAAGAGTCATTCACTTTTTGTGAGCGATTAAGCTTTTTTAACAGAGATTAGCTCTCCTCGTGCGAGCATATTGGCTATTTTCCAGAGTTTTACCCTTTTAACCAGAGTAAAATTGCCTTTGTCTTCCCGAATCAGAGTAAATAAACTGTTTTTAAGAATTTAGAAATGACGTGGTTTCGTACTATTTAAAGACGCATTTCTGTTTTTACCAGAATTTTGCCGCGTGCACATGAATGAAGGAATATAAAGATTACGGCATACGCATATTATGACATTTGCTCGCTAAAGTTAATATAAATCTGACGTCATCAGAGTTGACTGTGAGTTTGTTTGCGTGTAGAAAAAAGTCAGTCAATCCATGCTGGCCAACCAGACCATGAATATGTTTTCGATGACGATTTGTGCTGCAGAGATACCTACACTTTTTTCTTCATAAAGAAATGCATTAACTAAATTAATTAAAAAACTTCCGTCACCGCAAGCACACTACATACTGGCAAAATTACTTTTGACGGATGGTGGGACGCAATTATTTTGGATTGACATAAAAAGGGTTTTTTTCAGCCATCCGGTCTCATAACAAGAGTGTTAGGCTGAAAAGAGTATTTTTATGAGTACTTGGATACTTTGACTCTCATTATGATTCTTCTTATAATACTTTTACTCTTTGAGAGTAACATGAGAGTTGAACTCACATAACAAGAATCAAATATTCTCTCATAATGGGAGTTTACGTCTTTTTTACTCTGGTAGCCTTTTACCCTTTTAATGAGAGTACTATGAAAGTAAAATTAAATTTATTCAAAAAAGATTATGTTCTGAGAGTATTCAAGAGTCTTACGAGAGTCTTATAAGAGGATTTTCTAGGTTTGTAGAGCAGATCTCTCGAGAGTACTTTTGTTGGGACCCCAGAAGGGAAAGTGTTGGTTCTTCTACTTTTACTACGAGGTAAAACACAAAAGAACAAAATATCTAGCAACTTTCTAAATATAAAGGATCAGACAGAGAGATATCCCCCATTAACGAACTTTATCTCTGTTTAGATAGCAAAAAAATCTCAGTTTTTTTTCCAATTTTGGACCAAGAGCAAGAATTCAATAATTGCCGTATCAGCCCTATATAAGCGTTAAAAATTAATATCTACCAATGTTGATTTTTTGAACTACATTCATCACTTTTCCGAAAGAGGTTTACATTTTTAAGTATACGAACTTTTTATCAAATTTGAAACTTCGAGTTTATACCTTCTGACGAGCGATCAAAAGGCTAATTTGTATGGCATAGCACAAAACAGAACTGAAATAAAACAGTTCCATTTCAAAGTTCGTTTACATTTCATAGAACAATTGTGAATTTTCTTGTTGCACATAGAACAAACGTACCACGGGCCACGGCATAAAAGTTAGTTAAGTTTTTGGTCAAAGTGAAACGCTTTCTAAAACATTTTCATGGTTTCTAGGATATTGAACAAAATAGCCCGGAATAAATATTGAAAAAATGGCGCTTAGAACAAAAATGACTCTGGATATCTCCGAAGCCAAGGGATATAGCTTAAAATGGATTTCAGAAACGGTTTCCTCATGCCCAAAAACCTACAAATTAATGTCTATCTCAAAATGTCATTTGTGGCGTATCGAACAAGATAAAACTGAGATGACGAACAGTAGAGTTTTTCGCACCTCTCTTTTTCTGGCACCTCTCGTCCTAACCTTTGGCGAAATCCGTTCACTTGGTATGAAAACAAGCGATGCAAGAGTTCGTCTGTAACGAACTTCTAAATACCCGACCCTCATTACCCGTTAACACCAAATTTAAAATTTTTTTTTGTCTGTTTCATATACTGAATGCCAGTTATTTGTATTGGCCACGCCCCCAAAAAAGGGCGTAGGCTGAAAATTAAAATCAATTAGCTCTAATTTCGTTGGAATCATGAGAAATTGCGTTAAAAGCGACTATTTATACTTAAAATAAAACAGTTTTTTCCCGAAAACGCTTTTTTTGTTTTTCTATCTTGACCAAAAGGCATTTAGAAATAAAATGTAAATTTGAGGTTGTCTTACATTCAAGTCAATTGTGAGCGTGGCTGTGGGCGGCTCTTCTTAATTTTCATACTTTGTCTGTACAAAATGAGAACCAAACAACGCTGTAAGTTTAAGTTTCCTAGCTCAATTCTAAAGACCTCAAAACTGCATACATACGGACAGACGGACGGACGGACATGGCTTAATCGATTCACCTGTCGGTCTCGATCATATCTCTTAAAGGGATCTACGGTGGTTATTTCACTGTGTTACAAACTATGCATTAAAATGAACATACCCTCGGTCGGGTATAACAATTAAATGGTTGCAAAGGGTAGGCCTGTGCGCGAACGAAATAAAGATGTCTGTTTTCATACCAAGTGACGAAAAGTGACATTTTGGCGAAAAGCTCTATGGCTTATTCTATCAAATAATATAAGTATGTAACTAAATTATTAATTAAGAAACTAGATTTTAGGCTGAAAGATTGTTACAGCAAATATTACTGATTGGAATCTGTACACCATACTCTTAAAATAAAATGAAAATATTTATAAACCAGTGGGTATTTATATCGATATGTACTTACTTCATTTTCGGCAGTGTTGAAAATTTCTTGTTTTCGTTCTTTGCTGTGATTGTAGTTAGCATTTGGTTTTTGATCTTGTGTCGAAGGCCAAAAGGATTGCATTATTGCTGAAATATCTTTGATTGCATCATCTATGTTTTCCGCTTCCTCTTCGTTTACGTCTTTGAGCTGGAAATAAACAAAAAAGTTTAGTTTATTAGTTTGTTTCAATTTTTTTTTATTTAATGAAAAAAAAAGTTGTCGCGTAAATTATATATTAAGACTAAAACCTACAAGTAGACTTAATGAATGGCAAATATTCTAGAAGAAAAACCTGCAACTTAACACTATAGTCGCAGTAGAAAAAATTCGTTCTAATGTATTTGCGAATTCAGTGGGATGGGTTAATGGAATTTTTCGTCAGAAAGCTTGTGAAGAGCTTTTTTTTCATCGATCCTTAGACACCTCCTGAATTTTCTTTAAACTTTCAGATTCATTTTTCCGCTGAAGCCTTTCTACCAGTTGTAGCCCTACCAGAAGAACGTTCATCTGACAGCTAGCGCCATAAAGTCTTCAGCCATCTCCACTTTTGGGTTAAGTGGATTGTACTGTCGGCTATTGATTGCATGGGACCTAGTGGTCCTTTATAATCCCGTCTTTTTGGCTTCTTCCATTGCCTTACTTATGAAGGCTGCAGTACAGTCCGGCGTTGACCTTAGCCTCAACTAGCCTTCTCCAGCTTTGCTAGCATAGGTACTCAGCTAAGGTCCCCATTCATTTGCGGGCACAACCTTGGTCACGGTGCTCTTTTACTGCGGTGTGCTAGCTGCGGGCGTTGGTGTCCATCCGCTTTAAATGGCACACCCATCGCAGTTGTTGAATTCTGACTTTTCTGGTCAGGTTGGCGTCGCTGTAGAGCGCAACAATTTGATGTTCTATCTCCTACTTTACTCTCAGTCTATGCAGACGGGAACAAAATTCACCCAAAGGATTTTCCTCCCAAATCAGCCTTAAGCGTTTTTACCCTCCTTTGCCCCAGGGTCTATGCTCTTTGACTTCAAAGCTTAGGTTAAGTTCCCCGAGAGAGCGTTTTTTTACTCGATTCCCATCTTAAAAAAAAGAAACAGTGGTTGGCAAGAGTTAACCTTTGTTTGATTTCAACGCCTGTGTTTCTGAATTTATAGCGTAACTAGGTCGACCAAGTCCTTACCTAGCTTAAAACTAAAGCAGTCTATGGTGATGTTTTTTCTGGAAGCGGCGTCGGTGCTGGGTTTTTCTTCTTTATGATAGCATAAACTTGGTTTTGCCCTCATTGACTGTTAAGCCCATATTCGCCGGTGCCATCGCATAAAATTTACGATTCACGAAGTCTTCGCCGATATCCCGCTGTGTTTTTCTGACTATGTCAATGTCGTCTGCGTTTGCGACTTATTGTACGGACTTTTGCAATATAGCTCCTCTGGTGTTGCTGCTCGAGATCTGAAGAATCCTCACAGGTATGATGTAAAAGAAGTCACATGATAGTCAGAATCCATTTTTGACATCCAAATCTATTTTTGACATCCATCCAGGCTGATCTTCAACGTTTTTCATGGAACTTCGTGAGCTTTCCTCTGTCAACCTGCCAAATCGACGAGTTTGACTGGTGATTGACAGTAATATCAAAACTGGCCCTATAGCTCATCTCTAAAAGCTGTCGTATATGTGGCCTCCAAATGACTTCTCCCAAGATTTGCCGCGGTGTGAATATTTGACCAATCGTGAATGTTTTTGTTAACAAACGGCTTAAGTCATTCACCCAGTACGGTAGAAAATTACTTTTATGCTAAGGAGACTGATGCCTCTGTTGTAGGCATAATTCAGAGGGTGTCCTTTTTTGATGATCTTCCTTACCATTGAAATCTAAGTTGCATCATTTTGGCTTTCTAGCAAACATTTTTCCAAACTCTAAAAGCCGACTCGTTAAAGGACTAGAAATCACAGAGTGGAGAACTGGAGAGGAGATTATTACTTATAATTTCCTCGACGAGGACGATTCAGTTTCTATAAAAGCATGATGACTTGAGACCTATAGGTAGGTACCTAGTCTACTCCACATGGAACGTTGTACATGTTCCTGTTAGTACACCTGCGAAAGGATTCTTGTTTCATCTGACGACTTGTTCTTAACAGTTCCTATCCAGGTTATGAATTCTAACATTCAATTTTATTAATCTTCAGTTCTGAATATATTCATTCAAATATATACAGGGCTATAGTATTTTTGCTTAAAAAACTTATTAGTTGAGTACCTACTTACCTTAAAGTTCGTTGAAATATTTTCAGCATATGGCAAAATGTCTTGAAATAATTCATCTAAGGGCTGCCGTATGTACTCCCCTGCGAAAAAAAAGAAAACCAAAATTAGTTACTGCCACGTAAACATTTTTCGCCTACAAAGTGTGTAGCTAAAAAAAAATTGCCAATCAAGCCGTTGGCATTATGAATAACATGGCTAGTAAACTTCGAAAAAAGAAAGAGAATAAGAAATAAACATTTAGACAATACGGTTTAAATAATAAAACATATAAATTAACCAGTGAGTAAGTGCTATAGTGTGTACACAGAAGTTACAGTCCGTAAAACGGACCGTTGAATACCCCATCCTATCCCACATTGTAAAATCTTGAAGGCATAGTTATTTTTTGACATTTTATAAATAATGCAAACTTTGAAAAGGGGCGTGGTCCAACCGCCCTAATTAAAAACTATTAATTATAAGATATTTCCACAGATATTTCCAAGTTACACTTAAATGTACATAAAAATGCAATTTTTTGGCCAAATTCAATATTTTTGAAAAGCCGACCCCTAAAAGGGGGCGTGGCTAAGAACTTTATATGAACGAAATCTGGATTGAAGTCCCGTTTACTTAACCTGCTACTTTTTCTGTTTCATGCTTTCCTAAATTAGGCTCAAGGCCAGTCGAATTTAAGTTTTTCTGGAAAATTTTAGGTTTTTCTTGAATTCTGCCTCCAAATGTGGGCGTGGCCCAAAGTCTTGTATAAACAAAATGTGGAACTAAGCGTTTCCTACATAAAATATTAAGCAAATTTTTTTCGATTTCGAGCAAAAATATTGAGTAAATTGCATTTGAAAATTTACCCTTAAAATATACCAATTAAATTTGGTATATTTTTAAATGAGGTATACCAATTAAATTTGTCTTATTTGTGTCTTACATTTATTAGGAGATGCTAAGTGTCAAATTTCAAGCTTTTAAAACGTCTTACAATTTTCAACTTACAGTTACGTAAGAAAACAAAACTTAATGTTGGATCTTGGATGCCTCAGTTTGGCTGGTTTGCCCCTCCCTACCTAACAGAGAGCGCTCAGCGCTTGAGTGACAAACTTTTCGCTTGGTGCTTTGCTTTCACTCTCAACAAGCGTCAACAATGGTGCGGCCAGCACACTTTTTAAAACCTGGCACACTTTTTAAAACCTGGCCGAATCAGCTTAAAGTGTTTTCGTCCCCCTTTGACAGGGTCCATGCTTCTGCACCGTAAAGCAGAACTGGGATTATGTTATGACGGTCTTATAGATGCACACTTCAGTTGCGCGAGAGAGGCCTTTGCTACTCAATTGCCTTCTTAGCCCAAAGAAACGGCGATTGGCAAGAGTAATCCTCCGTTTGATTTAAGCGCTGGTGTCATTGCCTGACTTTTTAGTGCAACCCAGGTTGGCAAAGTCTCTAACAACCTCCAAGTTAAAGCTGTTGACGGCGACGTTTAGTACAAGGCGTCTGTGTTGGGTATTTTTTCTTGTTGACAGCATATACTTGGTTTTGGCTACGTTGGCTCCTAAATCCATATTCGCCGCTTACGAAGACTTTACTGACATTACGCTTTGTGCTTCCAATTATGTCAATGTCGTCTACGTGTACAAGTAGTTGAAGGGACTTTTGAAAGATGCCTCCAGTTTTGGCGCGGGAGTTCTGCACAATTCTCTCAAGTATGATGTTAAAGAAGTCACTACATGAGAGCGCGTCGCCTTTAAATCCTTTTTGACATAAAAGGGATCGACGAGGTCTTTACCGGCCTTGACGGAACAGCGTGAGTTTTCCATCGTCATCCTGCACCGACTGACGAGCTTGGCAGGGATGCCAAAACTAGACATGCGCTTTATTGCTCGTCTCTATAGATGCTGTCGTTCGCGGTCTTGAAATCGACGAAAAGGTGGAGTGTATCTATTTGAAATTCCTGGGTTTTCTCCAAGATCAACCAAAGTGTGAATATTTGATCGATGGTGGACTTTCTTGACCTAAAGCCACACTGATGTGTGCCTATCGCCTATGATATTGTTGACAAACGGGTTCAGGCTTTCACACAAAACAGCAGAAAAGATCTAAGGCTTAGAGGCAAGTTGAATTATTAAGTCATCCAAGCTGATACGCTTAAAATGACGAGCAAACCCCGCTGCCTTTCCGATCCGCTTTGAATTTTGCCAAAAAAATCATTCATGTGGTGGACGAGGACGAAACCATGTTCAACTCAATTTTTATATAAAGTCAAACCAACCTCGCGTTATTGTGTACAAGCAGAATTGTCTGATAGGAAATGACAAGAACCTAAAAATTCTCCGTGAGACAGAATTTCATCCAGCTCGAGTCAAAGATTAAAGCGGTCATTTGTATACGTTACTCAATCGGTAAGAGCAGTAGGGAAATTCTATAGTCAGTTGCTTATGCCGGTCACTATTGTTTCTCGCAAACTGTAATCTTAGCTCTCGAATTCTTTGCATGGGTTGATGCTGTTTAAAAATATATTCATACCCGGTATCCTTTGTTTCATTTTGGCTTTCGTGCTTTTAGGATACAGTATAGATTAAGTGTTTTTGGCAACATCCTGATAAAAAAAGGAGTTTCAAAATGGATTGCAAGAATGTTCGCTTGTTTATTAGACAGCTTTTATATATTTTGCGCTCTTTATAATTAATAATATAAAAGAGTTTTGGTTCAATTTGTTAAGGGCCAACCGCAACCCCAAAGTATATATATTTATTTTCGTTTTGGTTCCTAAACGTAACCCTGCATAGTTACGAAGAAGGAAAGATTAAAAAATGAAACGTGCAGTGAAATTCTGAAAGACTGACCTTCATATCACTTCTGCATCGAGTTAAAATAATAAATAACAACTTAAATGGTTGTGTAAAGGATAGAAGCATTACAAAACGCCTTAAGCTTAGATTAGACTGCATGCCTTTTGGCATAATATGATGTAGAAAGAAAAATATTTGCAGCATTATTTCTTATTACGTAGATACGTCAAATATGCCAAAATGGCATGCAGTCTAAGCTTTAGTTTTCACCTAAAATCAGAGACACAGCTAGGTACGCGTTGTGTTGCTATATAAACGTGTTCCCGTATGCTGAGCTGCGAGACACAGATACAGATACTCATTGTGACCAAGCTATAAGCCTTATATTTTTAGAATTTAGGAAATATATCTGCATTTTAGAAAGTGGCCGCTATGGCACACATGTTTTTATGTGGCTCATTTTAAGCCTTTTTATTCCCGACCCAAGATATACATATTTATTTTAATGCATATTTTGTAACACAGTGAAATAATCACTGTAGACCCCAAGGGCCAGTTTTTCAGCGCGAGATCATCCGAGTTTCCGAGTTTAACTAAGATTATCCCCAGAAACTAATTCTTCAGTGAATATTAACCCGAGATTAATCTCGGCTTAACTTGCGAACTTTGGTGAGCTTATCCCGGATCAACGGAGCAGTATGGACTTCTTTAAATGGTTTTAGGTGTGGAATAACAGTTCTTTTGTGTATTTATGTGAAAAACGATAACTGAGAACGAATCGAGTTTTTTTCCCCGTGTTTTTATATGTGAAGAAAGAGTTGGGAAAGTCAATAATTTCGAGAGTCGTTTGGCATCTGACGGAGTAAACTCTGCAATGAAAAACTGCTCGCTGGGTTAACGCGAGATTTGTTGTGTTCCGGGATTAATGAATCTTGTTTTAAGCTGGTCTTAACTTAGCTCCTGAAGAAAAGAGACCCTCTAAGCTGTGCCAACTACAGATGCATCAGCCTTCGTAACATCACATGCAGATCTTTTCTGCTGTACTGCTTGAACGCCTGAAGCCGTTTGTCAACAATCTGATACGCACATATCAGTGTGGCTTTAGGCCAGGAAAATCCACCATCGATTCCATCCAAATATTCAAACTGCGGCAGATCTTGGAGAAAAACCAGGAATTCCAAATCGCTACACACCACCTTTTCATCGATTTCAAGGCCGCGTATGACGGCATCTATACAGACGAGCTATATAGAGCAATGTCTAGTTTTGGGATCCCTGCCAAACTCATCAGTCTGTGCAGGATGACGATGGATAATTCACGCTGTTTCGTCATGGTCGGTAAAGACTTCACAGACCCCTTTGATGTCAAAAAAGGATTTAGAAAAGGCGACGCGCTGTACATCATACTTGAGAGAATTGTGCAGAACTCTCGCGCCAACACCAAAAGGTACAATCTTTCAAAAGTCCGTTCAACTACTCGCATACGCAGACGACATTGATATAATCGGTAGAACAAAGCGTGATGTCAGTGAAGCCTTCGTGAGTATTGGGGCGGAGGCGGCGAATATGGGTTTAGCAGTCAACGAGGGCATAACCAAGTATATGCTGTCATCAATAAAAGACACCCAACACCGACGTCTTGGACAAAACACCACTATCGACAGCTATGACTTTGAGGTAGTTAGGGACTTTGTCTACCTGGGTTCAGCTATCAATTCAGACAATGACACCAGTGCTGAAATCAAACGAAGGCTAACTCTGGCAAATCACTGTTTCTTTGGGCTAAAAAGGCAATTGAGTAGCAAAGCCATCAATAGAGCAACTAAAGTGTCCATGTATAAGACCCTCATCATCCCAGTCCTGCTTTGCTGTGCCTAAGCATGGACCCTGTCAAAGACGGATGAAAACACTATAGGCTGTTTCGGGAGGAATATTCTTAGGTCGATTTACGTCTGCATAGACGGAGAGTGGAGGAGATATAACATCGAACTGTACGGGCTGTACAGCGACACCGACCTAGCCAAAAGATTCAAAACGCAACGTCTACGATGGCTGGGTCATCTAGAGCGAATGAACACTAACGCCCCGGCCCTTCCACGCAAGTGAAAGGGGACATCAGCCAACTTCGCGTGCGAAACTGGAGACGGCTAGAGAGGAAAAACAGAGGCTTGCGAAGCTTGTTGGCTGAGGCCTAGGTCCACCCCGGACTGTAGCGCCACCTTAAGTTAGTAACTTAGCACTAAAAAAACCAGCCTAAAGAGTTTATCCACATCAACTTTTTTACACAATATAACAACTCACATTATATGGAGAGATATGACTTTATCTATAAAACGGTAAGCACCTCGATTACCATAATGCTTAAATTGAACATAAGGTTGGAGTATCTAGGAGTATAGGGTATAGCTAAGCTATACCTAGTATTATAGGTAAGTGCCTACATATACCTACATAAGGTTCCTCACACGTATTTTCCAAGATTAAGGCCTTTGATTTCCTATTTCCCACAATGTCATCGCACTTAAACTTCATTATGTATGAGAGGTTTGGTATGAGCCAGATTATAAAAACTCAAGACAGGTAGGTACTCATGACATTTTTAACACCATCACTAAACACACTAGAAAGGTATCCGGGTATGTGAAAGCAACATTAAAACATCCTTTGACATTCCGTTATTATTTGACACATTCCCATAAACAATTCTACATTGAATGCAGGTCGGGAGAAGTTGAATACCTATATTTAAAAAGTACAACTATACACTTTCAATGTTCGACTACTGAACCTGCTTGACATTAGGGTACCCCGCCCTTTCTGTAAATAATAGGTAGGTCGGCATTTTGAAACTTCATTGACATTTGAAACTTCTGTTGTTTTTGTCATTGTTTTCGCCATTGCACGTGCACTTTTAAGGTCATAATATCGCACAAAAACTTGAATAAACTCACGAGCTTGGTAAAAACGTATCAATAGTCAAATATTACTAACCGTTAACTAGGTATAATGTTTAAAGTTTACGCAGGCAGGTTACTATTTTTTTTTTTATTGTAGGTGGGGAGCTAGGTACTATAATACTTTGTAGCAAAACTTTCCGCCACGCTCCGTATCGCTGGAAATTGGAAGTTAATTTTTATTGACAAAAGTATCGAACATCAATATTCGCGCAAAGTTGTCAAAGAAGGTAGATAGACGGGTTTAGATATTTAACGTAAAACTGGTTTCTTTGTCCGTTCCGCAAATTGGCACTTCATAAAAAAATGCCCTTAAACTGAAATAATAAATTCAGCACTATGAATCGTTAACCGTTGAGGAAAAAGATCAACCCACAATTTTGAATAGTTAACGTTCTTATGGGTAGTGGTGGTTCATGTATAAAATTAATTCGAGCATTTCTGCCATCCATTATCAAATCATCGAAGGAGGAGCAGAGAATTTGGGAGGGACTTAACGTAATCGTGTATGTACCTAAGGTTAAATCATTGAGCTCTCCAGGGGTAGATGTTTTTGTGTGAGTGGAGTGTTCGTTTCGGGCAATAAGATGCAGGTTATTGAATGTACTTTCCATTATATACAACACCAATAAGCAAGCAACGAGACTCTGTGTAAGTTGGCAGGCATGTATTGTTATGTAAAGAATTCGACAGATTGTAGTTGGACTTGGACTCACCATTGAAAGGTTGGTATATACACAGGTTCTCGGAATAAAGCTTTGTGTTCAGTTCAGCTCAATTCAACTCAAACGTAATTTCAGAGCTCAAGAAAGAAGTCTACCTAAGCGATTTATGTGGCGCGCTGGGCGCATGATTCTTTTGAGTTTTTCATTTGGGGGCATCGTTATGGGCATTGCATCTTGAATTTTTCCTCCGTAGGTACATAACATAGCTACCTTTATCGTCAGCATGGGCTGGAGCAGGCAGGTACCTGTATTATATTGGTAGGTAGTACCTGTGTATCTACATTTCTCTAAGAAAAGTAAGCACATATGTATACCTATCTATTGGTACATTTACATGTAGGTAGGCAAACCTCATAGTTGTTCAGAACAAAAATAAAAATTAGAAATTCAATGGTTGGTTATAATAATCGCAGCTTAAACATTCAGTCTTCAGTGATATGTATACGCTCCGCTTAGGCAAATCATTAATGAATAGTTAAATATAGCTACCTAGGTGTACCCAGACATACCTACCAGGCTATCAGTTTTTTTTTCTGTCACAGGTTGTTACTATCTGCATTATGGACCACTCACACAGAACTATCTACAGGTCCACTGAATATGGAGACGCTTTTGAACATAGAAACTTAGTTTTTCCCGTATTTTGAAGAAAAATGAGCAGGAGCTGTAATGATGAATAGCCGGAAGAGCTAAGAGTTCCAGCACAACCCATCTGATCTACAAACATCCGCAAGCTGATGTGAGAAGAAGAACAACTACTTACGACGAAGAAAGTGTTCCGTTCTATCGTTGTCCTCTTCATGGGCAGGTCAGGTGGTGGTTTCGCTTAAGCCATGCTTATTTAAGTGTTTATATAGCAAAAGCTTGGTGACCGAAAAGGTCGTCTGTCTGCAGCCGTTTCTTCTGAAAGATAGAAGGAAAGACGCCAAGCTTTTGTTGGAGATGTCTAGATGTTGTCGTTAGACTGTCTCTGTCTGCATCAATGGCAGTCATGCCAACGTATGCCTATATGGTCACGGGAAATTCATGCATCAATAGCAGACGTGACAGCAGATAGAGGCATCAGCGCAGGTTTGGGGCTCTCGTGGTCCTGACTCATGATCAAAACTCTTGAATAGTGCCAAGCAAGCTCATTGGTAAACAAATTTATTTGGATACCAGTGCGACCTGGGATATAAACAAGATTTACTTGTTGACAAGATGCACTGAAGTATTGAATCGCTTGGGCACTATCGTGGACGAGGTGTGAGGATTGAGTAGCGCTTTTAATGCAGTTTGGCTGTCACAATAAAAATATGCTTCTTGCCGTCCACCCCACCTGTAAGGGCCGATTTTTCAGTGCTCTGTTAAGCCCAGCCTAAACCATAAGATCTTACTTACTTATTTAAAGTGGCGCTACAGTCCAGGGTGGACCTGGGCCCCAGCCAACAAGCTTCGCCAGCCATCCAGCAAGCTCTGCCTCTAGCTAACCATCTCCAGTTTTGCACGCTAAGTTGGCTGAGGTCCACTTTCCTCTTGCTAAACCAAGCAAGATCAACTAATCCCGTAATGAATCGAATCTGGAGTTAACCCAGCGAGCAGTTTTTCAGTGCAAAGTTAGTGTCAAAAACAAAATCTTCGACTCTCGAAATTGTTGACTCTCGCAACTCTCCCTTCACATAAAAAAACCACAGGAAAAAAATGTTGGAGTTGTTCTCAGATGTATTTTTGCACAGAAATACGCAAATCAACTGCCATTCCACACAGAAAAAAAACATTCAAAGAAGTTCATACTGTTCTCCAGAGTTGATCCGAGACTAACTTACCAAATTAGGTAAGTTAAGCCGAGATTGACCTCAGATCCAAATTCACGGAAAAACTCATTTCTGGGGTTAATCTTAGTTTAACTCGGAAACTCAGGTGATCTCGCACTGGAAAACTGACTCTAAGTGACAATATACAAGTGTGAACAGATGTTGGTCAAACATCATTTGTGTTTGCCATTTAGAAAATTTTTTCGTGTGGTGAAGATGGCGGCAATATCAAATAAAGCGTTCCGGGGGGAATTTTTTGAGGGAAAAAATACTAAGAAAAAACTGGAGTTGTACAACATGCTTGATGAATATGAACGCAAGGCTCCTTTAACTGTAAATTTTTCATCAAGCAATGTTGTACAACATGTTGTACCGTGTGAACCACCCTATTGACGCGCATTTACCAACACCAAAGCGGTAATATTGTGCTTTCCACAAAGACTCCAGCATCCGACCCCTGTCCGGTTTTAAGGCCGTTCGTGGAAATGCAATGGCATTCTTTCCCCGGCTCAGAGTCTGCCTTAAGCCATTCCAGCCCGGAGGAAAGTCGGCATGGTAGTTCTGTCAAAAGGGATTTCTGTTACATCAGAGAGGCGTTTAGATCTTTAGACCAGGCGTCGAAGTATCTACAATACTCGCATAAGTTTTTCAAAATTCCAATGCGAGTGGTAACGAAAGCCACCACTCTTTAAGCGAAATATGGCTTTTTTTAGCGTACACCAGCTTTCCTCGTGCTAAATCCTGAGTATATCAATAAGAGGGAGCAGGTTCATCAAAGCGTCTAGAGAAGTGCCCAGCGTGCTAGCGAAGGCACGCTGGGCACGCCTATGAACCTATAGGCAAGTCGTTTTTTGGTGTTCGGCAAAAGAGTCGTTTAAACGTTTCTCCGAAAGCCTTTACCAGAAAAACAACTGATGCGTATAAGAAGAGTGGTTTTATATACCATTTTTGACGACATTCCCATGCATCACATGTCTATAAGATAAGCCCCATGTCTTGCCAAAAGCGTCTTTACACTGCCAGAAAGTGTACAGTGTTTTTTCGGGATTCAACATGCTTGAACCAAAAAAGTTTTCTATCAACGTTTGCTCTCAAATATTTAACTTCATTGGTTACTGGAACAGTGACAACTTTGAGCACGTGTTGAGTTTAACCAGTGACCTTCCTCCTTTTTGTAAAGAGATCAACCGAAATAGGACAAGAGGTTTAACTCAAATCCTTTTCCTTATGCACTCACGTCAAGGGATCTCTGCGCCTCAGAGTAGACAGCCCATCTCCATGGAAAAATTATTGGTTTACCTACTTTACACATCAACAATCGCCGGTTGTTAACCAGAAATCGTTATATTGACGAAAAGAATTGTCGATATGACTTAAAATTACCAATTGTTGGCCGTTTATCAATTTTTGGTTTTCAATCTGACAACAAGGGCTCATCATATTGGCAGCCAAATTCTTGAGATGCGAGCCGAAGTGCAAGTGAAGAATGTAATTGAAATATTCAATATTCAATCGCAATAGTCAATGAGCTCGATCCCGAAGAAAGGACAGTATCTATAGAGACGAGTTATATGTCTAGTTTCGGCCAAAGTCTAGTTTTGGCATCCTTGTCAAACTCGTCAGTCTGTGCAGGATGACAATGGAAAATTCATGCTGTTCCGTCAAGGTCGGCAAAAACCTCACCGACCCCTTTAATGTCAAAAAATGATTTAGACAAGGCGGCGTGCTGTCATGTGACTTCTTTAACATCATTCTTAAGAGGATTGTGCATAACTCCCGCGCCAACACCAGAGGCACAATCTTTCAAAAGTCCGTTTAACTACTCGCATACGCAGATGACATTGACATAATCGAAAGAACAAAGCGGGAAGTCAGTGAAGCATTTGTGAGTATTGGGACGGAAGCGGCGAATATGGGTTTAGCAGTCAACGAGGGCAAGTATTTGCTGTCATCAAGAAAAGACAGCCAACACCGACGTCTAGACAATGACACCAGCGCTGAAATCAAACGAAGGATAGCTCTTGCCAATCGCTGTTTCTTTGGGCTAAGAAGGCTATTGAATAGCAAAGCCCTTTCTCGAGTAACTAAAGTGTCCATGTATAAGACCCTTACTTCGAGAGGAAAATTCTTCGGACGAATTACGGTCCCGGCTGCACAGACGAAGAGTGGGGGTGGAAATATAGTATCGAACTTTATGGACTGTACAGCGACACCGACTTAGCCAGAAGAGTCAAAACACAACGTCTACGATGGCTGGGAACGCCACGGCCCGGGAAATCTTCGAATCCACCCCGCAGGGACGGCGCAGTAGAGGAGCACCGAAACTCAGGTGGCGCACGCAAGTGGAAGGGGACCTGTGACCTCAGCCAACTTCGCGTGCGAAACTGAGACAGAGTTGACTGGCGAAGTTTGTTGAGGCCCAGGTCCACCCCGGATTGTAGCGACACCTTTAGTAAGTATAAGTTATGGCAGCATTAAATAACTCGTATACACAGATCTTATGCATATATCTTCTTATCTATAAATATATTATATAAGGGAAACAAATGAGTTATCGAGATGCCTTTCAAAAAAAATGCCATAAAGTTCGGGAATCGTCAATAAAAGAAAAGAAACAAAGTCGCAAATATACTAAACAACAGTTTATATGCAAATTAAGCATTTATTGTACTCTAAGTCTTCAAAAAAAATCGACGGACCACTCCGTGTCTGACTTCATACTTGTCCGTCTTTTTTAGCTTGGAAAAACTAATGGCAAATCTAAAAAAAATATTTTACAATTTCTTTTTTTCTTTTATTGAGACACATGATGGACGATGAGCAAAGTTATTTTATTCGGTTTATTGAACCTTTATTATAAAAATATTTCTGAACACATTTTTAAAAATATTTGAATTTCCTTTATTCTTCTAAATTTTACTAAAACTTCAAAATTTTCTAGCAGCTTATATATGTATGGCTTTCGAATCGGAAAATCGGATCTTTTCTTTTATGTGCTTGAGAAATATATTGATTAGGTATTATGTACATTATTTATATATTATTAGGTAAAACATTTAAATTTACGACCATATTGTAAGCTTATCAAAGCGCATAGGAGAAATAAGGAGGGCAATATTCCTACCACACAAATAAAACTCCTAAACAAGTAGAACATATAGTCCGGTATCCTGCTAGCTGCAAAATGGATGACTCCACACAAACTTTATCCCACACCATGCTTCCTTTCACCCTACAAATACAAGAACACCACGAGAGGAGAAAATACTTCTCAAATGCCGAATCCTTTTAATACTATAATTAATCATTCCTGGCGGCACCCCAAGATCAAATAGTATTTAGGTACATGCACCATTCAATGTGATGCGGGGAAAACTCTAATGAAATTATTTACAACTCTCCAGTAAAAAAAATTATCATGCGGCAGTTCGCTTGAATCGAAAAGAATATTAATATTATTGTATGTACCCGAAACGTATGTAAAATCCACTGGTCGGACAAGCTTAAACGGGGCTAAACAACTAATGGTTGGTCCGACCATTAAAAAAAATAGATCTCAAAGGTATTTTTTTTCTTGTGTAGTGGGGACATTGGTCATATCAAGTAAGCTTGTAATATCCTTTTTAAGCCTTCCACTTCCACCCAACTAACTTACCAATATAAAGAAACCTAATTTTTAAATAAAGTTTAAAACTTATTTTTGTTTCCTTATTTGGGATCTCCACTAGAAATTTTTTGTAGAAAGTGAGATATTATTCTATGAAAATTGCTAATAAATTTTATTCTACGTATTGCTTTCTTTAAATAATGGGTCCGCCATCTAACGTTTTTTTTCAACTAGTGATTATTTCGTAACATTTAGCTCATGATGTCTAATTTGACAGATATACGCTTTAACAACGCTGGGAAATATTGCGACATAACTTTGAAAATCATGGTAATGTTGCAGAATGTGTGCGAAAATTTCGTACGGATTTTGGAAGAAGAGAAGCATCGTCAGCTCCGTATGTTCGTTATCTTGTGAAAAAAGTGAAAGAAAGTGGCATCTTTATCGATAAACCAAAACGTGGAAAGCCGAAAACAGTGCGTACAACCGAGAAAATTGCTGCTGTGGCAGAAAGTGTGCGTGAAGCGCCGTATCAACATCAATTCACCTTCGTTCTCAACAATTGAACATTTCGGAGACATAATTGAGGCGAATTTTGCATAAAGAGCTTGGTATGACGCCATACAAAGTCCAATTGATTCAGGAGTTGAAGCCAACTGACCATCCAATGAGTTTTCGCTTCGCTAAGTGGGCCTGCGATCGACTTAGAGAAGATGCCGATTTTGCCAAAAAAATTCATCTTTTCAGTTGAAGCTCATTTTGATCTTGGCGGGTATGTAAACAAGCTAAATTGTCGCACGCATACATTGAAAAGCTGATACACCCAAAACGAGTCACTGTTTGGTGCGGATTTTGGTCCAGAGGCATAATAGGCCATTTTTTTCGAAAATGAGCAAGGAGTGGCCGTTACGAATGGCCACAGTCAATGGCGATCGTTATCGGGCCATGTTGAACGATTTTTTGTTCAAAAAAATTTAAGAGAAGGATATTGGCAACATTTGGTTTCAACAGGACGGCGCTACGTGCCACACAGCCGAAGCTACACTCGATGTTTTTCGCCCTCTTTTTGAAGATCGCATTATCAGCCGCAGAGCTGATGTCGTTTGGCCACCTCGGAGCTACGATTTGACACCGTTGGGCTATAATTTGTGGAGTGCCGTGAAAGATAAGAGCTACGCCGACAAGCCAGAGACAATTGAGGCTTTAAAGGACAATATTTGTGAAGCCATTGGTGAAATACAGCTGCACACAATCGATAATGTGCTTAAAAATTGGACCGATCGTGTAGGCTACTGCATGGCCAGTCGAGGCAGCCATTTGAATGAAATTATTTTCCATTATTAACCGGAAGGATTGTACTTTCAAATAAAAAAAGAATTTGGGAAAATGTTCAATAGTTTTTTTTTATAGCATTTTCAAAAAAAAGTTATTTGGCGGGCCCTTTAGTATGCTATTGTTATATTGTGACTTAAAACGTTTCTCGCAATGCTTTTATAGCAAGAACATAACTGATATAGAATGTTATTTAACTCCCAACGCAAATTTTCTTGCGTTCTAATATTTCTATGAAGCTTGAAATATGAGCTTTCTATGAAAATGACAGACATTCTTCTACAAAATATTGAGCGTGAAGACCATTGATATACAATGTATGGACTGCTAGTGAAACGTCACTTCCATATACGATTCCCTACGAGAAAAGCGTCGCCAACATAATTACTAGCTCTCCAGCTGTAGCGGAATCATTTTTGTAAATAAATAACAAGACACCTTAATGAGAAGTCAGACAAATTAGTAGTCTTGTAGATGAGATACATAAACTTCTGCCACCTACTGGAACCTACAGTGGAACTTTTTCGAACATTATTAAATTTCAGAGTTTTTCTCAAGTGAAAGAAAGTGTTTGTGTTTTTAAGATGACATTAGTTAATAGAGATGTTTGTTCACTTGTCAAAACTAATTACGTTCAAGCTGTCAATAGTTCTTAATGTGTAAATGTGCGATTTGAGTATGGATTCTTTGCGGTTCTTTGACTAAATAATAAGTTTTAAACTTAAGTCTTATCTCCACAGAAAATCGTGGTACTAGGTAATGTGCGCTGTTTAACCCTCTTTCGGTACACATACGACAAATTATCAAATACTGCTGCACGTCATGCCTTTTGGTCCTTTATATCTAGGGAAGTCATGGACAGCCTGTGAATAATACGTTTAGCAACTGTTTTGTGTAATTGTTTGCATGAAAATTACACTTTTGTGAATCGCATCTTATTTCGTCACATCATAGCTACGCAAACAATCACCAGATATCACACATTAATTAATAATAAATGAAATTATCTTCCAATGTTTGGTCTTTGCTAAAAGTGGATTTTTTTAGTACATCCAAATGCGTTTAAAAAATTTTTCGCGTATGGATTATTGAGACCTTATCACGACACATTCCAATTAAAAAAAAACTTAATTTTTTTAAGCACAACAATAAAATTTAATATAACAAACAACCGAGCCGAAACCGTGAGTGAATAAATAAAAATAGGTACACTAACAACAATCCATGCAAAATTCATGAGATTGACTTCTACCCCTCATGAATTTTGCATGGATTGTTACGGAGACGTATTTGACGTCTAACAACTCTATCTAGCTCCTGAATCTAGATGATGCCATATGATATCTAGATCCTGCCATTGTCACCTGAAAAAAGAAGACTTGTTCTTTTTCACGGTCCACACCTCAGCGAGGCAGGGTCTTATCAGACCCTCGCGGAGGTGGGGGTCTGACTTGAAAAACTGCTCAAACTGTCGTTTATTCGGCAAAAAATTGTAGGTCCCCTTGTATGTAAAAAAAATTAACATACCAGCATACATTGTTGAGAAGTTGGCCCTGGTTCACCTCGAGCTGTTGCGACACTCTATTTAATTTTGTTTATTTCAGTTAATCTAGCTAGAAGAATATCTAAGCACACAACCTTAACCTACCTTTCAATTAAAAATTAAAGTTAGAAGTAGGCCCGTTTACTTTAGTTTTTTTTTTGGTTTCATCTTGAAAAATGTTGCAGCATGAAATTTCAAAATCCAAACTTAGGCCACGAAAATATTGAGATTTTATAAATTCAGTTTTTTTTAATATAACTCAGGCTGGGATATAAAAATTAACGGACTGTCAAAAGTTTGTGACTTATAAAATCCTTTTTGATAACAAAAAAGATGTTCAAAGATTTTAACAATTTAAGAATGTGAATTCCCTTGACACGTTTCATTACAATCGGTCTTTTTGTAATGTGGTGACAAGAAATAAAAAAAAATTGCAGGAATCGCTGAATCACTCATCGATTTACTTTATGAACACACCCTGTCAATTAACCTTACGAACACACCCAACTGTCATTCCAGTCAGCTGACAACGAACTGATATTCGACGCTTGAATTTCAATATCGAAAATTCCCCGTCCATGGAATTTAGCGGAAAAGTACCGAGGGAAAATTAACAAAGTGGAAATATGTAACGTACTAACTAGAAGGTGCTTAATTTATATTAATACACGGGTGACAGGCTCGTACGGGACAGTTATATGTTAAACGTTAACTTGTGAAAATCGGTAGTAAAGTTAAAAGTGATTAAATGGAAATAAAGTGTTGAATTCTAAGAAGCGAATCTGAATTAAGTGCGGTTTGAAGTTTAATAAGTTTTGTTTGATAAATAAAGTGTTTCATTGTGTGAAATTGAGTTTATTCGATGAACCCCAGGCAAAAATATTACATTGAAAAAAAAAAATTTAAAATATTTATTAAGTTTTCGAGCTAAATCTCAAAATCTGCTAAATATTAAAAAATCTCTATAGTTTAACCGAAAATAACTAATAATTCTTGTTATGTGTGATTTTTTTCAAGTCATTTGGGGACAATTTTTTTTCGATTTGTTTTTATCATAACATCAAAACCACAGTTTAAAAACAGTTTCACCAAAATTTGATTTTAGCCTTTTATTAAACTGCGATTGCTTAATATTTTTGCAGAATATCGGCTTTTTGAAAATAAAGTATGTAATTAAAAGTTATAAGCTTAAACACACAAATATTTCTTATTTATTATATTCTTTCTTATTTTTATTTATTCTTTCAATATTTCTAAGCCAGTCAGTAACGAATTCTTCTAAGCTGCATGTTCTAATATTATTGAAAAGCGCGTTTTTTAACCCCATCCCATAGTATAGGAGGTATATTAAGTTTGTTACATAGTTTGTAACATGGTAAAATAATAATTGTAGACCCCAAGTCCTTAAGAGCATATGATCAAGACCGAATTCTGAACCGAATAAGCCATGTCATTGAACAATTACCTCCAGAGATTTCAAGGCTGTAAGACGTTCCAAGAGGCTGAAATTTGATATTTAGCATCTCCTGGTGAATGTAAGACACAAAAAAGACAAATTTTATTGGTAAACCTCCTCTAGTGGGCGTGGCATCTATTTTAAGGGTAAATTTTCAAATGCATTTTACTCAATATTTTTGCTCGAAATGGAAAAAACTTTCCTTAATACTTTAGGTAGAAAACGCTTAGTTCCACATTTTGTTTATACAAAAATTTTGGCCACGCCCACATTTGGAGGCAGAATTGAAGAAAACCCTAAAATTTTCCAAAAAAAACTTAATTTAGACTGACCTTGAGCCTAATTTAGGAAAGCATGAAACAAAAAAGTAGCAGGTTAGGTAAACAAAACTTTTTAGCCACGCCACCTTTTAGGGTTCGATTTTTCAAAAAAATTGAATTTGAACCAAAAAATTGCATTTTTACGTTCATTTAAGTGTAACCTGGAAATATCTGTGGAAATATTTTATAATTAATAGTTTATAATTAGGGGCGGATGGACCACGCCCCTTTTCGAAGGTTGCATTACTTATAAAATGTCAAAAAATAACTATGCCATCAGCATTTTACAATGTAGGATACGATGGGGTATTTAACGATCCGTTTTACGGACTATAACTTCTGCGCACACACTGTAGCACTTACTCACTGGTTTTTTGTATCATTCGAAAACTCGAATGAAAGGTCGCAAAGGTACCTATGAAGCGAAATTAATTCTCCACAATCTTCAGTTTTATTATGTCCAGCTGAACGACACCCCGTTATATTTTTTTGTACTAAAAAACAAGCTCGCTTAGAAAATCACACAAAAAAAATATATAAGCAAACGAAGGCGAACACTTTGATATTAGCGGATCAGTTGACGTTTTGAAAAAATTGTTTCCAAAATTTACAACTAGCAGTCAATATCTAGTATGTCAAGGGTGAAGACAGTGTATTATTTTTGTGTCTTAAGGGGCAACTATAATAGTCGGAAGCAAACTGATGCTAACGTCATTACCGGACGAAAAGTTAACTTTAGTTTCGTCAAACAGACAAGCAACCTGCAATTGCCTTTTGCAAAAGGATAAATCAGTCAAGTCGCAGTTTCATTTGTTTTGCGAAGCGTTGTTTTGTTTACATGCATCTATTTTAAAAGATTAAAAAAAAACAATTAAAAACAATTCTGCTTTCTTTTGGTTCAAGTTTAATAGAGTCAGCCACACCAAAACCAACTTCAAAATCTACGTACGAATGTGCGGTCGGGAGCGTTCAATACGTACGAAACAAAAGTCAAAGAAAACTTGACGAAACTGACCCGACCGATATTATGGGCGCGTTATACAAATCGAATGTATTCGCACAATTTCTTAAGGCTCCGTACGTAGCATTCAGTCTATTATAGTTGGCCCTTTAGTATAAAACAATCCTAGTAGCTATTCGTTCTTGCACCTACCGGTCAATAATCTCAACAGATGTGGACAAACAGATTTGTGGACAACGGACCCATACGATAAGAGGTGATTTTTTCTTTGAAAAGATGGAAGGCTAACATATCAGTGCAATATTTTATTCAATCTATTAATAAACTAGTTTATAGCAAGGGTCCATTTGCAAATGCTAAAATGATTAAGGGCGGTATTCACGAAGCAATCTTAAATGTTACGACTATGAGCTTCGTAAGTCTATGCACCAACGGTTTTTAGCGTCAGTTTATGAGCGCTCATAAAACTTATGAGTAGCATACTCATACCCACTATTAAGTTGAGAGCGGTACTTTGTTCGAAAATTCGAAATCAACTGTGACTTGTAACACAAATATTTCAATCTATGTAGTTCTCATTTGGTTGCATTTCACGACTCCCAGGATACAAAAAGTTTTTAATACAAAGAATTCAAATTTATTCGTGGAATATTTTAATTTTAATTACATTTTTTGTCTTTTCCAAAAAGGTAGGTTGATCTTTCGTTTTTATCAGAGGCTGGTGTCAGCGGACGAAGGACTAAATGAAGCATTGAGTGCGTTCATCGTGGTGTTCCTGCTTGCCTACATCATACATCTTTTACCTAACTATTCTGCCCAATTTCAAGACCTTGTGCACTTAAAAATGAGGCTTATTCTTCAGTGCCTTATTGAGTTTAGCTGTATCTGTAATGATAATCGGGATTTAAAGCATTGTGAAAAATAAAAGATTAGGTATGTCAAAAGGACAACGAAAACAGTCTAAAATATTCTGTTTACATTTTTTAACATTGTTCGACAACAAACAAGTTCGAAAAAGATTTCGAAAACCTCTTTCGCATAATTCGAATTCATCATAGACAGGAACCTATTAGCGTTTGGTGAATACGGAGCAAAAATTTAAAAATATGTAAGAGCTATTTAAACCGCGAGTGAATACCGCCCTAAACGACAGATAGCCCACCATTTTCAGCCCATTTTCATATTTACAAAATGTTTTCCCTCAAAACCTTTGAAAAATTAATAGAAGGATCTGAGATATTCGAGGGATCAGCTGATGCTTTTGTTGATGGTAAACATTTTAATAGAGGCAAAAGAATCCAACCCTTGCAGTTAATCAGACTCTGGAAATTGAACAGTTTTGCTTCGAGAATTCAATTGGTGTATCTGAAGAATTCGATAGAAGATTAAACTGATCACATCCAGTCAGAGCCGCACAAGAAGTTGTTAATATGAGCCCAATGTCAGGAAATGTTTTAAACAAAAACCACCTTAAACTGCCAACCTTACCCTAACCCCTGAGGAAACCCCACAGTTTTTCATGCAATATATACCTATACCTTCCTATGTCAAGCTTTTGAACATATTTTTATGATTAAGGCTTTAGAGAAGCTATATGAATAAAACCAAGTAATCTTGAGTTGTTTGTTGAGTTATTATTTTGACTTTTTGAGACAAACTTGACACTAATTTGCCCAAAGCAGAATTGAAAAGGACAGTAAAAGATTGTTTATAAAAATTATTGATGTATTTAAAAAGGATATAAATCCTTTCACCATAAATATCGAAAAAATGTAATTCTCCGATGTTAGGACTGGAAGAACAGCATCTAAGCAAGCAAACCACATACTTACGATGAGTGCCAGCAAGTACAAGTAGCTAAACAAGATCCATACAAAGCGACACAAAAGGACTAGAGCTGTTCGAGAGCTTTACGTGGAGTGGAGGAGAGAGAAACATCGGTTTTTCCGAAGGAAAAATCATCAAGGCACCATCGTAGTGGTATCGAACTCAGTGCTGAGGATTTGGAAAAACCATTTCTGCAGACTGTATAACGGCGAAGATGAACCAAATCCCGCTGTCAGAATAAACCATGCAACGTGGGCGAAGACGTTTCTGAAGAAGGATATGAACCATACCAAAAACCCTATTGGGATGAAGTTACAAAGCAGCTGTGTCTAAGCTCAAGTACAACAAAGCAGCCGGAGCTGATAGCCTAGCTGCCGAACTATTTAAATCTGCTGGCCATGAGCTGTTTAGCAATATGCACCAGTTAATCTGCAAGATATGGTCAGAGGTAAGCATACCCGACGTATGGAACCTCAGCATTGTTTGTCAGATCCTGAAGAAAGAAAATCCTCCGAACTGTGCCGACTACAGAGGCATCAGTCTTCTTAGCATCGCATATAAGCTCATTTCTCCTGTACCGTGTGAATGCCTGAAGCTGTTTGTCAACAATCTGATAGGCACATATCAGTGTGGCTTTAGGCAAGGGAAGCCCACAATCGATCAAATATTTACATTGCGGCAGATCTTAGAGAAAACCCAGGAATTCCAAATCGATACCCACCACCTTTTCATCGATTTCAAGATCGCGTGTGACAGTATCTATAGAGACGAGTTATATAGAACAATATCTTGTTTTGGCATCCCTGCCAAACTCGTCAATGGATGACGATGGAAAACTCACGCTATTCAAGGTCGGGAAAGACCTCACCGATCCCTCTGATATCAAAAAACGATTAAGACAAAGCGACGCGCTGTCTCTGACTTCTTAAACATCATACTTAAGCAAATTGTGCAGAACTTCAGGTCCAACACCAGAGGAACAAACTTTCAAAAATCCGCACTTAAGGATTTTCCACCGCAGTAAGGTGGCGCAGGCAAGTGGAAGGGGACCTCAGCCAACTTCGTGGGCGAAACTGGAGATTGCTGGCGAAGCTTGTTGGCTGAGGCCGATGTCCACCCCGGACTGTAGTGCCATCTTAAGCAAGTACGTAAGTATAGGGTTTCAACAGGGTGTGTTCTGCTACCTCTCTTTTTCATAGCTTATATGGACTGTTGTTGAAAGGCAGTCTTGGCGAGGAGATCTTCAAAATGGCTGGGATTAGAGGTAAACCACTACCACTTTCTTTCGCAGATGAATCTCATCGTCCGAAGAGAAACTTCAACGAGCACTATATGGGATAACGGCCGTTTGTGTTGATACTGGGATAAAGGTGAACGGGAACAAATCGGAAAATATGGTTGTTTCCCGTACTCAGGTGCAGTGCATTCTGCACATGAATGAAGACGCATTGACGAAACAGGCGGAGAATTTATGGATTTCGAGGTATTTTCATGAAAGATGGGAGAGTGATATTGAGCTATTCATGACTGTCCAGTCTAGTTTCCAGTCCAAGCTTGAGCAAAAGTAAAGGAACTGCGCCAGCCGAAAGAATTAGATCGCGGGTGCAAGCTGCTGAACTTATATTTTTGAGGTGCGTTGCTGTTGTTAGAGTAGCAGTGAGAACAATAAATATTCGCATGAATTTTAATGTTAAGCAGCCGCAGCTACGTATTCAAGAGGAACAATCAATTAGTCTTGGACATTTCATTCGCATGCCACCCGATAAACATCCTAGGCAGGTCATTGTAGGCAAGATACCTCACCGAACCCGGCTGATGATCCCGCCTGAGTTTCTCGAATTACCTATATGGTAGCGGTGTGCGGCAGAGGATTGGAAAGTATCAAAACGCAGCCCTGGGTATGTGATCCGTTTAATTTATGAGCGGCTCAGAAGTTGTATGTTTAGGTAGATTATTGCCTGTTCATAAGGCTTACTATATTTGCACTACCGACCGGCTGGAGTTCTGCTAGAGCTTAAAACGGCCGTCCGCCCGTACCTACCCGAGAAACATTTTGCTCCTTATTCCACTATTTCCTCCGCAGGAGATGATATACACCACTTAGATAATAGAAACTCATAAAGATTTAATTCTAATTGTAAATCTTGGACCTGAGTCCTAGATCTTGTACCTAAGTGTAGGTATAGTAAGACGCGCCAGAATTTCCCAGATATGCCTATGTTGGTACCTACCTACCTTTGCAAATTTACACCACAGCACATGATTAAACACACATCGTTCTTGTATCAATTTCAATATAGTTGAAGGAAGAACGCACCTCCCTATTGTTTATTTTAATTATTATGGATTCATGGTTTATGTTTTTTGTCTGTTTATTTAGGGTCGATTATTGTCCTCTAGAATCAAAATGCTTCGCATTGCGGCACGCGTATAGTGATACAGATGTCAACCTCTTATAGGCAAATAAGTAGCGTATTATAACTAGCAACACTTTATTGTAATTGTAATGGGCAATAGGCAGATTCACATAAAAAGCTAATTCTCTTCAAACAACCAAAAAGTATCTGTATCTATTATTAACAATACCGCTCAGAGTCAACACCTTTAGTTACTTAAGGTTATAAGTTACTTAGCAATAAGTTGATGTTTTCCCATGCACTTAGCGTAGGTACAAGGCACCTTTTGCCCATATAACTTAACTTACCTACCCAACCTATTGTATTGTCAATTCAGTGAACGAGTATTGTTCAATATATGGGCAATAATATGTATAAGTATATTAAAGACCCAACTTTTGTAAGTATACATAATGTTACAATGTGCGTTTTGCTTTCCTAACCAATAATATTTCAGCAACGCCCACAAGGGAGAAACAGATACAAGAGGGTTGCAACGATAAATTTATAATGGTCAGACAAAAGAGCAAAGCAGACAAAGAGCAAATAACTTGTTCCACTCAAATTCCACTCGTTTTTCCAGGTGTCCAATGCTACCATACCATCCTTGAAGTATATTATTGTATGTACGCAACTCCAGCAAATGAGCACCTTGTTGTGCATGAATTTCCTTTGCTGATTGCAAAGGTGTGTGTTTCAGTTGGGCTTGGGATAACATTTCGTGCCATAAGATGCAGATGTGCTGCGCACGCCAGATGATATTATTAAATGCCTTTACTGAAGGTTCAATTATTCAAGTCAAGAACCTAATTTATATTTATCACTCATACTTTTTGCTGGGAATGTTCGTATTTTTCGTACTTTATCATTATGTACCTATCTATTTTTATCGTCTGTCCTTGTCCATGAAAGATTTTTTCCCCTGTTGTTTTTATGTAAAAATTGTGTCTTTTAACATTACACTGGGTGCTTTGGGTATGAGAAAGAGAAATTCTAGAATGAGAGATTGAGTGAGTTAGCGCACCAATATACACATTATCGGATTTTTTGCTCAAAGAAGCGTAGACCCGTACACTGAAAAAAATATGAAGGATATAAATGCATACATAAAAATTCTTTTTTTTTTTTTATAATGTACTCGCGAACAAGGGATTGGCTACCCTTTTAATGTTTAGCATCTCACGAGCGGAAAGGATTAGAAGAAGGGGAAAGGGATGAGAGGTACCGGTGCACTCTTGTTTTGAAAAGTTGTGGGTTGTATTGCGTAGGAAAGAGTTGTCGTGGTAGGACATTCCCAATTCGCGTTGTACGGCTTATGAAAGAACCTCTAAACTTTACAGTACGCCGAAAGTCGGCTCAAGGGTGAACTGATGAGCATTCGAACGTTGGCGAGTATTACGGTTGAATAATTTGAGGGGTGGAATGCAAATGGCTATTTCGTTAGAACACTGTTTGTAAAAAAAAAAACGGTAAAACAGTGACAAGCATAAGACATTGCGTCGATGTTCGAGTGCGTCGATAGACTTTGCAATATTTCTGTCACCTATGAGTTTTATCGCGCGTTTCTGGATCCTATCGAGCAGGTGCAGTGTTGTTTTAGGAGCACCAGCCCAGACATGGGAGTTATATTCCATTTTAGGGCGGATATAGGATTATATAAAATAGCCAAATCAGAAGGGGTGAAATATTTCTTGCATCTTTTAAGGAAACCTAGGCATTTCGCAGCGTTCTTGGCGACGTCGAATATGTGGTCATTCCAACTAAGGTTGTTATTGACACACATACCGAGAATGGAAAGCGTTTCGGTTTCGTCGATGCAAGTGCCATTCATGGACAATGGCTGGGTGTTTCGGTTTTGCTTCAATGATAGAAGACAGCATTGAGTTTTAGAAGCATTAAACTCTACTCTATTTTGAGA
This sequence comes from Neoascia interrupta, assembly GCA_947623515.1. Lineage (NCBI taxonomy): Eukaryota > Metazoa > Arthropoda > Insecta > Diptera > Syrphidae > Neoascia > Neoascia interrupta. Next base: position 93,839,078 of record OX392464.1, on the reverse strand, counting down.
TCCCCATGATACAATGCTGTTAAGGTCAGAGTTTAATGAGTTTGACATACGCTGCCGTTCCAGTTTAACGTGCGAAGAGCAGGGACGAGGAGCTGAGAACGAATATGAAAAACTGAGGTTGCTGTCATCGGCAAAGGAATGAATTGGATTAGTAGTAGCAGACAAAAGATCATTTATGAAGATTAAAAAGAGAGTCGGAGACAAAACAGAGCCCTGGGGAGCCCCAGCGTTTATTTTGTAAATTGCAGACTTGAACCCATCCAAAACAACTTGAATTGAACGGTCCGAAAGGTAATTACTAATCCATTAAATAAGAGATTCGTTTATTCCAAATTCGCATTCCACGCATTTTCGACAAAAGAGCTTGATGCCAAACTCTGTCAAATGCTTTTGAAATATCAAGCGCAACAATCTTGCTTTCACCATGAATATGCAAGGAATGGTTCCACTTTTCAGTGAGATATGACATCAAATCACCAGTGGATCTTTTGCTACGAAAACCGTATTGCCGGTCATTAAGGAGTTTTCGTGATTCAAGATATTTCATAAGCTGATAATTAATCAGCGTTTCCATGACCTTAGAAAGAAGGGAAGTTAGTGCAATTGGACGATAGTTAGAGGGAGAAGAAGAATCGCCTTTTTTAGGGACGGGCTGGACAAATGCTGTTTTCCATCTACTCGGAAAGAGACCTGAGGAGTAGGACCGATGGAAAAGCTTACACAATGGTTTTGCCAGCGTGGAAGAACACCTCTTCAGAACTATGGGGGATATTCCATCTGGACCAGCGGATTTGTGAATGTTGAGATCTCGAAGTACTCTCATGACTGTACGAGTGCGAAAATGAATTTGTCCCATTGTATATTCGACACGCTCAAGTACAGGCGGGGACATCGCAGAATCTGGGAGCATGGAGCTAGCAGCGAAATGCGCTGCAAGTAGATTTGCTTTGGTCATAGAGACAGCTGGAATGTCATTGCAATGTCATTTTCAAACGAGTGTTGGGATGGAAGATGAGGCACAGTTTTTAACATTTTTTACGAAAGACCAAAAGTTTTTACTACCCTTGGGACAATGTAGAATTTTCTGCCTCAGCTTTTGGTCGTATTGGAACTTAACACGGCGAATATGAGCATTACAATCATATCGTTTTTACTTTGTTGAAATAAAATAAAAACCAACCAGTAACCGAGGTGCGAAGCAAATTACGCATTGGAGTTTTGTTTTTTGGAGTTTTTTATTTTTTGTCACAGTTGCAGAGCTCCTGAGCCCTGCAAGGTCGGGTTTAAGAATAGCCTTGAGGTAAGGTATGCCTGTCGTAAGAGCCGACTAAAATCCACTGGAGGAAGTAATCTTCAGGCATAAGTGATGCTGTCCAGGAGTATAAACTCCTTGTGGGGCCACCCTCGGCAGTAAAGGTATAACTGAAAAAGATGACCCCGAAGGTTTAAATAAAATCCAGCAGCGTCTGATACATATTGTGCGGCTCGTTGGTCAGTGCCTGATCCCAGAGGGACGGCTGAAATTCAAATAACCGAAATCCAGGAGCGTCTGCCTCGGGACGAGCTGCTTCCTGGTCGGCTTCTGTTGTGTGGGTTAGGATCGGCCGAATTTAAACCTGGCAGCTAGGTTAAGATTGCACCCCACAACCGACCCCCCCCCCCCCCCAAATATAAAAAGCAAACGAAGGAAGCAGCCTCGGATATTTGCTGATCCTGGTAATCCAGGGCACCCTCTAGAGCTAGGCCTGAGGGATGTCAGCATGCGAGCGCTGGGTGGTCGGAAAGTCCCGCTCGGCATGCGAACGGGTTTAACCCGAAGAAGTTACGAGCAGCCCGTCAATGGTGCCGCTATCCATTACGGGGGGCGTAGGGGGACAGCGCCAAGTCAAAATGAGGGCATAGGTGGAAACTCTACAAATCGACAACGGCATCAACTCAAAATTGGCACGTGGAATGTCTCGTCGCTAACGAGGAAGGAACTTGAATTGTTTGAGGAGGCCAAAAAGTATCAGCTCGATGCAACTGGCATCTCCTGAACTAAGTGGATGGGTTCTGGAACAAAAGACTTCGATGATGGATGGAAGCTCTTCTGGTCTGGCGTCCCTAATCACTTGACCGCACAGGCGGGTGTGGGGATACTCACAAGCCCCCGGTTGTCAGAAAATGTACTCGACGGTATTCCGTTAGGGGAAGGAATCTGATCTTAAAGCTTAAGCTTGAACGATCGACTCTGGCTCTGGTTCAGGTTTATGCACCAAATCGAGAGTCAAGGTACGAGTCCTTTTTGAACGAAGTTGATGCTGCCCTGGACAGTGGCAGAAATGGGCTTCTTTCTCCTGATAGGTGACTTCAGTGCACATGTGGGTACGGACGACAGTACTTGGGGGAGTGTGGTCGGGAGGCATGGTGACCCGGATCAAAACAGGAACGGAGGGAAGTTGTTGGACTTTTGCTGTGCATATGGCTTGTCCAACATGAACACCTTTCTCGCACACAAACACATTCACAAGTACACATGGTACAAGCACAGTTTAAATCAGAAGTCACTGATTGATTTCTTTGTTGTACCATCGTGTGTCCAAGAAATGATTTGTGATGTTCGAGTTTCCAGGGGAGCTGAGTTGTCAACTGATCACCACTTAGTGTTGTGTAAATTGTTTTTCAGTGACAGTATTCCTTTGCCACCCAGGCGAAAACCAAGACTGGTGACCCGCATACGGTGGGAAAGGTTGCAGGATGCTGACTCTGATTTCAGAAAGCGCTTTGCACAGCATGTTTCGGAGAAGTTTGAACAAATTCCAACTGACCTTTTGAATGTAGAGGAGGAATGGCAGCTGTTTTTATCGGCAGTCATTGCCTCTGCAGGAAATGTTTGTGGAGTGAAGCGGCTTGGGGTAGCGGCTGGTGGTGAGAAAAGAACTGCTTGGTTCAAAACGCCTGGAGTTCAAGAAGCCATCAGAGAGAAGAAGAGAGCCTACATTGCGTGGATCCAATGTAGAAACTCAACTTCTCGAGCCCGGTACAATGAGGCGCGAAGGACTTCCAATCTGGCAGTCAGAACAGCCAAGAACAGTCATGGAAAAAGTTCGGCGAGAAGTTGGAGCACGATTACAGATCTGCAAACAAGATATTTTGGCAGACCATTCGCCGGCTCAGAGGAAGGAAGTCGAATATCATTCAAGGGGTTAGATCCAAGAACGGTACACTTCTTTCAAGTGAGAGCGATGTCTTGCGCAGATGGAGCGAGCACTTTTCGGAGTTGCTCAACCCCCAACAGGGCACTGAAGATGGCACTCCCACTGCTGACGCGATAAGGGCAGAGAATAGTCCCACAGTAGACGAAGTCACTGAAGCGATTAAATCGCTAAAAGTTGTCAAGTCTGCTGGAGTTGATGAAATCCGGCCAAAAATGCTCAAGGCAATGGGTGATGAGGGTGTTAAATGGCTAACACGTGTCATTAAGGTGGCCTGGGGTAGCGGAAAGGCACCTAGCGATTGGCAAACGGGAGTTATAGTGCCCATTTTCAAAAAAGAGAACAGGAGAGATTGCGCCAACTATAGGGGCATATCTCTCTTGAGTCTTCCGGGAAAAGTATTCGCGAAGGTGTTGGAAACGCGTTCCAGAGCTGTAATCGAGCCTTTGTTACGGGAAGAACAGTGCGGCTTTCGGCCTGGGAGAGGCACGACCGACCAGCTTTTTACTCTGAAGGTTATTCTTGAGAAGGCCTGGGAATATGCCAAAACGGTCTTTGCGTGTTTTGTAGATCTGGAAAAGGCGTATGACCGAGTCCCTCGGGATACACTGTGGAGAATTTTGCAGGACTATGCGCTGAGTGGGCCTCTTCTGAGAGCCATTCAGTCTTTGTATGGAAACTGCAAAAGCTGTGTACGGATAAATGGCGTCAAATCAGGTCCTTTTGATGTGGGCATTGGACTTCGCCAGGGCTGTGTTCTGTCGCCGCTCCTTTTCATAGCATATATGGACTGGATGGTGAAGCGCAGTCTTGGCGAGTAATGTTTCGAATTGGCTGGCATCAGGATGAGCCATCTGCATTTCGAAGATGTTTTGGCCATCCTTGCATCATCCAAAGAGGAACTTCAACGAGCACTGGATAGGTTTGCAGCCGTCTGTGGTGATGCTAGGATGAAAGCAAACGATAACAAATCGGAAGTGATGGTTGTTTCCCGAACTCCTGTGCAGTATACCCTGCACATAAATGGAGTTCCATTAATACAGGTGGAGAAGTTTAAGTATCTCGGGGTCTTTTTCACGAAAGATGGGAGGAGTGATACTGAGTTGTCCTGTAGAATTGGCCAAGCTGGAGCAATAGTAAAGGAACTGCGCCGTCCGGTCATCAGGAAAGCTGAGCTTGGAGCAAAGATCTCAGTTTTTAATGCAGTGTTCGTTCCGACCCTCATCTATGGTCATGAAATTTGGGTAATGACCGAAAGAATTAGATCGCGGGTACAAGCTGCCGAAATGAGATTCCTGAGGTGCGTTGCTGGTGTTACTCTAAGGGATAGAGTGATAAACGTCAGTATTCGTGGGAATCTTAATGTTGAGCTACTTCTCCGAGTGGAGCGATCGATTCTTCGATGGTTTGCACACGTTGTTCGCATGCCCCAGACAGGCTTCCTGCGCGTCGACCTTACAAATGCCCCGATCAGAACAAAAATAAGATTTTCGATAAAAGGAAACAAGTTGGAACATGGATATGTGGAACACGTGCATTCCAAGTAACAAACGACCAGACTGAAGGTTTTGTAAGGGCAAAGATAAATGGATTTCATTTCTATAGCTGGGATGCCAAACCCAGCTTGAGTGTTAGCGAATACCAACTTATGCTTGACAATTCAGCAGCGGACGCGTTTAACAGAACTCCAGTTGTCATAGCAGGCGACTTCAACGCGTGGGATACAGAGTGGGGCAGCAGGAACACCAACAAAAGAGGACATGCTTTAATGAAAACATTTGCACCACTGTCGGTAAACATAGCTAACAAACGGCGAGCATATTTATACATATCGGAAAGCTGGAACGGGCTCCATCATAGACATAACCTTAGTTAGTAGCTCCATAATAAAAACTGTAAAATGGAGGGTTAACGAGGAATACTCCCACAGTGACCGTCAGGCGATAAAAATCGAAATTAAGAAAAAGAAAGCTGAAGTCTCACCGGAATCAATATGCCCAAAGGGGAATGACAGATCATTCGACAAGGACGCGTTCGAAAGACATTGAGTAACGTCGAGACCTCAGTAGGATCCGCAGATAGTCTTGTCTAAGAACTTACGGACACAATTACCAGAGCATGTAATGCATTAATGGCCAGAAGAACAAACAACAGCAAGGATAAACCGAGCTTTTGGTGAAATGAGGAGATAAAAGAGCTCAGGAAAAAATGCTTCTATGCCCGCCGCAAATGCCTACGCTCAAGATTAAGACCTGACTTTCAACAACGCCTAGATGCTTACAGATTGGCCAGGCGTAATCTAAGAAAAGCCATCAAGGAGATCAAGGCTACATGCTATAAACATGTGTGCGAAGCCGACATAAATCCCTGGGGAGTGGCATATAGTATGGTGATGACAAAACTGAAGGGCTATAAGACCCCGTCAATAACGTGTCCAATAATGCTGAGTTTGATAGTGGAGCACCTCTTGTTTCAAAGTCCAACTACTACATGTAATATCGTACAAGAAATAAACCCTGAGGTGAAATCGGCTAAGGTGATCTATGACAAGTGATGTCACAAATCACAAAGATTCGTGTGCGTAAGCTGTGATAATAACATATCTTCTTGTGACAGCACCGATCAATTACCGTCAAAATCAGCTAGTCACCAGTTTTCAAATTTTCTGGTAAGTTTTTTTTGCCTACTCTTAGGCTGACTTTCTGCGGATACGAATAAAAATCAGTGTTCTTACATCACAAGCCTAAATAAAGCAACGATTCGGAACAATATTTTTGTGATCACCTTACGCAGACGGACTATTTTGTATGATCACATTGACTGTCACAAAATGTGAAAATCACAGATCACCATAGCCGATTCCACCCCTGACGATATCCAAGGCTACTCAACGCATGCAGAAAGATTGGCGACAACAAGGCGCCTGGCCCGACGGAATACCAAATAAAGCAGTAAAGGCGGCTGTAGGAAAACTACCAGACCTCTTCACATCAACATTTCAAAAATGCATGAAAGAGGGAACGTTCCCTGAAAAATGGAAAGCACAGCATTTGGTCCTACTACCAAAAGGAATCAAACCCCCAGGAGAACCATCATCTTACCACCCAATATGCTTATTAGACACAATAGGAAAGATCCTTGAAAAAAATATCTACGGCAGGTTACTTGCAGTTGCAGAGGAGAAAGGGACTCTCTCCGACCAGCGATTTGGTTTAAGGAAAAACCGATCTACTTTGGGCGCTAAAAGAGCAGTTGCTGAAACAGCAGAGCACGCAAGTGCAGGAAAAAGACGGCTTAACGGCACCAAAGAATACTGGGCAGTGATAACGCTGGATATAAGAAACGCTTTCAACTCGGCCAACTGGTTCTTCATCAAAAGATCTCTCACCAGAATGGATGCACAATACTATCTTCGGCGCATCATAGTGAATTACCTAAGCAACAGGAGCAGCAAACTAAGGTATAATACAGACGAAAGATCAAAAGTCTACCGCGGGCGTCCATAAGGTTCGCTCTTGGGGCCGCTACTGTGGAACATCATGTATGACAGAGTCGTACGAATAAGACTACGAGGAGGTGTAACGATAATCGGCTTCGCTGATGATATTGCTGTCGTCGCAGTACGTAAACATATCAATACAGTGGAGCTTGCAGCAGACCAAGCTATTATCCACGTAAAAGATTGGCTAGCGACCGCTGGACTCGAACAAGCGGACCACAAAACAGAAGCTGTGCTGATTTTTAGCCGCAAGACCGTTGAACTCGCAACATTTCAGGTCGGAAATCATATCATCAGGTCCAAGGAGGTAATAAAATATTTCGGAGTTATGGTGGATAATAGGCTACAGTTAAAGGCCCACGTGGAGTATGTGAGTAAGAAAATATCACAAATGCAGGGAGCTCTGTCACGCATATTGCCTAACATCGGTGGAACTAGATACCCTAGGAGGATTTTACTATCGAGAGTAATTACTTCGGTCCTGCTATACGCCGTCCCAGTCTGGGGGAAACACTACGGACGAAAGAAACGAAATGAAGTTATCAGCATATAGACTTTGCGGGTTACGAAGAACCAGCAGCTTCCGAACCATTTCTGATGAGGCCGCCTTCTTTATAGCCGGAATGATCCCTATCGATATCCTAGCCGATGAAGTGCTCAGGATATACAACAGAAGAGCTTGCAGTTTAAGTGTCGCAACCATACAAATACACAATAAGACGGAAGAAAGGGCAACGTCACTAGCTATGTGGCAAACCCGGTGGACCAACACAGCGAAAGGAAGATGGACATTTAAACTCATACCAAGAATCGATCCTTGGCTACAACGAAAGCACGGGGACTGCATCTACCACCTTACGCAGTTCCTATCCGGCCATGGTGGCTACCGAACATATCGTCAGTTTTTCAGACACGATAGATCCCCTTTTTGTCCGGAATGCCCTAATCAAGAGGAGGACACAGAGCACGCCATATTTCATTGCGCTCGCTTTGCAGAATGCAGAATTGCATTGTTTAAGTAATGCTGAACTCAGATTTGTGCAACGGTACAAACCGAGCTGAGAAGAATAGAGAAAATAAGGCGAGCAGAATTAACAGAAACAGGAAGCACAGCGTAAAATGCTTACCAGCCCCGCGAAGTAATACTTAACGGCGGCACCACGGAGAAGGGGTTGAAGAGTGCAGGGGGTGGATTTGTACGTAGGCGCATCGATTACTTCGGGCTTGCGAATCGTGCATGCTAGTAGACCGAGCTACCTGTATCTGTGAAGAATACCATCTCCATGTGGCGCAACCAAAGAAAAAAAAAGCTATGCTACAATATCCATCAAAGACGGATTGAATGGTTGGAACTACAACAACTTGCTACTACCTATGGTAAAAAACTCATCCAGGAGGTCCCGTATTGAGTTTGGGACTTATATCCCACACAACTGGGACATAAGTCCCAGCGTTATATATTTGGACTCATGTGCCATCTATAAATTTTATTTTAGGGTGAGCTTAGAGAATTTTCTATAAATGGAATTTTGCTCTGTTATCTGTTTTTCATTTCTTTTTTAATTTTTTGAGTTGATTTTCTGATTTCATAAAAGTAGTGTCGTTGATATGGAAACAACAAGCGCAGAAAGATTTTTAATTTTATAGCACGGTTCTTTTAGTTTTATTTTCTCAAATTATACATTCTAAGACAATGGAAAGTTGCTGAAGTCATTATGGCTTTAAAAGCGGGGAAATGTCCAAATGACAAAAAATCCTATAGGCTCATAACGCTTCTGCTGATAATATCGAAAGTATTCGAGAAATTTCTGCTGACGCAATTACAAAAAACAATTGCAGAAAGACGTTTGATGACGGATCATCAATGCGGTTCTATAACTAATCATTCAACAACAGATCAAGTCTACAGATTAACGCATGAAAAATTGGAATCCTTGATATTTTCAATATTCTTAACGGAAGACATGTTAAGAATATTGAAAATATCAAGGAAACAGACTATTTCGTGTTAGGTGTGGTACTGAATACTCGAGTTTCAAGCAAATTCGAGCTGGTGTATCCCAGGGAAGCGTCCTCGGTCCGACCCTGTTCCTGCTCTACACAAGAGACGTACCTCTAGATGACGAGACACTCGTGGCCACGTTTGCGGACGATACGGCCATCCTGGCAACTGGTGAATCAGTGGAGTCATCAACGAGAAACCTCCAACCACCATTGGACAGACAGATGAGTAGGCTTGGCAAATCGCTCTTAACGAGAACGAGTCAACGCATGTGAATTTTACTTACAGAAGGGTTAACAATTTACCTTTGTTAAAAAATTCTGGACATAGATACCTTATGCAAATGAAGCGAAATATTTAGGGATGACACTAGACGCTAAACTAAGGTGGAAACCACACGTAAAGAAGAAGCGTGACGAGCTCGAGATTAGGCTCAGGGGAATGTATTGGCCTATCGGAAGATTTTCGAAATTAAGCATGTATAACAAACAGCTCTTGTACAGGTGTTAAAGCTGCAGGTGTTAAAGCCGTCCTGGACATACGGTGTACAACTTTGCGGTTGTACCAAGCCGAGCAACATGTCCATGTTGCAGACTTTCTAAAACAAGACACTTAGGGCAATTGTGAATGCTCCATGATATAATAGTAATAGTGATATTCACAGAGATTAAAGAATAGCTACTGTGGGCAAAGAAGAAACAAAATCGAAGATAGTGGTGGGGCAAACTTTTCTGAAAATACGACAAAACCAAACCAACCCGTTTAACCAAAATTTAATATTAGCCTTTGCTTGACCTTTGGCTGCTTTATATGTAAAATATGTATGAAAATGTAGAAGAAAATTTAGGGCCGACTTCAGGAATTCGACGTTATTTTACGGCACTGACTTCCAGCCCAATTTCAAAATTTCAGACCTGTAACTTAAAAAGTAAGTCTTATCTTATCTATCTGAAGATAAGACAATATTTCTTTCAGTTTACGATTAACTATGTATCCTTTAAAAAATATTATAACAATGCAGGAGTACATAAAACATTTCATATCCTGTAATATTTTCCATCTTTAGAACTAGGCTTAAATTTGGGAGCTTAAAATTTTAGTTCAAAAAAAAAAATAGACTAGAAGTCTATTTAAAAAAATAAATATTATACGTACCAGTTTCGTTGTCAATCTTGAAAGGTATACCCGACCATCCATCATTATCGATGAGCTCTTCATTGCTTGCCTGCAACATCAAATTTAAATATTAGTTTTTCCTAATATATTGACTCTATGAGCAATATTATAAATATTTAAAAGTTTGGTCAAGCTTTATGGTTTTTCGACTATTAATGTTTTTCTGGTTGCTTCTTCATGTGAGCAGATATCCTAAAATGGTGCCATAGTGCTGCATGGCTTAAGGATAACTACTAACGAAATTGTTTTCCTATGTTATTTGTTTCTTACCTTGTTTGCTTTAAAAGGTTTGAAGTCCGGCTTTTTACTTATACTTGGCATTATGTTGGGTGCGGTAGTATCATCTAAGGCTTCGGGAACTAAGTTGTACCCGAGATCAATATCCTGTTGATATAATATTTCGGCTAATTTACTATCCTGAAAAAATTAAAAGAAACGATTTGATGAAGAAATTATTGCAGAAATAGATGAAAAAGAAATAAATTTAAAAAAAAAGAACAATAATAAGAAAGTGCTTATCTCTGATTTGATAAGGGCCTTGCATAAATCCTCCATCTTCAAGCCAGAAGACCCTCTGAACTGTACCAACTACAGAGGCATCACTCTTCTTAACATCGCGTACAAGATCTTTTCCGTTTGCCAACAATTTGACAAGTACATGTCAGTGCGGCTTTAGGCCAGAAAAGTCCACCATCGATCAAGTTCTCACACTGCAGAAAATCTTTGAGAAAGCTCTGGAATTCTAAATCGATACCTGCCACCTTTTCATCGATTTCGAGGCCGCGTATGCCAGCATCTAGACAGACGAGCTATAAAGCGCAATATCTAGTTTTGGCATCCCTGCCAAACTCGTTCGTATGTGCAGGATCGGTGGAAAACTCACGCTGCTCCGTCATGGTCGGTAAAGACCTCAACGACCCCTTTGATATCAAAAAAGGATTTAGACAAGATGACGCGCTGTCATGTGACTTCTTTAACATCCTACTTGAGAGAATTGTGCAGAACTTCTACGCCAACACCAGAGGCACAATCTTAAAAAAGTCCGTACAATGACTCGAATGCGCAAACGACATTGACATTATTGGAAGAACATGGGACTTAACCAGCTTATCGGGGCTTAGCAGTCAACGAGGGCAAAACCAAGCACATGCTGTCATCAAGACCAGACACCGATATCTTGGAGAAAACATCACCATCGACAGCTATAATTTTGAGGTAATAAAGGGCCTTTGTTTACCTGGCTTCCGCTATAAATTCGGACAATAACATCAGTGTTGAAATAAAACGAAGGATAGCTCTGGCCAATCGCTGTTTCTTTGGGCTAAGAAGGCAATTGAGTAGCAAAGCCCTCTCTCGAGCAACTAAAATATCCATTCGCTAATTGACTAACGCAATTGATTTAAATATTCAGGAAGACAGTCACATAGATGCTTAGGCTCTCTTGTCTAGAAAAAAGACAGTTTTATAAATGTCTTAGCGCCACGTTTTCTGGGCGAGATCATCTAAGCTTCTAAAGCTTACTTACTCACTTTGGGTGGCGTTACAGTCCGGGCTGGAAGTCCAACTAGCAAGCTTTGCCAGCCAGCTCTGTTTCTAGCTAGTGGCCTCCTGTTTTGCATGCAAAAAGAAGAAAAACTCTGTCTATGCAGACAGGACCAAAAATCACTTACTTACTTATTTACTTCTAGGGCTCCCGACCTATGGAGGATCTTAGCCTCGTTCACAGTAGCCTTCTATCCCCCGCGATATTGGGAACGCTGCTTTCAATTGGTCCTCGAAACGGAGGTTCGGTCTTGTTGGTCGTCTCGTACCTAGGGGCTTGGATTCGAAAACCCTCTTGGCTGAAGCGTTTTTGTCCAACCGCTCGATGTGACAGAGCGAATGTAGTCTTCTTGTTTTGGCTTTTTGAACTACATCCACATCGTGGTACAGCACTCACTGCTCGCGGTTATATCTTCTCCTCCATTCGCCCTCCATGCACCAAGACCATTAAATGCTGCAAAATACTTCCCTCAGAAGAGCAAAGTATAATTTCTCGTTCTCTGCTTATTCGGCGTCGCATCATACACTTTGTCACTCTTGAGAAGAGTTTTGAACTCATTTGTTTTGCCAAACCGAAATAGCAGCAATTACCTAGGGTTATCTTTCGACGAATCTGCACTAAGGTGTCGGTTGTTGAGTTGATGCTAACTCTAAGGTAGATGTGTAGTTAGTAGTAAATTACTTTATTTAATAACAAGATATGTTACAAAAATATATTTCTAAGGCTGAATTGGTTTGGCCTAAAGCCGTCTACCAGATTGACAATTGTTAGATAATATTTGGCTAAATACAATCTAGCAACCTATACATGTGATTTAAAAGTCTCCTTCTATTATACGTTTTCTGTAATGAAGTGCGTTCATGGTGTAGTTGTACAAAAGGTCCCATCCCAGCATTTTCATCTAAAGTGTTCGAACCAAAATAACGTTTCCGGATTACCCGAAGAATTGGACAAACTGCCAGAAAGTGAAGTACGTCTTCTCTTGCTCCCTTATTACAAATACGTTATTGCACAAAATAGGTAATTCTGGACGGTGTAGGTAGGGTAGATGAACTCCTTAACTACCTCGAAGTTGCTTCTACCATTTATGACGGTTTATTCCGAGTGGCGGACGCATGTTTCTTTGTTTGTTGGTAACATAAACTTCGTCAACTATCCTCTTTTTCTTCCAGACAAACCAACTGCGCTTGTTCTTAAATCGACCTCAAAGCCTCTATCCCGGCACGACTGGGGCGGTGAATTGAAGAAAGTGATAATGCTGTCCGTGTTGACTTTTGCCCTGCGCACATTTTTTCCAGAACAAGATTGAAGAATGCACATTACAATGCATCTCTATGCCGGAATCCGTTGCATGTGTGGAACAGTTCCAAAGAGAACTGCTAGTTCCTCGCGTATTTTTTGATGTTACACGCCAAAGTTTCATCAGTTTAACCGGAATGCTGTCATATGCCGCTTTAAAGTCGATGAAAATACTGTGAAGATCTGGTTTATGGCCGATCTGCCGGGCAAGAAGCCACAGTTTTTTCCTTTCTTGTTTCCTTGCTCTACTCTTTCTACATGTTGCCCATTAAGCAACTGCTGGAAATGCTGCTTCAACACTTCAATTATTACCTGTGCTTTGGTGACTAGGCTTTCATCGCTATTTCGAAGAGTCTGCGTCCCGGTTCTTCCTAAAGCCAGCAGCCAGCGTTTTGGCCGTTTTATAAAACATTCTGGTCTTATTTCGATCGCTAGCCTTTTTGATCTTCTTGAGCTGCGAGATTGCGTGGGGCGTCTTCTTTCTACGCAGTAACCTTTTCTCCTCCTCTCTCTTGGCCTGATATCCGTAATACGCTGCTTTTGTTTTTCGTTGTAACAGGCTTACATATGCATCTTCTGCCATTTTTTTCCCTGTTCATTCCTTTAGGGGTGACTGAAACCCTTTTTTAACTTAGCCTTTTAAAAACTACGCTTTTGATGGTATTTCGGTGCGGGCTGCACTACTTTTTGACGTCATGGGTGAATACAAAGCGGAAGGTCTCTCGCACATGCGTTCTCTGTAGGCTTTACGGCTACTCCAGGAGGTGTACTGAGGCGTCTAACATCGAGTTTCTTTTTCTTGGCAGTTCGCAGCTTCGTCCCGTTGGATTTAATTTAATGTTTAACATTTTTTAAAACACAGAATTTTCAATAATTTTTTTACAAATAGAGAAAAATTAGGGACTTCTGCTCGGTACTCTGTGTGTTTCCCATTATTTCATCGAAAAAAGTCTGCATCATTTAAAGGCATATACTTTAACCTTGCATTAAAAGATTTGATTTTTCCTGTTGGCAAATCATATTTAAGTGGCATTTTTTTTAAATTAGGCAATTGAAAATCCATTTTCTTTTTTCTTTAAGTTTTTTGAACACTTTAAGTCTTAAAAGACACCTCTGTTTGTCTTAGTTGAAGCTGTAATGATTTGAAAGCCTTTTAACACTTAGAAGCATTCTTAAAATTCAGTGGCTGTATTTGTAAATAAAAAACTTCTGTTTATTAATGTTTCTTTAACAGAATACGATTTAAAGATAATGGTGAATAAAAATCTCGAGTGCGTAGAACGTGTTCTATACCTTGACTTGAATCGTATTTAGAATGTCCTGGAGTTTAATATTTCAGATTTATTCGCTGGATGTCAGGATGGTGTCTTAAGATATTCATAAGTATAAAGGCGACCTTCCTATTTCGTGCATGAATCACATTAGTGAATCACTTCGGTAGTACCTGCACAAGCTTCTGTTATCTGGTTTAAAATTTTTAGTAAAGCGCTGCCAATGTAATTTCCCGATCTTCCCATGCCGCTTTCGTCCCACAAATTTAAGTAGATCTTGTTATTGAGTGAAAAAAGTCCCGTTAGATTATAAAAACACAACTTTGAGTGGCAAGAATTGGGCTTACGTTAACTTTTGGAGATGTTAGAATGCAAAGATACTCGCACATTTTGCATGTCAAAGCAAAGAACTGGATTTAAACCGCCTCTATCCACTTGTTTTTGCTTGTGTGTTGCGTGCCTCCTGTTTTTCCTAAAAGTGGTCTTTTTTCTGACTGGAGGGGATTGCGGGTTGGGTTGGGTACACGTGTTTCGCCCGGCAGGGATAAATTTACCGGAAGTTCTGAACACAAATTGTTTTTTTTTCTTTTCTTTTTCTTCAAAACCTAGCTTATAACAAGAGCTTTCAAAAATCGCTTTCCGATATAAAGCTAGTACCCCATAACCAGTAGTTATTATTCGAATAGCTAAAGTTATTCGAACAAAAAAGTATTGTGTTAACGGACAATACTTTTTTGTTCGAATAACTTTAGCAGAAACCAATATGTATCTTCCGACTGGACGCATACGATTTACCTATTGCACGAAGTTTCTTTCTAACGTTTGCTTCCCCGTTCTCACAGGCCCGCGACTGTCTCCTTGCATACTTTTTTGGCTGAATAACATCTACATAGCTCCACATCATCTTGATCCATTGGCCTAGGATCGTCCTCGACCATTGGTGTAGGATTGCCTTCGTTCATTGCTGTAGGATCCTTCTCCTTCGATATAATCACTTCTTAACACATTGTCTAAGTTACTAGAACTTTCTGGTACTCTCGCATTCTCCTATGAAGTCATCGAAATTCTTCGAAATGTGTTCGGCCCTGTCTGTAGTTCTTAAGTCCATTATTTTTTAGTTTGGTGTCGACACCGAACTCGGATTTTCGCCACCGTCGCATTTGCGGTGGAGGCTGGGTGTAGCTTTGATTGTGTATGTGAAGTGACGTTTCCACTCAATTTTTATTTGTTATTTATTACAACGCGACTTTAATTGTATGAAATCGATAAGAAGTTACTAAATATCACACGCTCAAGCTAACAAAATTAATTTTATGTTAGAAGTATACAAAAAACCGACGCCAACAAAATCACGCTACGAAATGCAAAAAAAAGTATACACAAAATGAAGTCAAAGCTGAAGCAATTTGACACTTAACGTGATGACTGCACCGGTTCAGTAATTGTCGTTCTGTTCATAATAAAACCGAGTGTACACCACGCTGGAATTGCCACACTGACTATTATTTGACACCTCAGTGTGGCAGTTCGGTGTTCAAAAGAATACGCCATAAGGGCATGCTTTGTGCACCAAAAACTGCCCACTGACTTTAGATTTTTTATGTCTCTAAAGTCGATAAAAACGTTCTTTAACATTCGAAACTTCGCATAAAAAGGACTCAAAAAAAAGAAACAGCAAAAGTTGTTCAAAAGTAAACATTTCACGAGTTGCTATAGCTAACACCTGAGTGTCCACCTAAATGTCATCTGCTGTTGTCCAACTCAATTGCCACCGCTATGACACTTTTCATAATTCTGCCCAAAGAAATTTCTTGGGCTAAATTTCCAAGGGAGGGGAAATTTCAAACTCTCATTTCTGGTCTCTCTCCTGTCCAAAGCTACACAAATACCGTGCGCGGGAACAGGATTTATGTTTAGGAACACAAAATTTTCAAAGTCAATAGAGTTTATTTCGACAGTGACAGTTTGCCAAGAGAGGGGAAATTTTCTCTTCTTTTTTTGAGAAAAAATCATTTTGTAGGGATGACAAACGTCAAAGTCAATGTGTTTTGTATGTGAATCGCGCGGTTTGCCAGTTGCATCGAGATGATACTTTTTGGCCTCCTCAACCAGTTCAAGTTCCGTACTTAAAGAAGATAATAAGCTTTATCACTGGGTAAAATTGGTAAAATGCTTAAATGGTTAACCAGACAATCCGTTCCCTAAACTACCCGGAAACTGGTCTGGTACCAATTTGCCCTCATCTCTCCACCCTTGCGGGAACACTGGTATATACCCCCCCTGGTACGGGCTCATGCTGCTTCGGTTACCCCTACCTCTCCTATTCTACCAAGGTTAATTCTGACTTGAATCGTATACACTTAAGATAGTTAGTTACAGCAGCGTTTTGTCAAAGAATTCTCCTACAGCAAGGGTTCATGCCGAAATCAGTTACCTCTGTACTCTCCCCTCCTTGAGGCTTCTATTCCCTATTCTTATTTGACGGGTAAGGGTATGCAATTATAGTCGGCTGTCTCTACCTTAAGGAATACTCCTCATTGGTCTCCCATTACCTTGTGGACGCGGGTTCATGCCGAAAACGGTTACTGACCTCCCGATTTTCCCTCACATTCATACCAACCGTACTTTTTCATCCTCAGGGAAAATTTGTATATGGGGTCCAGTTAGTCCCTCATTGATCCCAAAAACTCTGCTGACAGTGGTTCGCACAGCAACGGCTACCCCGAGCTTTCATTACCCGTTTCAGATAAGTCCCCAACCAATCAACCATCGGAATATTTAGGGCATCGGGCTGGGAGCTCCGAGATGGGTCTTTGTTCCCCCCTAAACTGCATTCTTGAATTTTATTTAACCTTCCTTTAGGTTTCACTTTTGGAGTTGGGCTACGGGCTGATGTTCGGGGTATAGGCTTAGTTGTAAGATTCAAGTTTAAAACCTAAAGCCAAAGTTCAGAATACTAGAAGCGGAATCGTTCAGAATCCCGAAACGTAAATTGATGTTAAAAAAAAAAATCAAGGGGCTACGTATTTCGCTGTTAAATTTATTGTTTTTATCTCAATCCGATTATTTCCACTACATTTACAAATTGGGTGAACTTTTACGTATTCAGTTGTTATTTAGAATATTTTATTTTATTGCATAAAGTAATTTATATTAAAAATCTAATATAAGTAACAAACTCTAAACTAACATTTACATTATAAAAGTTTAATTTTTTTATGTAATAAATGCTCTTAAAATGCTCTTTCATTGGCAATGTCTAGTTACATATTTTCAATATAATATATTAAAATATATTATATATTAAATATATATTTTATGTATATATATATCAACATATTTACAATATATATTCCATGCAATTGTTGCATATTATTGTCTCATTGTATTTTAAATTAATTCCTTGGACTCATACCAATCAGAAAGGTAAGCACGTCGTCGTACTAAGAGCTTAGACTAAATTTTATTTGAAGCTTCGGATTAAGTTTTCTTTCGGAACACTTTTCTCGTTCGGCCTCGAAATTCATTCGTCGCCCATTCACAAACAATAAATGTCCATCGATGAAGAGCTTATCAACCAGCAGCGCAGGTTTGTCTAAGATCTAACCCTTTTTCTTGACTAACGCAGCAGGCTTTGGTGGATTTCCGGAAAAGGTTTCTAAATTAAGAAAAAAAACGGTCTGTATTTCTATTTAAAACTGAAAACCATGCACTTCAGGAGTGGACAAGGGCAATGGATAAGGGCATGAAACGGGTCACATAAACGCAAGCGTATAAACAAAATAACTACAGTAACCATATGTTATAATTATTAATACGTAAGGTTTTGACCATTCAGGGTGAAACTTTAAAATAACAATTAAAACAAGTACATATATGTACATAAGATATTAAAAAACGATTAATTAAACTGTTCCTGCAACACGAGCACTCTTCGCTCCCTTTTTCCACACAAAACGTGTTAAATTTCATAAAAATATCCCAGCATTCTGCACTTACAAATCATTTTTTTAAACCAAACCTTGTGTATCACAAAGTGGCAGCCACGTTGAAAAGTTAAGCTAAAGAGCCAACGGACAAACAGGTCTTCTTCAACTTCTTCTTTTTTTTCTTTTAGGGGGTAACCGCATAGCTTTCATTGCATAGCATCATCGAACAAATCAGTGGAGCAATGTCTTCGGTTTTCTGACAAGTTATTCATAGCAATCATTGAAAATTTCTGTCAGTGTTAACAAACAGCTACAGGCATTTGATTTGAGGTTGGAGTTGATCAGAGAAAGGAAAACTGACAGTTGAGAATCGCAATGGAATGGAATGCTTTTCAGTGGAACGATTTTGTCGCAAAAACACAAGTCAAAATCAGCTGGTCCTTGAAATCGATTTCTGTCAGTGAAATAGTAAAAGCGAGTTTACATAAAAGCTTTAACACAATTCGTGTATTTTTGTTACGGAAAAAAATCTTCAACTCATAACTTCATTTTGATACCAATAACAGCCAACATTGCTTGCTCACACGTCTTAAAACATGAAAACAAATTTTTCAATGATGCAATCCGATGATAGCTATGATTAGACCCTTAGGCGCGAGGTTATGGTCTAAAGTTATGGATCATTTAGTCGGATTGTGGAGTACACGGCCAAGCCGGTCAGGCTACACAGATAAATTATCAGTTTTACATATCAATCAATCAATCATTTTTGGTGACCGCTTATCCCTAGAAGGGTTGTGTAGCGAGGACGGCTAAATGGTCCTTCCATCGTTCCCGATCCTCCGCCACCAGCTCAAGAGACACAGGTGGGCGATGCGTCCGCTTCTCGGCTAACATGACCTGTCTAGGAAGTCTATCGGGGGGCATGCGAACAACGTGCCCAAACCATCGAAGAATTGATGTTTCACTCGAATAAGTAGCTACTCAACATTAAGATTCCTACGAATACTGACGTTTCTCACTCTATTCCTAAGAGTAACACCAGCAATGCACCTCAGAAATCTCATTTCGGCATCATTCTTTCGGTCTTTACCCAAATTACATGACCATAGATGAGGTTTGGAACGAACACTGAACTAAAAACTGAGATCTTTGCATTCACTCCAAGTTCAGCTTTCCTGATGACCGGCTGGCGCAATTCCTTTACTATTGCTCCAGCTTGGCCAATCCTATAGAATAACTTAATATCACTCTTTCCATCTCTCGTGAAAAAGACCCAGAGATGCTTAAACTTCTCTACCTGTACTCTATTTATGTGCAGGGTACATTACACAGGAGTTCGGCAAACAACCATCACTTCGGATTTGTTTAAGTGTAACTTCATCCCAGCCGCACCACAGATGGCTGCAAACCCATAGCTGCAAGTTCCTCCTCAATGCCAGGACAGCTAAATCATCTATCCTACCGCCACTCAATTCGAAATATTCCCCACCAAGACTGCGTTTCCCCACCAAGTTTTACAGATATCTCTAAATTATGCTTTGGTTATTAAGAAGAACCATTGAGCTTTCATAATAAAACCGACTTTGTACAAAATACTGAAAAGTTTTTTATAAATGAGGAATCAAAAATATATGCCCGTTTTCAACGTGTTTAAGGTCTAAACATTTTAATTACTTGCAAAAAGCCGATATTGAGTCAATATATAAAGCAACCGCAGCTTCATCAAAGGCTTAAATCAATTTTTAGTAAAACCGTTATTAAACTACGGTTTGGACGTAATTTCGAAAAAAAAATCGTGAAAAAAATTTTGTCCCAAATGATTTCAAAAAAATCACACACATCGAGAATTGTTTGTAATGTTCGGGGAAACTATAGAATTTTTATGAATTTAGCAGATACTTTAGCTCGAAAACTGCAAAAACTTTTCAAAAGTTATTTTTAAAAATTTTCTGGTATCTTAACGGAAGTACAGTTTAAAATGAAATTTGGTTTGTACATAAAACGTATGAGGAGAATTCTAAAATTTTTAAGATCTTTCAAAAATGACGTTTTTAACTTTAAATTTTCTATGACGGTTTTAAAAGAAAATTAAAAAGCCCGTATTTATTACCGATATTTAAGAAGCCTGTGCCCCGAGCGTTGGGGAAAGATAACCGTTGCTAGTTTCGTCTAGTAGATTTTAGAATTCTCTTTTTACGTTTTATGTACAAACCAAATTTCATTTTAAACGGGTTTTCTGTTAAGATACCAGAATATTTTGAAAAATAATTTTTGAAATGTTTTTGAATTTTTCGAGCTAAATTTCAGAAACTGCTGCTTTTACAAAAATATCTATAGTTCTCCCGATAATTACAAATAATTCTCGATGCGTGTGATTAGACAAAATTATCAAAACGAAAAGTATGTACATATATGAAAAAAATAGCCGTTTTATGGTTTTCTCGGTATGAAGCTCTCTGTGTATGTCTTCATACCGAGAAAACCATAAAACGGCTATTTTTTTCATATCCGTCCGTCGGCTTTTGTTGAAGTTAAGCTCATCTTTATTCTTCTGTTTTGTGTAAAATTCTATAATTTTCTGAGAATTTTTGCCTGAAATATTTCAGATTCTATTGTATACTTTTTTCGTAGTTTGAAGTCTACGAAGTTCTTAAATTGGATGATTTTCAAGTTTCTAAAAAAAGAGTAACTAAAAAAAAAAGAATGGCAAAAAATGTTTCTTTACACTTTTATTTATATTTATTTCTAAAAAAACTGTTATAAGTTTATTGTTTTTTTTAAGATTAATGTGTTGTACGCTTTTCACGAGACAGAATCTAGATTCAGAGTAAAAAAGTCCCAAATCTAATTAAAATCTATTAGATTTCTAATACATTTGTAGAATTCAGAATCTTGGTCAGAATCTAGATTCCCACAAAATCGAATACAAATGTAATAGATTGTATTCGATTTTGTGGTTATCATAGGAAAATAAAAGCAAACACGACATGACAGCCGATGAAGTTTATTTATAAATTAAAAAGGCGGAATATTTTCGTTTTTTTTATACTATTTAATTGTGCGGTTATTTTCATGTATTGGATCTTAAAAGATGGACTACTCCCGTAATTTATGTCAATTATTTACGCATTATTCTTTCGGAAATAGAGGGGGACAGAAACGTTCCCGTGGCAATTTATTACCATTTTCAAAATTCCATAACTAATTCCATAAAATAGGGATTTCGAAAGAAATTTCAACTACCGTTAGAATTTTTTTTCAATTTTACAACCATCTGCGATTCTGTTGGTTACTTTTCTTAAATTCTGCGAACACGAATTTCCCATAAAACGGTGAAACATTATCAGCCGTATTTATTAGATTTCCTTAAAATGGTTTTCAGAGACTTTTTAGTTAAGATTGCTTAAATATTTAAATTGTCCTTAAGCAACGTTGCTTAAATTTCTATTTATAATCAATTTCGCATTGAAGCTTAACTAATCGATATTTGTGCCAAATAGCGTAATAGAAAAAGCAAATCTAGTACATATAATACTAAAAACTATTGCATTTTCTGGACATCATCAGCTGTTGACAGTGACAAATAATGTTTTTTGTTATTTATTTATTTTTCAAAGGTACATTTTTAACGCCGGGGAACTGTGCCTATAATTGCTGTTTTAACAATTAAATTTTGCTAATAAACCTAAAAATCTAAATTAACCCATGCCTTCGTATCCAATTTTATCTCAAAATTTCAGGAAATTGCCAACATTTTACAAATAGAGGCCTTTAATTAAAGACATTTAATTGGGTTTCCTGACAGTTATGAATGAAATCACGAATCTAGTAACTTTGACTGCCCCTAACATCGCCTCTTTCACCGATCAGAATATCAAAACAAGTATGAGGATAGGACTAGGACACACGGCATTAACACACTAGCACGTTCAGAGAAAAGCACGTCAAATAAATCCTTTTCCAACGATCATTTCCGAAAACATTTATACAACAAAAACATCGTCAAAGTTTATAATCTAAAATTAATTATTGTTTTGATTTGCAAAGCAACGCTACTATGATAAAACCGACATTTTCTGACAATTAAACATTTTAAAATGGATTTAAGTAAACTTTAAACGCGGTTTTTGGCGTTTAAGTCAAGCGATCACTAAGCAACGTTGCTTAAACATGAAAATTGATTATAAATACCGATACTGTACTTAAATGCTACTTAGAGAAATTTTAGACTTAAGCAGTATTTAAAATTTGTTTATAAATTAGGCTGTATGTTTTTTACTTCGTTTGTTTAAATGTGCTCAAAAAATGTCGGCAACTTTAAAAAGTTTTTGATGAATTAGGTTGCCTTGTAAACGTTACATATACTTTAACCAAATTTAAACAATATCGTCATAGCCGTTAAGATAATAAAAACTTCTGACAAATCGTTTTCGGAAATGCTTTTATACGGTTTTCACACCGAGCCAGAATCTAGATTCAGAATTTATTATCATCAAGAGCTGATTAATTATTAGCTTATGAAATATCTTGAATCACGAAAACTCCTTTATGACCGGCTATACGGTTTTCGTAGCAAAAGGTCCACTGGTGATTTGATGGCATATCTCACTGAAAAGTGGAACCATTCCTTGCATATTCATGGTGAAAGCAAGATTGTTGCGCTTGATATTTCAAAAGCATTTGACAGAGTTTGGCATCAAGCTCTTTTGTCGAAAATGCGTGCATTTGGAATCGACGAATCTCTTATTTAATGGATTAGTAATTACCTTTCGGACCGTTCAATTCAAGTTGTTTTGGATGGGTTCAAGTCTGCAATTCACAAAATAAACGCTGGAGTTCCCCAGGGCTCTGTTTTGTCTCCGACTCTCTTTTTAATCTTCATAAATGATCTTTTGTCTGCTACTACTAATCCAATTCATTCCTTTGCCGATGACAGCAACCTCAGTTTTTCATATTCGTTCTCAGCTCCTCGTCCCTGCTCTTCGGACGTTGAACTGGAACGGCAGCGTATGTCGAACTCATTAAACTCTGCCCTTAACAGCATTGTATCATGGGAATCTCAAAATAGAGTAGAGTTGAAGGCTTTTAAAACTCAATGCTGTCTTCTGTCATTGAAGTAAAACCGAAACAACCAGCCATTGTCCATGAATGGCACTTCCATCGACGAAACCGAAACGCTTTCCATTCTCGGTATGTGTGTCAATAACAACCTTAGTTAGAATGACCACATATTCGACGTCGCCAAGAAAGCTGCGAAATGCCTAGGTTTCCTTAAAAGATGCAAGAAATATTTCACCCCTTCTGATTTGGCTATTTTATATAAGGCCTATATCCGCCCTAAAATGGAATATAACTCCCATGTCTGGGATGGTGCTCCTAAAACAACACTGCACCTGCTCGATAGGATCCAGAAACGCGCGATAAAACTTATAGGTGACAGAAATATTGCAAAGTCTATCGACTCACTCGAACATCGACGTCATGTCTCTTGCTTGTCACTTTTTTTACTGTTTTTTTTACAAACAGTGTTCCAACGAAATAGCCATTTGCATTCCACCCCTCAAATTATTCAACCGTGATACTCGCCAACGATCGAATGCTCATCAGTTCACCCTTGAGCCGACTTTCGGGCGTACTGTAAAGTTTAGAGGTTCTTTCATAAGCCGTACAACGCGAATGTGGAATGTCCTACCACGACAACTCTTTCCTACGCAATACAACCCACAACTGTTCAAAACAAGAATGCACCGGTACCTCTCATCCCTTTCCCCTTCTTCTAATCCTTTCCGCTCGTGAGATGCTAAACATTAAAAGGGTAGCCAATCCCTTGTTCGCGAGTACATTATATAAAAAAAAAATAAAAAAAGAGTAAAAAAGTCCCAAATCTAATTAAAATCTATTAGATTTCCCATACATTTGTAGAATTCAGAATCTAGATCAGAATCTAGATTCCCACGAAATCGAATACAAATGTAATAGATTGTATTCGATTTTGTGGGAATCATAGGAAAATAAAAGCAAACACACTTTTTTTAATTCAATCAAAAGAAGACATGACAGCCGATGAAGTTTTTTCATAAAATAAAAAGGAGAAATATTTTCGTTTATTTATACTTTTTAATTGTGCGGTCATTTTCATGTATTCCCAGTGCTTCTTTAGTTATCCACAATTGTTTTTTACTTATTTGAAGCTGTTTAACTTGTGACAAGAGTGAAAAATGGGACAGTTGGTGTTCAACGTTTTGAAAAGTCAACAAAATCTAGATTATTTTCGCAGTGTTCACACCAAAATCTTCGGTGTGAAAACTGTATTAGGTTATTGAGTCAAATCTTTCAAGTTTTTGAATATTTGAGGAGTTCAATAGTTTTGTATAAAATTTCCGTTAAAACCCGTTTGACATTTTTTTTCAGCTTTTTTAACAACTTTAAATTCGCCTAAAATAAGAATAGTAGACTTATATATAAAATTATAACAGTACCTACCTTCCTGCCTTAAAATTAACAACAGAATATTTTTAAGAATTCAAATTCCGGCTTTTAAGGCTTTCGCGGTTGTTTGATAACATTTTGAATAATTTTCGGATAAGCCGCGTTTTTAATTTTTATGAGAACAATTCTGAACTCACCCCGAACGTTTCGCTTCGATTTGCATCGAGCATGGTCACCGGGAAACTCGAACGTAATACGAAGCGAAACGTTCGGGTGAGCTCAGAATTGTTCTCATAAAAATTTAAATGATGATGATTTTTAAGTATTTTCCAGTGCTTGTTGAGTTCTCTACTGTTTATACCTGACCCAGGGTATTTAATTTTATTGCATAGTTTGAAACACAGTGAAATAATCACCGTAGTCCCCTAAGACCTTTTAGAGATGTAATCGAGACCGACAGGTGAATCGGTTAGGCTAGGTCCGTCCGTCCGTCCGTTTGCCCGTATGTGTAAAGTTTTTAGGTCCTTAAAATTGAGCTAGGACGCTCAAGCTTGGAGTGTATTTTGCTTCCTATTTTGCACAGACAAAGTGTGAAAATTGGTTAAATCCGCCGACGGCCACGCCCACTACAGGCTTCAATGTAAGACAACCTCTATTTCAAATTTTCTTTCAAAATGCCTTTTGGTCAAGTTAGACAAGGCGTAGGAACTCAAATTTTAGTAAAGAGCAATAATGGCCCAAAAACTCCAAGAAGGCCAAAATTGGACCGCCCACAATATCGACCATTCCCTATTTTAACATGTTAGATCTTTAAAACCCCGATTTCTCGGAGAGTTCACTGCTAATCGAAAAAAAATGTATAACAAATATTAAAAGTATGTATTACTATTTGCTAAGTTTGGTTTATACAAAGTTTTGAGCTCCGCCCACTTTTAGGGGGCGTATTCAGGAAAAAACAGTTTTAACGCATTTTGTAATGATTCTAACGGAATTATAAAATTGGGCTGGCGTACAAATTGCCGAAACGTCAACGAAATCTACATTATTTTCTCAGTCTTATCTTGACAACAGACTATTTCGATTGAGATACGGGAGCGAATACTCAGAATTTAAAAAAAATACAAGCCGGCGTTCCACAAGGTAGAGTCCTCGGTCCAACACAGTTTTTACTTTTTACAAGAGATGTACCTCAAATAGAGACCTCGACTGTAGCCACGTTCGCTGACGACACGGCTATCCTCGCTACGGATAAGACAGTCAAACTATCAACGGGAAAACTCCAACGCGCTTTGAATAAAATAAGCGAATGGACAAAGGCCTGGCGAATCCTCCTAAATGAGACAAAATCAACGCATGTAAATTTTACTTACAAGAGGGTAATCAACTTACCTCTATTTAAAAACTCGGTACAAATTCCGTACGCAAACGAGGCGAAATATTTAGGCATGACCCTAGACGCAAAACTTAAGTGGAAGCCACAAGTTAAAAAGAAACGCGATGAACTTGAAATCAAGCTACGAGAACTGAATTGGCTTATCGGACGTTATTCGAAACTAAGCGTATATAACAAACTGCTATTGTATAAGCAAGTGCTAAAACCATTTGGATCTACGGTATACAACTTTGGGGTTGTACCAAACAAAGCAACATATCTATTTTAGAAACTTTTCAGAATAAGACACTAAGAGTAATCGTAAATGCTCCATGGTATATAAGAAATAGCGATTTACATCGAGATCTAGACATCGCAACCGTGACCGACGAAGTAAGAAACTTTGCTCGCAAACTTCACACTCGTCTTCACGGCCATTGCAACCACGAAATAATCCGAACTCTGGATCAGACAAATCTTGCACGCCGACTACAACGAACAAGACCGTTGGATCTAGCGTCGTAAGAGGAAACCGCGCATAATGACGGTATTGCAGGTGCTTTCCTTGGAAGGCAGCCTGCCAAACGCGAAACTTTGTCGTAGTCTTACAAAGATTGGGAGGTTTTTTTAGTGAGTAAGAATCTCACACTACTATAAGCACGCGCGTTCGATTCTCATAGTGCCTATAAAGGTTTTTACCTACCCACGAAAAAAAAAAAAATTATTTTCTCAGTGTGCAAGCCTCAATTCGATTTTGAAATTGAATTGCTCAGAATCTAGATTCTGGGCTCGGTGTGAAAAGGGTGTTAACATTTGTTTTCAGTTTGTTTTTGCATTGAAAAATAAAGAAAATAGTAAAAACAATACTGTAGATAAGATTTGTAACAGATTTTTTACTTTTCAGTAAATAAATATGTTTATTTATTTATTACCAAAATTTTAAGAAAAGCGACCTGGTGCAGACCCATTTTTGGACAAGAAAAATAGAGCTTAAATTCAGCCTTATCTTAACAGATCTTTTGGATGCAGTAAAATAACGATCTATTACATCATACCCAAGAATCATACCATAGATCAAACGCACAGGCGGTAGATTTTAAACATTGATATTGTGAACTTGATATTAGCTTAGAAGGGAAAGGCGATTGGTATCATCATAACTTTCTTGCGAACTTACCAAAATTATCGAATCAATCACGATTGACAAAGCGTTAGTATGCTTTGCAGATAAGATATTCGCACTCATAATGTGTTCGCACCGAAAGTGTAACACAGCTCCCGTAAATCTACATGTTTTTATAAGATTGTCCTGGACAGAAGTTTAGACCGCGATTTGCAGCGCAGCAAATTCTGAAAACAAACCATCTGCACAAAGCTAGCACAAATACCGGTACAAGCTCTGTTGGACATGCTCGAATACTATAATAATCAATTTATAATCATAGAGTGCCATTTATGTATGCAAGGTTGTGTCTACATGTTATAAGAAGTGCGCTCTCTGTGTGTGATCATTTTTTACCTGGAGTTCTACGATTTACGACCTCACAAGTTTACATAGAAGAATACTGTCATAATTAAGTTTACCTTTATGCCTTGCAAGGCTCTCACTTTTTCCACTTCTTCATTAATCTCCAGTTGAGTATTAGAAGACCATTTCGCCTGTGAATCGATTGCAGACAGCGTAAAGCCCAAGTCCACATCTTGTTTGTATAAGACGTCAGCCATTGCGTATTCCTAGGAAAAAAAGCAAATTTTTCATTGAAATGTTTATCAGTTCTTATTTAAATATTTCATATTTTTATTATACCTAGTGCTAGCAGAAAAGTATGAGCTCTGATCGGGTGTAAAATAAAATATAGTTTGTGCCAAAAGCTGCGCAAATAAAATATCAGCATTAGATTAGATATAACAAAGCACATTTTAACCAAGTACTTTTTTATACCCCAGCCCATGGAGTGTACCTAATTAAGTTTACCACGTTGTTTATAAGATGGTGAAATATTGACTGCAGATACTCAAGGCGTTTGGACTATTGGACATTGTGGCCCATCCGTTTGTTTATTGGTTGTCTTGTCTGTGCTTCTAGGCTTTAGGTTTTGAGCAAGGGGCTTGAAAATCATTTTCCAATTTTGTTAAATTGGCAAAGTATGGGAAACCTGCACAATAGGGCAGAACCGCTTTTGTTCTATGTTTCATGAAATGAAAAATGTATCTAATAAACAAAATTTTGAAACAGGCATGTAGTTAAATACACAATAGGTAGGTAGATAATATGTCAGTGTATTTTCAATTATTCAATGAAGATGTCAAAAAGTCACGGCTATTTTGTGGTTTTTACACAACATTTTACAACATGCTATCATTTCTGATGGAAAAGTCCTCGCTAGCATCCAGAAAAGGTCGGGTCGAATGGGGCATAATCGCATAGGGGTGCAAAAAAATACCCAACATAGTCATAGATAAAAAAAAAGTGTCTGGAGAAGGTGCCCTCAATTCCCTCATAGGGGTTAACCCCTTCTTTCAAGCAAATTTCTAGAGTAGGGGAGACCGAGGTAAGTTGACATAGACATAGAGGTGAGCTTATGCATTGCACATATCCCGCAAAATATTATTATTGCCATCGATCTGGCAACAATGCAGTCCACCCTCAAATTTAATTACTTTTCAGTTCATGTCTATCTTCTCGTGTTGTGTTCGGTTGTGCAGCCGTGTTGCTCAGACAAAAAAGAAACCAACGAAAAGTAAGTTCTCTGTGCAGTTTGTTATAAGTAATAATTAATAAATTGATGTGCGAAACATTTATTATTATAGTGAATTTCGGTTGGTTTCCATTCAGGCAGAAAACATGAACAAATAATAACGCCGATTTGTAAAAAAAGTCACTAGTAAAGTGCTTAAGCCCGTATGATACTTCTTTATTTCATTTTTTCCCGCATCAAATCGACCAATGTGTCAGCCTGATAAGAGAAAAGGAAAGATAGATTTTGCCAGACAAAGGCACATATAGTTAAATTGAAAATTTTTTTAACCTGTCAAAAGTTGTGTATTTACAGTAACAAAAAAGCAGTGGAAGGAATGTGCACTTTTTATTTGCTGTCCATTAAAAACTATTACTTCGGGTGTGGGTTAATTTTAAATAAATTTAATTGATTGTCAAAAATCCAGAGTTGCTGGTGGCCTGCATGATCGCAGATGCGAAACAACTGTGGACGTAGATTGCTGATAAATGCTTATTCAAAAGCAGCGTAATACAGTTTTCACACCGAGCCAGAATCTAGATTCAGAGAAAAAAAGTCCTGAAAAATCGAATACAAATGTACTAGATTTGTATTCGATTTTGTGGGAATTATCCATTGTGAATGAATTGCCGATGACAAAACAGCTGATGATGTTTGCTTACAGAAAAAAATGCAAGAAATATTTTAATTTCTTTAATACAATTTAGTAGTGAGATGATTTTTAATCGTTTTTCAGTGCTTGTTGAGTTATCTACAATTGTTTTTGTACTTATTTGAGCCATTTTAACATTAAACTTGTTAAAAACTGTGACAAATTGGACGGCTGGTGTTCAATTAAGTGAAACGTCAACGAAATCTCCATAATTTTCGCAGTGTAAAAGCCTCTATTCGATTTGGAAATCGAATTGCTCAGAATCTAGATTCGGTGGGCTCGGTGTGAAAAGGGTTTAAGGGACACGTAAATTTGGGTTCCATTCAAAAAATCTTCCAGCATAAGCTGAGTGTAGCTTCTCTGTTGACAGGTCTCAGTTTTTCACTTAATTTGAATGAAAGAAATAATAAAACCATATTGCATTTCATATTGCATAATGCGATACAAAACATATTCATCTTTTTACCTTTGCTTTCAAAGCATAAACAAACTGTGATGAAGGCTAAAAAAAAAACATTTTGTCACACCAGTGTTCTAGAAGGCATTTTATAGAAAAAATTCCATATAGCAAATTTCCTATTTTCTTCTTCCACTTTTCAATTCTTATTTCCCGCACCAAAAAGAAACATTTTCTATTAAATTTGTGCTAAAACTGTTTTGAATATTATTTTTTAAAACGAATAGTAGTCTAGTCGAAAAAAAACAGAAGTATTTTTTTCGCTGGTTCTATATGGATTTCGGGATGCTGTATCCGATTTTCAACTTTGCTACTTCCCACGGTCATGGCTTCACCTCGAAAATCGCAAAAAAGTCTAAGTTTTTTTAGTTTTTTGCCAAAAAGTCACAAACATGTCCAGGGGTGGAATCGGCTAAGGTGATCTATGATAAGTGATGTCACAAATCACAAAAATTCGTCTGTGTAAACTGTGATCATCACAATTTTCTTGTGACAGCTTTCGATCAATCACCGTCAAAAACAGCTGGTCACCAGTTTTCAAACTTTCTGGTTAGTAAGTGTTTTTGCCTACTCTTAGTGTTGAGTATTACCACAAATTACTGAATAACTAGATATTCAACTTGCGTCCCTCTTACCCTCCAACACCCATTTGTTTACGTTTTTTATAAAGCCTTTACAGCTTTTTTAAAGCTTTAAATTTCCATGTCGGTTAATACGTGTAAGAAGATACAACAAGAATTTACCTTACGCGATCAGCTGATGTGAAAGCTGCAAAACGAAAATGCATGGAAATGACGAATTCATGAATTTACTCACTTTTGTAAACGAATGTCGGAGAATTGGTAAATTCATCAATTTCAGCTTGTGGGCAAAGCTTTTACATGTCCGAAAGTGAATATCTAGTTATTCAGTAATTCAGGTATTACATTCGCTTAAGTATTTTGTGAGCGCAGCCATCTAAACCAGTGAATGCATCCATCAGATGCCATCATCCCATCTTCTTTATGTAGATTATCTCTGTTCTTTTCAATTTCCGTTTATATCTCTTAATAAAAACTGTCTTTTGTATTCAGACGTACTTTTTGGCGTGCTTATTAAATCGGACTTTTCTGGAGAGATCAACACTTAGGCTAACTTTCTGCATGTACGAATAAAAATCAGTGTTCTTACATCACAAGCCTAAATAAAGCAACCAAAATATGATGCAGGTGAAATAACATTGCTTTGTTTGCTAGATTTTTCCAAGACCTTCGACAGTGTGGATCACAAGGTACTATGCCAGAAGCTGAGGTTGTTTTTTTGGATTTGGTGAGAGATCGGTGCGCCTGATAAGTAACTATTTAAGAAATCACTTCCAAAGAGTTTTTATTGATGGGAAAACGTCAGATTTTAAAATCCTAATATCAGGTATGCCACAGGGATCAATATTGGGACCGATGTTTTTTTGTATTTTCATCAATGACCTGCCTAAAATATGCCCGAATGTGAACACTCATATCTACGCTGATGATACCCAGATAAACCTGTCGCGACCGATTGGGCTTATTGAGGATTTATTCGCCAGAATAAATGAAGACCTGTTAGTAATTTACAACTGGTCAAAATGCAATGGTCTCAATTTGAATCCCAGCAAGTCCCAGCTTATTCTTATTTCTAGGAAACATTATGATGTTGACCAACTTGTAGATACTGTCGCAATTCTTAGTTTCAAATTAAACTCTTCTCTATCTGCCGTTGATCATACTAACTATGTGATTGGGCGAATCTATGCCGGGCTGCGTAAACAAACTGGTTCTTGATTGTACTTTCCAAGAATTCCTTAAAACAAGATGCCTCTTGTTTATGCACAAGATCATAAACAACAGATCCCCAATGTATCTGTTTGAAAAACTTCAATTTGGTCAGTCCTCCAGGACATTTAGTATTATAACGCCCTATTTTAATTATTTAAACTCTTCTTCGTGTATGTGAACTCGCTTCCTACAACAACAAAACAAATAACTGAGGCTACAAAATTTAAAAAGGCAATCTTTGAAAGCATTAGTTAAACGAAGCAACAAATCACAATAAATATTTATGCACCTAAATACCTAATTCCTTCAAAATCTCTTGTCTATTCCTGCACTTGTTTTAATTTTCATAATCTGCTCCTTAAACTTCTTTGTTCTCTCTTATCTCTTTATAAATAAGTACTTAAATCAAATTTTGTATTAAATTAAGTTTTTATATTTGTATCTAATGTAATATTTTCTTCCGCTACTTTATGTACGGATGAATTTTTTTGAATAAATTGAAATTGAATTGGATTCGGAACAATATTTTTGTGATCACCTTACGCAGACGGATTATTTAGACGGATTTATAGACTAATGCATATTTTAGGTTTTTTTGTGATAAAGCAAGAGCTTTTTTATTATATTTGCATACAGAAATTCTTCCCTAGTTTATACAATAAGTCAATGAATCTGAAAGTTAACTAGTGGGAGCGTTACAATCCGCTTAGGCGAATCGTTGTATACCCCATCCCAATTGACCACTGTCAAGCTCCGAATCGCGTCATAAATCTTGGTTATTAAATTTCAATTTCTTTTAACTTTAATTATATTTAGAATTTGTCAGTTAGGTTAGGTTAAACAGAGATGTTGTATAAAGAACACAAAAACACTAGGCACCAAAAAGGGCCCATCGTGATCCCTGGGGAACCAGTTGAATTTAACAATTCAAAAGGCAAAACCCAAACATTTCCCTGATGAAACATCCAATTTCCCTGTAATAGCCCAGAAGACACCTAAGGTTTGTGCCGTCTATTTCCTCTAAACTTTCAAAGAAATATTCCTTTAGAAATTTTCTACGTTTACGTGAAATTGTCTCGCACTCACACAGTATGTGTGTCATATCCTCAACCGCTTGCATATCGCAGCAGAAGCGACAAATACCAGTGTCAGAAAGCCTGAGCCTCTTCGTGTGTGTCCGCAGGAGACAGTGACCTGACAGAATTCCCACTAAAGCCCTAAGCTTGACCCAAGTCATTTTCAATAGTCCCTTTGATCCTTTTCGGTTAAAACGTGGCCAGAGAGCCTTAGATACCCTATGTCCATTCAGACTGGACCACCTTTGGTTAGCAGTCATAATAATTTTTTTCTCAATAGTGCCTCTTACTACGCAGAGGGGTTGTACGCTTGTGCTGCTTCGAAACCTAGAAAGGACAGATATCAAGTTTCAACTTCCTAGCTCAAAATTTAAGGCCTAAAAACTAATGCAAACAAACGGACGGATGGAAATGGCTCATTCGACTTACAATTCGGTTTCGATCATATGCCCTTAAGTTATTGAGGGTCTACGGTGATTATTTCTGTATGTTAGAAGCTATGAATCAAGCTTAATATACAAGTAGACCTCACTTAATCCTCACCTCACTTAACACCGAGCTTAGGTTCCTGAAAAATGCCGTGTTAAAGGAATTCGTTTTAAACGATACTAGAAACTAGTGCAAAAAGAGTGGTTACGTTCCATGATTTCAGAAAACCTTCAGAATTTGTGTTTTAATTTTCTAAAAAAGTTTTATTGGAAGTTCTATTATTATTAAGAAAATTCTATTCTATTATTATTAAAAAAATAAACAAAACACAACAAAATAATAACTTTTTTCCTGCATAACTTAACAAAAAAACAAAGAAAAAACTAAAGAAAAACAATTTCAGTCTTCATTGACATAAAAAAATAAAATTTCAAATGGTGAAAATTTCCGTACGTGGCCGTTTTTTGATGCATCGACATCCATTTTGTTGGTAAAAAAATCCATGATCTTAGCTTGGGTATTAAAAAGCTTTTGGTAGGTTTCTTTGTAAGGTAACATGCATTTTTCCAGCTCTCTTTTGAATTTCAACCGCCTTTCAGTAGATAGATCGGCATTTAAAAAAAAACGATTCTAAGTTTTTAGCTAGGCTCATTCCCTTAGCCAAATCTTTTGCCGTCAACTCTTCAGCTTCTCCCTCGTTCTCGTCGCCAGTGCCGCTGCAACTGGAGCTCGGTTTATTAGGATTCTCTTCTAAGATATCAATTAGGTCCGTTTCTGTCAGTTCGGTATCAACCAATAAGCCTTGAATATCTACGGCTGTGGAATGAGCAATCGCAAATTTCTGCAAACTCAGCTTCTGACACGTCGACCTCTTGCCCTTTTTCAACTGATGATGGCCAAAGCTTTTTCCAGCTTCCATTCAAGGTCAACTTTTTAAGGTTTTTATAGAAGCTGATATTATTTTGATAAATGCCTTGATTGCAAACTGTTTCCATGCGCTGGTTACATCAATAGACTTAGATTCTGTTAAATTTAAAGTCCACCGCAAAGAACTCCTGATGTAATAAGTCTAAAAAGTGTAAATTATGCCCTGATCCATTGGCTGCAGCAAAGACGTTGTATTAGGTGGTAAGAACATGATTTTGACATTAGTATGAGCCAAATCTTTTGGGTGTCCTGGAGCATTATCCAGCAACAGTCTAGATTTTTATTTTGTTCTGGCACAAAACAATTATAAAACCAGTCTCTTAATTACTCTCCGGTTACCCAAGCTTTAGAGTTTGCTCTCCAAAAAACCAGTAATGTGCTCTTATCTATGCCTTTGAGCGCACGAGGATTTAGCGATCTATAAACCAGCATAGGTTTTACCAGAAAGTCGCCGGATTCATTTCCGCATAAGAGCAGTGTTATTCGGTCTTGGGATACCTTACATCCAGGTGCAGACTTCTCTGCTTTTGAAATAAAAGTTCTGTCCGGCATTTTTTTTTCACCAAATCCCAGTTTCATCGGCATTAAAGACTTGACTGGTTTTGTTAAACAACAAACTTGTTGTTGAATAAATTCTTGAATTTCTTGTGGCAAGGTGCTAGCGGCTTCTACATCAGCTGATGCTGACTCCCCTTGAATTTTTAGGCTGTGAATAGCAAACCGTTTTTGAAGAGCTCGAACCAGCCATTACTTGCGGTAAAATCGGCGCTTTCAGAAGACTCTCCATTTTTCCTGAGGTGTTCATAGACTATCAGAGCTTTTTCCTTGATAAGCCGTTTGCTCAAAGGAATTCTTTTTCTCCATATTTCTTTTTCCATATTTTCCAATTCCATATGTTGAGTGCTTTTATTCATTTCCTCCATAATTATCGGACGCAGTCGGCTTGAATATTTAAGCGATGTTGGAGCTACAGCTTTTCTTATCGCCGATTCATTTTTCTTTATGGTCCGTATCGAAGTTCAACTTCATTCAACTTTAAGCTCTTCGCAATTGCAGTTGCATTTTCACCTTTGGCTAGGCGATCTAAAATGTTTACCTTTGCTTGTAAGGATATAACAGTTCTCTTTAGTGGTTGTTTCTCTTTCTTCGCCGACATTTCCAAGCCTAAAAATTCAATTTAATAAAAACGGCTTGAAAATTGAACAGTCAGTTCTAAAACGTACCTTTTACGCGATTACAATTCAACAGTACCGAGCTTCGCAAACACAAATTAAACCGGACTATAAATATTCGCAAACACAAATTAAACCGGGATAAATTGCACTGAAACCGGTTTCCATATTCCACACCACTATCCGCTTTCTACATGAAAAATGGGGAAGTCCCTTTTTAAGACGTATGTTCCTACAAAAACAGCTGGCGTACGCGTCTAGAGGCCAGATGTACACGTGTGGAATGTGTGCAAACCAGACAGCATGCTAAAAAAAATTGTGTCTCGCAGACTGTGCTAGAGCGAGGCTTTTTCCGTGTTAAACAAGAATATGTCGCAAAATGTGAGACGTGTTAGAACGAGGCCGTGCTGTAAAAAGTACGTGTTAAAAGAGGTCTACCTGTACCTCCTTTCCTATGCGTTATGGTTAGCATTGCCAGACGTCCCGGCTTACCCGGGACGTCCACATCCTGGATTCTAGACATTAATTCAACTGTCCTGCCAGAGCAGCTTATTTCCCGGTTTCGCAACCACATGAAAACATATTCAGTCAAAACATTTCTTTAAATAAATAAATAAATAAATAAATAGAGTGGCGCAACAGCTCAAGTTGAACCAGGGCCAACTTCTCAACAATGTATGCTGGTGTGTTAATTTCTTTTTACATACAAAGGGACCTACAATTTTTTGCCCAATCCGAACGGCACTTTGAGAAGTTTTTCAAGACAAATGATACTCTCGGAGGGCTTGTCAGACCCTCGCGGAGGTGGGGACCGTGAAAAAGAACAAGTCTTTTTTTTCAGGTGACGATGGCAGGATTCGAACCCAGGCCTCCGGCGTAGTAAGCACACACACTAACCACTACGCCACGGCACCCCACAGAAAACATTTCTTTAGTATTTGCAAAATATGTAATTATTGCATTGTGGTTTAACCTT
Organism: Neoascia interrupta; assembly: GCA_947623515.1. Classification (NCBI taxonomy): domain Eukaryota; kingdom Metazoa; phylum Arthropoda; class Insecta; order Diptera; family Syrphidae; genus Neoascia; species Neoascia interrupta. Next base: position 93,803,141 of record OX392464.1, on the reverse strand, counting down.
AACGAGTTTTCATTGAAATTTTAATCGAACGCGCCTCATTTTGAAAAGACTGTTCTCTTAACTAGGCCACAAATTATTAATAACTAGATATTCAACTAAAGCGTCCCCTTCCCCCCAAAACCCATTTGTTTATTTGTTGTTATTGTTTTGAGTTCCGTGTCGGTGAATACGTGTGAGAAAAATAAACAAAAATTTGAGAGCCCGCCAAAATAGCGAGGTGAATTTCACACTGACATTTGAAAAATTTAAATACATATCTTAAAAAAGTCATAAAAGATAACACACAAGTCATTAAAGTCAAAATGACAATTCTGTTTTAATTTTGCCCACACTTGGGGTGAGCCTACATTGAGACTACAAAATCGTAAAATTTAGTTCATTTGAATGTACCTGGAAATACTGGAATGTTTATGACGTGATTGGATATTTTTACGAATTTGGTCTTTATTTTCACAAATTACTTAATAAATAAATATTCAACTTGTGTGTCCCCTTTCCCCCAAAACCTATTTGTTTATTTGTTGTTTATGCTTTTCGGTTTTGTGACGGTAAATGCGTGTGAGACGCTTGTTATTATTATTACGCAGTTGGGCTTTTCTTTTCTCCAGAATCGTTCATGTGTTATTGATGTTCAGTTTTTAATTATGTAGGAATGCAGAAAATATTAGTTATTCAGCAAAACAAGAGCAACAGTTAGGAAACAATCGAGAAAACTTCCATTTTAGGAAAAGGCTTTTGATTTTTACTTGCGTAAAATATTAATCGTTCACAAATTTAAGAAAAATTAAGAAGTTTAGAAGCATTAAATATAGCTTTCATTGGATTGCATCACTGAAACTTTTTTTTTACTTGTGACTAAATATGTTTGTTCAATGAATGCTTCTTTTGGTGTCAATCTCTATTGTTACCTACAAAAATGTACATAAACATTTTTCTTCCGACTACTTTGCTATTTCACTGACAGAAATCAATTTCAATGTGCTACTGATTTTTTTTACGAAATGGGTTCACTCAAAAGTGCATTATTCTTCTGTTCTCAGTTGCCAATTTGACTTTTAATGTTCAACTCTAATCTCAAATGCATGCAATTATATCGACTTGGAAGGATAAGGATGACAATTATAACATAATATTGATTTGTTCGAATAATGAATTCAAATTATAGCTATAATAAAAATAATAAAAGTGCCTTTGAACCTTTCTAATGACTTTTACTTTTTAATATACTAACGATTGATTTCGTCAAAACATGTAGAAAACATTTTATTGGTACTTAACCGTAAATTTTGCTTTTCAAAGCTTTAATCCGGTAACATAAAACACAAACTTATCAGAGGCACAGGCATTTAGGCAGTAAAGAATTAGTTTCATTTGCGCTTTTTGTGTTTTGTTTTTAACTATATATGAAAATATTTAGAAGGCATTTGAAATACATAATGTATAACTGGAATACAATTAAGATAAAAATGATTTTAAGGTCTCTAGCAAAACAACATTAATGTAGCACGACCCATTATGTGGCGACTTCCAGATATTGGAATTCGTTACAATTTTTGTCCGGTAGACGGAGCAAAAAGCTGATTCCGCCATGTTTTCGTGGTGAATCACTTGAACTTCGTGGTGAATCTCTTCAAGTGTGGAATACATTGACAAAATGTGAGAGTATGCGTAGTTTTCCAGGTATATCCATGGCAACAGCTTGTAGGCCCCTCGGCTTTCCAGTCTAGTTGAATATCTAATTCATTAAGTAATTTGTGACTAGGCATTGTTGATGTGCCCCGTGTTGGGGCACATTCGTCAAAGCGGCTTTTTTTCTTGAAGTAAAAAAAAAATGCTGTGCTTCATAAATAACACGAAAAAGGGTCTTATTTTATTTTAAAATATAAATATCAAACTCATATTTAGTAATAAACTTTCTGCAATACGTCGATGAATAACGTTAATATAAAGCATTCAAGATAAGGAACCGAATGTGCCCCAGTTTACCATACCTGTTAGTTACTGAAATATTATTAATAGGTTCATTCGATGAAACTTGCCCCAGTGCGCCCTGAAATCGCACTCGTTCTTTTCAGTACGATCAGCTGATTGTCAAAAATTCAATACAACCCTGAAAAGTGCGCTGTTCATCGAACGCAAAATTGCACATCGGATCCTGTCATTCTCATTTGACAGGCAAATAACATATGGAGCTAAAAAATATCTAAACAAAACATTTTTACGCGATTTACTTCCGATCTACTTCCACATCAGGATCAGAATCGATACTGGAATTATAGAATTGTAAACAAAATCAAAATAAAAGCAAAGAAAATTTGTTTTTACCTTTGCAGAAATTTTTCATTTGCAGTGGACAGCTGACTGACAAATAACTGAAATGTCAAATTTAAAAAGCACTGAACTTTCTGCCCGACAAAATTCTCAGGGCACTTTAGTGCTGCAATAGTGCGCCACAGTGCTTTCATTGAATAAAGTGCAAAAGGAATGGGTTGTTGTCTTAGCTTCATCGAATACAGAACTGATAAAAAAGTGCGCACTGTGGCGCCATATGGCGCACTAGGGCTTTCATCGAATGAACCTATTATGTTAGAAGACTGATCATGGGGTTCGAAATGGCTGTTTGAGACGTAAAATCAAATTAACAGAGCTAAAAGGAGGCAGTGACTCAAAATAATATAAATTATTCTTCTTGACTTTTACCGTTGATATTAATGCCATAGGAAATAACGGGTGATTTCTTAAAAGGTTGAGAATTTTTTTTAAAAAAAAAACACAAAAAATTCGAAAAAATTAATGAAACATTTGTTTGAATCGATAGTTTGAACCTTGCAATTTAATGTTTAAAGATAATTTCATGCAAATGTTGACCGCGGCTGCGTCTCAGGTAGCCCATCCCCTGAGTCCAATTTTGGCATACTCTTTCACACATATCGGCCGGTATCTCACGAATGAATGCATGGATGTTGGCTTCCAGTGCGTCAATCGAAGCGGGCTTGTCCCTATAGACATTAGCCTTGACATACCCCCACAAAAAATAATCTAATGGTGTCAAATCGCAAGATCTAGGCGGCCAATTGACCGAATTCCGAATAGACTGCTCAGAAGGTCGAGAATGCCGACCATAAAATGGAAGCAGCGCGCGATGAACATTTCGAACCGAGCACGAATTTTGATAGTTAAATTCAATAATTTGCAAGCGTTGTTCATTTGTAAGACGATCCATGGTTAAATTGCAAACCAAACTGAAGCTGTTTGACAGTGACACAAGGTACTAAACACACGTCAGCTGTCAAAACCAGTGTTGCCAAAACCAAACCAGCTAACAAATCACCCTTTAGCTCTTCCGTAATGTTTATTTTTCACGAAAGCGCTTTCAAAACCACTTTACACGTGAAGGCCCAACAGGTTGCATAGGTTCGAACAACTCTTCCGGGTGGATGCAAGAGGGTGAATGACCCTTTGATATTTTTGCATTTCATTCATTCATTTACCTTTCAAAATGATCTACTTTGGAAAAACAAAGCATTGCTTTTGCTGATGCTGGACAACAACACTTCTCAAAAAGCGGTCAAAAATATGCACGCACAGACTGCGACCTCTGTATCGATCTGTGTGTGGACCTCTAAAAATAGGGCGATACCCTCATATCAAGTGAACCGAAAACGATGCGGTAAGTTTCTCATTTGCTTACACAACTCTTCACTTGCGTATTGCTTTGATGAAATGACGAACTACAATCTCAATGCTTTCCTTTCTTTCGCCATATGAAAATTAGAATCAACAGCGGACCACTGCTTTCTAATGCTTCTTAACGTCAAAGCAAACCGCTGTCTTAGGCCCGATGCACACTTGCGATTTTTGACGCGCGGTGACGCAGCGGCACCGCTCCATGCTCAACGCACACTTCCGATGTTTGATGATCGTTACAATTTGCAATTCAGATCGTTACAGTAACGCTGCGGTCTCGCAGAAATTTGAGAGATTTTTTAACCGCAGAAAGACTCGCGGTGATGCAGCGTTATCGCGCGTGTGTGTACCTACTGTATGACGCAAAAGCCGACGACACCGATGCCTTGGACAAAACCTCACCATCGACGGCTCTAACTTCGAGGTTACAGCTTTTAAGAACTTTGTCTACCTGGGTCCCGCTATCAATTCAGACAATGGCACCAGCGCTAAAATCAAACGATGAATAATTATTGCTAATCACTATTTCCTTGGGCTAAGAAGGCAAAGCAAAGCCTTCTATCGAGCAACTAAAGTGTCCATGCATTAGACCCTTATCATCTTAGTCCTGCTTGACGGTGCAGAAGCATGAACTCTGTTAAAGACAGATGAAAACACTTTAGGCTGCTTCGAAAGGAAAATTCTTCGAGCGATTTATGGTCCCGTCTGCATAGATTAAGAGTGGAGGAGGAGTTATAACATCGAACTGTAAAGTCAAAATGAAAACGGCTACGAAGGCAGCGTCATCTAAGACAAACGACCCGGCCCGGAAAATCTTCGAATCCACAACGCAGGGACGACGGGTCGGCGCTGCAGAGGAGCACCGAGATTCAGGTGGCGCACGCAAGTGGAAGGGGACCTCAGCCCACTTCGCGTGCGAAACTGGAGACACAGCTGGCTGACAAAGCTTGTTGGCTGAGGCTCAGGTCCACCCCGGACAGTATGTAGCGCGACATTAAGTAATCAAGTTAGTCTGCAAAATGTATAGCGAAAGCCAGCTTCTAAGCACTTTGTTGCTTTTCCTGTTGATCGACTTACATTACATCATCAAAGCCATTCGATTCTGTTGCAATCGATTTTGCGGGTCCAGTTAACTATCTCAACACTATCTCAGTTAACTATTAGACTGCATGTCGTTTGGGCATATTTGACGTAAGAAGAAAAATGCTGCAAGTATAGATACGTCTAAATTTTGGCATATTTGGTATGCAGTCTAATCAAATAATGCGAACTCTCATTTCTACAAGCGACAGAACTTTTGACTTAAGGCCAGAAAGTATCTGATTGCCTTTTTGGAAAAATGTTCTTGGCATTCCGATAAAAATTCCACGCATTTTGTGTTTCTTCAGTTCATTTGTGAGTATCGCGACAGAAGAGGATTTGCCAATAAAAGTATAAAAATGGAAGAAAAAATAGAACATGGGGCGTAAAGGAGGTGTTTTGATCTTACGGTGGCATTACGTAATGTGGCAAGCACAATTACTGGTATTTAAATTATTCAAAAGCAGCTGGCTCGTTTGCCAGTATATACTTTTTGAGACAGGCTAGTAAGGACCGGGTTTTTCGGTGCAGAGTTAAATGCAAGATAATTCAAGATAGTTTAATCCCGAAACATAAGGAATTCGAAGCTAACCCATCGAGCAGGTCTCCAGTGCAGAGATAAATCCACCAATTGGTTAAAATTGTCGAAATCATCGACTCTCGAATTTATTGAATTTTCCAATTGTCATTAAAAAAAAACTTGTGGAGAGTTACAATCCGCCCAGGCGAATCGTTGGATACCCCATCTCAATTGACCACTATCAAACTCCAAAATGCGTAAAAAATCTTGGTTGTTAAATTTCTGTTTCTATTAACTTTAATTGTGTTAAGAATTAGTCAGTTAAGAATCTTCTTTCTTAAAAAAGGGGCGTGGCATCAACCTCTTTTCAATAACCTAATTTTCTTAACATTTTTTATCAGATGAAAAAATGTTTATTAAGAAATTTAGTAAGAAAAATGTTTAGTAAGAAATTATTTTTTTTACTTGAAAACGCCCCCAAAGGTGGGCGTGGCAAAAACTAATTAATTTGAGTTGATAGCCTACGCACATATCTGAAAATTTTATAGTGCAAGTTTATTGGATTTAAAGCACTTATATCAAATAAAAACCGTTTATTAGAATGCATATTAAATAGGACCACAACAAGGGGGCGGTCTTCGCTTTTTTTAAAATGCCAATCACAATACACTTAAGTGAGGATATCGCATACTAAATTTTAGCCTCCTACAAGAACTTTGATTTTTCATGCAAATAAGTAAAGTGGGCGTGTCAGTGGGCGGATCTCAAAAGTTTTAACACTTGCACTGCTTCGGGACCTAGAAAGAAGAGATATCAAGTTTCAAGTTCCTAGCTCAAAATTTAAGGACTAAAAACTACCGACAGACGGACGGACGAACATGGCTCATTCGATTTAAAATTCGGTCTCGATCATATGCCCTTAAGGTCTTTGGGGACTACGGTGATTATTTCTCTATGTCACAAACTATGAATCAAACTTAATATACCTCCTATCCTATGGGATGGGATATAAAAACAGGCAAAGAAGTTCGAATTGTTCTAGAGAGGTTGATGCAGGAGAAACCCATCTAATTTGGCGAGATTAACCCCGGACGCAAACTTACTCGAAAACTAATTTCTGGGTTCGGTTCCCAAATTCGGATGATCTTGTACTATAAAACTGGACCTAAAACGGGCAGTATTGTGCTATTGGACATATGAGACGTCAGTTGACAAGAGCGGCATTGCTCTGCCTTACCCTTATATACCCCAATTTCATGGCATTCATCTCTTTGAACAAACCATTTTTTCTGACAGGTCTGATATAATCTTTAGGTACCATGTTTCCGCCGGGCGCTAGTCCGCAATTGATATAAATCCTCATTAAATCCTCTACAAAAATAACGCGATTAACCATACAAATTTAAAACCTCTCGGCAAGCGATTAAAAGTGAATCCCCTCATAAATCTCATTTTATTAACATATTGGGCCTTACTAACTGCACAGCTAAAATTTTAGCTTCATACTATTTAAAAAAGTGCTACAAATAACAATTTAAGTATGCAGCTTTTCGGTTAGCTGTATTGGTGTTGGCATGTACGAGCATGTGACTTATTGGCTTTTTTGTAGATACGGATGTTACCTATTGCGAGCACAAAACCGTTTTGCTGCAAGATTCAAGTGATAATATGGCACTAATCATACCATCAATTACGAGTAAAGAAACTTATTTTTAATTGCCACCAAATTCTCGTTCTATAAAACTAAATTATGTTGATAACAACAGAAAAATATAATGTAAAGTGTGTTAAAATGCTGGATTTCAGTCCGAAAAGCTGAAAGCAAACCAAATTTCAGCAGAATTATCATTAGCATCCACAGTTCAGTTGCAGTGCACTTTTTGACATATCTAGCCACATCCACATCCACACGTCAACATTAACCATTCTGTGAAAACCCTTAGGAAAACTGGAATAAAAACCAGTGTCAACAGAAAGCATGTGCTGCCATCCTAAATTTAAATCAATGTAGATACATGTCAGCTTTCCAGGCAAAAAAAAAACTGTCGAGCATCTTTATACCTACACGTAAAGGCTAGGTGTTGTTGTTGTGTTTTTTAATACTATTTACCGATACCAAATGAAAAAATCGCTTAAAAATTGTAAACAAATCGGTTTTGGAGGGAGAGAGACGCGCAAGTGGAATATATAATTAATTTAACAATTTTTGATTGAGGCGACATTGCGAAGGCCTTTTTATCAACGATATTTAAAGACTCAAATACAATGACAAGAAATATGTTCTGTTTAATTTACCTTTTGTTTTAACCACTTGCTATCTTCTGAAAAATTACTATGAAAGAATGGGTTCCGCTCCCACTTGTCTTGGTCTACATCTTCTGTTTGGTTTTGTGGAAGTTGTAGATCTCTGACTCTGATACCGGATCCCAGTGGCGCAGCTGTGTTTAAATGTAAATCATAAAAACTATTGTCCAAGAATTTCTCCTTTTCACTAAAGTGATTGACACTATTTATATCTTCAATCGCTACACTGTCTTCACTTTTATCAATATGCATTTTTGGTTCAGGGTCGTATGTGAGCAGTTCATAAGAGATGGCAGAATTTGCATAAAAATTGTGCTTCGAAGAAGCTACGCTTGAATTTGTCATACTAAGTGGCAAAAGCGTAATATTATTAAAACTTCTACGATAAAAGTCTATTGAATCATTCACGGGTAGTTTCCATTGGAAACTTTGAAAGGTATTTCCGATCGAATATGCATTGTTTGGGTGAAGGATTTTGCGTTCTATATGCAATCCGCCCGTGACATCCATCGTCCGCCGAGGCATGCCGTCATAGTAAAACCAACTTTGGAGAACAATGCACGCTGCACATACTTCGAGCAAATAAGATAAATGCTTTGCAGTAAAAATCATGTTGACAGAAAAGTTCTTACGGCCCCGAACATGCAATTTGTACTTTTGCATCAAACTAAGCGGGCTGTATAGATAATGTGTAAAACGTAAATAGCACTGTAAATATATTTCGCGATTACGATATTTAGAACACGGAGTGAAGTTAAACAGATGTGAATAACTGGAGAATCTAGCGTTTCACAAAACTAGGTATGCTAGTAAATGTCTAGTTTTCACGGGGTTTAATTAAACTTCCAACACGAAAGCACCTCAAATACGACACAAATATTAACCTTTTGACGGTTTGACGTCTACTGTTGTTTTCTATGTGGCCGAACAAAGTGCTATTATTGCATCACGAATTGTAATTTAACAAAGAAAAATGTTATATCTATGTCGTTGAAGGCGAAATTCGTTGACAGTGTCCTGCTTCATAGTGTATACTTAATTTTCTACTAAAATGTGTCCTTAGAATGTGAAAATTAAAATTATTAGTAGATATGTAGGTAGAGGGGGGATTTGATTTCATGATGAAAAATGAATGTTTTAAATGAACATGTGAAAACTAAAAATTAAAGAATGCCAGCTTGAACGTCGGATAGTTATGATCATTAAAACACTCGCCACCAGGACAATTTGCTAAATTGGGGTGCTTGAATCTCTAAAAACATGTTTCGTCTGATTCCTGGCTTCGTTATTATTTATTCGTTTTCTTGTTCAGCCAAGCAAAACTTCCAAAGTGTTTGACACATAGGCCTTGAACAGTCAATAAACTACGAAACGTCTATTGACGGTGTAGGTTTGCCTTCCCTAACGAAGAGCCGAAGAGCCACCTAAAAAAAGCTATTTAATGGAGGTGGTTCATTTTAATGTTACGCCCCTTTAAGTAGGTGATATCTTTAAGCTTTCAATGGTTTTCTACATACGTCAATGTTTTATTCTACATACGGTTGTACACTTTTTTACTGACTTAAAATCCGCTGTTCTTATTTTGATCGATATTTAAGTCTCTTTACTCTAAATTGTTTCAAAATACAGGGTGGCAACAATTTTTTTGTTAATGTTGTTAATGTTTTTTTAATGTTTTTTTCTATTCGATTTTTGATCTCTAAAAATAACTGAAGTTATAACGATAAGATACCTAAGGCCTGATCAGAATGTGCAGCTGAAGCTTAAAGCTGAAATTATTAAACTTCAAGCATGCCTTTTTTTTAAAAAAACTGAAAATTTGTCAAAAGTGACGAAAACTTCAAGGAAGAACAAGTGCTTTCATTTTCCGCCTTTATATCATGTGTCAGTCTAATGATTTAAACTGATTAAAGCGACTTAAATTCCCATACAAGCACACGTTTCTGGATTCTCTAGTAATTTTAGTTTTTTCGAAAATTTAAGGATATAATTTATTAACTGACAGGAAAGAAAAATAGCGATAAAATTGGGCATATTTTTCCTTTGCATTTTTTAAATGGCCTTAGAAAAACTAAGGGTCAAAACGACAATTACTAAAGTTTAAAACGTTGGTTACTTGCCTTATAAACGCTTTACTTAAACTTTTTTTAAACTAGGTAGTATTTACCTGTCCAAACCATCGAAGAATTGGTCGTTGCATTGATTTTTAAAGTTGCTGCTTTACATTCAAACTCCTACGAATACTGACGTTTCTCCCTTTGACCCTAAGGCTTAGTAGACTGCGTGCCATTTTGGAATATTTGACGTACCTAAGAAAAAAAAATCTGCAAATATTTTTCTTCTTAAGTAAAATATGCCAAAATAGCTAAACATAAAGCCGCGGTGTCACAAGGAACAGGAACAAAAACAGAATTTCGTACGTTAGCAACGCAAAAAGCATTCAGCGAATTTAGGTTTCAGTTGCTGATGAATGGGATTCTGTTTCTGTTCCTGTTTTACGTTGCTTGTGATAAGGCGGCTTAAGAGCACGTAACCTGTAAAAAAAAGACTTATTCTTATTCACGGTCCCCACCACCGCGAGGGTCTGACAAGCCCTCCGAGAGTATTATTTGTCTTGAAAGTACTTCTCAAAGTACCGTTCCGATTTGGGAAAAAATTGTAGGTCTCCTTGTATGTGAAGAAATTAACACACACATTGTTAAGAAGTTGGACCTGGTTCACCTTGAACTGTTCCGCCACTCTATTTTGCAGGCAATCATTTTTTCATTGTGGGTTCAACCCTCATCTATGGTCATTATCCAAATTTCATGACCATAGATGAGGGTTGGAACGAACACTGAATTGTTAACTGTAGTTTTTGCTTTCACTCCGAGCTCAACTTTCCTGATGACCAGTTGGCGCAGTTCCTTTACTATTGCTCCAAATCAATTGATCAACATTTTTACAGGATGACTCAGTATTACTTCTCCCATCTTTCGTCAGAAGGACGTCGAGGGCCGAGACCCCGAGTGCCTCGATTTATGTGCAGGGACACTGAACAGGAAATCGGAAAACAACCATCACCTCCGATTAGCTCACGTTTACCTTGATCCCATCTCCATCTTAATGAATCTCCACAGATAGCTGGAAACCCATCGATTGTTCGCCGGAATTCCTCTTCTGACGATGCAAGAATAGCTGAATCATATTTGGAAAGAAGATGACTTGTCCTATTCTTCGCCAAGTTTACGGTCCACCATCCAGTCTATATATGCTATGAACAGGGGAGGCAATTGAACACAGCCCTGAAGAAGTCCATAGCACGCATCAAAAGGCCGAGATTTGACGCAATTTATTCAAACAAAGCTTGTGCAGTTCCCCTGTAAAGACCGGATGGCTCTCAGAAGAGGCGAATAGTCCTGCAAAAATGTTCAGAGTTTATCTCGAGGAACCTGGTCATAGGCCTTTTTCAATTCTACAAAACATGCATAGACTGGTTTGGCATATTCCCATGCCTTCTCAAGAATAACCTTAAGAGTGTAAAACTGGTCGGTTGTGCGTCTTCTAGGCCGAAAGCGGTACTACTCTTCCCGTAACAAAGGCTCAATTATAGCTCTGGAACGTGTTTCGAACACTTTCGTAAATATTTTTATAAAAGGGATATGCCCCTATTTGCCCCGGATTTCATCAATTCCAGCAGTTTTACCCACTTTTAGCGATTTAATCGCGGCGGTGACTTCATATTCTATATGACTACTCTCTGCCCTAATCTCGTCACCAGTAGGATTTCCATCTTCAGTGCGTTTCTTCAGTAGGATTTCCATCTTCTGTTGGGGATTGAGCAGCTCCAAAAAGCGCTCGTTCCATCTGCGTAAGACGTTGTTCTCATTTGAAAGAAGTGTACCCTCTTTGGATTTAACCCCTCGTACGATATTTAACTTCTTTCCTCTGAGACGGCGAATAGTCTGCCGAAACATGCTGTTTGCAGTAATCTGTAATCGTGCTCCAAGCTCTCACCAAACTCTCTCCATCTAGCTGTTCGGACTGTCTGATTAGAAGTTCGCCTCATTGTACCGGTATCGAGAAGTCAAATTTCTTCATTGATTCCACTCAATATAGGCTCCCTTCTTCTCTTCTTGGCTTACATTATTCAGAACTTTGCTGACCACTAGTCGCCACACCGAGCCCCTTCACTGCACAAACATTTCTTGCAGAGGTAATGACTGCCTATAAGAAAGCTGCTATTCTTTGCCTTAATTTAAACGGCCAGTTGGAATTTGTGCAAACTTCTCCGAAACGTGCCGTGGATATTGTTCTCTATAATCAGAGCTTACATACAGGATGCAGCCTCTCTAACCGTATGCGGGACACAAGTCTTGGTGTTTGCCTGCTTGGCAAAGTACAGCTGAAATGCAATTTGCACAAGACGAGGTGGTGGTCAGTGACAGCTCAGCTCCACTTTAAGCCTGGACTTACACGAGCGACGAAACAGTTTTTGGGTACATTGAGTCTTATGAGAGGCCTTACGCGAGCGACAGCTGTTGCTCCCATAAGACCCAATGTTATCTCAACTGTCGAAGACGACTGTTTCGTCGCTTGGGTAATGACATGACAAATCATTTTTCGAACACGGTGGTACCATATGGGAGGATCATCTTGAGCGGATGGACTCCAACGGCCCGCAAAATCTTCGGCCCGCAGGAACAAGGCGAAGAGGGGCACAATTTTGTCAAAAGGTAGCTTGAAACTGCTTAAAGCTGCGTGTCGACTTGAGAGTATAACTACTGCGAATAGCCCTCAGGTCACTCTTGAGAAGGGTCAGAAAGTTTAGTTCAGGCAGGAAATCACCTCTCGTAAATCTTTAGAGGGGCCTGAGAGTAACTCTTAACAATTTTACTCGCAGAGACCAAGGAATCGGTCAAGGCAACAAATCCTAGCGGCCAGACTAGGTGCTTAAATTTCTTTTTGTAAAAGTATACAAGATCTCACTGTTTCCTCAACTTTACGGGTAGGTTCCGACGACAGCACATCCTCAACAACCAGCTCCCACGAGTCGTGGTCGTGGTAGTAAAAAATCACATCGTAGTGCTATTTGTGTTCGTGCTTGAGCCGCTACCTCTCCCTCCCTTCCTACTTACCTTCTCGTTAGAATTTCCATCAATATTAGACACCCATATTTTGTAGCAACACGGGACAAGTCGGTGCTGTTTTTTCGCTCTTCATGACCTGTATGCGATGCGATGCCACGTATGACTAGTCCTTGTTGTACACTGAGCAGTCCTTCGTGGCACTTGTACGGGGCCACTTTGTACAAGTTTCTTATATTCAAGAATACATTTAAACAAATAAAACGCAACAATTGTATACTATCTTTGTACATGCTAATAAGATTTATTAATAAAAACCAACATAATCGTTTTAATAGAGATTACTCAGGACACGAATCGTATACGCTATCTTTTTCCTCACTTTGTGCCAAAGGTTCATTTGAAACAGCATCGTTAGGTTTCGTTTTACTTCTCTCGAATTTTATAAGATTCCAAATCCGAACCTCGAGTCCAATGCTAAAAGACAAATGAAAAAAAAAAAAAAAACATTTTTCAAACATTTAATAGATGTCCACGATTTGGTTTCTTTGCGCTTATCTGCTCAGGTCAATACACAAATGAAATGTATAGAAATACTCTTCAAGTCCATTGTGCAGTGGGTAACGAATGTACAATTTAAAAGGAGAGACTGTTTGTGTCAGGCGCAGAGATACCTAGACTTGATCGATGATTTGTGCACCAGGAATGGGTTTACAGTGAGTCCTCTTGAAACTACGGCTGCTCTCTTGGAGCCTTAAGAACTGAAAACTCTCTCGAGGTGTAGTTAGATCTCGAGTATAGATCCAAAAGAATCATTCCGTTGGTCCCGAAATCCTTTAGATTTATACAACCATATTAAGATCACTCCTCTCAAACGCGTCAGTTGTCTGATGGAACGCTTTCGCGGTGTTCCAGTTGGTTTATGGAGCAAGTTTTCTCGGTCGCTGATTACTATTTCTTTTGCCAAACATCAAAGGACGGCATGTCTTAGCTGCACCTAACCCACTAGATACTGCTCTGAATGCCCCGATAAAATCTATGGAAGTGGGCTTTCACTACCATGCGCATTGTAATTTTGAAGAGCTTGAGACCGATGACACCAGAAATCCTTCTGCGTGAATTTCTATTTGGGTCCCAGATCACAGAGACACTCAGAAAGGAGCAAATTGGAGGAGATGGTTAATTCCCGAGCTCCAGTGCAGTGAACGCTGCATTTAAATGGAGTCACATTGAAAAAGGTAGAGAAGTTTAAGTATCTCGGGGCCTTTTTTACGAAAGATGGGAGGAGTGATACTAAGTTTTCCTGTAGGATTGGCCAAGCTAGAGCAAAAGTAAAGGAACACCGACGCCCGGTCTTCCAGGAGAGCTTCCAGGAGAGCTGGACGCCAGGAGAGCTGAACTTAGAGTGAAAGCATCCCAGATGAATTCTCATCAATCCCCAGCGATTGACTCAGCATTGTTGGTAACTGGGTTGAGTGTCGAGGACTGGCAATAAATCCGTCTAAGACGGAAGTTTTGTTGTTTCCCAGGAAAAGGGCAATTCCACCGTTTAGGACACCAAGAATGGGGGAATGGAGTTACCGATATCCAAATCGCTCAGATACCTGGGCGTCGTATTGGACTCTTAACTCAGCTGGAGGGTTAATATAGAAGATCGTGTCAAGCGGGCATACGTGGCATTATTTGCTTGCCGCAGTAAGTTCGGTAGCATTTAGGGACTGCAACCAAACATGGTACGCTGGATGTATACAACGGTTGTAAGACCCATCTTATCTTATGGTGCTGTTGTAGGGTGGAAGGCTATAGAAGGAAAGTGTCATCTCTTTAACCTCATCAAGGTTCAAAGGGCATCGTTCGAAGGAATAACAGGGTCCCTAAGGACACACCCACCGCAGAACTGGAGGAGCTGCTTAACCTCACTGCTTGGACATTTACTTCAGCAGCAAGGCATTTTTTACGTGGAGCTGGCAGCCATAATCCAAGCTGTCACTGAGCTGAAGAACCACAGCCACGTAAAGAAGGCCATCACCATATACTCTGACAGCTATGCGGCCATTAAAGCCATGGAATCAGATGTGGTGAAGTCAAGGGCTTTAAAACTAAGCAGCGAAATTCTGGACGAGTTATCTTGGCAACACTGTAACTCTGTATTGGGTGCCAGGTCACACCGATATCGCGGGACACGAAGAAGCGGACAAGCTTGCGAGATGTGGGTCAGGGACGAAAGCACCTCTAGCCCTCAAATCTATAAGAATTCCGCTGAGATCGATAGCTCACAGGATAGAAACTGAATCCTTGAGTAGAACCAACCTAGGTTGGACAGAACTTGGTACGTGCATATACACAAGGGAGCTATGGGCAGCAGCAAACAAAAAGAGATCACTGTTCATTATCGGACTAGCCCACAGGTATATCCGAGTAATCACGGGAATCCTTATTGGGCACTGCGCTGTGGGTCACACTGCATAACGATTACTGCATAAACTGCAGGGACGTTGAAGAAATTGAATCTGATCGTCACCCGTTCGCTCCAAAATTGGCATTTTATCACCTGCTGATGATAGGTGATGAGTTGTTGCGTTTTTAGGCTCAATCGCAATTTTTTGAATCCATTCGAAAATATTGAAAGAAGGGGCTCGTACATGGCTACCCCGGGACCGGATTTTCTCTCGGCGGCCCTGTGCAGATCTAAAGGACCTCATAAGATTTGTACACAAATCCGAAACCCTTTTGGTAGCGGTTTATTTCTGTTTTCGTCACAGGTGTTGAGAAAGGTCCCAAATGGACTCAATGGACCCAGCTGCTGGTCTAAGTGAGCCGTGACTATTGTCACAAGTGCATTCATCAACCTTACCTAACCTAACCTAGAGTGAAAGCAAAGATCTCAGTTTTTCATTCAGTGTTCGTTCCAACCCTCATCAATGGTCATGAAATTCGGGTAATAACCGAAAGAGTTAGATCGCGGGTACAACCTGCCGAAATGAGATTTTTGAGGTGCGTTGCTGGTGTTACTCAGTACGCCAGTCTACGTAGACTTAATAGTGACCACCTACTTCTCCCATTGGAACGATCAATTCTTCGATGGTTTGGACACGTTGTTCGCATGACATCCGACCGACTTCCTAGACAGCCGCGTTGAAAGCGCTTTGGATCAGGTAAAGAACATCGCAACGATGAAAGCGCGTTGGATCAGGTAAAGAACATCTTCGGGACCCGTATGGAGGAATGATGGAAGGACCATTTAGTCGCCCTCGGTCCGCGACCCTTGGTGATAAAATGAAATGGTGATGATGAGAATGGTGAGAAGCACCACCAACGTCTTGGCCAAAACATCACTATAGACGGCAATAACTTTGACGTTGTTTGGCCTTTGTTTAACTAGGCTCCGATATAAATTTGGACAACGATGAACAGACAATAACGAAGCGCCAAGATTAACTTGGGAAGCGCTGTTTCTTTGTTGAGTAGCAAACTTACCTTTTGAGTAACTTTAGTCGTTTTCTTTACCGCTTCACTCTACCCATCTTTGAATACACCCATGAGCGACGGCACAGTAGTGCAGCACCGTAACTCAGGTGGGGAACGCAAGTAGGAGGGGACCTCAGCCCACTTGGCGTGAAGAAATGGAGACGGCGGAGTTGAGGGAGGCACGAGTCGATTCGCCATCGCGCGCAACACTTGTGGAAGATTTTTTTTTTTAAATCTTGACTTAATTTTAGCTCGTTCAAAAGCTCAAGTCAGGTGACCCTCATCGCATATGCTTTGTGAACTCGACGTTTTTGGCATGGAAATAAAAAAAAAGTGCCATATCTGGTGAGTATCCCGTTCTAACTAAAGCGGGAGCCACAACAGTTTCGGTGAACCAGGCCTAACTTCTCAGCCATATATGCTGTGCGAGCTGTATTCTTTACGCAACATGGCGATTCATAGCCGAATCCGAACGGTACTTTCACAAGTTTTTCGGGACAAATTTTGCTGTCGGAGGGTTTAACAGACCCTAGCGGAGGTAAGAATATGAAAAAGGACAGAGATCGGGTGGGAATCGAAGCCGGACCTCCCGCATAGTAAGCACATTTGTGGCTCCCGTATTAATTTCAGCTCCGTAGGTTCATGCCCCAAGTTTGGCGCCATTTACCGAACTAGCCAGGAGATCCCACACTATAGGGGGGAGTCTTCCATAACATTTGGTCCGATCGAAGCGAAAGTAGTAACGGAAGGTAAAAGAGTAAATTTTTGTGAAGGCTGGACGAACTTGGACGGATAGCTGATGAAAGGACGACGAGAGAATTCTACTTGTGGAAGTTTTTAAGGTAAAATCTTGGTTTATTCTTTAAAGATTCAGTTTGTTCAAGCCAGGTGACCCTCACACCCGTAGTGGGATCGTCATGTTCAAGAATGGAAATAAAAATAAGCAAGTGCCAAATCCGGTGAGTATGTCGTTTCAACTGAAGCGGTAGCTACAACAGTCCAGATAAGATTGGTGCAGACCTAACTTCTCAACCATGCATGCTGTGCGACATGGGGGTTTTTAGCTGAATCCGAAAGGCATTTTCAGAAGTTTTTCGAGAAAAATTATACTCTCGAAGGTATAATTTCGTTTAAAAAGTAGGACACAGGTTGGGTGAGAATTGAACACAGGCCTCCCGCATGGTAAGCGCGTTTGGGACTTCCGCATTACATTCAGCGCCGTAGGTTCATGCTCCACGTTGGGCGCCATTCAGCTAACCAGCTAGGAGATCACACACCACAGAGGGGCAATCTCTCATAACATTTGGCCCCATTAAAAGCAATGGTATTAGTGGAAGGTACGAGAGTAAGTTCTCTGAAGGCTGGACGAGCTTGGTAGCTAATAAAAGTGGTGGACGAAGAAGAGACATCTGGAAAATATTAATTATGCAATTAACAAAATAAATATCTTACCTTAGGCGCAATCTTCGCAAATCAGATTTCTGCGTATTAAAAATAAAGTCGTTATACGAAAATCTTTCTTTCAAAATAATTGAAATAGTCTCGTTATCGACGTCATGTAACTGCAACCAGTCATAGAGTTGTTTGTCCACACAAGAAGTTTGTTGGCAACTTTTCTTTGTGCTAAAAATTCTTCGAAGATTCTGTTTTTTAACAGTAGTTTTGCGAAACCGTATTTTGTCACTTTTCAAACGAAGTCTGCAAGAAAACAAAAGTGATAACGAAGATTTAAAATATATTTTTCCAAGACACTTTTTGTTAGGGACCAGTTAAAATCGTATAAGAAAAGTTTAAAAGGATGAAAGGATTCCGAGAAAATATTTTTAAATTTGCAAAACTGCATATAACTAATACATTATTGACTTAAATATTATTAATAATTTCTTTTAATATATAACTTGCAAAGCTCTGAATTTTATTTACCTTGAATCGACCATGCCGTATAGACTGGACAGGCTAGCGTTTATTTGCTTAAGAACTTCAATTTCCTCCCTTTTCTGTTCAGCAGCGGTTTGTAAAATTGATTGAATACAGTTTTGTGATTCAACTAGCCTTCGAACTTCTTCTTTTATTTCAGTCAAATATGATATTCCGAAAATATTTTGTTTCATATCCACGGATTTCGCTAGATTATCTTCATGATTTCTGTTTTTCGCAAAACTATCATCAATGCCTAAAACGTGTTCTTGCCCAGCCAGGTTTGCTCCTAGTTCTATTAACAAAAATGTATGTAAGAGATGCAAAAGAGAAAACAATGTGCAAGTACCTGGAGATAAAATTGTGATGCCCGCCTGTACAGCCTTCTTTACAAGATTATCCAGGGCAAACATCCAGTGCGGTTTTATGTAGTGCAATCTTAAAACAGTGATTACAGCCTCTTGAAACGAGTACAAGGCTAGATGTAAGTGGTCGATAGCTGTTGTGTCAAAATCTAGAGTTGCTTTCAGTTCCATAAATGCCTTTTCCAAGTTTTCTCTATTTTGGTCGATTATATATTGCCTAAGACCCTTTATCATAGCATGGAGGTCATTCCTTCTTATTGCTAGCTTATTTTTATTGTCAAGTTCAAGTTTATCCATCCATATATCACAAATTTTTACTTCGTCATTCGAAAGAACTTTTGACAACGTTGTTCTTCTCTGTGAGTCCTTTTTCAAAGTGTAAAACCCATCCGTTTCATTTGATTCAGACAGGTTTGTTTTTGATGAACAAGATGAGATCTCGATATCCGGAGACTGTAAGACACCAGATGAATTTCTTCGATCAAATCCTGGTTGTTCCTCACTTATAGTTGCAGGGTTGTGGTATCTATAAAAAAAAACCTTGGTGAGCTTTGGTACCTGTTAATGATTAAGTTAAATTTATGAGCAAATGAATTCCAACGTTCTTTTTTGTCTTTGTCCGGAAAAGGCTCAGAAAATACTGCTGGTACAAGAAAAAATATGACACTTAATTAAGTAAAACATAAACGGCTTTTACAAAGGCTATTTTTTCTCTCTACCTTAAGACGTTTTAAATAAAAAATTAATACTTTTTTTTTATTTTTTAGAGAAGCGTTATCTAGTGAGGTTCTAAAAAAAACTAATTGGCACTTGCAGCTCAGAAGAGCCATCGCCTGACCTCTTTTACAATCATGCATGATGAGTGCGTTACAGGTGTTTTTCACACATGAAAAACAGTTTTTTGCCGATTCCGAACGGCGAATTGAGAGGTCTCTCATGACAAATAATACTCTCCGAGGGTTTGTCAGGCCCTCGCGGAAATGGAACACCGTGAAAAAAACGTACTGCCCATGTCAGGATTCAAACCTACACACTAACCACTGCACCACGGCGCCCAAAACAAAGGAACGCAACACGAAAATATCACATTTTCGATCCAAATCTGTGGAAATATAAGACTTGTTTATATGCAATAGTTGAGAGTTTGATGAGTTGTTTTGAGTTAGAATTTCGACCTAGGTTTTCCAGCACAAGCAGAGGAGGGTTGAGTCGAGTTGAGTAGTCGAGTAGTTAAGGTAACAGCAATCAAAAATTTAAACTAGAAGAAGTTAGTTCCCGCTTTTGCATTACTAAGTTGCAAATATGCCAAAACCAACACAAACAAGTGGAAAAGTGCAACAGTGCGTATGCAAAAGCTTCAGTCCATCTACGACGGATTGCAAAATACCCGACCATACCAAAACAAAAACTGCCACGCCTCCAAAAAGTGAGCGGGATACAAAAATATAACTTTTGAATGCTTCTAGGTGGTTGCATACATTTCGGCCTAAAACTCCGCCTTTTAAGCTTGAAACATCACTTTTTTTAACACCACGCCCACAAAAATTGGCGGAGGCACATACAAAAAGTTAGAAAATGTCTTATCTAACATCTACAACTTTTGTCATATAATTTTTAGTCAAATTTCATATATATTTATCGATAAACAGTCATTTTAAGCTAAAATCCCTTAAAAAAGTCAAGGCAATGTTACATACCAAAAATGAATGCGTTAGCGCCATTGTAACATAGCTCAAATTTGGAAAAAGTATTTTTCAAAGTTAGAGATGGACGCACATACAGGCCTGTAGTGGGCATGTCTGTGGGCGGATTCAGATAATTTTCAAACTTGATCTGGTCCAATGGACTTCCAGCCAACCCACCAAATTTCAGCTCTCTATCTTAAAATTTAAGGCCTTAAAGTTGTTTACATACAGACGGACGGACAGATGTCTTAATCGATTCTCCTGTCGGTCCAATTCATATCTCTAAAAAGTCTTAGGGGTCTACGGTGATTATTTTATCCAAGAGCTCATAGGACATATCTTTGGTGTCGTCATCTTTCTCCTCTGTGGGGGCATTGCGCGCATATGAGGCTAATGCTGGCGAATCTAGTCTTGATGCGGATCTTCGCGAGGTGCTTGCTCAAAGGTTTGAAGCTCAAGACTTTTTGCCTAGGTCTGCCTCCAACAACAAACCACAACTACCAGTCACCGTAGTAGAAGTCGCAGCTTTTCATCCTCCATTTACCCGGACCATCCTACCGCATTTCTTGGATGGCAGTTGTTAAAGGCCTCCGGTAAGTGCTCGACTGCACGCGGTCTTTTAAGGGACTTAACATCCCACGAGCAGGTCCGAAGCTCGTTGTCATTTTGTCGTTTGCATTGGTGGTCAACAGTAAAGTTGTCGGATTCCGGGGTTTATTGATGATTCGTAACTGGTATTTCTTTACGTGGCCGGGTCAGTTTGACGGCACAACCACCAAACTGGAGGACCAGATCCTTCGTATAACTCCAAGGACGGAGAGCTGTATAAACATCTTCTTATAGGTATGAGCTCTGAATGCCTCGTAGTACCCCATATAACGTGTTCACGGTGGACGCCACCGTTGATTCCATCTGGGCAACTACTCCGCTGCCGTCTGGATGCAAGTGGAAGTACATTGTTCACCCTCCTCTCTTCACCTTTCCAAAGTACTAGACACCCGGTGTTTATCACGGCGAGGTGAGAGTAGGAATTGATAGACAGAGGTGGTTTTAGATAACTTTTGGATGCTTGTATCCTCTTGAATGCACACTAACTAACTAAACACTAAACCTCGACGCAAGGGTCTTTTTCCGCTGAAATTTTGGGAGCAGTTGCCTTTGTGTGATCAGAGAATGTAGGCGAGTCTCAATGTTAACTTTCACTGTTACAGGTAGGTGATTCGTGCCCCAGCCATCCTCCCTGCACAAAACCTAAGTGCCTCATTGCATCACTTCTGGAACGTCAGTTTAACACTATCAGCCCAAAGGATTCCCACATTTCGACGAGGTTTTAGCCATAATCTTCGGGCTAAATATCTCCTGCGCATCTTGTCTCTTTTCAAGATGCGCAGCAAATTCAATTATATCCACCGGGTTGTGTGCGTGAGGCGAAAGAATAAATGTAACAGCCGGTTTCTTAGAATATGGGTATCTCATTAATACACAATAGGTAGCTCACGCACATCAGGAAGTGCTCATGTGCGTGAGCCACTTAAAATTAGCTACATATTTGTAAATTTGTTAAGTATGTGATTGCTTACTCAAGCTCTGGTGTTGTAGGTGTATTGGAGTTACTATTTGAGTAATGCTTAACGGTTGAGTTCGATTTGCTTATTTGTCGATCAGCCGGTACAGACACACTTCTACTAAAGTCACTGGTACTACCTCCAATCCTTTTTGGGTGTTTGCTTAAACGAAAAAAAAATATTTATTTAACAAAATTTTAAAAAATACAACTTATACCTACTCTGATAAAAATGGATCCTCTAGTAAGCTATTGGCCGTTGGTCGGTCTTGTATATTGATTGCAAAGCAACGGAGGATGAATTTCTCAGCCATTGGAGAGAGTTCCGGTGGTATAGTTGGATGTTTCTTATGAAATCCAACTTTGAAAAGCGCAGCTTCTGGCGATCCAAGTTCTATAAAAGGCGGTTTCCCCGTTGCCATTTCAACATTTGTACATCCGAAGGACCAAATATCTGCAGCAGGTCCATAGCCTCGAAAGCCTTGATCAATAACTTCTGGAGCCATATATTGTAAGGTGCCTGTGAACGTGTTCATAGATGGATTTATGCCTGCTAACCGCTTCGATGTACCAAAGTCAGATATTTTGACCACGCCACTATATGTGTTGACGAGAACATTATCTCCTTTAATGTCCCTGTGCACTATTTTTTGTTCGTGCAAATATCGAAGACCTTCGAGAATTTGTTTTGAATAAAATGCCATTGTTGATTCACTATCTTTTAAAGGCCCCCATTTCTCCCTTAATAAGTCTGACAAAGATCCGCCAGGAACTTGCTCCATGAATATTTTAAAGAATCCATGTTCTGATATCGAGCCCAAGTACTTATAGTAATAAAAAGAAATAACAAATTTACTGAATCGTACATTTTTCCATAGTTCCTTAGCTATTTACTTACTTGAACTATATTTCTGTGCCTCAACTGGGAGTGAAGTTTGATTTCTTCATGCAGGGGTTGTACATCTTGGGAGTTTTTTTCCGGTACCTCTTTGATGGCAATACGAACTTGAGTGTGAAGATCTCTCGCTGCATAGACGACTCCGTAGGTGCCCTTCCCTAAAATGATTCTTCTGTTTTGATCATCGAGATCATATTCGTACTAAGCAAGAAATGTAAAGAAGAATATTTTATCTTCCGAAAATACACAAGGACAATAAACGGATCTCAAACCTCTATTTGTGTTTCGTTTGTTTGTAGGTCCACAAAAACCTCTTGATCTGAAGCCATCTCCAAGACAAGTTCATAAAACTTTTGACGACATCCGGTTGTTGGAAAATATATTTCGAAATCGTCCGAGTTATGATGAACATACAAATAGGCACATCTTTCGTCGCGTTTGTATAGGCTCACTGATTTTATTTGACTGGCAGTAAAAACAAAATCGTGAATTTTCTTACATCCGCTAGTCTCATGAGCTAGGCATAAATTTACAATCTGTATTGACTTCTCGTCGGCATCCATGTTAATCGTTATATAGCTTGGCATGTTGATTTTAACTTTTTGAGGCTCTAAAATCTATGAGAAGAAAATGAAGAACTTTATGAAAACTTAGTTCTTGTTAAGAACTAGTCAGTCAAATCAATTTTCTTTAAGAAAAATGTTTTATATAAAAGAAGAATTTATTCAATTTATTTATGGTTTCTTACAGAGTGAGAAAATCACAGTATGAAAGACACGATGGTTAAGCCATGTTTGTCCGTTTGGCATGTGTTCGCACGTTAGCATTAAGTTTTTAAGGAACTGAGTAGCTATAGTATTTAAGTCCTACGATTTTCTGATATTAACTTATGTACTTTCTTTGACTGGCCATGACAATATCTACATTAAAAGCGCATATTGGCAACAAGCATACGGTATTATTAGTTAAACATTTATTCAGAACTACAATTTGAATTGATTTAAGGTGACGAAGGTAATGGTCAGGGACTCAGTCCTCGCAACACCTTGACGAGAGGTGTGACGCCGGTGTGAGGGCTTAAGCCAGCTCATGTTTTCCATCAAAAGTTCGCCCCTCGCGCTAATTAAGGACCCGTGGATGCTGAAAGGGTTAGTTAAGGGACTATCGTGCAAGAATGCAACGCCAGTTTGGGACTCGAGAGCAACCAATTCAAGAGCATGCATTCTTTTACATAATAAATATAAAAAGTATACTCTATATTCAAAATACGCTTCACAAAACTTGGTGCCTTAGCAAGTGACCCTGTGTATCGAAGGAGTTCACCGCGCTATCATCATCGCCTCCTTGTGCTGGGGACGAACAGTACCGCCTACCTAACTGCGGCCCTAGTGGAGCATTGTAATAAGCTCCACATATCACTGCTGTTTGGTTGTGATGCGAACACACACAATACTGTGTGAGGCAGCAAGAACATTAGCAATCGAGGTAAGCCAAGAAGAACTTAATTTCACACTCGACAGCCCGAGCATTTGAAGGTTAATAAACTGGACAGTATCAAATGAGCCGTCGTTGTCAGACCATAGAATAATTCGATCTTGAAAACACAGGTTTGGGAAGCTTTCGAAGAAACCTTAGGAAGCAATCTGGAGCACATAGATGTAAGACGAGCTACAGCCCATCGTCTATGCTTATAAAAAGCAGAAGAGGGCATCACGAGAGCCATCACAAATGCGTATGAAACTAGATGCCCTCTTAGTACGAATATGAGAGGTGAAGAAGTGCTGAGAAGTGCAGAGCTACAAAGAGGCACTTATAGATAGAACAGGGTCAAGTTCTAAACAATGTAGGCTGTGTGTGTTAATTTCCCACAAGTTTTTGCCGAATTCGTACAACACTTTAAGAAGTTTTTCAAGACAAATGATACCGTCGGAGGGCTTGTCAGGCCCTCGCGGAAGTGGGGACCGTAAAAAAGAACAAGTCCTTTTTTTCAGGTGCCAATGGCAGGATTTGAAGCCAGATCTCCGGCGTAGTAGGCACACAAACTAACCACTACGCCAAGGCCCCCCACAAAGAAGCACTTACCAATTACATTAAAAACAAGTGGGAAAGTGCAACAGTGCGTATGCAAAAGTTCCAGTCCATCTACGACGGATTGCAAAATACCCAACCATACCAAAAAAAAACTGCCACGCCTCCAAATTATTGGATTCCATGTTCGCGACAATTTGAAACTGTCGTCGCGATTGAAATTTTTGTGGCGTTTTATCTCAATCGCTTCACGAACAAGCCGTGGGATGTAATGCGACTCCCGAGCCAATATCATAGCCTGGTCAAATCTGATCCAATGGTGTTCGTTGGGATGGTCTAAGACTTGCTCGGCTAGAGCGGATTTTTCTCGCTGCTGATTGCTCACAGCATTTATATGCTCTTTTAAACGGGCCGAAATACTTCGTCGCGTTTGTCCAATGTATGATGACCCACAGCTACAAGGGACTGCGTAAACACCGGGAGTTTGGAGAGGAAAGCGATCTTTGGGTGATTGTAGATAATTTATCACCTTTTTGGCGGTAAGATCGTTTTCACACTGTATCGTTTTAGAATTCGACCGACTTTGTCCGTGACACCTTTCACGTACGGTAGAAAGGCTCTCTTGTCCAACTCATTGCAGTCTTCTTGTCGCGACAAATTTGGCTTCCATGAACGTTGTCTTTTTGTCGTTGTCGAAGTTATAACATAATGTTTAGTCAAATTTCATATATATTTATTGAAAAACAGCCATTTTTAACTAAAATCCCTTAAAAAAGGGGCCTTGGTCAATGAAACGGCTAAAATTTTTCGGCCACTTCAAAGAAAATTACAAGGCAATGTTACATACCAAAAATGAATGCGCTAGCACTATTCTAACATAGCTAAAATTTAGAAAAAGTATTTTTTTCGTACAGTCACACATACGGGCCTGTAGTGGGCATGTCTGTGGGCGGATTCGGCTAATTTTCAAACTTGATCTGGTCCAATGGACTTCCAGCTAACCCACAAAATTTCAGCTCTGTACCTTAAAATGTAAGGCCTAAAAGTTGTTTACATACGGACGGACATGGCTTAATCGATTCTCCTGTCGGTCCCATTCATATCTCTTAAAGGTCTAGGGGTCTACAGTGATTATTTGAATGCGTTACAAACTATACATCAAACTTAATATACCCTGGGTCGGGTATAAAAATTAGGAAAGCTAAAATAAGCTAAAGAAGCAATTAATAGCTCGAAAACCAAGCCAATGGCCATAATGCGACAAGATGCAAGTACGGTTACACTGGTCATCGGTAACGCTAGGATAGAACGTTCAAAACTTGAAATATCTTGGAACACAATTTAACTATAACTCGGATTAGAGAACAAAAATAAAAAGCAGAAAAGAACAAGCAAGATCAGTTTTCAGTAAACAAAAGAAGGTGCTATATGGTCGTGAAATCCCATTACCCCTAAAATCCGGATTCTTAAATGTTATGTTTATTCCACACTACTGTACGGAGCAGAAACTTGAACACTACGAAAGGCCACAGAAAAGAATTTAGAAGTCTTCCAAATGTTGATGTCCAGAAGAGTCCTAACCAGTGAGTGAGTGCTACAGTTAGTACGCAGAAGTTACAATCCGTAAAACGGACCGTTGAATACCCCATCCTATCCCACATTGCAAAATGCTGATGACATAGTTATTTTTGACATTTTATAAGTAATGCAAACTTCGAAAAAGGGGCGTGGTCCAACCGCCCCTACTTAGAAACCACATATATATCCAAGTTACACTTAAATGTACGTAAAAATTCAATTTTTTGGTTCAAATTCAATATTTTTGAAAAATCGACCCTTAAAAGGGGGCGTGGCTAAAAACTTTATATGAACGAAATCTGGAATGAAGTCTCGTTTACCTAACCCGCTACTTCTTTTGTTTCATGCTTTCCTAAATTAGGCTCAAGGCTAGTCGAAATTAAGTTTTTCAGTCAAATTTTAGGTTTTTCTTCAATTCTGCTTCCAAATGTGGGCGTAGTCCAAAGTCTTGTATGAAAAAAATGTTGAACTAGGCGTTTTCTACATAAAATATTAAGCAAATTTTTTTCAATTTCGAGCAAAAATATTGAGTAAACTGCATTTGAAAATTTACCCTTAAAATAGATGCCACGCCCACTAGAGGAGGTTTACCAAATAAATTTGTGTTTTTTGTATCTTACATTCATCAGGAGATGCTAAATGTCAAATTTCAGCCTTTAAGAACGTCTTACAGTTTTAAAAACTCTGGAGGTAGTTGCACATTTAGACCGATTGTGGGCGTGTCTTTGGGCGGATTTTAAAATTTTTTACACTTGTACTGCTTCGCATGACGTGGACCTTACGTACGAAGTTTCAGTACCGTAGCTCAAAATTTAAGGCCTAAAAACATGTGACACACAGACGGACGGACATGGCTCATTCGATTCGGAATTCGGTCTCGATCATATGCCCTTAAGGTTTGGAGGTCTACCATTATTATTTCACCGTGTTACAAACTGTGACAAACTTAATATACCTCCTATCCTATGGGATGGGGTATAAAAATAGCGTGGACAGACAACGTAGAAGTGCTGAGAAGGATGGGAGCCAAAAGAGAGCTCCTAAACACAATTAAGATGCGAAGACTGAAATATCTTGGGCACATCTTGAGAAATGCAAAGTACCAACGGAAGAACTGTTGGCAGGCAAAGAACAACGTGGATAAAGAACCTCAGTGAATGGAACAACGTGCCAATTAACTATTGGTTCTAAACTGTTTGAACTGTTTAGAACCATCCGATCGAGAGAAACAACAAAAAGGGTGATATCCAACCTTCTAAGAGGAGAGGCACCATTAGAAGAAGAAGAAAAGATGCAGCTTTAGGAATTTTTGTGAGACAATAACGAGCACTCCCTGTGCAGCGCGGCTTCACAAGGCAAAATCAGGTGGAGTGCCTACGTCTTTCAAGAAGCTGGATGGCAGCTACATCGAGAATGAGGAACAGAGAGCACAGCTACTCTTAGAAACTAATTTTCCCGTTGAGTTTCTAAGGTGCAGATCCCTTGACACTAATGTCTGGAGCAGGCCAGGTGAGCAACACATCAAGACCTCGGAGGGAAGACTGACAGACAGCGAAGGCCATTTGCTATAGAGACCAATAAGAATGGGCAATAAGCTCCTTTGAATCTTTTACGTGCACGGCATTTCACCAGCCCTGTTACAGAACGTGCAAGAAATGCTACTCCCACACTTGGTAAGAATATCAAGAGGTAGTCTTGCTCTGCGATATATGCCAGACCATTGTCACTCCTAATGTGGAGTTGATGAGCCCAATAGCCTAGTATTGATTGCCAGGAGAAAGTTTGAAGAAACACTCCGTGAAATTATTCAAAGAGCACTCAAGGCAGTCCAAGAATGGTGCAACACAGCTGGGCTCAATCTAAGCCCCGCCAAGACAACTATAGTACCATTCACCAGAAAAAGGAATAATAAGCTGTAGCAGCCAAGGCCAAACATGAGCAGATGTTCTCGATATAATTAAGGAATGAATTATAGTGCGAGAGGAGCTCTTTTGATAGCATTATCCTCTCCAAGGATTAGTAGGGAGAACAACAGACCAACAGGTCGCAGTGTTAAACCCAACATAAATAATAAAAATAATTATGGACTCAGAACCAAATATGTGTTAACTTTTTTGGTGTCTTGATTGAGCTATGTATGTTGAAATTAACTGATCAGTGGAGAGTATATTTTTGGTCTTAATGAATGGCTTAATTTCAATTCGTGTCGGATTTGTGTTAGCGACATGTTATTCGTTTGCTTCCGCCAGTGGAACTCGTTTAGCGTACCGACATATCAATTTGCAACGCCCACTTTACTTATCTTAACAGCTAATGACTTAAACTCAACTTACAATAGCTTAAATCTAAGGAGAAGAAAAAGGGATATTTGAGACTTTTGGATGTTAGGTGTTGTGGGACAAGGCGATTTAAAAGTAGTCTTCCTAAATGTGCTCTTGGTGCAAGTGTTGGTTGCGGGTGTTACCTTTAAAGGTGACCTATCGTTACCAACAAGACGTTGCTGCATGAAGACCACACGTCTTTGGTAGACAGATCAAACTTGGCTGGCATATTTAAGAACAGATCTAAAGTACGCTTTACCAAACCAAGTGCGGCTTTAGCGCGGCTTATAATGTTGTTAACACGATTTCGTTGGGAGTTTAAAATTGGATTTTGAGAACGATTGACGGAAAAACTACGCTTAAGAAGCACTTAAAACTATCGATTTTCATAATTTACTTACCAAAATTGGAAATCTAACATTGTTTGGCGCTTCTGAACTTGTTGCTTCTAGGAAAAAATCTATCCAAAATTGGAAAATCTGTTCCTTGATTCCGCAGAAATGGTCATCGGATTTTCTTCTGAAACGATGAATTAGCGCAATATTTCCTATGGTCGATTTAAGGTACCAATTGGGTGGCTTTAATTTGAACATGCATTCTGCTGCTTGTATAGCTTTTATATAGTCTTCCGCCAAAACGGAAATTTCGAAAAATGTAGCCACATCCCAATATTCTGTCAAGGAAGAAAGACTTCCTTTTTTTCCTATTAAATTATTAAGGGTCATTGCAATGTGTTGCAATTCTTCCGTGTTACTAAATTCTTTTCCATCGATCACCAGAAGCGTAGCTAAATTTATGCCCGCATACTCATTTGGTTGAACTTCGAAACTTTGTCTATACCATTTTATAGCATTTTTTAGGCTGCTTGTATCAGTGTAATCAGATTCAATAAAAATATCCTTGTAGATTCGCCCACAAAGGCACAGCATATCCGGGAATTCGTTTTCTTTTTTTTCTAAAGCCTTGAGAGAAGATTCTAAGGCTTTTTCACGGTCTCCCTTTTTGTTCCTTCTGTTTAAGGCAAAGGCGTAGAGAAAACTCATATTGCCCGTTTCTACATATTTTCTTGTATTGGGGATCGTTTTAAGGTCATTTACTAAACGCACCATAGAGTCGTAATCTTGAATATCCCGAAGAGAACACATAAAACTGTGAACAACTTCGCCCGACAGTACATGGGGGTCATCGAGTCGCTTTCGCATCTTATGCAATATTTCAGTTAGCTTTGAAGTATTAGTCGCGTATTCCTCTCTAGCGCCTCTTAGCTCTGCCAGAAACTTTTCTCGCATATGCGCTCTGAAAAAACAACGAAGCATAAATAAATTTAAAAAGGCCGAGTTTAAGAAACTCGCCAACAATTCAAGTAGATCAATCCTTATCTGATAAGAATTTGATCTTTAAAATGTCGCCCTTATAGAAAATACGTACTTTGATTGAATTTCAACATCGTGCAAAATCCGACTAAGCCTTGTGCTAAGTGATGATTGTTTTATGTCTACCGACTCTTTATTAAATGTTGTTATAAAGCAAAAGTCTTGTTCGCAAAGTTTGTAAGGCAAAAAAGTGTAGTTGCCGCATGATATCTGAAATGATCGCAAAGAGTAAAAAAATAGAGTAATATAGAAACATTCAGTTAATAAATACATTATTTTGTGTACTTTCATTTAAATTGTGCTTTAAAGTAAGGATTACCCCTGAAATGATAAACATTGCTGGTTCAAGTTGGTCACTGCAATCTTTTCATCCAGAAAAGATCTTTTTGTCTGACTGCCTCCGCAGAAAAAATATGGCTCTATGTTTTAGGGATGTTGCAGAACACCCTGTCGGTTAAACCTCGGCATTTGCCACTTGGGCAGAGCCAGGCATCATTGACTCTGAAATGGGAGACGCCGTATAGAACTTGTCTCTTCTAAGCGAATGCTTTTCAGATACAAGCACTTTATGCAATAGCAGACTCATAGATAAAATGAATCCCAATGAGGAAATCATGTCCGCGTCCTCGAAGAAAAAGGTTCAAACTTAGGGCGGAAATATTTAATTCACGCCTGCAGAACAGCGCAGATTTAAGCGTGCGCTAAAGAAATTTACGCAGAAGACGAACGCCCGAATTAACGCAAAAGAGAAGGGAGAGGTAAAGAGTTCTGAGAGGAAAAGCGCACCCGATTCGAGGGCAACACCCCTCCCCAATCGGAAGCGAACCGAGCTTGCTAAGGGAAAACAGCGGACAAAATCTTCTATAGCAATATGAAGGGCTTTGTCAGACTGGGAGTCTTACCGACCGATCCCGATCGCAATCCTCTCACAATTGGTCCGAGTTCAATAGAGGATTATAGACATTACGATGATGTTGAATGATGGAAGAAGTTAAGTCAGCGTTCAGAAATGTGGATTGGAAGTGATGCTTGGGGAGGAAGATTTTCGGAAACCTCATGTCATCAGGGGTTTCTTCCCACACAGTATCGGGATAGCTAGCAAGAGAGTTTCGGCAATACTCGATGGCCAGAAAAAAAAAACTCAACACAAGAACGTGGATAGTTCTGCAAAGATCGGATATCACAGACACCGCTCATCTGGTCTTAGCCATAAATGAAAGAGCTATGAAGCGACTCATTGAGGTGAAGGGCACGGTAGAATACCGATTCAGTATCACTAAGTTCAACCTCAAAATCTCGGGCAAAGTAGCGTCCCAGAGCGCAAATACCACCCCCAAACCAACCGCAGCTGCAACGTTAACGGGGGTAGTTAGTGGCAAAGCAAAAACAAGCAGCGCTGCACACGCGCCGGAGACCGCGAAATCGACAGCTCAGTAGCAAAGCAAGCATTCCAACCCGAATTGCTTCAGCCCGTAACTGAATGCGGATCAGGCTGGAGGCAGAAAAGAAAGTGGGCCTCACACAAGCAGGGATCCAAAGGGCGACAGAATTGGTACCTCTCAAAAGGGTGTCGTACGACGTAGAGGTGACAACAAGCCTTACAGGGTACGGAACCGTAGGTACGCAAATGACACCATTTCTAAACGTACTGCAGGCAAACCTGCACCGGGCTATGGGTGCCTCAGACACCTTTAGCCAGCGATGCGCTGAAAAAAGCATCGCTACTGATCTTATACAAGAGCCCTACCGGGCTAATATTGGCAAGATTTTTGGTTTAGATAGCAAAAGCAGAGAGCTAATTTTTGCCAAAGGATTTCATACAAATAAGCTCAAAGGATTTCATACAAATAAGCTTTCGTAAAATTTACGCACTTATAGAGAGAGACACAGCCGTGTTTTTCTCTTAACCCTGACTGGTGAACACACAGAAGATTTTTATCAAGGAAATGCAGAATTTTCGAGGGTTTTCCAGCACTTTAGATAAAAACGGTAAAATTTGTTCAGCAGAGCGAATATGTTTGGTACAGAGCGTAGTTTAAACAAAAGTGACTTCCCGAAGGAACAAAAACGGAAATGAATTTATTGAAATAATATTTCATAAAATAGAAATCACTATGATACAGTGATTATTAAAAACATATAATAACAAAGTGTGATATTAAGAAATAAGTGCATGAATAATATTTCTCAACACCCTCACTCAAGTTAGAACTAAATTTTCAATGAAAAACCATATAAGAGCTCAGCAGCAGATTAGTTTGAACCTTTGAATCTTTCCCGAGTCCTATGTTGCAGGCACCGAATGCATTCTTTAGCCCAGTTACTGCCTTCGTTTAATTGTCTGCGACCATGTTGTCTGTTGCCACGTAGTTGAGCTTGAGTGTTTTGTTTTCAATCTTCTCACGAATGTAATGATGTCGAATTTCAATATGCTTGGACCTGGCTCGATATCTATCACTTTCAAACAAAGCCAAGGCGTTTTGATTGTTGCACCTGATTTGAATTGCCTCTTCTTTAATGTCTGGTTCAAGCTCTTGACCAAACTGCTTTAGCCACAATGCTTCTTGTATAGTAGCCGAAAGAGCCATATACACTCATACCTCGCTATACGGCCGCTCTTTATATGGCCTTTCGCTATAGCGGCCTCTCTTTTTTATGTCCTTGTTTCGTTTAACGTCTAAAATGTTTCGTTACAACGACAAAAAAAAATTCAACGATTCATCTAGACGCTACATACATAATCTTCAATGTTAAAACTTACCCTAAGATTTCAGAACTGTACCTATTAAGTATTTGTTTGTCGCGACAGATGTCTCCCCTACAAAAAAACACGCTAGCAAACGAATTGCAACGGTTCGCTCGAAAATTTTTTTCTGTAAAAAGGGCATCTGTATGACAGATTTGAATTTCACCGACACATTCTTCCGATTTATTTGACGATTTTAGTTGAAAAATGGACGAAACATATTTAAATTTTTTGTAATGTTTTATTAAAATTGTTATCTATTATTTAAGGATTTTGAACCAATCTAATGGATTTTGCATAGGTTTGTATGAAACTCGATGATTCGTTATGCGGCATTTCGCTTAACGGCCTTCTTTTGTCGAACGTATCTAGGCCGTTAAAAGAGGTATTAGTGTACTCGGCTTCTGTGCTTGATAAAGCCATAGTGTGCTGACGTTTACTGGCCCAAGACACGGCTCCATTGGACATAATAAACACACATCCAGTTCAAGAACATCTTTTGTCCACATCAGAAGCCCAGTCCGCATCAGAATACCCCATTAACAATACGTCACCATCTCGCGAATACCTTATTTTGCAATCAATAGTTCCTTTTAGGTACCGGAAAATTCGTTTAACTGCTGTCCAGTGAGCCTTGCCAAAATAAGTATTGATTCGACTCACGTCTTTAACTGCTTAACGCTAAATCAGGCCTGGTACCTTGCACCAAATAAAGTAGGCTCCCCACAGCTTCCTGGTATGGAACATTTTTAAGGTCTTTTTTTTATCCTCACTGTTTGGACACATACTGGTTAACAATTTTTGACAGGGATCACTTGCTGTAACTTATGGTTTGCAATTAGTCATGTTAAACTTTTCGATTATTTCCTTCGCGTATTTCCTTTGATCGATGTTAATGCCATTGTCATCGTAGGTCATTGTATTGATAACCCGACACAATTGGTTGCTCGACCCATGTCCTTCATTTAAAAGGGGGTGATCAAAGTCTTCTTAAGGGCATCTTTCTTTTCACTGTTTGACCAAAATATAAGAACATCTTACGATATACACGACTACTATCAACTCTTTATCAGCAGAATAGAAAACACAAGGATCGGTTTGTGACTGATGAAGACCAAATAGTTTAAGGCTTCCTACGAGCTTTTTGTTAAGCTCTCTGCCACTTTGCTTCAGACCATAGACTGCTTTCTTGAGGCGACAAACTTTTCTGCTACAATCGCTTGCACCATCAGGTTGTTCCATGAATATTTCTTCTGATAAAGCTCCCTGTAAAAAAGCGGTAACTGCGTTCATTTGATCAATTTGTAAATTTGATTTGACTGCCAGACCTATAAGGTATCGTATCGATGAATAGCGTACAACTGGAGAAAACATTTCGTTGTATACCAATCCATACTTTTGGGAACATCCCTTGGCTACAAGTCTGGCCTTATGCTTTATTACTTTTCCGTTGGAATCAGTTTTTGTTTTGAATGCCCACATGGATTTGATAGCTTTCCCGCCAAGTGGTAAGTCGACCAAATCCCAAGTTAGTTTTCTTTCAAAGAACCAAGTTCATCACTCATCGCTGACCTCCATTTTTTACAGTTATAATGTTTACTCGTTGTAATGCATCTTTTACTGGGCCCGGGTAAAAGATAAATAAACACAACGTTTACGATGGCTGGGTCATCTAGAGCGGATGGACACCAACACCAACGCCCCGGCCCGGAAAATCTTCGAATCCACGCCGCAGGGACGGCGCGCTAGAGGAGCACTGAGACTCAGGTGGCGCACGCAAGTGGAAGGGGACCTCAGCCAACTTCTTGTGCGAAACTGGAGACGGCTAGCTAGAGACAGAGCTGGCTGGCGAAGCTTGTTGGCTGAGTGCCAGGTCCACCCCGGACTGTAGCGCCACCTTAAGTAAGTATGTCCGACATTTTCCGGCACTTCATTCCTCACTGAAGTTAAGTCATCGTCAATGAACACAGCCTTCGACGATATTGAATTACTTTCAATTAACTTGACATCTCGGCTTGTTATCAAGTTCTTTTTATTGGATCAATGCATCTATATCCTTTCGTGTTGCAACCATACCCAATAAGCATTTTTAAAGATGTGGCATCCCATTAAAGACGTTTTTGCTTCGGAGTATGTATCATGACTGGAGTACCGAAAATCTTCAAATTTGACACATCGACTTTTTTACCATTGGTTGAAACCACCATATCTCTTCAGGTGATAAACTATTCAATGCAGAACTAATGCTGTTTATCCTGTTTATCACATATGCAGCCGTGTAAACGGCTTCAGCCCAATATTGCTTGTCTAATTTAGCATCAATTATGAGCATAGCATCAATTTAGCATGAATAATATTCCTCAACAGAATTGATATTGGCCTGTACTCTGCCTGTGCTTGACGAGTAGCAGCTTTTTTACAATAGGCACAACTTTGGCAAATTTTCATGTCATAGGAAAAGATTGAAAATGTGGGTGATAATTGAAAATGTGGGTGATAATTGATAATATGTGTGGCAAAATTATTTTCACAAAAGCTTGGTGTATCTCATCAAATCCTACAGCATTGGAGCGAATATCGAGAACTGCCTTAACACATCAGATTCATCAACTCTAATTGCCTGCGGTGCTGAAATTACCGGTAAGTCACGAGCAGGGGGTTGGCTTTGTGCTCGCATGAAATAGAGCAGATCATTTTTAGGATTATTAACGAGAAAGAGAACCAGCAACGTAGCCGAAGACTCGGTAAAAAAGTTGGTAGGATCTGACAATTGAACGAAACTAAACCAAAAACCATTTGTTTTATCAACACATGTTTTCGTTTGGCGGTAATACTTTAGGTATTCTATCAAAATTTTAAAAGGACATTGTTGATAAACCGATGGGTGCAGCACGAGTTCCAACGTTAAGTATCTTTGAATTTGTTCTATATACGTTTTGGATTCAAACATGCACCTTATTTCTGAACGAATGACTCTTTTGTCTTCCGAAACTATTATACGTGATATTCGTATATATGTAGGAAGAACAAACGACGTCTTTCAAAAGCTATCGTTAAACGAAATTGCGGGTTCGCCTATATTCTTGAAAAGTAAACAAGCAGCCATATGATTTGTTCAAGTGCCACAATTTACTTACAAGGGTTTTTTACGTTTTTAAAATCTTGCAAATTGTTGGAACTTCTTTGCAGCACGTTAACATTCGCAGACTTGACATAAAAAAGGAAAAGACCAAAATTACTATGAACGAAAGGATTCTTCACTTACTTTTAAGCATAACGTTTGTTTAGATTGAACATCGTTGTACGTCAAAATATTTCCTTTCATTCCAAAGCTTTCCCGCACCCCTAGATGGTAAAACAATGAGCTCTGTTGGGCTTGAATGCTTAGATCAACGATGACAACATTTGCGTTGTAGAATGTTTCCAACACATTTGTTTCTCCAAAATCCAATTTATCAAACTAAAAATAAAAAACGTAAACAATACAAATTGGGCGTTTAAAGCCAATGACAATGCTACCTGAACCCTTTGGAAGCTGGCGCCAATCGCAGAGCAAACCTGGTTAATCTCTGCCAGGGCACGGTTCCTGTCATTGAGATTATCCCCCAGTTGTGTATCAATTACACAAGCAACGTCCATTATAGTAGAATACTATTGCTATTTATTGCACAGTGCCGGATCATTTATGTACAGGAATTCACTCTTCAGTGTCTATTTGCAGTTGTTGTGAAGGGATGCTGATTATGTACATATATAGGATGTTGTGCTGCTTTGTGCAAGTGTATCTAGTAGGAAATTCCAATCAGGTATTCAACTAGAAGCGGCGATTTTTTTCACTCGACATTTTAACTTTGTGTCTTAAAACTACTTTATTTCACTTTTCACTCCCGTCAATTATTTTGCCCTTTTATAGGCTTTTTAAAAGCTTTAAGTGAAAAAAAAAATTTAGGAACGATAAAAATAAGGCACAAATTATTACATGCGTTTGTTTACTATTGTCAAAAACTATGATCCCGTTTTCTTTTGCTTGTCAAAAACAAGGAATTTCTAATATCGCTTTCGTTTGGTCACATAGTCCGCTTCGTCCGCTCGCCTTTCAATTCGGCTTCATTCTATTCTATTCTTCTTCTATCAACAACGTTGAATTTAATTAAAATTTCTAGACAACGTCTTAAATTTCTGAAGAATTAATTAATTGAAGCGACGCTATTTATGCATGGTACACCCCACAGATTTATTATTGCATTTTCAACGATGCCTCCACACATGGACACTAAAGCCGCGTTGTCACAAGCAGCGTAAAACAGGAACAGAAACAGAATTTCATACATTAGCAACTGAAACCTAAATTCGCTGAATGCTTTTTGCGTTGCTTATGTATGAAATTCTGTTTCTGTTCCTTGTGACAACGCGGCTTAATTTCCCTTAAATCTCACGATTTTTACTAAGTCACCACCGGGCACTAATATACGATAAACATAAATCCTTAATTAATGTTTCCAATCGTCGTATTATTGCCATGCCGGCATCCGACAATAATACGAGGATTAGCGAGTATAAATCTACAGCATAATATAGATCTCATTCACCCTATTCGCAAACCATTTTTTACGCCGGGTGCAATCCTTTTCGCACACTTTTGTAATACCGTTTTCACACCGGAGCTAGAATCTAGATTCTGAGCATTTCGATTTCAAAATCGAATTGACCATTTCACACTGCAAAAATATTTCGCTGTTCAATATTTCACAGTTGTCACAAGTTAAACCTCTTCAAATAAATAAAAAAACAATTGTAATACATAAACATTATCGCACAATTTAATAGTATAAAAAAACAAAAATATTTTCCATTCAATTGATTCCCATTTAACTTTTGATTGAATTAAAAAAGTATATTTGCTTTTTTTTTGTATGATTCCCACATACATCTACATTACATACATACATCTACATAAATCTATTACATTTGTATTCGATTTTGTGTTTTGCTTTTTATGAAAAACACTTAATTTTAATCTGCCTGCAAATCTTATTTTGTTTTTTGGAACTTTATTGGCTGATTAATTTTGTAGATTAAAAATTCTCAGTAACCTCTATACAAGACATTGTTGCAATAAAAATTAAAATTGAAAAAGATTCTGACCTTGATTCTGAATTCTACAAATGTATTGGAAATTTAATGTAATCGATTCGATTCGTCAACAAAATCTAGATATTCGATTTTGTGGGAATCTAGATTCTGAATTCTACAAATGTATGGGAAATCTAATAGATTTTAATTAGATTTGGGACTTTTTTTACTCTAAATCTAGATTCTGGATTGGTGTGAAAACCGTATAATAGATTTCAATTAGATTTGGGGTTTTTACTTTAAATCTAGATTTTGATTTGGTGTGAAAAGGGTATAACAGTTTGAAAAGCGAAAAGGGAAACTGAAACTGTCCTCGTTTGACAGATTCGTCAGACATACTTTTTCTATTGGGATCAGAATAGCCTTGAGTGGGTCAGAATAGCCTTGAGGTATGCCTGCCATAAGAGTTGACTAAAATCTACTGGAAAAAGTAGTCTTCAGCGCGTTTTAAGTGAGCATCACATAAGGAGTATATAGTCCTGGTGGGGCCAACCTTGGCAGTAAAGTTATAGCTGACAGATGTACCTGAAGGAGAGATGAACTGAAAACTTAGTAGCGTCTGATACATAGCATTCCACATACATTCAAATGTGGAATGCTGCTCCTGCCACACACCAATAGTACCAAACACTAAATGGCGCTTAGTGTTTGGTACAGTCTTGGTCGGAATGTCCCGCTCGGCATCCGACCGGGCTCAACCCGAAGAAGTTACTAGCAGCCCGGCAATGGTGACGCTATCCATTTCGGCGGTCGGAGGGAGGCAGCGCTAAGCAAAAATGAGGACTCAAGGGGTAAACATAACGCGCATATGCCTTCATATGCGAGCATGATTCGTTAACATGATTCGTTAAATTCGTTAACTCAGCTTCGTTAACGGAGAGTTAACGTCAACTTCGCTAACGGAGAAGTAACGAGAACTGGTTGAGGAGGCTTAAAACTATCAGCTCGATGCTACTGATACTTTTAAGCAGTATCATCTCCTCAACTAAGTGGAAAGGTTTTGGAACCAGAGGCTTCGCTGACAGGTGGAGACCTTTTTTGGTCTGGCGTCTAACGTAACATGACTGCACAGGCAGGTGTGGGGATACTCGCAAACCCCCGGCTGTCGAAAAGTGTAATTGAGTTTATTCGATTAGTAGGGAGGGTTTTGATTCTAAAGCTAAAGCTTGAGTGATCGATTTTGGCCTTACTGCAGGTGTGTGTACCTAAACTAGAGTCAGAGTATTCGGCCTTCTTGAACGAAGTTGATGCTGCTGATGAAAATTGCGCTTTAGCGACAGTTCCTTTACCACTCAGCGAAAACCAAGACGGGTGATCCGCATACGTTGGGAAAGGTTACAGGATGCTGAATCAGATTACTGAATTGAATCAGATTACAGGGAGCGATTTGCACGACACGTTTTGGAGAAGTTTGAACAAATTCCAACTCACCTTTTAAGTGTAGAGGAAGAATGGCAGCTGTTTTCAGTCATTGGCTCTGCAAGAAATGTCTCTGGACTGAAGCGGCTTGGTATGGCACCTGGTGGTGAGAAACGAAATGCGTGGTTTAATACCCCTGGGCCCCTTCAAGAGGCCATCAAAGAGAGGAAGAGAGCCTTTATTGTGCGGAATCAATGTAGGAACTCTATTTCTTGGGCCTGGTACAAAGAACAGGAACATGAATTTCCTGGCGGAAAGAACAGGAATGGAAAAAGTTCAGCGAGAGGGGGGAGCACGATTTCAGATCTGCAAACAAGACATTTTACACTTATTTGTAAAACTTCTTGTACACTTCTTTTAAATGAGAACGACGTCTTAACGCAGATGCAGTGAGCACTTTTCGGAGCATACAGTAGATGAAGTCACTGCCGCGATTAAATCTCTAAAAGTGGGTAAGTCTGCTGAAGTTGATGAAATCCGACCAGAAATGCACAAAGCAACGGGTAAAGAAGGTGTTAAATGGTTAACATGCGTCATTAAGGTGGCCTGGGAAAGCGGGAAAGCAACTAGCGATTGACAAACATGAGTTATATTGCCCATTTTCAAACCAGTGGAAAAGAGAGATTGCTCTAACTATAAGGGTATACCTCTCTAAATGTCTTCCGGGAAAAGTGTTTGCGAAGGTGTTGGAAGCGCGTTCTAGAGCTGTAAACGATCTCTTGTTGGGGGAAGAGCAATGCGGCTTTCGGCCTGGCAGAGGCACAACCGACCATCTTTTTACTCCTCGGAGTATGCCAAACCGGTCTACGCGTGTAGGTGGGCCTGTTTTGAGAGCCATTCAGCCTTTGTCTGGCAGCTGCAGAAGCTGTGTTCAAATAAATGGCCTCAAATCCCATTCTTTTGATGTGTGCGTTGGACTTCATCAGGGCTAAGTCCCATTCCTTTTCCTAGCATATATGGACTGTATGGTGAAGTGCAGTATTGCTGAGAAATATGTCAAAATGGCTGGCGTCAGGATAAGCCATTTGCTTTTCGCAAATGATTTAGTCATCCTGGCATCGTCCGAGGAGGAACTTCAGGGAGCAATGGATGGGTGTGCGGCCATCTTTGGTGAGGATGGAATGAAGCTAAACGTAAGCAAATTCGAAGTCATGGTTGTTTCCCAAACTCCTGTGTAGTGTACCCTGCATATAAATGGAGTCCCATTGAAACAGTTTGTGAAGTTTAAGTATCTCGGTGTATTTTCCACGAAAGTGGGGGGAGGGATACAGAATTATCCTGTAGGATAGGCCAGGCAACAGTAAAGGAACTGCGCCAGCCGATCATCAGGAAAGAGCTTGGAGTGAAAGCAAAGATCTCAGTTTTTAACTCAGTGCTCGTTCCAAACCTCATCTATGGTTATTGAATTTGGGCATAATGTCTCTATGGCCAGGTAGAAAGAGAGATTTACTTCAAATAAGACACTCAGAGAATACCACTTCCTACACCATCTTTCATCTTGGATCCGTCTATGTAAACGTGTATGGCGTTACGAAAGAGTATTATTACCACCGTACCACAGGTCTCTTTTCGGAATCAGTGCTTGGCAGTTTTTCTCTGGGAAGTATCAAGGTGAAGTATAATCCAGATTCGATTTTCGTCCAAAATTCAACGAATTTCTCATAAACTTTATGTCTCTCGAATACCGCGGATAACTAAGAATACTTTTGAAACACTTTAATTTGTCTAAAACGCATAAATTTAATAAAAAAGCAAATGTTGTAAAGAAACCGCGTTATTCACATACAAACATAGAAGCTCTGGTGGTTTTGACGTTTGCCATCCCTACAAAATGGTTTTTCCTCAAAAAAGAGCCCTATACAAAACAAAAAAAAAAATTGATTTTCTTAGTGTCTAATT
Organism: Neoascia interrupta; assembly: GCA_947623515.1. NCBI lineage: Eukaryota > Metazoa > Arthropoda > Insecta > Diptera > Syrphidae > Neoascia > Neoascia interrupta. The sequence goes on along the minus strand of OX392464.1, from coordinate 93,762,090 downwards.
AATTGGTTTGCTCGTTTAATTCTTCTTTCAAATTCCTTGTTTGACGTTTGTATCCAACTTACCAGCCTATTAATAGGCCTAATTGAACAAATAATATATTATCAATTTAATGATGGATAGCTGAATAAAAGTAGTACTGTGACAGTTTTTTGCTTATCAGCCGATTATATAAATGGATAAATACTGCGTGGCCCTCAGAGTAAATCAAATATTTTGTGGTTGGTCACATTAGAATAGAAGCACTCACTCAGGCAATTAAAATGTCATGTGGATAAGCCTACGCCTTTCGGCTCAGAATTCCGTTCTACAATTGATCCTCGAATTCCGTGTAAATTGTTTTCTACACAGAATGCTGTTGGGGGGCCGGTCTTCACATGCCATTCTCTTAGCACGATCACCAAATTTTGAGTTTTAGGTCACGTGTAGACGAAGAGTAAGCTTTTAAGTTTTTTTTTATTTTCGTCTCAAAAATTTAATTTAGTTTTTTTTTATTAACAATGAAACTTACCAGTTAGACGAATCTGTTACAAAAAGTGTTTTTTAGCTTTAAGTAAAAGAAAAAGAAAACTTATAAATATTTTGTACTCGGCTGATCGTGTAAAATGTGCTTAATGTCACCGTAAAATACAAGTTATTAAATACATGTGATCCAAATACGAATAATTTGCAATACACGTAGGATTGTTGATTGACAAAGACAGCACTTTTGCTCCATGACACCCTGTCATTGACATGTGCAGTATTTCGAAAGACCCGCGAAATATGGTAAGCTAAAAAATAGCAGTAACTTGCATGCGTATAGTTATGTTTATTGATGTTAGTACTTTGGTGCATACACTGTTACACTGTTACCTTCTTCCAACTCTAGTTAAAATTGGTTTGTTTGTAATCGGATTTCTATGAACGCACACAGATGTATAGATATGTAGTCATGTTTGTTCTGCATTCATACATATACCCAAAAACCTAACACATGTTCATTTTGCACTTTTTCTGTAACCATCACCTACGTGCGATCCAAGCACCCTTCCAACTTTAAAGAGATTTGCGTATCGGAACGGAACGTGTGGTGTGGTGGGATTGTGCACACTGTTCTGTTCTGTACACCGTCACTAACACTTAAAGATTTTCCAGTTTCAAGGACGGGGCAAAAAACTTGCAAGAGTGGCTGCAGATGCTTGGATGGATACGCCCTGTGCAGCCATAGTGATGAGAACTGTAAAATAAGAGTATCGATATTTTCGATAGAAAGAAAGAGTTTATGCATTCGATAGTCTATCGATACTTTCATCTTTTTCTCTCGATAGTAATAAATTCATTCATTTAGTTCATTTGACTAAAAATTAAATTAAACTGAAGTATTTTTCACTTGGCAGCAAGCATGAAATTAATTTCGAAGGCTTTTATTCATTCATTGAACATTTCGTTGATCGATAACACTTCGAATTCTTTCAGTTCAACGTTTTCAATCGAGTTGTCCTTTATATCTACCTGTGGTTAGGTTGGTTCCTCATAATTTTCATTCTTCTCTGAGTTTGTCTCTTTCGGAAGTATGCTCGAAAAACATAATGGGATAAAACAGCAGTCGGCGTAGTTAACTATAAGCGTGAAATACTCACCCTGCTTGCTTCGAGCTCGATAAAGCAGATAAATTTGTCACCTGTCGATAAAACGTGTTTCTTTTCCTTCTTAGTATATGCAACACTGTGAGAAGATAGAGCAACTTTTCTTCGATTTTTTTTTTGTGCCATTTGACATAAATCAATTAAAGCTATGTGACAAAGTTGAGTTGTCGTTTGCTTTGTTCCGTTACATTTGCGTTGCTTTTCAACCGCGTTAAAAATATACCTACCATTCGAAAAAAATTGAGTTCATTGAATGTGGAATATGTGGAACTGTAAAATAAGAGTATCGATATTTTCGATAGAAAGAAAGAGTTTATGCATTCGATAGTCTATCGATACTTTCATCTTTTTCTCTCGATAGTAATAAATTCATTCATTTAGTTCATTTGACTAAAAATTAAATTAAACTGAAGTATTTTTCACTTGGCAGCAAGCATGAAATTAATTTCGAAGGCTTTTATTCATTCATTGAACATTTCGTTGATCGATAACACTTCGAATTCTTTCAGTTCAACGTTTTCAATCGAGTTGTCCTTTATATCTACCTGTGGTTAGGTTGGTTCCTCATAATTTTCATTCTTCTCTGAGTTTGTCTCTTTCGGAAGTATGCTCGAAAAACATAATGGGATAAAACAGCAGTCGGCGTAAGTAACTATAAGCGTGAAATACTCACCCTGCTTGCTTCGAGCTCGATAAAGCAGATAAATTTGTCACCTGTCGATAAAACGTGTTTCTTTTCCTTCTTAGTATATGCAACACTGTGAGAAGATAGAGCAACTTTTCTTCGATTTTTTTTTGTGCCATTTGACATAAATCAATTAAAGCTATGTGACAAAGTTGAGTTGTCGTTTGCTTTGTTCCGTTACATTTGCGTTGCTTTTCAACCGCGTTAAAAATATACCTACCATTCGAAAAAAATTGAGTTCATTGAATGTGGAATAGAATGTGTCGTTGTGTCAGTGTCTAACAGCTCAGTATACGGGAAGACGTAGGTATATGGTGTGAGGAAAGCCAGTGCTCGTTTAGTCCCATTTCCACTTCCGAAATTCGATCACAAGCCGCGTCATAAGTCAGGAACAATCATTAACCCATAAATGCATTAAGACTATGAACTTGAGTCTCCCTGGCACACCTACCATTTAATGTTTCGGTACCCACTCATTGCATCGAAAAATATAGTAAAAAACCCCAGCCATGCGCTGTTGCATGTAATAATACTATATCGCTATACCATAGCCATACTTGCGCAGTGCACTTGAAATGCGCTATGCACTTATCAATGAGTTGGGGGTTGAATTACCGAGACGGTACAAATGCATGAATGTATGTGTTGTGTGGCCTTATGCGAAGCAAAGTACAAGTAGATGTACTGTTGCGTTGACCAAGGGTTAAGGAACTTATGCAAGGGTTAAGGGACTTATTAAAAATACATAAATGATGACGCTGCGGCTATCGAATATCGAGAGTAGGTATTGGGTAACCGAATGGGACTCGATAACCAAGTATTTTTGCACTGAATAAATGTTCTTGTTCATTCCGAAGCCAAGATGACCACATTGTTTTATTTCCTCTGACGGAGCCGATAGGCTTCAAGGTTTTAGACAATTACTTATCTTGGAAAAAAGAAATTTATCACTTACCTTGTTTGGCAGCTCTGCTGCTGGTAAGTAAAGGCGCCGGCGCTAGGGAATTTTGCCATAGGCTTTGTTCTAGAGTACTGAGGAAGAATATAGGTACTAGTTACATGGCGACCGTGACAGGATTGGTCACGAAAACACCCTGTCCCACAGAAAAAGATACAGGAGAAACTCCAGTACCACTTCCTGCTGCCGCGAACATCATAGCCTTAGCCGCAGCCCAAGTGAGGGAAGCTGATAGCTTACTCAAGTCGAGCGGAGAGCTGTTACCCGCACCTTCCAAACAGACATCTAGCGTTCCGGCTGGACCACAGCGCCTCACGATAGAAGAGTATCGCCGACGCCAGGTCCGGAGAATAGAGGCAATTAAGACAACCTTGCCTCCTGTAACCACCCAGCACCAGCGGCAAACCAGGGGAGGAAAGCGGGTTGCCAGAAAACGGGAGCTAAGGGAGTTTCATCGGCTGATGAACATCCCTGGCACCAACGCGGAAATACATCGCTCGGGTAAAAGCGATTGAGAAACTCATCCAAGACGAACAGGCTACCAAACGAAGAAACAACAAGGAGGAGGAGCAGCATCTTCATGCTTTATTCAACTCAATGACCAACAGATTGGCCCATCAAAACAGCTCTAAATGAAGAAAAATTAAAAAAAAATAAAGGCTATATAGATGTAAATATAATCTGTAACTAAGGAAAAGATATTTTGAAAAAAAATCACCTAAGATCTGAATATTTTCACAAATCAAAACTTAAAAAAACAAAAAAAATGTATATAAGTAAAATTTCTTTATTTAATGAAGTTAGATGTTTTCGGGTATTTTGCTTTGTTTTTGTTTTGTTTTTAACTAACTTCATTAAACACCGAAGTTGGTCAAGATTCTTGTCAAAAGTAAAATTTCTTTAGCATAGGGATAACCCAGTCCAAAGTAGAGGAGGCCATCGTTAACAATAACGGATCTCAGCAAAATTCTTCTTCCGAAACTATTCATTACGGTGTACATTTCTCTGTTGTGTTTGCCACACTGCTAATACTTCTCGCTCTAAAATACACTTATGATTTTCTAACTAAGAAATTTCGAAAACACATCCGTCAGCAAGTGCAAAGAAGCAAGATTATCGATCCTTAATAAGCTTTAAAGAACTTTAACAATTTCAATGGACGAGTAACTAGTAGCCCTAGACAAGTTGCAAACCATATTTGGTAATCAAAAAAAACTAGTGGGAGGTTTACAATCCGCTTAGGCGAATCGTTGGATACCCCACCCCAATTGACCACTTTCAAGCTCCGAATTGTGTCATAAATCTTGGTTGTTAAATTTCAGTTTCTATTAACTATAATTGTGTTTAGAATTTCTCAGTTAAAGAATCTTCTCCCTTAAAAAGGGGCGTGGCATCCACCCCTTTTCAATTACATCGTTTTTTTGTTTACATTTTTTATCAAAAGTGATATACACGTCTTGATTGCATTTTCACATTAAAAATTTGGTTTATACTTAAAAACGCCCCCAAAAGTGGGCGTGACTAAAATTTATTCATTTGAGTTGAAAGCTTACGTACATATCTGAAGATTTTATGGTCCAAGTTCTTTGAATTTAAGGCAAATATATCAAATAAAAACCGTTTATTAGAATGCATATTAAATATGACCACACCTACAAGGGGCGTTTTTTGCTTTTTTTCTTAAATGCCAGTCACAATGTACTTAAGCGAGGATAATGCATAACAAATTTCAGCTCATACGACCACTTTAAATTTTCGTGCTAATAAGTAAAGTGGGCGTGTCAGTGGGCGGATTTTAAAAATTTTTACACTTGTACTGTTTCGGGACGTAGAAAGAAGAACAGATATTAAGTTTCTAGCTTAAAATTTAAGGCCTTAAAACTACCGACACACGGACGGACGGACAGACGCACATGGCTCATTCGACTAACAATTCGGTCTCGATCATATGCCCTTAAGGTCTTGGGGGTCTACGGTGATTATTTCTCTATGTTACAAACTATGAATCAAACTTAAAATACTTCCTATCCTATGGGATGGGGTGCAAAGACGGACCTAATAGGACTAGGACTAAAAAGTCAGCAATCAGAAAAATAGAAGAGCTAGAAAAATTATACACAAAAACCAACGAAACAGCACAGGCCATAACAGACTGTATATGAGCGTATAGAGCAATACAGGACTGAAGCTTTAGCTAGGATCAAAGCTAGCATAAGAGAAGAAAAATCTATACCAACTAGTCAAATCAATACTAATAAAATGCCGGACGAATTTAGCTTTAACACTGCCCAGAAACTTCCGACAGCGCACGATCAGAAAATTTGAGAGATTTCCTCAACAACGTAGAATTTTATCATGACGCTAAAGATACTTTTATTAAATTTATCCTCCAATGTAAGATTCAAGGTAAAGCTCGTACTGAGCTAGGTACAAGTAAGCCCAAAAATTTTGACGATCTCAAAAACACTCTTGGAAAAATGCGGACCAAGAGAAAACTTCGAGGCAATCCAATCAAAGCCAAGCATGTCAAGGAAACCGACCCGTAAAGAAATTTGTGAGCGAAATTAAAACTCTTGTCATAAAGATGACAGAACTAGAAATTGCGGTCCATGGCGAAACTACTCGTCGAACTCTTACTGCCGTCAATGATCGAAGAGGTTTAGCATTTTTAAAAAGAGGATTAAACGACCGATTACGGATTATTCTCGATAGCGCACGCTATACCAATCTTCAAGACGCTATCAATCACTTACTCGAAATTGATCCAGATCCAGATTCTACCTCCGAAAAAACTGAATCTATTCAATTTGAAGCCAACAATGATAAATACTTGATCAGTTCATTGACCAGGAAAGCGAAAACCAACAGTATTTATCTTCCTTCTTTAGCAGTATTGGATTACACCACAGAAAATCGGTTTGCTATTTTGGCAAATTAAGATGAAGACCTCGTCAAATTATACATTTTATGGCACAATGATCCTATGGAGAATAGGATTGAAGAGCCAAAAACCAAAAAGTAGGTGTACTGTTGCATTGACCAAGCAGATTTTATGGCTGTTGCCGTTCGGTCAATTGCAAGGGTTAAGGAACTTATTGAAAATACATAAATGATGACGCTGCGTTTATCGAATATCGAGAGGAGGAATTGGGTAACCGAATGGGACTCGATAACCAAATATTTTTGTATAAATGGTCATAGTAGTAAGCACTGAATAAATGTTCTTGCTCATTCCGAAGCCAAGACTTTTCTTGGAAAAAAGAACCCCATTACTTACCTTGTTTGGCAGCTCTGCTACTGGTAAGTATAGACGCCGGCGCCATAGCCGAGTCTAACATGGATAGGGATAATAAGGGAATTTTTCCATAGGCTTTATTCTAGAGTACTGAGGAAGAATATAGATACTCGTTACAATGGTTACACAAAGTGCATCTTTTTCTGTAGTGTCTCTGATTTAGAGTCTAAAAAGTCAGACCCACACAGGTTCTCCTTCTCCTTGTACCACACTCATTTTTAAGGCACAGATTTAAGGTGGCGCAGACTTAAGGTGGCGCTACAGTCCGGGGTGGACCTGGGCCTCAGCCAACAAGCTTCGCCAGCCAGCTCTGTCTCTAGCTAGCCGTCTCCTGTTTCGCACGCGAAGTTGGCTGAGGTCCACCTGAGTCTCAATGCTTTTCTACCGCACCGTCCCTGCGGTGTGGATTCGAAGATTTTTCGGCGCGTTGGTGTCCATCCGCTCTAGATGACCCATCCATCGTAGACGTTTTGTTTTGACTCTTCTGGCTAGGTCGGTGTCGCTGTAAAGCCCGTACAGTTCGATGTTATATCTTCACCTCTTCTCTGTGTCTATGCAGACGGGATCATAAACCGTCCGAAGAACTTTCCTCTCGAAGCAGCCTAAAGTGTTTTCCTCCGTCTTTGACATGGTCTATGCTTTTGCATCATAAAGCAAAACTGGGATATAAGGGTCTTATTAATGGACACTTCAGTTGCTCGAGAGAGGGCTTTGCTACTCAATTGCATTCTTAGCCCAAAGAAGCAGCGGTTGGCAACAGTTACCCTTCGTTTGACTTCAGTGCTGGTGTCATTGTCTGAATTGAGAGCGGAAACGAGGTAGTTTGATGACAAACGGCTATAGGCGTTCACACAGTACAGCACAAACGATTTCGTATGCGATGTTAAGAAGACTGATGCCTCTGTAGTTGCTGCAGCTCAGAGGGTCTCTTCCAACCTTAATGTTGAGGTTGCATTCGTCGGGCATGCTTTCCTCCAACCGTATCTTGCTCTTAAGCTGGTGCATGCTCAAGCTTATCGCCGGCGGATTCAAAAAGTTCAGCTGCTAGGCCGTTCGCTCCAGCTGCTTTGTTGCACTCAAGCTTAGACACAGCTACCTTCACATCCAGCGGCATGTGGTTCGATAATCTTAAATCATTATTGGTAAATTCGTGGATTATTTTTCCTTAATGTCCCTTAACCATTCTGTTCCTTAGTGAAATAAACCATGGATTATTTTTCACTAAATGTCCCTTAATCATTCTGTTCCTTGATGAAATAACCATTCTTTAAAAAACTATATCATCTGCGACTATTTTCAGAAACATCCTGTGAAGACATTTGAATCGCCGTTTGGTATTACTGTGCGCTCTAAGAAAGATGGATTTATTATTCTCCTGCTAATTCTGGTTTTTATACTTGCTTTGGGAGTTTTGGTGGCACATCTGAAAATTGAAAACAAAATATGCTTTTCATCGTCTAATAAGTACACAAGATTGGATAAAAACTGGTTAAACGGCACCTCAAGTAATGGCGGCTGGCGAGAAGAAGGTAAGAAACACAACCTCTAAGAGACTAGAGGTCAATATTTTATCCGCGGTTTGTGCATAATCAGGGAAAACAAAATCAAATAATCTAAATTAATTTCCATACAGACGCCAAGAACAAATTGGCTGGTCTAAATAATGCGGAGAATGTTACTTTTGACTATGTGTACCCAATTAAACTACACCAATCGGTATTAAACTATGAAGATTTACTGTATGAATCGAAACGGAATAAAATCAGGAAAGGTATAAAATTGCTTGTATTTTATTTGGCTGGGAATTCAAATTTAATTTTTGAGCGTTCGCAGGATCCTTTTCAGCTTATAGCGTCACAGGAAACTTTCGAAGCAAATCCAGCCAGATATGGGACCCTCATCCTGAATACACAATGACTGTTTTTGGGCGCCGGTTACACATAATACTGCACCAAGATTCTTCATTTGTTGAACCAGAAAACTTTCGGGTAAAAACATAATCAAACGCACTAAATTTTCTTCTTAAATTAGAAAGGTCCTAAAGTTCACCAGCTCTTAGAGTATTGACGTAATGTAAGTGGCTTTAATTTTATAGTCATTAGGAAAACCCAACTGTCAAAATTCTGCATTCTAAGAAAAGATTTGGAGTTATCTCTAACCATGGTTTGAAGGACTATTCGGCCTTCCGAAAAGGTCGTTTTTTTTTAAATGCATCGATGTGCATTTGTCTTATCCTAACCCCAGCAGGGAAATCATTAACGAGCTGGCAACCGGTGCCTTCACAAATGCCATCGCGGACGGAAGACTGCAAACGACCGTAAGAATGGCAGGTAAGAAAAGGCTCGCTGAGGCCTTAGCCCTGGCTATAGAAGCAGCAGATCAAGTTTCGCAATGAAGTCATCGCACTAGGAACATGGAGCAACGCTACAGTGCTCGTGTACCGTCACAAGAGTAAAAATACAAAGGCTACGATGACTGGGTTATCTAGAGCGGATGGACACCAACGCCCGGCCCGGAAAATCTTCCGAGTCCACCCTGCAGGGACGGTGCAGAAGAGAAGCACCGGGACTCAGGTGGCGCGCGCAAGTGGAAGGGGATCTCAGCCAACTTCGCGTACGAAACTGGAGATGGCTAGCTAGAGACAGAGCTGGCTAGCGAAGCTTGTTGGCTGAGGCCCCGGTCCACCCCGGAATGTAACGCCACCTTAAGTAAGTAAGTAAGAGTGCTCTTATCAACGCGTAGAAAGACAAAACAGAAACAACGCTCGAGCACAAACCAGAACCCGGCATGCAAAAAGATGGGGCACCTACAGCAGGGCTTCAGAGTTACAAGAAAGTTGCCCACATTGCGCTAGGAGAAGGCAAAATGACGAACATCTGTCAGGGACACCGTTTTATCTGCTGATCAAGAATCGGAGCAACATCAGTGGGGATGCAGAAGTGGAATCGACGCCCCGAGGACCCTCATCCAGATTTCGCAAACAAAAAGCCGAAACAGGAGTCTGGCAGTGGAGGCAGTCATCGCCAAGAGAAAATGTCTGTCCATTGTCGACACGGGTACCACGACCTCCATAATCAGAAGAGCTAAAAAAAACAGAAGTTGCTAAAGTCTGAAGACAGCTACAACAGAACAGCCAAAGTATACGGGGAGCTACTTCTGTAAATACAACTAGCGGGATTGTCGAAAGCACCATAAAAGTGGACTTCATGGAGGCAAATGAGGTAGTTTTATCTTTTTGACCTTCGAATGCGGATCCCTATGGTATACGCAAACAACCACGCTGTGAGTCTTCGGGCGATTACGAGAAGCTATGAAGTTTTGCGGCCATCTCCAGAGGCAGTTCTTAGGACGCGGTTGAAGGCCGGTCATGGGATCATACCTTGTGGGAAAATTCTTTCGGAACCCAAGAACAATATGGCGGCGTCGGTGCGGTATAGAACTCAAACAAACATGCCGTCGAGCTAGGATAAGGAATGGTGATTGCAGCAGTTTCAACTATAGCCGGGAGTGAATCTGCGAGTCCAGTCTTCCCAACAAAATTGGCCGAGGTATGCAAGACTCCTCCTAGCTCCCAGCTAAGTCAAGGGCAGCAAACAATAGCGTAAAATCTCATTGGTGAGTTGGCTGATATATTTGCGTTACACCGGAGATGCCATACCTTTCCGCCAACTTTCTAGACGACTTCAATTTGCCAAACAGTCGGAGGTTAACGAGACTTTATCGACTTTAATGTATGATTCATGCATGCTACGGAAGCAACGAATGAATTCTTTTAACATGTTTCCACCTTGGCTTTTATATTGCCCGCGGAAGCAGTTGGGTAATCAGTCTCCAGGAAATTTAAGTGGTTTTAGGGGAAAAAGTTATCCTTAAATCCATACAAAGAAATAATATACACACATTTTTTATACCAAATTTTAGTAAATAAAAAATCTTTAAAATCAATGTAAATTGAAGATTTGTGATTTATTTTTAAGGTCATTCAAATTCTGAACAACAGCACGAAAATACAAGATGATGAGAACTACTATTTAGGGTGCTTCTATAAAGGGTTTGTTCTGGGTGATGAGCAATCATCGATCGCAGTTTCCCTATGTAATGGGATGGTAAGTTATAACACAACTTTATTTTCCCAATTTCAACCAGCTAATTTATTGTTTTAGACTGGACACATTCAAACCAGCTTTGGATCACTTCTTATACAGCCTGTAAAAAAGTCTAAAAGCAATAAAAGCAAGATGCTGCATTTAGTGTGGAGACATTCCAAGCGAAATTTGCGGGTGCTTTTACCTAGTAAGACAACTTCCGCTAACAAATTGACCTTTCAATAACTATACAATTTTTTTAAGATAATTCTAAATTTGGAGGAGAATATATGGATCAAACTTTTTCAAAATTGTTGAGGAAAAGGAGAAACTACGTTGACAAACATTTATATACGATGGAAGTTCTAGTTGCAGTTGATAAAACTATGAGTGAATTTCATGTTGAAGACTTGAAATCCTACATCCTCACCCTAATATCCATAGTAAGTTTTTGTGCATTACGTTTGCAATGAGAGCCAATTACGGTTTCTTTTATTAAGTTCTTCTTTTTGAATTTTTACTCAAAAATCAAGGCAAATCGACGGAATTCGTTGTTGGTCTATCGTTTGAAGGCTTTCTCTTAGGCTAATCACAAACTTGAAATTTTTAAAGCATCAATAATTTACTCACGATCCACTAAAGCAGCGGTCTTATGAGCAACTTTTCTAGCTGCACAGACAGATAAAACATTGAGCACTTTGCTCTGCTAAATTTCGGCGACTTGGAAGAAGTTAAAGTGTCATTCAAGCTCGAATATAGAGCTACCTGCGCTAAGAAATAATTTTTGACAGCGAGCAATTAAAAAATCTGTGACAAAACACAGGTTTAAAAGTTGTCTAAAATTGGTTTCATGTCGGCTGCTCGTGTACATTCTCGCATTCCCATAGAAGCCCATGGGACTCAAAAAGGCAATCAAACCGTTGCGTGGTTAAAACCGTCAGGTGTGCCATTTGCCTTAAAGACGTTTCTGTCGGCTTTACCTTAGCGAAGCTAATTTTTCCGAGCGAGAAAAACAATAAATTTGTAGTAAATCTAACGACTGCTTTATTTCTTCCTTTCTTTATAACGATATATGGCTAGCAAAAGTTTGAAGTTATACGGTGGCTCTACCTACGCATTCAGTGTATTTCGGTGTTTTAAATGAATAAATCTTCCAATGCGAATCTTGTAGTTCGTTCTTGAGTCCAAATAGTGAGCAATTTTTGCCCGCGAAGCGAATGAATTCGTTTTAGGCATGTTTTTTTTTTAATTCATCCATTATGATTTTTTTTTTGTGGGTAGGAAAAACTTCATAGGCAATACGAGGACCCGCGGCGTGTGTTCATAGTAGTGTGAGACTCTTACTCAGTAAAAAACCTCTCATTTTCCGTCAGTCTACGATTAACACCATGTCTCCACCCGGCACTTATCCGCGATTAATACAAATCTTTAATAAAACCTCCACAAATTACGTGATTTACAATTCAAATTTAAATCCCCTGGGCAAGCGATTAAAAACAAATCCGCTCATTAACCCCATTCACCCTTTTCACAAACCTTTTTTCTGCACCTTTGTAACAGTTTGAGAATCAAAAAGGAAATTGGAAATGTCCCTGTTCGATATATATGTCCCCCGTCACAAGTACCTACGTGTTCGTTTGTGATTTTTACTGCGGAAATCGTTTTTCGCTCTTGGGAAATGACATCGTCACTCTTTTTGGGAGCCAAAATGACAGAAACAGAGTGTTCGTGTCAAATGAATCCTATTTTTATCCGGTGGAGCTACTTTGGGATTTATTTTTAATCAACTCCCGCTAATCATCTTTTTATTGCCGGTGCAGAAATAGTATGTATAAGTATCCTTAAGAATCCTTAGTTCAAGCTACTGTAGTAATCGCGTGTGGCCTTCCAACGAGAGCACCCACGATGCCGTCAATTTATGCGTTTTCGTCTTTAGCCGCTAGATTCAACGGTCTCGTTCGTTGTAGTATGATTTGACTGATCCAAAGTTCTTATTATTTCATGGTATCCGTTATTAATGAGGAGACTCTAGTATAAGGTATGGAAAGAGGTTTTAGCATCATCATAATTTTTTTGTTGCCGCTTATCATTAGGTCGCGACGCGGGTACTGCTAAATGGTCCTTCCATCAATCTCGATCCTCCACCACCAACTTAAGATATACAAGCGCGATCCCCGGGCGGATCTCGGAGTTGTTTTTTACCCACCCACCGCCTGTTTCTTGGCCTGCCAGGGGGCGAGACGTTCGCATCTCGGCAAGCATCTGTCTAGGATGTCTGTCGGGGGGCATACGAATAACGTGTTCAAACCACCGAAGAATTGATCGTTCCTCTCGGAGAAGTAGCTGCTCAACATTAGGATTCTTACGTATTCCTGACGTTTCTCACCCCCACTATCCCAAAGAGTAACACTAGCAACGCGCCTCAGAAATCTCATTTCGGCAGCTTGTGCCCGCGATCTGATTCTTTCGGTCATTACCCCAATTTCATGACCATATTTGAGGGTTGGAACAAACACTGAATCAAAAACTGAGATCTTTGCTTTCACTCCAGGCTTAGCTTTCCTGATGACTAGTTGGCGCAGTTCCTTTACTATTGCTACAGTTTGGCCAATCCTACAGGATAACTCAGTATCACTTCTTCCATCTTTCTTGAAAAAGACCCCGAGATACTAAACCTTCTCGACGTGTTTCAATGGGATCCATTTTCATTTATGTGCAGGGTACAAAATGGAATCCCATTGATGGTGGTTTTTGAGTTCCGAAAACCACCATCACTTCGGATTTGTTTACCTTCATCCCAGCCTTAAAACAGATGGCCGCAATCCCATCCAGCGCTCGGTGAAGTTCCTTCTCGGACGATGCCAGGATAGTTAAATCATCTGCGAAAAGCAGATAACTAATCCTGACGCCAGCCGTTTTGAAAGATTCCTAACCAAGTGTGCTTTACCATCCAGTCCATATAATGCTATGAAAAGGAGAGGCAATAGAACACAGCCCTGGCGAAGTCCAACGCACACATCAAATGGATGGCATTTGACGCTATTTATCCGAATACAGCTTCTTCATCGCCATTTATCCGAGTACAGCAGTTCCCATACAAAGACTGAATGGCTCTCAGAAGAGGCCCAGTCAGTGCAGGGTCCTGCAAAACTCACCAGAGCTTATCCCGAGGAACACGGTTGACCGGTTTGGCATATTCCCGGCCTTCCAAGAACCTTCAGAGAAAATAGCTGGTCGCTTGTGCCTCTGCCAAACCGAAAGCCGCATTGCTCTTCCCGCAACAAAGGCTCGATTACTGCTCTGAAACGCGCTTCCAACACCTTCGCGAACCTGCTGGTTGTTGAGGTACTCCGAAAATTGTCCGCTCTATCTGCGAAAAACATCGTACTCATTTGAAAGAAGTGTACTGTCCTTGGATTTAACCGTTATGATTCCATACGGTGCAATATATAACATCGTTCCTCTGAGACGGCGAACTGGAGCAACAAAAAAGTGTTTTTTTTGCTTCGATCTTAATTGAAAGATTTGCTAATACTGTGTCTCTACCGGCTTTAAAACTACAATAACCGAGGGATTTTAGATTTTGATTTGTAAGCTTAAGGAATGCTAGTTTACAATTTTTCAACATTGTTTAGATTTAAATTCACAGCTGCGAAAACAAAAGTTAATTTTGACATGAGATGATAACCCTTTTGTTGTATTTTAAGGTGTCAAAAATAGTGACGGTGACATTTCGCTATAAAGGTTTGCGATAAGGGCTTAAAGTGGCATAAAGAAGGTTTATGGAAAAGGTTAACGAAGAGATTTATTTTAAAGTAAATATATAATTTGAATTTGTTTAGTTAATCTCGCGATTTGTAAAAGATTAGTTTACAAGAAATTGCGGATTAGTTTACGATGGAGACATAGTATTAACTCCTTATTTATAGTAATTTATTTACATTACCCTAAAAAGAAATACAGGCCCTAGGAGAAATTATGGGCCAGGGGATAATCCACCCGTTACCTGCCCCCTTCTCGACGACTTTGGTAAAATTAAGTAGTGTAGTTAAAAGGTAGTGTATTATATGACAATGATTTGAATTCAAAGCAATGGTTGTTGGATTATTGAAATAAAATTTCAGCGTTGCAATACGATACATTTACGTAGGCTAGGTAATGTACAGGTACCTACTTTGCAAACGTTTTTTTAGTGCAGAATGCAGAGGCTTGATTTCATATTTTATTCATATTCTTTTCTTATTCTAGTAGCAATAAATCAATTAAAAGGTAAAACATTTTCAAATATAGAACAAAAATTCCAATTCTAGGTTTCGAATATATTTGCTGACGCAAGCATTGGTAACTCCATTCACATTTCGGTTCCAAATATTCTAATACTGAAAGATGGCATCGCTTCATCACGCGGCAAAAAAAGTAAGTTTTTTAAATTTCTTTTGATTTCGGATACCTCAATAAAATGTAATTCATGTAACACGTGTAGGTATTTCGGCATCGCAGCTGCTCAAACTCTTTTGTTCTCATTTAAAAGAAAATGGTATCCATTACGATACCGCAATCATGCTTACTAGGTAAAGTACAAAAAAAAATTAAGAGCCCAGGGAAATTTTTAGAATTTAAGAATTAAAACAAAAATAAAACATTCTTTCAAAAGAAACAACAAGTAATTAAGTGCTAGAGTTCACTCTATATCGAACACCGCCACTGCGCTGCTACTTAAATAACTGGCCACGTCCTTAAAATGATGTTGTTGAGCGATTTTTTTTTTGCACAAACCAACTCAGAAGTTCTTTTAATTTTTTATCAACGTGACCTTAGGTTAGGTTAGGTTGATTGATGCCCTTGTGACAATAGTCACGGCTCACCTAGACCAGCAGTTGGGTCCATGGTGACCATTTGGGAACCTTCTTAGCACCTGTAATGAAAGCAGAATAGACCGTTGTTAAAAGCTCAAAGTGTCGCCCTCTTGGACCCATCCGGATTTGTGTTTAAATCTGCATTAATTAGATCTTCGAGCTCGTTGAAAAAATAACTGCCGAGGGTACTACGCCTAATGGTGTAAAGTGTTTGCTTTCGCATAGCAGGTATCGAACAGATTAAATTTTTTCAACGTCCCTGCAGCTTCTGCACGACTCATTATGCAGTATGCATAGCCGCTCTGTGTGTAGACCCACAGCGCAGTGCCCCGGAAGGATTACCTTGAGTACTCGGACATCTCTACGACCTAGTCCGATCATAAATAGTGATCTCTCTTTGTTAGCTCCTTGCCATAGCTCCCTTGTGTGTCTGCACGTACCGAGTTCTGTCTAACGTAGGTTGGTTCTACTCAAGGATTCAGTTTCCATTTTGCGTGCTATCGAGCTCAGCGAAATTTTTATAGATTTGAGGGATAGAGATGCATTCATCCCTGACCCAGATCTTGCAAGCTTGTCTGCTTCATTATATGGAAGCAAACCCATTGAGTTTTCACAGAGGCGTGCCCATAAGAGCTTGAGGACCACAGTCCGGATTCCCTTAAGCGAACAGCTGTTTTAGCTGCCTTGCTGCTGCAGTTTATGTTCAAGGGAAGAGGTTGAGAGTTTCTCCAGTGCTGCGGTCGGTGTGCTCCTTAGGGCACACCCTTTATTCCCATGCAGGCTGCCCGTTGAACCTTGGTGAGGTTATAGCGATGACACCTCCTTTCTGTAGCCTTCCACCATGCGACTGCACCTTTAGTTAGGATGGGTCTTACAACCGCTATATACATCCAGTGTACCATGTTGGGTTGCAGTCCCCACATGTTGCCGAACGTTCTGCGGCAGGCGTAATGCCACGTTAGCCCGCTTGACACGATCTTCTATATTAACCCGCCAGCTGAGTTTCCAGATCAATATGACGTCCAGGTATCTTACCGATTTGGATATCGGTATCTGCATTTCCCCTTTCTTGCTGTCTTAAAGGGTGAAATTGCCCTTTTTCTGGTAAACAACAAGACTTTAGAAGTCTTTGTTTAGGATTTATTCCCAGTCCTCGACCCTCAACTCAGTTACTAACAGTACGGAATGCGTAGCTGAGCCGATCGCTGTAGATTGATGGGAATTTACCTGGGATCAGGATTGCCACATCGTTTTGCTTATGCGCTCACAATGAAGCCTTCCCCTCTTCAGGGCTTTCGTCCATTAGCAGGGTCTATATGAGCGGAGATAGGACACTCACTTGCGGTGTTCCTCTACTGCCGTTTGCCGTCTGGTGCATACTTCGCCTAGGTAACTGTTTATCCTTCATATGCTTAGCATGAGCCCAATCCTCAGGCATTCCTGAGCATTCCTCAAGCTGCGCAGTATTGCGTCTGTTCTTAAACACCCCCTCTATGTCTGGAAACGCACCCAAAGTGTACTTGTGTTTGTGTGTGTACCACAGATTTCTCTACCACTGTTACTGCGCTATGTAGTGCAGTGGCAACCGATCTGCTTATCGGTTGCCATCTGTGATTTTGATTAATACTTATCGCCAATCACCTCTCTCGATAAGCCGTTTCATCGCCTTGAGCATGAATGAAGACAGGCTTATAGGTTTATAGTCCTTTGCAGTAGTGTGGCTAGCCTTCCCTGCCTTGGGGATGAATTTCACTCGGACTTCTATCGAAGCTCTGGGAACATAGCACAGCCTTAAGTAGGACTTGTAAACATTGCTCAAGCAAGGAATGATAGTTTACCCTGCTGTTTGGAGCATTATTTGTCGGGTGTTTTAAATGGATCGATGGAGTTGATTGCCCAGGCAAGCCTTTTTACATCGGTTATAGCGCGGATCTTTTCCTCCCCCATCGGTACGCAATCTGCGAAATGGTTTTTTGTCATCACGTCCAGCGTTTCCTTGTGCGTTGTGGTCTAATCACCGTCTGTCCACCTAAGTAAAGACATCGGTACTGGCACTTTGGATAGGACTTTCCTCAATAATTTATTTAGTTCTTAAAACACCTTACAGACCGCAAAAATCGATAAAAAACAATAAAACAAAAAACAGAAAAATCATTAATTTGAAAAGTTGAATTTTTATTGACACGTATGCATTTCGGTTCTCAGCTGCGGAACCATCATCAGCGAGCGACGATTAAACATAGGAAGGTGGTACATGCATACAAAATTACATGAACACAAAGCTAGTTGGACTTAAGACACTAACAAACAAAGAGAGTACAGGAAAACGGTTGTCATCTTTTCTTCTTTCTGTTTCTTAGGCCGTTAAACAGATGTGATTCGATCGGTCCGGGCTCCAAATTCATTAAACGGTTGTGGAGGTGTATGTATACTGATTCGTATGCGTCGAGTTTGTGTGGTTTGTTTACATTTTTTATCAGCTTGAAGTTTTGATCGAATGAAGAAATGGAATGGGGTTTCTCATTGTTTACATCGTATATGTGCGCTGGAATTGCTTTATCGATCTCTCTATTTTTTACTGAACGAAGATGTTCTTTGAATCTCACCTCAGCAGCTCTTCTTGTTTGTCCGATGTATTTTTTGTCGCAATCAGAACAGGAGATTTCGGAGATGCCACTGCGTTTGTGAACAGGTGTCTGATCTTTTGTGGATCCAAGGCAAAACTTTAATTTGCTGTTGTTCGTGTGGGCAATGTTCATTCCAGCTTTTGCGAAAACGTGTGTCAATTTATTTGTGATGTTCGGGACGAAAGGGAGCGTAGCACGGTGTTTACGCTTAACCGTATTTTGATCGAAAAGTGTGCTATTATTAGACCGTTTTAGCTTTTTTGAATGCTTTTTAATCAGTTTATCAATAATCGATTTATCGAATCCGTTGACATCCGCTATATGTAAA
The DNA here is from genome assembly GCA_947623515.1 of Neoascia interrupta. Classification (NCBI taxonomy): domain Eukaryota; kingdom Metazoa; phylum Arthropoda; class Insecta; order Diptera; family Syrphidae; genus Neoascia; species Neoascia interrupta. Next base: position 93,743,631 of record OX392464.1, on the reverse strand, counting down.
ATTTGTTGGTGTTCTTTCATGTAATTCTTAATTGATAGGGGTAGACGGCATTTCCTCAGTTGGGACGCTCGATTGATCCGCGGAAATTCTTCCGTAAATTCCTCTTGGTGGGTCTTATCTCCTTTTTTAGAATTCTTATGCTCTCCTTAGAGGTCGTCCATTCGATGAGCCCCTCTTTTGCAAAGTTCCATCTAGATCTTGAGCTATTGATGAGCTCCGCGATCTTGGAGTTCCATCAGGGAGGGCGTTTCTTTCCTCATGTTCTGCTGTGCGGGCAGGATTTTTCGTAAGAGCTAGAGAGCACCCCTGCTAGTGTTAGTCCTCTGCAGTTCCTTATTGAACTTCACCTAGTTTACTCTTTTTGGGTTTTTGAAATCTTTCCTTGCCGGAGAGCCTACCTTTATCTCAAAGAGTGTCCATCAGTGATCTGATAACGATGTCTGCTAAGACACTCTCCAGTTCCTTACTTGAACAGACCTGAGACAGGAAAGTTACGTCTGAGACTTTCTCTGTATTCGCTGTAATGAAGATGGGATAATTTCCCCTGTTGATACTAGAAGGTTGGAGCTAAGGACAAAATCAAACAAAACCTCTGAGCTTCCCCACATAGTATAATGGGTATTGACATCACAGCTTAAGTCTAAGTTTTTCTTACCTTGTTTAGACACTGTTACTAGCTCCCTCAAAAATTCCGGGAGGGGGGGGGGGGGGGGGGGGGGTTGGGTGCTAGGTATCGTTGTCATATGGCATGTAGATCGACGCTAACGTGCAGTTGTCGTCCGCCCCTACCTTGGGCAGAAGACTACTTTCATTATTGTTTGGAGTCTCTTACTCTATCACAGCGTCTAACGCAGGGAAAGATATGATTTCATTAATTCACCTGTCGATGTTTATAATTTATCTGGAAGGTCTTGGAGTTATAAACGGAAGCAAGATGTAAAAATCTTTCGTCACTAAAATCTCAGCTAGAAGTCTGGAACTTGGCAGTAAGGCTAGAAATTTAGCAGATTAAGTAAAAAGGACGTAAGTTTGACCTATGGCCTGTTCACCCTTCGACCCTAATGCTCGAACCACGAACACGTTGGTGTTTTTGTGCTGTGGTGTTATTTTGTGCTCAGTCTTATTTTAATAAAAACAGGGTTTTTGCTTTTTAAAATACTGGCTCCTCGCTTATACAGACTACACAAATCAAATTATTTGTTGACAGTCAACTTTTGGAGCATGAGCTTTTTTTAGCTAGGGCTAAGCTTTTATAGGCATTTTGTTGCACTTTCTTACTTGTTTGCTTTGCTTAACACTAGAAGTTGCTTTGGGCTCTCGGTCTTGAAGTTAATCTTAAAACTATATATAAGAATATTTTGTATTATATAGGGATCAAATTTGTCGCAGTGAACTTGAAACAAAATGTGATACTCTGGGCCTTGCAGAACTTGGTACAGTTTGTAAAAGATACTCTTGCTCAATAGTCCAGGATAATGGGCTTCCGGCAGCATTTACAATTGCACACGAGCTTGGGCATATGTAAGTAATCGATGGTGTAAAAAAAACAATCGATCTTAACTAACAATAGACTATTTTCAAGACTAACCTTTATAACCTAAATGGAAACTACTACATAAAAGCGTCGCAACTCACTGGGACTGGACTGAATTCAATTATCTATAATGTGAGGGTCATATATTTTAAGACTTTCTTTTTGTATTAGAATACATTTTTGAAGGTATTTGATAATTTTCATAATTTCTGATAAGTGTGATTCTTAAAAAAATCATTTGTCCTTACATTATCAGATAAAGTCGGGGACAACAATTTTTTATGCATTTTTGGACCTGTATATAAGAAAGCCAATAAACGCTTATTTTTTCATTCTTTATTTCTTCAAAACTTTTCAATGTTTTTGAAAAGCCCAATTTTATAATTTCTCACTTGAATTTATTTATTAATATCATTTTATTTTAAATATACATACATATATATAATACTATTTTATGTGTAATAAAATATATAAATTGTATATTATATTAAATATAATATAATATATACACATATATATTGTATTAACTATAGTTTATTTATTTATAAACTCTATTTTATTATAATATATGTACGTGTATATATAAAAATATTATATTATATATAAAATATATTTATTTATTTATTACCAATCTATTTTTAATTTTTCTAATTTCTTGTTTTAATTTATTTATAAAGTAGAAAAAGTGATGATTTTGAAAATTTTCAAAAGAAGTGAAAAAAAAAAAAATAATTTAAGCTTTTCTAACATCAAAATTGTTCAAACATTAAAATAGTTTTTTAAGCAGTTTGTAAGTGTTCCATATTTTTATCTTTCTGTTTATGTTGAAAAATTATACGGGTGTTGTGGATAACAGATTATTGAAAAAATTAAGTTTCAACAACATATTTTTTAATTCGTCCATCATAATTCGACAACGTGTTGTTACGTACGTAACAACGTGTTGATTATCTACTTCTCTAGGCACCGACAACTCCGTAGTGCCTAGAGAAGTAGATAATCAAAGTTTATTTTAAGACACAAATGAGCTTTTCATTCTATACTTTTTTAAGCTTGAATTATTGAATGCGCTCTATAAACCCATCCATTAACTGTGCTTATTGTAAAACTGTCCTTTTATTCAAAACTGTAGTGCTTCGAACATCAATTTATTTTGTCTTTTTTTTTTCAGATTAAACATGCCCCATGATGACGACAGTAGATGTCGAGATTTCAGACCTGATGGTAAAAGTAAATTACATATAATGTCAAGTACAATGGGCGATAATATACATCCGTGGTCATGGTCGGATTGTTCGAGACATTATGTGTCCGAATTCTTAGAGTAAGTTGAAGGGTTCCAATGTATTCTCATTCATTCATTGAAGCTAATTTTAAAAATTAAATTTATTTTTCAAGAAAGGAAGATACATCTTGTTTGGAAGATACACCAAAAATATCAATTACAAATTTTGATAACAAACTGCCTGGCGAGTTGTATTCTCTTGATCAACAATGTCGACTAATTCACGGAAACTTTTCTAAGCACTGCTTTCTTGATGGGGTAAGTGGATAATTTTTTTTAAGTCACGCAAAAAACCAAGTATGAGTGAAATTACAACAACATCAAGTCAACGAATGCCAATTTAACGTCTACGATTGTTGGCAGTAAATTCCTATTCAGGAACTTGATCCAAATAACATTATGATGTGACGACAAAAGTGTGTTAATTTCTGGGATGAAATATGCTCATTTCATTAAACTTATGTGAATGCTAAAGAAAATACGCATGGATTTTGAATCCACAATTCACATGCTGATGTTTGTGGGTGCTAAGTCCGAGATAGCCACCCTAAGAAAGATATAATATATTTGGTAAGGTCCCTCCTTTCATCTAGTATCATCATCATCACCATCATTTTCAGCGACCACTTAACCTTAGAAGGATCGCAGGCGGCTAAATGGTCCTTCCATTGTTCCCGATCCGCCGCCACTAACTCAAGAGACACAAGCGCGATCCCCAGACGGGTCTCGGAAATGTTCTTTACCTGATCCCACCACCGGTTTCTTGGCCTACCAGGCGGGCGACACGCTCGCATCTTTGCTAACATAACCTGCCTAGGAAGTCTATCGGAGGGCATGCGAACAAAGTGTCCAACCTGTCGAAGAATTGATCGTTCCACTCGGAGAAGTACCTGCATAACATTTAGATTCTCACGAATACTGACGTTTCTCACTCTATCCTTAAGAGTAACACCAGCAACGCACCTCAAAAATCTCATTTCGGCAGCTTGTACCCGCGATCTTATTCATTCGGTCCTGACCATCGATAAGGGTTGGAACGAACACTGAACTAAAAACAGGGATCTTTCGTGAAAAAGACCCTGAAATACTTAAACTTTACTACCTGTTTCAATAGGACTCCATTTATGTGTATGGTACACTGCACAGAAGTTCGGGAAACAACCATCAAATAGTCCTGTAAAACTCTCCAGAGGCTATCCCGAGGAACCCGGTCATAGGCCTTTTCCAAATCTAAAAAACACGCGTAGACCGGTTTGGCATGTTCCCAGGCCTTCTCAAGAATTACGTTCAGAGTAAAAAGCTGGTCGGTTCTGCTTCTGCCAGGCTGAAAGCCGCATTGCTCTTCCCGCAACGAAGGCTCGATTGCAGCACTGGAATGCGCTTCCATCCAACATTTTCGTGAATACTTTTCCCGGAAGACTTAAAAGGAATATACCCTATAGTGAAAATGGGCACTATAACTCCTGTTTGCCAATCGCTAGGTGCTTTCCGCTTTCTCAGGCCACCAATCTTCACTCATTTCCTTGAGCACTTCTGGTCGGATTTCATCAACTCCAGCAGACTTACCCACTTTTAGCGATTTAATCGCGGCAGTGACTTCATCTACTGAAAGACTATTCTCGGCCTTAAGCCCCTCATCAATGGCATTGCCATCTTTTGTGCCCTGTTGGCGATTGCGCAGCTCCGAAAAGTGCTCGCTTCATCTGCGTAAGCCGTCGTTCTCATTTGAAAGAAGTGTACCGTCTTTGGATTTAACCCCTTGAACAATATTCAACTTTCTTCCTCTGAGCCGACGAATAGTCTGCCAAAATGTCTTGTTTGCAGATTTATGATCGTGCTCCAACCTCTCGCCGTTTTTTTTGGCTGTTCTGACCGCCATATTGGAAGTTTTTCGCGCCTCGGTGTATCAGGCTCGAGAAATAGAGTTCCTACATTGATTCGACATAATATAGGCTCTCTTCTTCTCTATGATGGCTTCTTGAACTGCAGGAGTCTTAAACCACGCAGCTCGTAGGCAATGACTTCCCATGAAAGGTCTGTTGGAATTTGATCCAACTTCTTCGAAACGTGCCGTGCAAATCGCTCCCTGTAATCAGTTTCAGCATCTTGTATCCTTTCCCACCGTATGCGGATCACCTGTTTTAGATTTCACCTGGGTGGCGAAAGGGATTCTGTCGCTAAAGCGAAATTTCCACAACACTAGGTGGTGATTAGTTGACAGCCGAGCTCCTCTCAAAACGCGAACATCACAAATCATTTTTTGAACACACGATGGTACGACAAAGAAATCAATCAAAGATCTCTGATTTAAACTGTGCCGGGACCAAGTGTATTTGTGAATGTTTTTGTGTGGGAAAAAAGTGTTCATGATGGACAAGCCATAAGCACAGCAAGAGTCCAAAAAGCTCCCTCCGTTTCTGTTTTTATCCGGGTCACCGTGCCTTCCAATCACACTTCTCCAAGTGCTGTCGTCCGTACCCACATGAGCGTTGCAGTTGCCCATCAGGAGAAAGAAGTCTATTTCTGCCACTCTATCCAGCGCAAGATCAACTTCGTTCAAGAAGGCCGGATACTCTGACTTTAGGTTGGGTGCGTACACCTGCACTAAACCCAAAGTCGATCGCTCAAGCTTAAGCTTTAAGATCAGAACCCTCCCTCCTAATTAAATAAATTTCAATACGTTTTTCGACAGGCCCTGTGCATCCATGTTATGTGGGAAGTCAGACCAGAAAAGGCTTCACCCATCAGCGAAGTCTCTGGTTCCGAAACCTTTCTTCAAGGTGTGGGGGGTTGGGTTACATTTTATACCTAGCTGCCAGGCTTCTATCCGGCCGATCGTAACAATCGGACAATAGACGCCAACGAAGAAGCCGCTCATCCCAAGACAGACGCTTTTGGTTTATACCTTTGTAGAGTTCAGTCGCCCCTCTGGGATCAGACGCTGGCCACCTTGCCGAACACTATGTATCAGACGCTACTGTGTGTTTTTTTTTAGATCTTCAAGTTCATGTCTCAATTATAACTTTACTGCCAAGGGTGGCCCAACTAGGAGTATGTACTCCTGACAGCATCTTCTTCCAGTGGATTTTAGTCGTCTTTACGACGGGCACACCTTACCTCAAGACTATTCTGACCCCGACCTTGCAGGGAGCTTCAGCTAGCACCCTCTTTAATTTTCAAGTTAGGTTCGTAACAATCTTATGGTTGATTCCCTTACAGATGCCGATAGATGGCCCATCAAAAAAGAAAGTAAAAATTGGTTGAATTGAAATAAAGCGTTGAATTCTAAGCCGTGAATTTTATAAAGCAAAATTTGAAATTTATGAATCAACATTTTTGCAGTCCTCTTTCAGTTATAAACAAAACAAGTTTTTTAACACAATGAGAAAGTGTCAAAGGGTAAGCATTTGATTGAAGAGGATACAAGCACCCACAGGCTTTCTTAATCAACCTCTGACTATCAACTCCTACTCCCACTTCCCTGTTGTACATTCCGGGTGCCTTTTTCCCAACAAGAGGTCACAACTCCTTTAAAAGGCTATTGGGGGTAGTAGACATGAGAAGGAGGGAAGTGTTTCCCCTGAGGTTCTTTTTACATTTAAATGGCAGTGAACTGTGAAGAATTCCCCAGATATAATCGACGGGATCATGACCATATAATCATGGCGTCCACAGTTCCAGTGAGGAATTGGACGGGTTTGACTGACGACGAACCTTGCAGACCATAAGGAGCCCTTAACAGACCACGTGCAGCCGATTCGAGGAATTAAAGCCCCTTACCGACTGCGAGACAGAGATATCTGCCTCGCAGTCATAGGTCGGACAAAAAAAACGATGGATAACTTCGCTTAATTGGATGCGGTTTCGTTGTTGGAGGCATACTTAAGCAAAATGTTTTGAGCTTCAAGTATGCGAGTGAAGTCCTAAGTCTCATATGTGCGCCTGCCCCAGATGACAACACCGAAGCCGAAGTTATGTTCTGTTCGAGCTATTTCAAAAAAATATAATATGAGAAGTGCCCTAGCTATGACATAGGAATTGTCCTAGGCTAGGCGATTTGATGCCAAATTAGGAAGAAAGGGCATCTTTTGTGGCACAGCCTGAAGGAAACTCTCTCCGGCAACCGCTTCAGCATCCACAAACCATATTCAAATGCGCAGGAACAGGAAGCTTATTACAGGAAGCTTACTACGCAGTAAGGCTTAAGCTCCACAAGAGCTCTACTAGCAGAAGAGAAGAGAGGAACACCGGTTGGTTAGAAGGAGAAGGAAAGAGCATGAACAGGGCGCGATTTAAGTGATAGAGGGATGCTTAACCAGAAATGGGGTTCAAAGCGAATAAGTTGAAATGGCCTGTTAAGGCTATTAAGTTCGAGCCGAAGCCTGCAAGGACGCTCAACATCCTATCCTATTGCAGTCGGTGTTGAGAATTTGGAAATCCCATTTCTGCAGATTGTATAACGGCTAAAACGTTTGTCCGCTGTCGGAATGAGCCATTTGATCTGGGTGAAGGAGATGCCGACAATGAATACCAACAATTCCGGCAATCACTTAATTCAACTTTGCTATTTAGAATCCAACATTTTATTTCAATTAAATCACTTTTAACTTTACTATCGATTTTCACAAGTCTACGTTTAAAATATAACTGTCTCGTCTGAGCCTTTCATCCGTGTATTCATACAAATTCGGGACTTACTAGCACTTTCTATAATTTCCCTTTGGTAATTTTCCAATGGTACTTTTCCATTGGAGGGAAATTGATATCGAAACTCGAACTTCGAATATCAGTTTGCTGTCAGCTGACTGGAATGACAGTAAGGTGTGTTCGTTTAGTAAATCGAGCGGGTGCGTTCGTAAAGTGAATTGATTGGTGCATTCAGCGACTCCTGCCTTTTTACGTATTAAAAGCTGGCGTTAGATAATTTTAAATTTTATTATCTTTTTCTTAAGGATTGCACTCGTTTATGGTGCAAAGCTGAAAAACATCTAGCCGATTGCAGATCGAGCAACCTACCTTGGGCTGATGGAACACCGTGTGGAAAAAATAACTTTTGGTGCCAGAAAGGCGCGTGTGTTTCGCGGAATGTTTCTAAACGACAAGCCATTAATGGTGGTTGGGGGAATTGGAACGCATACACTCCTTGCAGCATGACTTGCGGAGGTGGCGTTCAGGAGTCGTTGAGAGAATGTAATAATCCCTTTCCACAAAACGGTGGAAAGTATTGTGGGGGAAGTAGAAAAAAATATCGATCATGCAATACACAGAGCTGTCCTCCTGGATCACTTGATTCGCGGGAGCAACAATGCTATGACATGAATGGAAATAATTTTGGTTTGAAAGGAATCAACACTTCTGTAAAGTGGATACCCAAATATGGATGTAATGTGTATAAATTTTCTTCCAAGTTAACGTTAAAAAAATGTTTAATTGATTTCAGTGTTTGGGAAGGACAAATGTAAATTATACTGTCGCATGGACAATTCAAATTCCTATTTCCAACTGGGTGACAAAGTAAAGGATGGAACAACTTGTTCACTTGATACTTTCGATAAGTGTGTCAATGGCATCTGTCGACCAGCAGGATGTGATAACGAACTTAATTCAATGGCAACTTTAGGTTTGATAAAAAAGGTTTTTTTTTAACCGCAAAATGTCATTTTTTTTATTCGCAGACAAGTGCGGCGTTTGCGAAGGAAGAAATAGCACATGCCAAGAATATTCTGGTAACTTTTTTAGATCGGATTTATCTAATAAAACAAATTCCCTGTACTATTATGTGACCACAATACCGAAAGGTGAGTATTCATAGTCATATGATTTTTATTATTCTTATACTGAGTCTGAGCTTTTTAATAGCTCTGCGGAGCGGACTAAAGCTTGAAACTTAATTTGCTATTGATACTCAATCAAAATCAAAGCATGTCCAAGGCTCGCCATTTCCTTATCCTTCTTTTGCTTTGTTATGTATCAGGGGTTTCTAAAAAAACTATTTTTGCATTTATTTAAACTAAGCAAAAATTTAAATGATTTTTTTATTTATTTCAAAGGATCCTCAAACATTGTCATTACACAACCCGGTCTAAATACGCAGAACTATATTATAGTTCTTCGAAATGCAAGTGGAGGCTCTCTTCTCAATGGAGATGGAGTGATCAACTCATACCGGCACGTCTTTTTTTACGCCGGTGTCTCGTTTGAGTACAATGGCTCTACAAGTACAGTAGAAAGAGTCAACACCTCTTATTCCCGAAAGCTTAAAATGGACCTCATTGTGCAGGTAAGACATAATATCTAAGTTGTGGTAAGTTTCTGGACTTCAATTTAGATTTAGGGCAAAGAACAGTTGTTGTAGGTAGTATCGCGGGCTACTGTGTAAGAGATCGGGGGTCGAAAACCTGACCGAGGCAGTCTTAAAATTTTCACAACTCCACCTCCGCGTGGGTGGCAGGTAGACACTTTAATAAAAAAAATAATTATTATCAAAAGTAAAAAAGAGCCAAAGAATATAATAGTCCAGAGAACGAAGACGAAGAAGGCCGAATAAGGAAAATTTTTGGAGCGAAAGTAAATGTTAGCACAGTTGTAGAGGAGTGTATCCTTCAAGTGTTGAAATTACTGGTGGGTGGGGCTGGAACTTAAGGTCTGGTAGCCAACTATCGCGATGCTTATGTTTTTAACATTGTACGGCAGCTGCTGAATATTGATGTTATATATTAAAGTCTACCAAAGAATCAATTTAATCCATTAGGAATAGATTGCCTGCCGGCATTATTTTTTTTATCGAAGTTTGCAACTATCCGATAGAGCCCTCAGACGCAAGTACTTGTCCATTGTACTACCATGCCGGCAGCTTACTTTAATTTAGATAGGGCTTCAGTGGTGAAGAGATAAGATGTTCGGCACTCACCATGTCAGCCCCAGAACCTCCCACCCTAAATTCCTATCTGGAGTCTAATAGTCACGAGACACTTTTCTTCAGAAAATTCTCTCACTGAACCCTCAACTCTGTTGACAGTGGGTCATACCGAAACGGCTACCCCCAGTCTCCTCTACCCTATTTTGGGTAAGTCCCTTACCAATTGAGCATTGATTGGTGATCTTTGAAAAAGGCTTACACCATAACTGCTTGCCTCGGCCTTTCTCACCCAAAACGTATAATAGTTCACAATGGACCTCGCTTGGTCTGAGTGTGTGCTTAGCGGGAACAGCCGCCTAGCCTAACCTAAGGATGAGAGACTTATTAGTCTGAAATCCTTTGCTGCTTTACGGACCTGTTTTCCAGCTTTAAGTATAAAAATCACACTACTTCGCTCTGATTTGAATTTATATATCTTACTTTATTTATTTATTATATTTAAATTATTTGTCAAACAATAAATTAAATGTTCATGTTAACACTCTTTGCAATATCACTAAATCTCTAGTCTTAAGTAAAATAGATTATGGTTTATGTATTTATGGTAAATGCCCTAAAACAACTCTTAACCTCCTCAAGCCGCCAGGAGAAGTATTAACGCTTATCGCACCACTAGAATCATCAATATCATGGCCGGACCGGCCTTCCATCGTTGGAGCAGCGACAATCCGAATCCATTTTGAAAATACTCGCCAAGCTTTTATTCTCGCATGAATCCATCATTGGCAAAGATATCGACTCTACAAATTTTTCAAGAAGAAACATGCGATTTCCATCCACCATCGCAAAAGCCCTTGCAACTGCCAAACAATTGGGCCTGCCTACGAAACGTGTCAAGCACAACTTAACTGTTCCACCTTGGAATATTAAAAATTCATGTTTTATTGTAACTCTAGCCAAATACAATAAAGAGAACACCGCCAACAATGTCTACAAATCGATGTTTGCCTCAACGATGGACACCTTAAAAACTAAAGGCTGGAAGCCTGTGTTTACCGACGGTTCCCAATCCGAACATAGCTCTTCATTTGCTGTAACCGACGAATATGGGACTTTGCTAAGAGCGGGTATCCTGAGCGATTTTGCGTCAATTTTTACGTGCGAGTCGCAAGCCATTTTTGAAGCCGCCAAAATAATGCTCTACCATAAGACCAAATCAGTTATCTGTTCTGATAGCTTATCGGCTATTAATGTCATACGCAACCCAAACCACAACACCAAACTTATAAATAATATAAGAGATCTTTTTATCAAAAACCCAAAAAAACTCAAGTTGATAAGGATACCTGCTCATATCGGTATACCAGGGAACGAATTCGCAGATGAAGCGGCAAAACTCTGCAGCAAAAAACCAGTGTTCACTTTTGATTTTTTTCGAAAACAGATCTAAGAAAAATAAGTTCCATAATTAAAAGCAACAAAATCACAAGTTGGACTAGCATCAACACCCACTACTCCAGAATCAACACATGCTGCAACGCCCCCATCTATCCATCTTCAATATCTAGAAAATGTATTTCTAATTTCATTCGTCTTCGTTTGGGACACACCATCCTAACGCATCAACACATATTGAAAAAGGAAAATCCACCTTTATGCCCAACCTGTAACAACTCAATCGATTTATCTCATCTAGTCGGTCTATCTAACTACATGGAATCAAAAAAAATTAACACCATCCTAAAATGTAATCAACCAATTTACTCTTTTCTGAATACTATAAGCATTGAAATATACAAAATATAAATAATTTTATTCTTAGTAACAATATAATTTTATAAGTTATCTATGTATTTCATTCGAGCTGAAAGAATCTGTAGCTAATGCTCTTTATTTTTAGTTTTAGCATTAAATTTATAATTTTATGTTAATAAATAGTAATAATAATAATATCTTACTTTTATTACAATTATTTTATGAATTGCCATCTCCGGTGCTTTCTGTAGCATGATCGAAGAATGCCATTCGGACCGGTCGATTAAGTACTTTTAATTCGACTGGATTTCCCACCGCATCGTTTTTCCCTGTCAACAAGAACAACTATATCTGCTCTTCGGATCATGATTTTAGTGTTCTCAGTTTGCCGATGCATACCACACCCCATAACAGGAAAGTGAGTTTTTGCGAATGCTTGCAGCACCTCTAGCCTCGAGGCCTCGTCTGTTACCGCGATAGACTCGCACTATTTTTGTTCGCCATGAAACCCTTTTTGACTTCCTTACTAAGTACTTAAATTGTTGCTTTCAATCACTGAACTCATGCCATGTACGTCATTTGAAAAAAGCTTCGCCATATTGTAGAGTTTTCTGACGTCTTTCCACTTTAAACCTATATTCCTATTCCACCATATGGGTTGGGCCTTTTACGAGCTCGATCGGCTGGACACGTCTTTTTGAACGCCAGTGTTTGTACTTAAGTGAGGTGTTCCACCGCCCTGTCTAAAGTCATCAAAGCTATCCAAAGTGACTGATTTTGTGCGGATATGGGTGCGTATTCACCATCTCTAAATACTTGTCCAATCAGTCTTCCCGGGTATCCTTGGGGGCGTTTTCCTTTTTTTTATGAAATGATTATCACACATGACCAAAACGAGTGCTTTGACTTAAATCACCTCGAACATAGCAAAGTCTTTTGACTTAGCAGTCGTAAAGCAAAAGGCATCATTGCCTCTCTTCTCAACCCTCTGAGTATTTATTCTCACGTGGCAAGTCATGTAGTATTTTACGCCAATTGTTCCTCTAATGATTTTGGCTATTGTTCATATTGCAATGTTTTTGCCTAGGGTTCGTTGAATAAAACTCAATTTCACTTTTATAATTACACAAAGAAACACTTCATTTATCAAACAAAACTTTATTAAATTCAAACCGCACCTAATTCCACTTCGCTACTTAGAATTTAACACTTTATTTCAAATTAATCGCTTTTTACTTTACTTTCGTTTTTTACTAGTCAACATTTCAAATATTAATTCCCCATACGAGCCTGTCATACGTGTATTTATACAAATTCAGTACTTTCTAGCAGTTAATGTTTCCCCTTTGGTAATTTTCCATTCGTAGTTTTCCACTGGCACTTTTCCATTGGAGGGGTATTCGATATCAAAATTCGAACTTCGAACGTCAGTTTGCTATCAACTGAGTGGAGTGACAGTTAGGTGTGTGCGTAAAGTGAATAGATGGGTGTATTTAGCGACTACTGCATGTGTTTTTACGTCGCCATATCACATGTTTATGTTTCTTAGTACGTCTTATAGATAAAGTACTTATTGTCCTAAATTTGGCTATATAAAAATTATTCCTTAACATTCTCTATGGGCGCACACACTTTTTAATTTCAACCTGCCAGAGTATACCTGAGGCTTTTCCTTCAACGCGCAATTTGTAAATGGTTTTAGATATTAAATGATTTATAATATACCTATGCGCTGCAGTTTTTCTTCTTAAATTTCTTTAACGAGGTCAACTTTCAACTTTCAACTTTCAGATAATTTCACTCAAACTGGAAACGAACAACAGAAACGATTCAATTTTAATGTCATTTTCATATACCGCGGACAAGCCCGATAAGCCATATTATACCAACGATGAGGAACAGTACCAGTGGAGCCTTAAGCATTGGAGTCCGTGTGATGCACTTTGTCAAGGAACTACTTTTCAGATAACATCGTGTATAAATAAATCGACGGGCTTGAAGGTACCCCTTCCATTTTGTGAGTCTTCAGCAAAGCCAAGGGCCCAAAGCAAACCATGCAATATGGATTGCCATTTAACGTAAGTAGGCAAATAGGCTCAAAAAAGATTTTGAGATTCCATCTCTTAGTCAAACCTTCTGCAAAAGTCATTATTTTTTTAAACCTTCTGTAAGTTTCTACCTGCATTTTATCTGGTGGATTTTATTGGGTTGGAGTACCCAACGAATCGCTAAGGTTGATTGTTACCCACTAACTATAAATTATTTTTAACAAATAAATTATAATTTATAACAAAAAAAAAATAATAATGAATTTAATTTGCAGATTGAACACTACTAACAATTCCGAATGTCCAGCTGTATGTGGAATGATTGGAAAACGAGAAACAAATTATCTCTGCATGCAAACCAATACCAGCACAAATAAATCGAATTTAGTTGATTTATCCTACTGCAAATCCAAATTTGAAATAAATTTCTACGAGCAATGTCGAGAAGGCTGCTGGAATTACACAAATTGGTCCCCGGTAAGAATTTTTGCAAACATAATCTTAGTTTTAAAATTCTAGTGGCCAAGTAAATCATATCTCACCATAAGTGATACGTAAATACGTGTAGGTTTGCCAAAAATCCAGTTTTTAAAGATCTATTGGACATGGTCGTTTGTGTGGGTCGTCCAATTTTTGTTCAGTTAAATGCTTCTGGCCATCATTGCTTTGCTATACACCAAACTTTGTGCTCCTACGCCTTGCATAACTTAACAAAGGTTGTGAAAGCCTGGCGTGGAATACGTGTAAGAAGATATAACAACAATTTACCTTACGCGATCAGCTGATGTAAAAACTGCAAAACGAAATTGCATGGAAATGACGAATACTTCATGAACTTACTCACATTTGTAAACAAATATCGGAGAATAGGTAAATTCATCAATTTCAGCTTGTGGGCAAAGATTTTACATGTCCGAAATTGAATATCTAGTTATTCAGTAATTTATGCTCCGGTCTAAAAACTTTACTTTACACATACGATAGGGATGTTTGCCGCTCTTTCCCGCCCTTTTGTTTTCTTAAAGGCTCTACTCTAATAAAAGCTCTTGCAGGGCTACCGTAGTAAGCATTTTGAACTAGCAAAACCTGAAAGAAAGTATTTAGGGTTACCGCCCCTTTTTTGAATCTGAAATTTACATTTTTTTTTTCATTTGTAAAGAAAAAAACATATTTATCTATGTCCGCACCACTAAAATGAAAGGCTCTTTTGTAAAGGATATCCCAAGATCTCACTTTTTAAAAACACAATTTATAAGTATGAAAACACAACTTCAAACTAATATCACAATGCAAACTTAGAAAACTTAGTGCGGTATTAAAACTTACGCAAATAAGACTTTTCCGTAATGAAATCAGTCTACAATTTTGTAACTTCTTTTTAACGCATTTTTCGACAACACTCATCTCTAAGAACTTTTTTTAAAGCTCTAATACCAAAAGCTCCTCAACAGAAACCAAAGGAAAAACAACTTAACGAGTTACCAAACGGGCACTGGTAACACTAATACATATCAATTTAGTAGGGGTTGATTTGCAGCCACAGCCAATCAGTGCACAAAAAGATGTGCTCTAATCTTTGAAGAAGACGTGGGGTCTACGGCATATGTAACTACAAATTCACTGCCGGGTAAAAACTTCTTATGGGGGGTTTCTTTCAAATTAGTATGGTGCAAAAATATGACACGCTACTGATTTTTTAAAAGCTCCTCCATAAGGCTGGCTCGTACTGCCAATTTATATAATTGGCATATATGTGACAGAGTATAACACTTACTGCGGGTACTAGTATGAATTTTAGTTCACCAATATCAGACCTTCAAGGTCTGGGTTCGAATCCTACTATCGTGACCCAATAAAAGAGACTCTTTCTATTTCACGGCTCCAACCTCCGCCAGGGTCTGATAAACCCTCCGAGAGTAACAATTGTCTTAAAAAACCTCAAAAGTGCCGCTCGGATTCGGCCAAAAATTTTAGGTTTCTTTGTATGTGAAGAAATTAGCACACACGCATACATTGTTGGGAAGTGGGAAGTACACTAGACTAACTAAACTTCGGCTAAAGCAGATTTAAAGGGGTTTATATCACGCCCCCTACTTTAAAGCAAATCACAATCAATTAAAGGCTGTATATGACAAATATCTGACATAAAACATGCTTAACGACTAAGAATTTGACAGGAGCCTTATAGGATAGAAGGGTTTCATCCGCGCACTAGTATGTGTTGAGTGTCATTTTACGTTTCTATAATTTCAGTTAAGATATGGATAAAGCTAAAATAAAATCATTATTTTCTCTTTCAGTGTTCTCAAACTTGTGGTTCGGGACAGCAAGAAAGAAGTGTTGCATGTTACATCAACCAAACTCAAGTAAAGAACTCAATGTGTAATATAAATAAACTAGCTTCTTTTAGCGATACAGTACGTTTTTGTAACTTAAGACCCTGCACAGATTGGTCGATGTACGGTGAAAGTGAGGTAAGATATTTTTAAAACTTATACCATGTTTTTACCGGGCAATAATCCGCGATTAATATAAATTTTCATTAAATCCTCTACAATCTAAGAGATTGTGTAAGATCTGTCAGAATTACGACGTGCGTGTAAGCATTTCTATTGGAATGCTTACACGCAAATCTTTTTTCGCTCCTGGAAAATCACTTTCTCTCACCACTCTCTTTTGAGAGCCGAAATGACAGGGAAAGAGTGTCATGTCAAATTAATCCTATATTTGTCTGGTGGAACCACTTTGGGATTTATTATTAACCGTCTCCCGCTAACCCTCGTATTTATTGCCGGTGAAAACATCGTATAAAGTGCATATTTGCTTTCAGTTAAATTTTCTTACTTATTTTCTCATCCACAGAGTAAGGCACACCATTATTGGATGACAAAGGAATGGGGACTTTGCAACGATAATTGCGAGAAAAGCAGATCTGTCGATTGCTCACTTGAAAAAGGCTGCGCTATGGAAAAGAAACCAATTGAGAAGAAAAAGTGTTGCGCAATAAAATATATTGCTACATGGTCACCGGTAAGTCAAAAAGTTCAACAAAATCTAGGGTTAACCTTTATATGAGTTATAATTATGATTAATTAACAAGGGTTTGAAATTTGCTGCAATCGCAGTAGATCTACTCCAACTGCACTTTTTGAAAAATATTTCCGGATATAATTAGAAAAAAAACCAATTTAGAAATCCGTGAAAGGTAGGTAAAAGTGCTGAAATAATAACATGCTTTTCGACCTTTAAATGAATATTAGTCACAATTTGATCCAGCTCTTTCAGTCATACAATTTTTCAAACTTTTTTTCAGAAAAACAAATAACAAAACGTTCACGTCATTAATTTTTTAGCGGGAAACACCAATTTGATTTACGTTGTTGACAGAATTTTGGTTGTCAAATCAATACCTACGTTTATACCATGTCTCCACCGGGCACTAATCCGCTATTAATATTAATCTTTATCAAATCCTCTACAAATGACATGATTTACCATACAAATTTAAATTCTCTCAGCAAGCGATTAAAAATAAATCCTCTCATAAATACCATTCACCCAATTCACAAACCTGTTTTCTGCACCTTTGTAACAGTTTGAGAATCAAAAAAGGAAACTGAAACTGTCCCTGTACGACAAATCTGTCACAAGTAAGTTTCCTTTTGTCATTTTTACAGCGATCATCGTTTTTCGTGTAAAAATAGTGTTAGTAAGCCTAAAGAAAGATTTTAAAATCAATGTTAAGGCGTTCATGCAACAAGTTTAAGCGTTTTTAGTTCCTGTTACTGTTTCGTATTACCGCACCAGACCAGCTATAGAGACAAAATTGTCGTCAAAGCTGTGTTGTTTTCGGTTCCCGTCCAACTTTCTGTTTTATGTGACAACGTAGCTTAAATAAATCGATTTAGCGAATTGAATATTTCAATTCAGTTTCCTGTGCATTTTTTCAAAAATCAATTAATAAGCATTAAACTCATAAAAAAAATTCTGCGCAAAAGTTAAATTTACTGCGCTTTTTGAAAAAAATCGATTGCACAAAAATTTTTTTCAAGTCCGAACCTTTTTGCATGATTGAAAGTTTTATTTTCATGTTTTTATACGATTGAGCAAAGAATTTTGGCTTTTGTTAGTATAAAAATAAAAATTATAGGGTGCAGAATTATTTCTCTAAAAAGAATATAGAAATTTAAAACTTTTCTTTAAATAGACTTTTAATATTTCACTGATCATTGGATTTTCACGGAGCATTCAAATGATCGGTACAATATTAAAAGTACATTAGAGTAATTAGGTACAGCTAGCTTGGCCAACGGCCAAATTACTTGTTTTGAATTTACTTTTCAACCACACTGACTACTTTTTGCAGCGCTGTTTCAACGGCCCTAGAGCTTTTAGCATAAAGGATGATAAGGTGATGGGCCTCAACTGCTTGTCAGTCGCGTGGCTTGATTTTCCTGTTTACACCCTACGCAGGGTATATCAAGTTTAATTTATAGTTTGTAGCGCAGTGAAATAATCACCGAAGACCCCTAAAACCATTTAAAAATATGAATGAGACCGACAGGAGAATCGATTATGCCACGTCCATGCGTCCGTAAATAAACAACTTTTAGGCCTTAAATTTTAAGCTGGAGAGCTTAAGGTTTTTCAAATTTGAGCTATGTTATAATCGTGCAAACGCACTAATTTTTGGTATGTGACTTTGTAATTGTCTTTGAGTTAACAGAAAAAGTTTGGCCTTTATATTGGTCACGCCCACTTTTTAAGGAATTTTAGCTTAAAATGACAGTTGTTCAATAAATATAAATTTGACAAAAAAAAATATCATAAAAGCTGCAGACATTAGCATTTTCTAACTCTTTTGTTTATGCCTCCGCCCACTTTTGTGGGCGTGGCTTTAAAAAAAAGTGATTTTTTTGGTTAAAAAGGCGAGGTTTTAGTCCAAAATGTACGCAACTACCTAGCATAAAGCGTTCAACAGTTCGCACTAAAGCATTTGTTTGCATTTCCAATAACTATGCCATCAGCATTTTACAATGTGGGATAGGATGGGGTATTCAACGGTCCGTTTTACGGGCTGTAACTTCTGCGTACACACTGTAGCACTTACTCACTGGTTACTATTGTTTTTTTATTTTAATTAACATTTTGACCGTTTTACTTTTTAGTGCTCCGTCGAATGTGGTATAGGCTCGAGGACAAAGGAATTCTATTGCGCAAGAGTCTACAAGTCTGAGAAAAAAGGCAGCCGCCGCTTCAGAGTTCCTATTGATTCTAAGTATTGCAACCGACTCAGAGTACCAACACCCAAGCGATCAAAAAAGAACTGCAAAATAAGTTGTAAATGGGTATCTGAGAATTGGTCTACATGCTCAAGTGATTGTAGAACTGAATTCCAGATCAGATCTGTTAACTGTGCAACGGTTAATGGTAAGCAAATATCGAGCAGATATTGTGAATTTACTAAAAAGCCTCTCACAAGAAGAATGTGTTCACACTGTATTCGCCGGGAATTCAAATTGACGAAGGTAAGACTCCTCATCTATTTAATGAAAATTAAAGTTTATGGGTCTCCAGGTATTAAAAATAAAAAAATGTTTTAGTGTAATTGCGAAGGATTAAGAAGACGACGCGTTATTTGCAGCGACGTGTATGGAAAGCGAATTCAGTGTTTGAGTAAGCACAGAATTTTAAAGGAAAAATGCCGGCCTCCCGAGGAATGCCTACCACATACATGTGCCGATATAAGGCGGTTTAATAGGCTTTCGAGTGACCGAGAATATACGATTTTCGTTAAACAGAAACCGGTGCAAATATATTGTCACAATATGAGCAAAGCCCCCAAGGAATATATTACTCTCGATCCCTCCGAGAACTATTCAATTTACTATTACAACAAGACTAAATATCCCAACTTATGTCCACCAATTTCAAGGAGTGCTGAATACAGTGATAATAGCATACGACACGGCCGAACGCATTTCAGAAAAATTAGCATTAATATAACTACTTTACGCGTAAATGAAAATGATTTTACATTTGCTGACAGCATCGGAACCCCACAGTCATTTGGTTCCGCTGGAGATTGCTACAATAGAAACGGAGAATGTCCTCAGGGAGATTTTTCGATAAGCTTCAAAACAACAGGGTTCTTCCTAGCGCCCAAAACGAAGTGGGACTTATTCGGTAACAGAGCCGTAATGAAAATGTCGGATGCGGTAAGTTCAACTAATTGATAAATTACAATTTTTTTAGCATAATTATTTCTCAAGATTCATGAAATCCACTAACTGCTTATCAAATAAAAAAAGGATAAATTCGGTTTCAAATTCGATCGGCAATAACTCGTCCAGGGGTGGCTATGGTGATCTGTGATTTTCACATTTTTTAACAGTCAATGTGATCAAACAAAATAATCCGTCTGCGCAAGGTGATCACAAAAATATTGTTCCGAATCGTTGCTTTATTTAGGCTTGTGATGTAAGATCACTGACTTTTATTCGTACATGCAGAAAGTCTGCCTAAGAGTAGGCAAAAACACCAACTTACCAGAAAGTTTGAAAACTTGTGACCAGCTGATTTTGACGGTGATTAATCGGGAGCTGTCACAAGAAATTGTGATGATCACATTTCTTGAAGACGAATTTTTGTGATTTGTGATATCACTTATCATAGATCACCTTAGCTGGTTTCACCCCAGTTTAATAATACGGTGATTGTACCTAAAAACGTGAAAAAATATGTTTGAGCACAATACCAGAACTAAAAGAGAATTGGCATCACTTTTCAGTTCTTAAACGTCAAAACACTTTTCGACGCATTAAGTATTCATATACTTATTTATGATTTTATATGTATTTTCTGGCTGTATATGTTAGTGATCTATATGTTAGCTTAGTCAAATCAAATCCCGTCAAAATCTCGGATTTTAGTGCGGTGCGAAAAAGGACATCAAGCTCAGCTTTACCGATGACTAGGCATGGTTGTTATATTAGTATACACACCTCCCGTTTGACCGAACCTACTGTGCAAAAATTACCCTGAGATGAGTACTTGAACTTCTCAAACTTCTCTATTGGACCAACATTATGTTTAGGCTGCACTGCACGCTGTGCAGGAGTTCGGCAAGCAATTATCACTTCCGCATTGCTCACCGTAATCTTCAATATGTAAAGCAATTAATTAATAAGCATTAACTTTTGGTGCAACTTGATTGGCAAATTATTAACAAATACTCCCTGTCAATTAAAAGACACTCCGACAATTTTCACTTAAAAAAAATATTTATCTTCTTCTCAACTACAAATTGACAATGGTATCTTAGCATTGTAAATTTAAATCAACTGACATGAAACTTTACCCTCTTCACACCCGGCGGAGATTAAATTCTTACCCATAAATTTATAAATCCGAAATTGCGGCGTGCCCCACAAGCGGACCAGAGTGGGACGGTTATGATCCATCACTTCAGATCATAACCTCGTCCCTAAAACAAAAAAAAAAAGAAGATTTCTAAATCTGGCCGAGGCTTTCACACCGCGGAAATAATTTGGATTTCGTTGACGTCTTGCTTACTTCGATGACAGCCGGAAAAGTAGTTGACAAAGTTGTCAGTTCTCACAAGCCAAATAGGTTCGAGTAAGGCTAAATCAATCCTACATAACCAAGTAATGTAAAATAAAATCAAAATCCAATTCATAATTACTAAAGCGCATAAGAAGACAACGAAAATATTTTTCTTTTTTATATTACGGATTCAGCGATCACCGCCATGTACTGAGCCAATAACAGGGTGTACCAATTCTTAATTGTATTTGTCACTTCGCATGTTCGACAGTAGATTTGTATAAGACTTTGTGGAAAATGTATGGGGGTTTAATTTAAATCTAGATTCTGACTCCTTGTGAAAGGTGCATTGATAGCACCTACAAAAGCTTTCATAGGAATTCATCTTTGAACTGAATTAGATAAAAGGTGACTTCTTTTTTTTGACAGATCAGTTAGAGCAATCTTCGAAATTTACTGACAATACAGTGATGATTTAGCGGTGTGGTGTTGTCCTAGATTCTCTAGGTGCTTATAATGTGATCTGTAACCTATAAAAAGTGAGACGAACCAGCGGAGTTGAAGAAGAATATTTCAATTTGCTCGGCTATTACGCCGTATGCTCTACTCACTAGCAGAATTTTTACTTCACAATTCTGTTAAGTTCGTTTTTGCCGTTGTTGACTATATTACGTATAAACGGTTTCATGTGGATGGCTGTAATACTATGTCTCCACCGGCCATAAAACTGTGATTAGCAGATGATAAATCCCGAAGTGGCTCCACCGAACAAACATCGGATATATTTGACACGAGCACTCTTTTTCTGTCATTTTGGCTCTAAAAGAGCTTGCCTTCTTTCGATTCTTAAACTGTTACGTGTGCAAAAAGGGTTGAATGTGACATAAAAAATTTTCTGGATAGTGTGAATGAGATCTATGAGGGGATTTATTATTAATCGCTTGCCGAGAGAATTTAAATTTGTATAGAAAATCTCGCGATTAAAGGGAGATAAGTTGAGGATTTAATCAATGATTAGTGTCCGGTGCAAACATAGTATTACTTTTTTTTTATAATATACTCGCTAATAAGGGATAAGGCTACACTTTTAATGTTTTGCATCTCACGAGCGGAAACGAAAAGAAGAAGAGGAAAAGGGAGAAAGGTGCCGGTGCACTCTTGTTTTGAATAGCTGCATGTTGTAGTGAGAAGGAAAGACTGATTGCAGCAGGACATTTCACATTCGCGTTGTACGGCTTAGCAGAAGACGGCTTATGTTAGTAAAAGCTTGTTTGCCGCATGCGAGCACATTTCATACAGCTGGTTTGTCTATCGAGACCTGCTGTTTTGAGTAAATTTTAACTGAAACTCATGTACATAGGTGAAAAGATCCCAATCAGAATTTTACTTACTTGCGCATTTTATGTGGCGCCTGAAACTACAGACCGGGGTGGACCTAGACCTCAACGAACAAGCTTCGACATCCAGCTCCAAAAAAGGCACCATTTTTGGGCATGGCCATTTATATTATGTTTGTTCGGTGGAGAATTTATTTTTATTCGTTTCACTCTAATCGCAGTTTTATGACAGGTGAAGTCATACATAGTATTAAGAATTGAATTCAGGAACAAATCAGGGAACGATGTCCCTCCTTTTCTGTCGAGGTAGTTACTCATATCAATCAATTCAAAATTTCTGTCAGTGAACCTTTTACAATTGAAGGCATTAAAGGTTAGAGTTATTCAGTAAAAAGAGCAAAACTGACAGCTGAGACAAAAACGAATGAAATACTTTTTAATGGACCAATTTCGTTCCAAAAGCGCAAAACAAAATCCGGTGTTGATTGACAGTTATATCTGTCAGTGTGATAGTAAAGTCCAAAACGCAATGTTGCGTTGCTGCGTGCGTTCGATGACAAGCAGAGTAGAAACAACGGGCGCATATGGGCAAAACGAAATGTTACTTCAAAACTTCACCCCACTTTTGACCGTAAATATCGTAGACGCATCTACAACGCGTGAGTGAGTACAGTTCTCTTGTCGTCAGTAGGTTGTGGGGACGAAAAAGGGTTGTGTCTTTTTCTTGTCAGAATAAAAAAAAAACAGGTTTGGGTAGAGTAGAGAGGTGTGGTGATGTTTTTCGGTATTATTTCAGTTTGTCGCGATAACTCGCAAGTTGTTGGTTTTAAGTATGCACAAAGACACGAGTGCACCACCTTGGATATATTTGTGATGGAATGAACAGAAATAATTTTATTTTCATTGCTGGACAACATGGTTCGTTTTTAAAAAGCATTTTTTCTGCTCATTCTTTTGCAAATATCTTTCAACAGGAATTGAATGTGTTTGAGGTGATACTTTACAATTTCCTACCCCAAAACTCAAAGCGGCATTTCGTTTTGCAAATTTGCTGCGTGCGTAGTTTGACGTAAAGTATCGTAAAGTTTTGGCAACGCATGACAAAGGCCATTAACGTACGCACGCAGCAACGCAACATTGCGATTCCAGCATAAAACTGTACCTATTATAATTAATGTTCTAGTATAATTAATGTATTTAAGTAAGGAAAATAAATCAGTTACTCATAAGCTTCATTTTGATAGCAATTTAATGGCGTATTCTTTTCAACACCGAATTGTGAAACTGGAGTGGAATACAAAAAAACTATTCTTTTCTCGTACGCCTGAACGGATGTTAATGTTCTTTGAACTTTGAATTAGTTCGGTGTCGACACCGAACTCAAATTTTTGCCACCGCCGTATTTGTCGGTGGAGGCTGGGTGTAGCTTTGATTGTGTGAAGTTACGTTTCGACTCAATTTTCATTCGTTATATTTTACAACGTGACTGAATTTGTATGAAATCGATAAAAGGTAACTAAATAATATTACAAACTCAAAGCTAACAAAATTGATTTTAAGTTAAAAGGACAAAAAACCAGTGCCAACAAAATTACACATTGAAATCAAAATAAAGTAAAAAAAAATAAAGTCAAAGCGATTTGACACTTAAGAACTCCGGATCTGCACGTGGAATGTTAGGTCCCTTACAGACCGCGTGCAGCCGAGCAACTAGCGGAGGCCCTTAACGACTGCAAGGCAGACATTACTGCCATCCAAGAAATGCAGTGGGACGGGCCGGGCAAAAGAAGGATGAAAAACTGCGACCTACTACGGCGACTGCTATAGGCATCAAAAACAGCGCCTATTTGGATGTGGTTTCGTTGTTGGAGGCAGACTTAGGCAAAAAGTCTTGAGCTTCAACCCTGTAAGCGAGCGCCTCGCGACGATCCGCATCAAGGCTAAATTCGCCAACATTAGCCTGATATGCGCACATGCCCCCACAGAGGAGAAAGATGACGAGACCAAAGATATGTTCTACGAGCTCCTGGACAAAACTTATGAGCAGTGCCTTAGCTACGACATTAACATTGTCCTAGGCGATTTTAATGCCAAGCTAGGAAGGGAGGGCATCTTTGGTCGTACTGTCGGAAAGCATAGCCTGCACGACACGACCTCCGATAACGGATTCAGGCTGATCGACTTTGCTGCGGGGCGACAAGTTGCGGTAGCTTGTACATAGTTCCAGCATCTCAATATCCACAAAGGGACATGGAGATCTCCCGATCAATCAACCGTCAACCGGATTGACCATTTTGCGATCGACGCAAGGCACTCCTCCAGTATCATGGATGTCCGAACTTTCCGAGGGGCCAACATTGACTCGGATCACTACCTTGTTGTAGCCAAGGTACGGCTGCGGATATCCCGACCAGCGCCAAGTAATGGAAATACTGTGAAGAAGTTTGACGTCGGCCGACTACAATCGCAAGAGATCGCCAGGTCCTCACACGGCCACCACAACGAAACCCCTGGTTTGACGATGAATGCCGGCAAGCACATGCAGCTAAACAGGAAGCATACAAAGCGGCGCTGCACAGAAGGACTAGAGCTGCTCGCGAGCTCTACGAGCAGAGGAGGAGAGAGGAACACCGGTTCGTCCGAAGGAAAAAAAGGGAGCACGAGAAGCGCGCGGTTGAAGAGATAGAGAGATGTTACAACAAGAATGAGGTTAGAAAGTTTTACCAAAGGATCAAAAGGTCCTGCCAAGGGTATAAACTTCGAACTGAAGCCTGTAAGGACCATCAAGGGAACATCGTTGTAGAATCGCAGTCGGTGCTGAGGATTTGGAAAGACCACTTCTGCAGACTGTATAACGGCGAGGACGAACCAAATACCGCTGTCAGGCAGAACGAACCATTCAACCCGGGGCGAAGACGTTACCGACGAAGCATACGAACGATACCGCCCACCCGACCTGGAGAAGGTGAAAGTAGCTGTGTCTAAGCTCAAGTGCAACAAAGCAGCCGGAGCAGACGGCCTAGCTGCCGAACTTTTTAAATCCGCTGGCGATGAGCTGGTAAGGAGCATGCACCAGCTCATCTGCAAGATATGGTCGGAAGAAAGCATGCCCGACGCATGGAACCTCAGCATTGTTTGCCCGATCCTGAAGAAAGGAGACCCTCTGAGTTGTGCCAACTACAGAGGCATAAGTCTTCTTAAAATCGCATACAAGATCTTTTCTGCTGTACTGTGTGAACGCCTGAAGCCGTTTGTCAACAATCTGATAGGCACATATCAGTGTGGCTTTAGGCCAGGAAAGTCCACCATCGATCAAATATTCACACTGCGGCAGATATTGGAGAAAACCCAGGAATTCCAAATCGATACACACCACCTCTTCATCGACTTCAAGGCCGCGTATGACAGCATCTTTAGAGACAAGCTATATAGCGCAATGTCTAGTTTTGGCATCCCTGCCAAACTCGTCAGTCTGTGCAGGATGACGATGGAAAACTCACGCTGTTCCGTCAAGGTCGGCAAAGACCTCACCGACCACTTTGATGTCAAAAAAGGATTTAGACAAGGCGACGCGGTGTTAAAGAATTCGCATTTCTTTAACATCATACTTGAGAGAATTTTGCAGAACTCTCGCGCCAACACCAGAGATACAATCTTTCAAAAGTCCGTTCAACTACTCGCATACGCAGACGACATTGACATAATCGGTAGAACAAAGCGTGATGTCAGTGAAGCCTTCGTGAGTATTGGGAGGGAAGCGGCGAATATGCGTTTAGCAGTCAATGAGGGCAAAACCAAGTATATGCTGTCATCAAGAAAAGACACCCAACACCGACGTCTTGGACAAAACATCACCATCGACAGCTATAATTTTGAGGTAGTTAGGGACTTTGTCTACCTGGGTTCCGCTATCAATTCAGACAATGACACCAGCGCTGAAATCAAACGAAGGATAACTCTTGCCAATGGCTGTTTCTTTGGGCTAAGAAGGCAATTGAGTAGCAAAGCCCTATCTCGAGCAACTAAAGTGTCAATGTATAAGACCCTCATCATCCCAGTCCTGCTTTACAGTGCAGAAGCATGGACCCTGTCAAAGGCGGATGAAAACACTTTAGGCTGCTTCGAGAGGAAAATTCTTCGGACGATTTAAGGTCCCGTCTGCATAGACGGAGAGTTGAGGAGGAGATATAACATCGAACTGTAAGAGTCGATCTAACATCGAAAAGAGTCAAAACACAACGTCTACGAAGGCTGGGTCATCTAGAGCGTTTGGACACCAACGCCCCGGCCCGGAAAATCTTCGAATCCACACCGCAGGGACGGCGCAGGAGGAGCACCGAGACTCAGGTGGCGCACGCAAGTGGAAGGGGACCTCAGCCAACTTCGCGTGCGAAACTGGAGACGGCTAGCTAGAGTCCACCCTGGACTGTAGCGCCACCTTAAGTAAGTAAGTAAGATTTTACACTTAACGTGATGACTGAACCGTTGCAGTATTTGTCGTTCTGTACACAATGAAACCGAGTGTACACAACGCTGGAATTGTTGCGAACACCGAGTATTATTTGACAGCTCTGTGTGGCAGTTCGGTGTTCAAAAGAATACGCCATAAGTTAACACTAAAGACAAAATTTTCAGTGATGCAATCAAATGAAAGCTACAATTAAGCCCTTTTAAAATAAAAAATTAAATACACTGTCAGTCAATGCGCTACAACGGTATTTTGAGTTGAAATGACAAAGCACCTTCTTTGATTGCTGGTCCCCAATTGGGCACCTCTTCAGGTGGTGATTAGGGGGACCAGATATGATGGATATCAGAATGGGAAATATCCGAGGCTGACCAAATTAAATAACAAACGAAAAATTCAGCCCAGCTTACAAAATTCTGTTTTCAAATTTTTTCTTTTTAAAATTCTTTAATAAATTTAAATTTTGTAAGGTCACTTTCACAAAGCGGTACATTGTATAAGTGGCAAAAAAATAATCACAGCCCCAAATCACTACCATAGTTTACCACATAATAATAGGACAACAAATCGTTATTTTCTAATTATACTTTTTAAGAAAAATTAAATCTGTTATTGGTAAATGCATCTTAAATATTGTTTTATATTCATGGTTTTTTCCTCCATAAAAAACAATTACAAACCTGTTATTTTTTTAATTATTTCAGCTGAATGAATCTCTAACCCAAAAGCGAGCATTCTGTGGAGGATATTGCGGCCAGTGTTCTATTTCGTCGGATGTAGGACTGCGATTGGAGGTTTGAGTGTTTCAATCTCTTTAAAAACCAAACACTAATTTTTATATGTATACATTAAAACTCAAAAATGTTATTAAAATTGTATTATAATTAATTTACTTCTGAAAGTAAACAAATATTCGTTTACTAAAATTTAAGTGTATTCAATTTCAAATTAAAATGTATCCTTTATTAGAGGCCGCTTATTCATTTCAAAATTAGATTTCTAATTCTCGTATATATAACCAGACGTCGAAAAAACTCTCAGACTTTTTAATTCAGGATTTTGATTTACTCTGCTATTGAGATAATAAATAAAGATCACTTACTAACCGATATTTTTTGCCGGAACCTTTTCGCTCTTGGGCGGAGAGAAATCCTTATGGTGGTATGACACTTCATTTTTTCTCCATTTTTGTATCATTGTTAATGAATTTAAAGGAGAAACACACAAATTCAACACACAAATTTCCAATGAGAGTGAGTGTGTGCGCAACAGTCAAAAAAATTAGAAAAATTGTGTAGATACGTGAGAAAACAAGTGAGTAAGTGTAAGAGTTCGTCTGTGACAAACTTCTATATACCCGACCCTAATACCGTGTAACACCAAATCTTAAAGTTTCTTGACCCGAATTCATATGTCATTTGTATAGGCCACGCCCCCAAAAGTGGGCATGGGCTAAAAATTAAAATCAATTCATTGTTATTTCGTTATAATCATGAAAAAATACGGTAAAAGCGAAAATTATTTAAAAAAAAAAACAGCTTAGTCCTAAAAACGCCTTTTGTTTGTATTGAGGAAAGAGAGAAGTTTATATAGAGGAAACTTAGCAAATATGTAGTAATATCTTTAATACTTGTCATATATATTTTTTCGATTTGAAGTGAACTATCCGAAAAATTAGGCTTTTAAAGATCTAACATCTAAAAAAGTGGGCATGGTCGATATTGAGGGCGGTCCAATTTTTCCCCTGTTAAAGGTCTTGAGACAATATTGCTCAGTACCAACATTAAAGTTCCTATGACTTGTCCAACTTGACCAAAAGGCATTTTGAAAGAAAATGTGAAGTAGAGGTTGTCTCACATTGAAGCCAGTAGTGGGCATGGCCGTTGACGGATTAAGTCAATTTTCACACTTCCAAGCCGTGTACAAAGTTTCAACTCTCTACCTTGATTTTGAAGACCTAAAACCTTTACACATACAGACGGACATGGCTTTATCGATTCACCTGTCGGTCTCGGTCACATCTCTAAAAGGTCTTAAGGGTCTACGATGATTATTTCACTGTGTTACAAACTATGCATTAAAATAAATATGCTCTCGGTCAGGTATAAAAATGAGCAACATGACGTAACGTAATAAAAAATTAAAAAAAAAATTAGTTCTTTGACAGTTCCCATTCGCACACACATATGCGGAAAAGGTGCATTTCCACACGATATTTGCAATTTTGGCGGCTTTTTTCATCGTTTCTTTACAAGTATTTTGTAGTTGTCCTTATCAATCAACATTCTTCTTTACCTACCAATTTTTATTAATGGGTAAAAAAAAATGTAGTCATACCAGCCTAAGGCGTCTTCTAAACAAAACATGCGTCGTTCGGAATCAAACCAGGGGTGGAATCGGCTAAGGTGATCGTGATTTTCTGCGGAAGGTGATCACAAAAGTATTGTTCCGAATTGTTGCTTTATTTAGGCTTGTGATCTAAGAACAACTTTTTTGTATTCATACATGCAGAAAGTCAGCTTAAGTGTAGACAAAATATCCAACTAACCAAAAAGATTGAAAACTGGGGACCAGGTGATTTTGACGGTGATTAATCGAGAGCTGTCGCAAGAAAATTGTGATGATCACAGTTTACGCAGACGAGTTTTTGTGATTTGTGACATCACTTATCATACCTAAGTTTAGATCACCTTAGCATATTCCACCCCAGTATTTCTGAAGTTTTACCTCCCTTTTTTGCCGTGGAAATTATAAATTAAATCAAAGACAAATAGTTAATTTATTTTCGCGTTTTTATTATCTAAAAATAAAATAATGCATTGTTCAAAAAAGAAAATTTTATGTCTCAACGTAATGCGACAATTGCAATAATGCTCTATGCTTTTCCCGCCAAAAATGCAGGAACGAACTAACATGACAACACAATGCAGAGAGATACATTAAGTCCATATAATTTTTTAATAACAACTATCACGTCGTGTATGTACGAATAACATCTTTAATCGCGGCTCGGCATAAGGGGCATTGTCCACCACCTGCTCCTCGCCACTGCTTGATCGCACACTCGTAGCACATGCACATATGTCCACATATGTAGAGAACTGAATCAATGACCTTTTCGTAGCATATGGTGCATTCGGATCCGGACATTTCCTTTTGTATGCTCTTTTCCGTTGTACTTATTTGGGCAGTTATGTGACGGTTGCTGTTTCTTAGTTGTGAATATTCCTTTTTACAAAAGAGAGAATAAATTATTTAGTTACTATGCGTTGTTTACAGGAAAGTTATCGTCTTACCTGGTTGCATGGGGTTCTGCATGCCGACGCAGAATGACCACTAGGATATAAAGCGTTTGTGTGCGTAGAAGTCCCTTCCATTTCGGATTTGTATTCCAATTCATTTTTTGGCGTTACAGCTGGAGGTAGATTAACTACAAGTACAGTACCATACGGTTGTATTTGTATCAAATCACTGCCCGACGAACTCATCATTTGACTACTGCTAGAAATGGACTTGCTTGCAAGTCCGGGATTCGAATTCATGACATTCTTAACGTTTACTGACGAAGTCGAGGCAGATGCCATAAGAGGGTGGATAGTAGGTGCAGGTGTGTAATACTTGATTGCGTTTGTCGAATCGAGAGTCCGTTGGTCTGGTTTTAACCGATAAGTAGAATTGATTGATACAAATGTGGGTAGCAAGGTTGGTGTTTCTGGGTGTGGCGAAGGTTCGCGAAAAATACGAATACTTTGGGTTGAACCATAAACGTCTAATAGGACCCAGAGCTGTAAACGGTTATCTACATGCATCAAAATAACGGACGTTTGACAGTTCCTGCTTATAGTAACTTCACCCGCCGACGAAATGCTAAACGAAATTTCATCTCCTTTGTTACATGGTATCCCGATGTCCTTGCTCACCACCCAATATTCAGGTCTGTCAAGCAGAAGGTTCGAATCACTTGGTAGATCGTATTGATTTAAAGAAGCCGGGTCACACGAGGTTAGCCCTAATGCAAGAGCTCCAACGTAAGAATGGTCAGTTTTCAATATCTGTATGACCAGTTTTTCATCCGCTTGAATTGGCCTAGGGGAGAAGACATATCCTTGGCAGAAATCGTCTTCAGCTCGTGTGGCTATTAAGTTATCGCAGGAAAGTCTTATGTTTCCTCCTTTCGTTGCATGAAAACCTATAGGTCGTAGCTGACCACTATTGTGAAATTGTAAAGGTGGCAAGTGGTTT
This sequence comes from Neoascia interrupta, assembly GCA_947623515.1. Lineage (NCBI taxonomy): Eukaryota > Metazoa > Arthropoda > Insecta > Diptera > Syrphidae > Neoascia > Neoascia interrupta. The sequence goes on along the minus strand of OX392464.1, from coordinate 93,712,537 downwards.
TCATGGTCAATAATACTAAGGGATTGCAATGGCGTCGTAATACAATTCACTGATCGAGATGATAAAGACGTTTGGTTAAAGTTTTCAGTTGATGAAGAGCTTTGATTTAATAACCGCACATCCAAAAGTTCAACGGCAGTACAATTGCCGTATATGTCAATAATTGTCCATAGTAAGCCTCGGACATCGATACCTGCTAGGATAATGCCTTTCTCTTCATTATTTACTCCGTAAATAACATCACCTGCTGTGTTAACGTAATAGTACAAGACATTGTTTAGTGCACAGTACTGTTCATGCAAAGCTTTTGCCCAAAACCCTGGACGATTGGTAAGATCTGGGCAAGCATATTTCGGCAGATTGTTTTCCAGAGTAGCTGGATCGTTGCTGGTAAACCCAAACCGAATGCCTCCATTCCAGTTATTCGATATTTCGGAAAACCGCAAATAAATCCGCTCATTGACTCGAACGGGTCGTGCACTGAATGTTAAAGCGCGGCAAAAACTTTCAAATCTTCTGGCCAATGTACCATCACGGGATATTCGTATGTTGTCACCGTGAACAGCATGAAACTGTAAAGGAGGTAAGTTGTTTTGGCTGGAACAAGTATTCGATTCGCGTCGAACTGGAAAAATAAAAAATACATAATTGTGTTAAAAACTAAGTAGTTTTTTTTTTAATCTAGTACTAGCCCTTATCTGTACGGGAAAAGTCAATTGGGCTGTAGACTTGTTTGAACCATATAAATCAGCTGGACCTGACAGAATTCTTCCTATTATGCTGAGGCTAAAACATATTTTCCGTGGATGTCTCATACATGGATGAGACCCTCCGACATAGGTCTGTCGGTTTCTTTGAACCCGACTGCCACTTCAACCTAACCTTACCTAACCTCATATATGGATACTTCCCCAAAGCGGGCGGGAAGTAAAAGTAATCTTCATCCGTCAAGCAGAAGAAAAACAGCCACCAACACGCAAAAGACTATAGACCTATTAGGGTCGGTTTGTCAGCGCGAGATCATCCCACTTTCAGAGTTACACTGAGATTAATTCCAGAAATTAGTTTTTCAATGAATTTAGATCTGGGGTTAATCTCAGCTTAACTCGCCAAATTTGGTGAGTTAATCTCGGATCAACTCTGGAGAACAGTTTTCAATGCGCTAAAACGGCAAAGAACAATGCAATGCTAGAATCGGTGCGAATCAACGCGAAAACGGTAAAAGGCTTTGTCATTTTGCAACGCTAACAGGGATGGACATAAGCAGCACGCATTTTGCGCATGGGCAAATCCACACAGGGACGTGAAAAATTCCAGGCACCACACGAACAAACCAGATCGACCACGTGCTTATTAACAAAGAGAAGCGAAACTTGATCCTCGATGTGCATAGCTGCAAAAGTAGATAGCAACCATTTTCTAATCAAAGTGAAATTCAGACAGAGACTGTAAGCCAACCAAAACACACGCGGCATTAGGAAGAAGAAGTGGGATGTAAGCAAGCTTAAAAACGGTGGAGTGGCCCGAGCATACCAACAACGCGTAGTGGAGCTTTTGGAACCCAAGGAACAGGAAATTGACAAACAATGGGAGAACTTAGTATTGTCAATGACTAGAGCGGCGTAAGAGCTAATTGGTACAGAGCCAACGAGTTGACGTGCGAAATGGTACGATAAGGCAAGGAAACAGCTGTAAGGAGCCAACATGCCGGAAAATAAAAGAGAATACCACCTAAAAAGGAAAAAAGCCAATAGGATGTGCAGGAAGAAAAAGAAGGAGGCAATGTATAAAGAAATTTTGCAAATAAAAACCGATTTCGACAACAATGATACGTGGAGTTTCTTTAATAATTTACAAAAAGCAAACAAAAGGTTTTCAGCCAAGAGTGAATATGTGCAAAGGCAGCGATGAACAAACGCTAATCGAAAAAGAGACCATCATTGAAAGATGGCAAGACTACTTCAAGGAACTATATAACGTCAACATAGAAGGAGAATGAATGATAGCCCAGAGCGATCAAACCAGCAGACCGGAAGCAAATTGTACAGATGAACCACCCTTAGAGGAAGTGAAAGAGTCCATTAAACAGATGAAGGATAATAAAGCCCCGGGAGAAGATGGGATAACGGCCGAAATGATCAAACATTGCGGAGAAGTTCTTCCAAAAGCGAGGCTCACAGGTGTGATTGTACGTTTGCACAAAAAAGGCGATAAGCTGAACTGCGGAAACTACAGAGGCATTACGCTGTTCAGCGTTTGTTACAAAGTTTTTGCATCAATTCTGGACAAGAGGCTTCGAGAGGCAGCAGAAAGCGTTCTGGGTGAATACCAAGGAGGCTTCAGGGCAAGCAGCTCCACAACGGACCAAGCGTTTCTCTGAAGCAAAATTTGGAAAAATGCTATGAATTTTACGTTATGGCGCTCGTCCTTTTTGTAGACTTAAAGCAAGCATTTGACAGTATTAAAAGGCGAAAAATCAGCGAAGCCATAATTATTAGGCTAGTTATGGTGACGTTAAAGGACACGTTTGGAAGAGTGCTTGTGCAAAATAGCTTGGCAACTGCCCTTTCAACCACCATTTTTAATTTGGTACTGCACTACGCGCAAACAGCAGCTACAGGAAACATTTTCTCCAAGTCAGCCATCATAATTGCCTATGCGGACGACATTGCAATCATAGGCAGATCAAAGAAAGGGATAGTAGACACCTTCGTGGAGCTGAAGCAGCGTGCGGCAATAATGGGACTTGTGGTCAACGAAGAGAAAACAAAATATATGAAGATAGGAAGGGATGAACAGAAAAGAAAAGCGGAACCATACGAATATTTGGTTGCACATTCGGCGGAGTTGAGAACTTTAAATACATGGGAATAAGTATCAGCTGCAGCAACGAAACCAACGACTGCATTCAGGAAAGAATCATGGCTGTAAACAGATGTTTCTACGGATATGCTAAGATTTTCAAATCCAACATCGTGTCCTGAAGAGCGAAGATAGGCGTATACAAAGGAATTATAAGACCCCTGAACGCAAAGGCTATACTCACCTACACACCATGCATAACTAGAGCGGCAGGGAGGCCACGCCTTAAAAACTTAATATCAAATGGGGTAAATGTGCGGTATACGAAAGTCTGAACGTTATGAGGTGCTTCAAGTGTTGGGGATTTAATCATTCATCAATGAATTGCAAAGAACAAAGTCAAATATGTGCAAAATGCGGCGAACAAGGGCATTCATACCGGGAATGTAACACTTTGAACCTTAAATGTATTAACTGTTCAAGGGCCAAAGAATCACTAAGGTTAAATGACATTAATTGTCCTGACATGTTGTCCTATGCTTCAACGAAAACTCAAAAGTGAAGCAGAAAGGGTAGCTTATTAGCAATTAAATCACAGGTAAAATGTTTATATTTAAATATTGAAGGATTACGAGCAAAATTTAACCAATTAGAAGTAACGGCCAGCAAGTCTGAGTTTGATATAATTTGTGTAACTGAAACTCATTTAAAAGATAATATTTTAGACAGTGAAATAAAGTTAAAAAACTATGAAGTGTTGCGGTGTAACTCCATATCAAGCCATACTGGCGGTGTCCTTTTCTATATAAAAAACGACTGGCGTGCTGAAGAAGTTTCAAAAATAGCAATTGGGAAAATGATATGGTGGTTATTATTATTAAGGTTAGGTTGAAGTGGCTGTCGGATCCAAAGAAACCAACACACTTAGACCTATGTAGGTCCATTGTGATACCACGCGGATCTGACTCTATTGCCTACTCGTTGAACCATTTCGAGCTATTAATGAAGCGTAAGAGACGTTTCGGGTCAGTCGTGCTGAGATCACTGAGATCATTATAGAAGAAAGCTCCAATGTGAAGATTTCGGTTCTTGGAAAGAGCGGGGCATGTACAGAGAAGGTGGAGAGTGGTCTCTTCCTCCTCCTCATCCATGCAGCTCCTGCAAAAGTCGTTGGAATAAACACCAAGCCTTGTCGCGTGTTTGCCTATCAGACAGTGTCCTGTAATGACACCGATTGTAGCACTAATGTGCGATCTATTAAGAGCGATCAAACTCCTAGAGCGTTTAAGATCAAGCTTTGGCCAGATCTGTTTCGTCGCTAGGCAGGTACTGCCACTAGTCCATCTGAGATTTGTTCTTTCTATCGCATCCAGTTTAATCATGAGTTTACATGTCGAAATTGGAATGCCTACGGAGCCTTTATCAGGCAAAATTGGGAGGGTAGTTCCAAGTTTGGCGAGTTCGTCAGCCTTGCAGTTACCTGGAATGTCTCTATGTCCTGGCACCCAGCACAGGAGAATGTTGAACTGCTCCGACATCTCCTTTAGCGATGAATGGCAGTCTAAGGCTACATAAGAGTTTATAGAGACCGATTCCAGGCACTTGATGGCCGCTTGGCTGTCAGAAAATATGCGTATGTCCTTGGCGGATATAACATTTTTCTTAAGCCAGGACAAGACTTCCTTTATCGCCATAATTTCAGCTTGAAAAACACTGCAATGATCCGGGAGACGGAAAGAGAGATTTAGATTTAGTCGGTCTGAGAATACACCCCCGCCTACCCCATCATTTGTCTTCGATCCATCAGTGTAGAAGTGGATCGATTCACATTCCAGAGGCGCACAGTCTTCCCAGGAAGACCTGGGGGGGATCGTTGCCTGGAATTTCTTTTCAAAATGTAATTGGGGTAAGGTGAGGTCCATGTTTCTAGAAGGGAATCTGAATGTGTTCAGAATAGCAGAAGGGCCTATCTCACTATTGGTCCACTGAGAGGTTGCTTTGAGGCGAGTAGCCGTGATGGCAGCAGTTTGTCTGCTGAAGATGTCAAGAGGAATTAGATGGAGCAGAATGTCTAGTGCTGCTGAGGCAGTGGTGCGAAGTACTCCACTCATAGATAAGCAAGCTGACCTTTGGACCTTGCTTAGCTTATCACGATTTACCGCTTTATCCAAAGCGGTCCACCAAACAGCTGTTCCATACGTCAGTATCGGCCTTACGACTGAGATATATAGCCAGTGGGTGATACGGGGTTGAAGTCCCCACTTGTTGCCGATGGCTTTTTTGCAGGAAAAGAGTGCTACCGTAGCTTTCCGGACTCTTTCCTGTATATTAGACTTCCAGCTAAGCTTTCTGTCTAAGATGAGACCCAGATATTTAGCTTCCTCAGAGAAGATTAAGCTAGTGCCCTTGATTGAGGGGGGGTCGATATGTGGGATTTTGTATTTCCTGGTGAATAGGACTAGTTCAGTTTTGTGAGGGTTGACCCCCAAACCACAGCTGTCAGCCCATCTTGTTAGCTTGTTTAGAGCATTCTGTAGGAGTTCTTTGAGGGTGTTAAGGTGCTTCCCCGATACAGCAATGGCAACGTCATCTGCATAAGCGATCACTCTGCAGCCATCTCCTTCTAGGATAACCAGCAGTTCGTTCACCGCTAGATTCCAAAGGAGTGGGGATAGGACTCCACCTTGCGGTGTTCCCCTGCTGACGGATCTTCTGGCAGTTGTTTAATATTATTATTAAAGTATACATCCAAAATTCTCATATAACTTTGGCTGCAGTGTATGGGGACCTATATAGGGACAAACAAAAATCACCTGAAAATATTTTCTGTAATTTTTTCAAGTCCAAGGCGGAAGAAATATCCGATATTAGTGGCGATATTATTGTTATGGGTGACTTCAACATAGATTGGCTTAGAAACAGCGGGTATACAAGACAAATACAGCAAGTGATCTCTGATAACTCGTTTAAACAACTTGTCGCAGAGCCTTCGCGTATAACGAACACAAATGCGACATTAATTGACTACGTTATTGCAAACAATGGTAAAACTACAGCCAAAGTAAACAGAAACTATAACATGGGTGACCATGAATCAATTTTAATAAAAATCGATTTAGAATCTTTTAAAAACGCATATACAAAGCGGAGCTTTAAAACTGTGATCTTTAAGAAAGAAATATTCCGTCGCGAATTTTTGAATTCTAGACTTTGATATTGCCTACAACGGTGAATGTAATGCAATTGTCACTATCTTTAGTAGCACAATTCTAAATATCGTGAATAAAATGACAAAAGTAAGAACAGTCAGCGGAAACAGCGAATGTGACGGGTGGTTTACTGATACAGTCTGAAGCAGCATAAAATCCGGCAGTATCACACGGCTATTTGGACTAAATCCTATAGTAATTGGGATAATTACAAAATAATCCGCAACAAATATGCTTCCGAGCTCGCGCGGTCAAAAAATAACTTTATCGCGAATAAAATTGATCAATCGAACAATCAAAAGACGAAGAGAAACGAAAAATTGATAGAGTAATGTTTAATGGTGCAGTAATAAAAAATAAACAAGAAATTGCAAATAAATTTAATATTTTTTTTATTGAAAGTGTGAAGCAAATAAACCAAACGATACCATATGTGCCTTTTCTTAAAAATGGTAGAAATTCCGAACTTTTGTAAATTTAAATTCAAATCTATCAGTCATTTAGAACTTAAAGTAATAATGAAGAATATGAACAATAAAAAAGATTTCAATTCGGTATCGGTCAAAATGCTTTTGGAAACATATGAAGTAACAGGGCAAAATCTACTAAAAATAATAAACAATTCACTAAGATCAGGAGTTTTTCCTGATTGCTAGAAGGAATCAAGAATTATTTCCATCGAGAAGGTCAGGAATACGTCAAAACCAGAAGAGTTCCGGCCGGTCAATATGCTGATGACGGAAAGTAAAATCCTCGAGAAAGTAGTACATCAACAGTTGGAGAAATATTTCGAGCTAAATAACTTGTTCTGCGAAAAACAATCTGGGTTTAGGCGCCATCACAGTTGTGAATCGTTACTAAATCTGGTTATTTCACAATGGAAAACAAATATGAAGGAGAAGAAAGTTACAGTGGCGGTTTTTCTAGACTTTCAACGGGCTTTCGAAACATTAGACAGAGGGACACTTCTTCTGAAACTGCAAAAGTATGGTATTGGCGACGTCGAGCTCAACTGGTTCAAAAGTTACCTTTCGAATCGCAAACAAAAAACCAGAATTGATGAGTTCCTATCCGGCGTCCAAGAAGTTACAAATTTGCTGATGATACTCTACTCAAAGTATCTGGAAGTGACATCGACGACTGTCTCAACAAACAACAGCTTGATTTGAGAAACGTGGAGAATTACTTGAAGATAAATAAGCTTAAACTTAACACCCGTAAAACTAAAGCTATGTTAATTAACGGAATTTCAGATAAAAACATTGTAGTAAATGGTGAAATAATTCAAAAGGTTGATGAAATTAAATATTTAGGTATTATCATAGACAAAAATCTAATTTTCGAAGCTCACATAAATTTTGTATGCAGTAATATAGCTCAAAAAATTGGATTTTTTCAACGTTTCAGGCGTAAAGTATCAGTAAACAGTGCTATTAAAATATATAACGTAATGATAAAGCCCTATTTCGAATATTGTTCAACAATCTTATTCTTGGGCTCGAAAGAAATGGTAGAGCGTTTGCAGAAGCAGCAAAATAGAGCAATGAGATGTATTCTACTTTGTAATTTTTGCAATCCTATAAGAACTATGACAGAAGTCTTAAATTGGCTAAATGTAAAGCAGAGATCGAAAATGAATGTTCTCGTTTTTATTTTTAAAATGAAAAATGGCTTACTGCCTAAATATTTGTCGAATCTTTTAGTATATGTATCAGAGGTTCAACCTTATAACTTAAGAAATAGAAACGATTTCAGATTACCTTACTATTCAACTTCTTCTGGTCAAAATGTTTTGTTTTACAAAGGCCTGAAATTATTCAACAGCACCTAATTTGTTAAAAAATGAAACTTGCATAAGAACTTTTAAAAAAAATCTAATTACTCATGTAAAAGCCACATTTTGTTTTTTTTTTTAGTATTGGACACAAATGAAAACATAAAGACTTATAATCTTAATAATTTAATAATCTCAATATTTAGTATGAAATAAGCTTACTGTTTATTTTCAAAATTGTAAAAGAAATTGTGATTGAATAGCCAATGGCTAAATAAAGCTCTTCTATCTATCTAATGCCTTGACGACGTTATTGCCGACGTAAGGAAGCTGGGAATCAAGAACTGGATGAAGACGGCAAAGAACAAATTGGAGGGGAGAAAACTGGTTGTTGCAGTTAAAGCTCACCCCGAGCTGTAATGCAAATGATGATGATTACATACCCACCGTGCAACACTAGAGCTGATCACTAGATGATGTTATTCCTGACTTTAGAAAGCTAGGACCCAAGAACTGGAGGAGCCTTAAAAACAACGCGAAATGGAGAAAATTGGTTGATGCAGATAAAGCTCACTCAGCCAAAGCCCGCGACTTGTAAGGCTAATTATGAAGTTACTATTAAGTAAAATATTTGTTGAAAGGCTTACACAATGGGAGTAGAATAATATTGTATGCCTTGGGATAGTATCCCTCAACGCTTCTATTTTTTTAGAGGCCATTTCACGAATTAAGGAATAAATTGTTTTTCGTACTTGCAAAAAGTGTCGTAGATAAGTGTCGTAGGGACAACCACAGACAGCACTGGGAGAGAATATTTGGGGTAGTTACCAAGTGGGTAGTACTTTAGGAGAAAGGCAATAAATTGCTGTTAATGTGAAATAATCCCTTTCTAACTGAAAAACTGCACGAACATGAAAAAAGAACTCTATTTAGTTGCAAGAAACTGCAAGCAAAGAGGATAATTGTAGAGCCGAAAAAACTGAATAGCTTTTGTGTTCGAATTTGCAGACTCAACTATTCAATTACGGAGGCTCAAAAGTGAAAAGAATAAACTCAATAAGAACGATATATTGTTATTATTTATTTAAATTTATAATTCAACTTAAAGGGTTTACAAATCGATTTACAAGAATGATGGCTGGTAAAAGCCTGCCGTCTTTAGGAATTTAATAATAAAAACGATGTAGCCTAATGGTTTGACTGTCAAACCAACATGTGTAATATCAAAAATTCAGATATCAATTAGCACATGCTCAGCAAGTACAATCCAGAATTTAGAGACTCAATAATGGACACCGTTTTCATAATAGAAAAAAAAAGGAAAAAATTACTCTGCAGCAAACTATCTGTATTCAACTTGCGACTAAAAGTACTTTGAACACAACACCCCAAGAAAATATACAGATCAGTGTTATCATTTCTCTTTGAATGGTTTTATACCGGATGTGGTAATTTCTGCTTTTGTTTCACTCGGCAAAAAGTTTCTTTAGGTCTAGGTTCGTTCCAGCTGAACGAGGACAACTGTCTTATCTTATGGTTGTGCTTCGATCTCAAAATGGTATTATAACTTGTCGTGCAGCTAATTAATTGTTTCTCGTTAAACGATGTTTACATTTTTCTTTTATGTCAAAGGACTTTCAATCCGTAAGGCTTCTTTGCACCAGTATTTTGATTTGATTTTTCGAGTTCCATACATTTATATAAGGAGTAAATTGTAAAAAAAAAAAACTTTTCGAGTTTAAAAGGTTTCGCACAATGCGCAGGCCAAAAAAGGGCTGGTCGAAGTAAAAATTATCTCTTGGACCCGCCTGAGGTTTACACCTGGCGTGAAAACATTTACCCGCATAAGTATGTAATGCCCGCGGCCATAGTAATAAAAGAGCAGATGTTTTGGTAGTTTCACTTTGTATGAAAATTTCCATTTTGTACTTGCACCGCAAATTACTAGAGGCTTTTATCAAAGTACAGGATCAAAGTACAGATCTGTATTCTTAATACTTTCTGTCATTTTTAAATGCAAATTTTACATTAACAATTTGTTTATAAATCCCTGTTTACAAATTCGAAGAATACCTTACTATGATATGACACTGTGTAAAGTTATTGAAAACTAGTAGATAAAATTCGCCCTAAGAAAACTCATTTACTTTTAGCTTACCAATTCCCAAATGTTTTTTTATCCGTTTTAATATATGATTTCGTTTCTTCTTAATTAACTTGTCTTTTGTCTCTTCCAAGGCATCATCCATTTTAGTCACAAATAGATAATTTCAAACAAAAGTATCTTTTGCGTTTATTCTTGAGATCGAACTCAAAAAGATTTAACACTTTAGTTTTAGCGATTATAACAAAAAGAACCACATCTTTTTATATAAATAAAAAAAAACAAGTCTACAGAAATTCACAATTTATCGGACAACAAATTCGGCTCGACGACAGATGCGCTGTCCTTTTGTGTACTGCATCTGCACTTGCATTTATGTATGTCATTTTCTGTTCGCAACCCTCAACTCCAAAACTTACGCCCTTCAACCAAAGAAATGCAAAAAAAAAAACAAAAATCCAGTTTCGACATTTGCTTCTTGGTTTTTTCTTTGGATTTTCGAAAGCCGAAAACCACAGATTTGCATTGCCCAATAAAACAGCCTACTGTCAGATACAGACTAGCAATGCATGAATGAAAGGGTATAAAGATTACGACACCCGTTTGTTATGAATTTTGTTTAACAGAGCTAACTGAAAATCTGACGTCATGGGATGGAACTGTCACCTTGCACGCATGTAAAAAAAATCTGTGCTGACCAATCACAGATCAGCAATTTGTTTTGCTTGGCATCCAATGACGAGCTACGCAGTAGGTGTACTGCTTTTTTCTCAACGTGGCATAATCTTATGTTCTGTGAATTGTGCTAGCAATGTATCTGACAGAAGGCTGATTCAGTTTTCACGACAGTTCCAGTTTTAGGACCACTGTATAATCATGTTCATTTCATTAGGGGTCTCCACTTGAAATATTTTATAGAAAGCGAGATGTATTATATGAAGACTGTTAATGTAGACTGAAACCCAATATAAATTTCGGTCAGAATTTTGTACCATCATATGTACAGATATACAACAAGGATCGTGGATTCCAGTATCCTTTTATGACAGATTTCCGTCAAGTGTGCCCATGAAAAGTGTCACAAAAATTCTAGGTATGTGAATGGGTTAAGGCCGTATATTTCTTTATTTCTCCATTTTTTGCATTAAATCAACGAATGAGTCAGCCTGATAATAGAAGGAAAGATAGATTTTGCCAGACAATGACAGGTACATTTTGTTTAGTTGAAAATTCTTCTAACCTGTCAATAATTGTGTGTTTACAATACGAAAAAAGCAGTGGTAGGAATGTGCAATTTTTATTTGCTGGCCTTTAAAAACTTACTCCGGGATTTGATTCGTTTTAGTAAATTTGATTGATTGTCAAAAAACTAAAGTTGCTGGCGGCCTGCATGACAGCGGATGCGGAACAACTTTGGACTGATAAAGGCTGATACAAAAGCAACGTAATACCATGTCTCCAACGAGCACTAATCGTCGATTAATATAAATCTTTATTAAATCCTCTACAAATCACGCCATTTACCATACAAATTTTGATCCTATGGGCACAAATTACTTAATGAATTAGATATTCAACTAGACTGGAAAGCCGGGGGGCCTACAAGCTGTTGCCTTGGTAATGCCTGGAAATCCATGCATACTCTCACATTTTGTCATTGTATTCCATACTTGAAGAGATTCACCACGAAGTTCAAGTGATTCACCACGAAATCTTGGCGGAATCAGCTTTTTGCTCCGTCTACCGGAGAAAAATTGTAACGAATTCCAATATCTGGAAGTCGAAGTTTGGGGTCGTGTTACATGAATGTTGCTTTCCGTGAGAACTTAAAATAATTTTTACCGTAATCGGATTTAAGTTTTATGTACATTAAACCTCTAATTAATACAAACGAAACATTAAAAGTTCATATAAAATTTAGTATCAGCAATACTCAATTCCCTTTAGGGTTTATTCTTACGACAAGTTTAAGTTTTAAGTTATCACAACTTTGAAGGCAAAAAAAATCTTCCAGAAATAAATAAACGCAAAAAACCTGTATCAAAATACACAAGCGTGTAATTACCAATACTGCAAGCTACCGACTGCAAACTTAAGAAACAAGAAAGACAATGATAAAAGAATTTTATGAAAAATTAAAATACTGCTGCAGGTTTTTGGTCTTTCTCTCCATTTCTCACCAGTTTAAAAAAAAAAAAAAACCAAAGGGAGGATTACAATCCGCCTAGGCGAATCATTGGATACCCCATCCCAATTGACCACTGTCAAGCTCCAAAATGCGTCAAAAATCTTGGTTGTTAAATTTCAGTTTCTATCAACTTTAATTGTGTTACTAATTTGTCAGTGAAGAATCTTCTTTATTTTAAAAAGGGACGTGGAATCAACCCCTTTTCAATAACATAAACTTTTTTATCAAATTTTTTTATTAGATGCAGTATACACGTATTGATTGCAGTTTTATATTCAAAATTTGTTTTTTTACTTAAAAACGCCCCAAAAAGTGGGCGTAGCAAAAATTTATTTATTTGAGTTGATAGCTTACGCACATACCTGAATATTTTATAGTGCAAGTTTTTTGGATTTAAAGCAAATATATCAAATAAAAGCCGTTTATTAGAATGCATATTTAATATGACCACGCTTACAAGAGGGCGGTTTTCGCTTTTTTTTTTAATGCCAATCACAATACACTTAAGTGAGGATATTGCATACCAAATTTCAGCTTGCTACAACAATTTTGATTTTTCATGCTATTAAGTAAAGTGGGCGGAAGTCAAAAAATTTTACACTTGTACTGCTTCGGGACCTAAAAAGAACAGATATCAAGTCTCACGTTCTAAGCTCAAAATTTAAGGCCTAAAACTACCGACAGACGGACGGACGGACGGACGGACGGACGGACGGACGGACGGACGGACATGGCTCATTCGACTTACAATTCGGTCTCGATCATATGCCCTTAAGGTCTTGGGGGCCTACGGTGATTATTTCTCTATGTTACAAACTATGAATCAACCTTAATATACCTCCTATCCTATGGGATGGGGTATAAAAACAAAAAAATCATATGGCCAATTGTTGTTTAAGCACTTTCTTAAGAAAATTCTTACAAACACATTGATACAAGAAAAAGATCAGAACCGTTTTCTGACAAAATAACTTAAATAAATAAATAAAAATCAAAAGCCTTTTCCTAAGATGGAAGTTTTCTCGATTGTTTCCTAACTGTTGCTCTTGTTTTGCTGAATAACTAATATTTTCTGCATTCCTACATAATTAAAAACTGAACATCAATAACACATGAACGATTCTGGAGAAAAGAAAAGCCCAAATGCGTAATAATAATAATAAGCGTCTCACACGCATTCACCGCCACAAAACCGAAAAGCATAAACAACAAATAAACAAATAGGTTTTGGGCGAAAAGGGGACGCACAAGTTGAATATTAAGTTATTAAGTAATTTGTGACCCGAACTATATTGAAAAAAAAGACCAAATTCGTAAAAATATCCAATTACGTCATAAACATTCCAGTATTTCCAGGCACATTCAAATGAACTAAATTTTACGATTTTGTAGTCTCAATGTAGGCTCACCCCAAGTGTGGGCAAAATTAAAACAGAATTGTCATTTTGACTTTAATGACTTGTGTGTTATCTTTTATGACTTTTTTAAGATATGTATTTAAATTTTTCAAATGTCAGTGTGAAATTCACCTCGCTATTTTGGCGGGCTCTCAAATTTTTGTTTACTTTTCTCACACGTATTCACCGACACGGAACTCAAAACAACAGCAACAAATAAACAAATGGGTTTTGGGGGGAAAGGGACGCTTTATTTGAATATCTAGTTATTAAGTAATTTGTGGTTTTAACTGTGATAGCGGAGGTTTGTGAAAAGGGTGAATGAAATTTACAGTGAGACTTTTTTTTAATTACTTGTGGAGAGGATTTTAATTTGCATGTTAAATTTCTTGATTTAAAGAAAATAAATGGAAAATTTATGCGAAGAATCTTTATTCTTGCATATTGCAACACTTTATTATATTTATTTATTATATTTTACTTATTATATTTAAGTTGATTTATTACTTATTATATTTAAGTTGAAGTTTTATGTTAATCGCGGAATAGTTTCTGGTGGAGACAAAGTTTAAGTTAATGCTAAAGTAAAGTTAATTGCAAATCTGTAGGTGTTAGTAAATGTTTTTTAATTGAAAGCTAGAAGTTTTGAGCACTCAAGTGGGAATTCAAAAAAAAAAATTGTTTATTGAAACGTAGTATAACATTTAATGAATATTTAGTTTCAAAATTAAAGACTTTTCTGGGAATTCTCTGTCGTATGACTTATCCCACCTTATTTTTAGCATTCCTCAAACAACACAATTATAGCTTCTATTCTTAAGTTTTAGTTTTCATAAGTTTTAGTTTTGAATTGAAGTGTTCATTAGATTTCAAACATGTATAATGCAAAGTAGTTTTAACTGCTTTGATATTTAATTCCTTTCTCTTGAGGTCGAAAATCGCAAAAAAAAAAAAACAATTCTCCTCCAGACCCGTAAGCACTGTTAAATTTTAATCTCAATCTGTCAAAAAAATGGCTTAAAAATGTAAAACTTTTTATATTTTTTAGCTGCCTTTTTTTACAGGTTTTGCTTATTTGTGACTATTGCACTCAATTCAAGGGTGAATTTTAAGCGAAATCATTCGCACTGCTCTGATTTTCGGATTTAATTTGCGAAAAATGCAGACAAAAAGAAGTATCATACGGGTTTTTGTAAAATTGACAGCTAAGATTTTAAGCTTCGCACCACAATATTTTCAAAGAACAAACCGTGCTCTTTTCCGAATAATATAAATACACTACATACTCTTGTGTTGACAATTCTGTTGTTGTTGACAATAGAGACTCTAGGTTTGCTATCCTGTTTAACAATGACAGTGTCTCTTTCTACAGACGTCAAAGCTACTGTAAGGAAAACAATTTTCTAAGTTTTCGTGGCCATTCACATAACATGCAAATTGCATTCTTAAATTGCCTAACATAGTGTTTTGTTTGTAAATTATTTAATAACTAGATATACAACTCCGGGTATATAAAAGCTATACAAGGAAAATTCATGAATTGATACATAAACTTTTCTTACGTATTCACCGACACGAAAAACTTTACAATAGCAAACAAATGGGTGTGGGGTGCCGTGGCGTAGTGAGTGCCTATTACGCGGGAGGTCTATTAGGAGGAACACGACAATTTCAATACACAAATTTTCAATGAGAGTAGGTATGTTTGAATGAAAATATTCATAAAGAAATGGGAGAAAACTGGCTTACTTAACGTAACGTAATAAAAAATGAAGAAAGAATGAGTGAATTCTCTTATTTTTTTGAAGGGTCCTAGTTTTTTAAATTTTTGCTCATGCATCAAGCAAAAGTATGTTCCTACACGGATTTTGAAATTTTGGCATGTATTTGCATTTTTTGTTCACACTTCTGATGTAGATTTCCGTCTGTCCAATATCTATTTGTTTCCTTTTACTACCGACGACATTCCTGCAATATAAGTGAGAAAAAAATGAAGAATCTCATATAACACCATAAGGAATATTACTTATTTGCTTACTTAAGGTGACGCTACAGTCCGGGTGGACATGGGCCTCAGCCAACAAGCTTCGTCAGCCAGCTCTGTCTCTAGCTAGCTGTCTCCAGTTTCGCACGCGAAGTTGGCTGAGGTCCCCTTCCACTTGCGTGCGCCACCTGAGTCTCGGTGCTCCTCTACCGCGCCGTCCCTGCGGTGTGGATCCGAAGATTTTCCTAGCTGGAGCGTTGGTGTCCATCCGCTCTAGATGACCCAGCCATTGTAGACGTTGTGTTTTGACTCTTTTGGCTAGGTCGGTATCGCTGTACAGCCCGTACACTTCGATGTTATATCTCCTCCTCCACTCGCCATATATGCAGACGGGACCGTATATCGTCCAAAGAATTTTCCTCTCGAAGCAGCCTTAAGTGTTTTCATCCGACTTTGACAGAGCCCATGCTTCTGCACCGTAAAGTAGAACTGGGATGATGAGGGTCTTATACATGGACACTTTAGTTGAGCGGGAGAGGGCTTTGCTACTCAATTGCCTTCTTAGCCCAAAGAAACACCGATTGGCAAGAGTTATCCTTCGTTTGATTTCAGCCCTGGTGTATTGTCTGAATTGATAGCGGAACCCAGGTAGACAAAGTCCCCTACTACCTCAAAGTTATAGCTGTCGATGGTGATGTTTTGTCCAAGACGTCGGTGTTGGGTGTCTTTTCTTGATGACAGCATTTACTTGGTTTTGCCCTCATTGACTGCTAAACCTATATTCGCCGCTTCCGTCCCAGTCCTCAAGAAGGCTTCACTGACATCACGCTTTGTTCTACCGATTATATCAATGTCGTCTGCGTATGCGAGTAGTTGAACGGACTTTTGAAAGATTGTACCTTTGGTGTTGGCGCGAGAGTTCTGCACAATTCTCTTAAGTTTGATGTTAAAGAAGTCGCATGATAGCGCATCGCCTTCTCTAAAGCCTTTTTTGACATCAAAGGCGTCGGCGAGGTCTTTGCCCACCTTGACGAAACAGCTTGAATTTTCCATCGTCATCCTGCACATACTGACGAGTTTGGCAGGGATGCCAAAACTAGACATTGTGCTATATAGCTCGTCTCTATAGATGCTGTCATACTTACTTACTTACTTACTTAAGGTGGCGCTACAGTCCGGGGTGGACCTGGGCCTCAGCCAACAAGCTTCGCCAGCCAGCTATGTCTCTAGCTAGCCGTCTCCAGTTTCGCACGCGAAGTTGGCTGAGGTCCCCTTCCACTTGCGTGCGCCACCTGAGTCTCGGTGCTCCTCTACCGCGTCGTCCCTGCGGTAAGGATTCGAAGATTTTCCGGGCCGGGTCGTTGGTGTCCATCTGCTCTAGATGACCCAGCCATCGTAGACGTTGTGTTTTGACTCTTTTGGCTAGGTCGGTATCGCTGTAAAGCCCGTACAGTTCGGTGTTATATCTCCTCCTCCACTCTCCGCCTATGCAGACGGGACCGTAAATCGTCCGAAGAATTTTCCTCTCGAAGCTGCCTAAAGTGTTTTCATCCGCCTTTGACAGTGTCCATGCTTATGCACCGTAAAGCAGGACTGGGATGATGAGGGTCTTATACATGGACACTTAGTTGCTCGAGAGAGGGCTTTGCTACTCAATTGCCTTCTTAGCCCAAAGAAACAGCGATTGGCAAGAGTTATCCTTCGTTTGATTTCAGCGCTGGTGTCATTGTCTGATGCTGTCATACGCGGCCTTGAAATCGATGAAGAGGTGGTGTGTTTCGATTTGGAATTCCTGGGTTTTCTCCAAGATCTGCCGTAGTGTGAATATTTGATTGATGGTGGACTTTCCTGGCCTAAAGCCACACTGATATGTGCCTATCAGATTATTGACAAAAGGCTTCAGGCGTTCACACAGTACAGCAGAAAAGATCTTGTATGCGATGTTAAGAAGACTGATGCCTCTGTAGTTGGCACAACTCAGAGGTTCTCCTTTCTTCAGGATCGGGCAAGGATAAGGAATATTTTATTAGGTTTTATATTTTTAGCGTTGTTGTTTTAACTACAACTTAACTCAATTTTACCTTGTGTGCATAAATTACTGAATAACTAGATATTCAAGTTTGAACACGTAAAAGCTTTGCCCACAAGCTCAAATTGATAAATTTACCCATTCTCCGACATTTGTTTACAAATGTGAGTAAAATCATGAATTCGTAATTTCCATGCAATTTCGTTTTGCAGCTTTTACATCGGCTGATCGCGTAAGGTAAATTGTTGTTGTATCTTCTTACACGTATTCACCGACACGGAAATTTTAAGCTTAAAAAAAACTTTAAATGCTTTTTAAAAAACGTAAACAAATGGGTGTTTGAGGGTAAGAGGGACGTAAGTTGAATATCTAGCTATTCAGTAATTTGTGCTTGTGTATTTAAAAACTTAGGTTGAACTCGATAAGAGCTCTACTCAACTCATACTCACAGCTGTTCCATATAAACAAAGTAACAAGAAAAACATTTCCTGGAAGTGCGTTCGAAAAACTGGAAAGCCGTGTACTGGAAAGTCCAATCTTCCCTTGGATTGCAGTTGATCTTGTTTTATTTACGTTTCTCAAAGATGCAAAAACATTGTGCCGCCAAAAATATTTCGAATTAAACTTTAAAATTTTATTGAAAGTAACTAAAACATTAATAAAATAATTCACGTAAAGCTTGGTGGCGTTCAAAATGTACAAAAACAAAACTAGAGACTTTAAAAATAATTCGCCCGAAACGAATTATAGTGATTCGGCTAAATGTGATCAGATAGATCTTCGATATGGATTTAAAAGAATATCGGACAACGTTAAAAGAACCGGGTACCTGATAAACATTCACTCGGTTCGTATAAATTGTAACTATACTACGGTTCTCATACATGTTTCTATTTGAAAACAAGTAGACTAACAGTTGTTATTGTGGTTAAGTCGAAGCAGCTAGAAATGCTTTGGCTCCTTTCTGCCCAAAAGAGTGGTTTTTAGAGCACCATCAACCATGCCTGGGATCGCGCGACCCGTAAAGGCTCTTAGTCGCCTTTCATTAGCCTTAACTCTGCGGTCCTGGGCATGCTACTTGACTATAGCTAACTATCGCATCCACGAAGCATTGATCTTATGCAAACTGATATGCATTGGGTCTTTCTGGTCATCTACCTTGGGAGCTTGGAATCGAAGATGCTCTGGCTCGAGTCTTGTTGTCCATCTACTGTGTGTTCGAGTCAATTTAGTCTCCATGTTTTGACGTTTTGAACTACATCCACATCTCGGACCAGCGCATAAAGTTTGAGGTCCCAACTTCCCAACTTACTTGTGTGCGCCACCTGAGTGTCAGTGGTCCCCTTCTGTAACGTCCCTGTGGGATGGATTCGAAGACTCGGGACCGGGGCGTTGGTGTCCATTTGAACTCAGCCATCGCTGTCCGTGAACCGTAAAGCAGGACTGAGATGAGATCTAAAGCACACCAGTTGCTCAGAAAAGAGTTCGTTACCCAATAGCTTTCTTAGCCCAAAAAAGCAGCGATTGCATTAAGTTAGCCTTCGTTGGGCTGGTGTCGTTGAACATTGGCTGGTGTCGTTGTTTAATTAACATCGCATGTCCATTCTCAAACGCTGTTAAAAGACGCTGGGATGTATTGAGAACGGTTTGCCTGAAACTACATTCACCTTACGGAAAAAAACTAGTTTCACCCCGGACTGCAGCGCCACCTTAAGTAAGGAAGTTACCATTTCTGAATAGAAGTCTTCTTGTCAAAAGGTATTAGTTTTTTTAATCACTCAACCTTAGAAGGGTCGCGTAGCGAGGGCAGCTAAATGGCCCTTTCATTGTTCCCGACCCTCCGCCACCAACTCAAGAAACACAGGCGCGATCCCCAGGCAGGTCTCGGAAATATTCTTAAACTGATCCCGCCACCTGTTTATTGGCCTACTAGTAGGGCCCGCGATCTAAATCTTTCGGTCATTACTCAAATTGACCATAGATGAGGGTTGGAACGAACACTTTCCTGGTGACCATCTGGCGCAGTTCCTTTATTATTGCTCCAGCTAGGCCAAGGAGTGATACTGAGACCCCGAGACATTTAAACTTCTCTACCTGTTTCAATGGGACCCTATTTATGTACAGTAGGAGCTCGGGAAACAACCATCACTTCGGATTTGCTTACGTTTACCTTCATCCCAGCCTCATCATACATTGCCGCAAAGCGAGTACCATCCAGTGCTCGTTGAAGTTCCTCCTCGGCCGAGCCAGGACCAGGATAGCTAAATCATCTGCGAAAAGCAGATGACTAATCCTGACGCTAGCCATTTCAAAAGATTCCTCAGCCAGACTGCGCTTCACCATCCAGTCCATATATGCTATGCAAAGGAGTATCTATAGGACCTTAGCTCTCGCGAAGTCCTGCAAAAACCGCCAGAGTTTAGCCCGAGTCAACCCGGTCATAGCCCTTTTCCATATCTACAAAACACGCGTAGGCAGGTTTGGAATATTCCCAGGTCTTCTCAAGAATAACCTTCATAGTAAAAATCTGGTCGGTTGTGCCTCTGCCAGGCCGAGGCCACATTGCTCTTCCCGCAACAAAGGCTCGATCACAGCTCTGGAACGCGCTTCCAACACCATCGCGAATACTTTTTCCTGGAAGACATAAGAGAGGTACCCTTAAGAGAGGACATAAGAGACATACCCCTATAGTTAGAGCAATCTCTCTTGTCCCCTTTTTTTAAAAAGGGCACTATAACTCGTGTAGGTGGGCGGATTTTGAAAATTTTTACACTTGTACTGCTTGGGGACCTAGAAAGAACAGATATTAAGTTTCAAGTTCCTAGCTCAAAATTTAAGGCCTTAAAACTACCAACATACGGACGGACGGACGGGCATGGCTCATTCGTCTAACAATTCGGTCTCGATCATATGCCCCTAAGGTCTTGGGGGTCTACGGTGATTATTTCTCTATGTTACAAACTATGAATCAAACTTAATATACCTCCTATCCTATGGGATGGGGTATAAAAATGAATTCTTGTATGTTTGTTTGCCTTACACACGTGACCATTCATCAGAATGCAATGAAATTTTGGTGAGCGGCTGTTTGCATAATCGCCGTAATGGTTGCTTTAAAAAAATAAAAAAATTGCAAAGGGTAATGCATCAAATGAATGGTAAACGCTTTACGGACTGTTCGTTTTTGACAATTTTGGGCTTAATCGATTCGTATTGGCCCAAGGAAGGACATTGGCCCATAGATAAAACTCTCAGAAAATTTTCAATGCAACTTGCGCACATTCACTCTGTTTAAGATATTTTAATTTAATCAAATCAAAATATCAAAAACTAAATTAAAGCTGTAGAAAAATTTGCTTTTGAAAGCCACAGTGTTTGGGTGGACCGCTTCGCGAATTAAAAGGATTTCATCCCTCTTTATCGCAGGGCTTAGCCGATAAAGAGGGTTAAAAGGTTCTTCTTAAAATTACTTATTTAAAGTAATTTTCATTTCAGTTCGAATTGAAAATTCAAAGCTTCAACAGGATAATGTCTGTCGGGTCAACTAGGGCGGGTGTCAGCTGTCTGGCAGGCGCATGTGGCCATATACGGATGTGAATGTTGCACTCTTTTTTATCTTTTTTCTCTCTCAATTCTAAGCTAATCGAGACCAACAATTTTTAATGGCATATTCGGAATCGGGACACCCAAAACCATATATTAGAATAAAAAATCCAACATATTCCGCTCCGACCTACAGTAATAATAAATTTACTACTATAACGATAAACTTAAAAAAAAAATGATGCTATTATTTATTTGCTACAAAAAAAAAAACAGTTCTTAAATTTATTTGTTTTAAATAGTCGCTAAGTTCAAAAAGTAAAGTTTTTTTAAATTACCCACATTTTTGGTCAATTTTCTTTATTTTTTATACCCCATCCCACTATCCTATGGGATGGTATATTAAGTTTGATTCATAGTTTGTTACACAGAGAAATAATCACCGTAGACCCCCAAGACCTTAAGAGTATATGATCGAGACCGATTTTTTAGTCGAATGAGCCATGTCGGTAGGTTTTAGGCCTTAAATTTTGAGCTAGGAACTTGAAACTTAATATCTGTTCTTTCTAGGTCCCGATTCAGTGCAAGTGTAAAATTTTTTAAAATCCGCCCACTTATACGCCCACTTTACTTATTAGAATGAAAATTCAAAGTTGTAGTAGGAAGCTGAAATTTGGTACGCGTTATCCTCGCTGAAGTGTTTTGTGGTTGGCATTTCAAAAAAAGACAAAAACCGCCCCGTTTTGGGCGTGGTCATATTTCACTTGCATTTTAATAAACGGCTTTTATTCGGTATATTTTCTTTGAGTCCAAAAAACTTGCGCTATAAAATGTTCAGATATGTGTGAAAGCTATCAACTGAAATTGATAAATTTTTGCCACGGCCTTTTTTGGTGGCGTTTTTAAGTATAAACAAAATTTTTAATACGAAAATGCAATCAACACGTGTATACCACTTCTGATAAAAAATATAAACAAAAAAAAACGATGGTTTTGAAAAGGGGTGGATGCCACATCCCTTTTTAAGGAAGAAAATTCTTAAACTGAGAAATTCTAACTACAATTGAAGTTAATAGAAACTGAAATTTAACAACCAAGATTTATGACACAATTCGGAGCTTGAAAGTGGTTAATTGGGATGGGGTATCCAACGATTCGCCTAAGCGGATTGTAACCCTCCCACTAGTTTTTTTTCCGTAAGAACCTTTCACAAAGTTTAAGAAAACTTTTTGATAAAAGATGGATGAAATCGGTAGGCAATGCCTTTCAAAGTTATAGCGGGACCAAGGGAAATATGGATTGATTTGATGTTGACCACCGAGGCGAAAGGCAAGATCAGTGTTTCAATTTTGTTTGGATATCAAAAAGCCTTTGTAATAATAAAAAAATACGTATTTGAAGTAGTTTTCATTCCAGTTCGAAGAAAAAATTGAAAGCTTGGACAGGACAACGTCGGTCGGGTCAGCTAGTATTACATAATTTCGTTTGCTTTTCTATCTAACTAATTTGTATAGGGGTAATTACGTTTTATAAAATCAATAACGTGTCTTTTGAATGTTTTTAAATTTGCCTCGTTCTTAGCGGTCCGTCCAAAAATTGAAAAAGGACCTTAATGGTATCGCTACGTTGTCCGTCCTTCCAATCGCTTTTTAACTTCTGAACGGTAGGTCGTACAAAGACAAAATTTGGTGTGCGTATAAACTGCGGAAATAGTGAGAGAATCCAAAGAGGGCAATTGTTTTAAGCTCAAATACCGATTTAAATACGCTTGAAATTTCATCTGAAAATGGACTAAATGTATTTTTAGTGTTTTTTTTCAGATTTAACTGAAAAACATAAAAGCATTTTCAAAAACAATTTTTTTAAGTCTTCTAGTAGCTTAACGGTATAAGCGATCTTTTTCAGATTCGGAAAACTTACAAAAAGAAAAGAGGCCGCGTTAAAGTTTGTTTAAATTGCCGTTTAAAAAACGAAATAAAAAAGGAGTTTACATGTTGTTGGTTTATGTGCATTATCAATGCAGAGAGATCATGTAGGCTATTTGGACAAGGAATTAAACGTTCTCACTGTAGCTCAAATGGTAGAGAATTATTCGCGACAAGTAAGGGTTGCAGGATCGTACCCTGCCGGTGAGCCACACACGTTTTTTTCTTTCGAGACTTCCGTCCGCTAACATTTCAACTCCACTCTACGACTAAAGGTAAAAACAGAGGGGCCTGTACGGCTTATTTGTCATCATAATTGTTATAATTTACTTAACAAGACATGTTAGCAATGAATGAAAAATAAAAAGATGATTGGTTGGACCTGGATTCGAACCCAGGACCTCCCAATTGTCGGTCATAGGTTCGTTTGATATTTGTCAAACTGAGCGTGCTAGAGTTTAAACCTCGCAAAACGAATAACAAATCATGAATATGAAGCTCATTAACATACTTACATGGAATGCAAATGGTCTTTTAAAGAAAATCGACGAACTAGAAAAAATATTGACCTATGCCTGATTTCGGAAACACACTTTAAGATGGGATCCGGACCCAAAATTAGAGGTTACATCGACTACCACGCGCATCATCCATCAGAAAATTCGAGAGGCGGATCCTCTCTCTACATCAAAGACTGCATTAAGCATTACAAAAACGAAGAAATTGAGCTTTACTCTATGCAAATAACTTCAGTATCGGTAAAAATAGGTCACCTAGATTATAATATTGCCTCGAGTTATTTTCCTTCACAGTATAGGACGGCGATCTTACTCCCCTCTTTGACTTACTTGGGTCGAATTTTATCATCGGCGGGGACTTTAATGCGAAAAACACCTTTTGGGGATCACGGTGCAATTCAACAAGAGGTAGAGTACTCTTCAAAGCTAGCATGAAACGTGGCGTGGTTTTCCTTTCGACGGGAAAGCCAACGTATTGGCCAACCGACAGAAACAAAGTACCTGACCTTGTCGACTTCTTTATCGCAAAAGGGGTTCCTCGCCACCTCACAAATGTAGAAGAATGCTATGATCTCTGTTCGGATCACTCGGAAGTCGTTTTGAAAATCGGCGGAAGTCTAGCAAAAAATGAGAGAGCGCCTAGGCTAACTAATAACAACACCGACTGGGATGGCTTTAGGAAATACTGCAAAGAAAATGCATCTCTACATGTACCACTTACAACCCCTTTAGAAATAGAAGACGAAGTCGATAAACTCGTTAGAACTATTTAAGACGCTGCTTGGAACAATACTTCTTTCCGGAAGACTGGAGTAAGGAAAAGCGGATCAATTTACCCGCGCGAAATTGAAGAGCTCATACGCGAAAAGAGAAAGGCTCGAAAGAGGTGGCATTTATCTCGAGCTCCTCCTGATAAAACCATTCTGAATAGGCTATCTAACAAATTAAAGCACTTACTTCAAGATTTTAAAAGTCGCGAGACTACCAACTACCTCGAAAACTTGACTGCCGATAGAGGGTCAAACTATTCACTTTGGAAAGCCGTGAAGTCCATTAAAAAGCCTATAGTACACTCGGCGCCAATAAGAAAAGATAACGGTGAATGGGTAAAAGGCGACAAAGAGAAAGCAGATGTATTTGCAGAACATCTAGAAGAAACATTCAAACCGTTTGACGGGAAGCCGTTGGTTGACGATCTGTATCGCAATGCGGAACAAGACAATTATCGAATGAAAACCGTGACACTGTCTGAACTTCGTCAAACAATCCGAAATTTGAAGAACAACAAAGCTCCAGGCTACGACCTAATTACTGGGGAAATTTTTGGAGGAGCTACCGAAAAGAGCGTTAGTCAAGCTTCTCTACATCATAAACGCATCAATGAGAATTTCATACTTTCCACGGCAATGGAAAGTCGCAGAGCTAATAATGGTTCCGAAACCAGGGAAATGCCCGAACGACAAAAAATCATATAGACCGATTTCGCTTCTGCCGATTATATCTAAAGTCTTCGAGAAACTTGTGCTCAAACGACTGCAACCAATAATTGAAGAAAGACGATTGATTCCGGATCACCAATTCGGCTTTAGGGTCAAACATTCAACAATTGACCAGGTCTATCGAATAACTAATGAAATTGAGAAAGCCTTAGAAGCGAAAATGATATGTTCTGCCGCTTTTCTTGACGTATCCCAAGCCTTTGATAAAGTTTGGCACGAAGGCCTAAAATATAAGCTACGGCAAGTTTCGCCGGAAAAAATGTATGAACTCTTAGAGTCTTATCTTGACAACAGACTATTTCGAGTGAGATACGGGAGCGAATACTCAGAATTCAAAGAAATACAAGTCGGCGTTCCACAAGGTAGCGTCCTCGGTCCAACACTGTTTTTACTTTTTACAAGAGATGTTGGGAAAACTCCAATCCGCTTTGAATAAAGTATGCAAATGGCATGAGGCCTGGCGAATCGTCCTAAATGAGACAAAATCAACGCATGTAAATTTTACTTACAAGAGGGTAATCAACTTACCTCTATTTATAAACTCGGTACAAATTCCGTACGCAAACGAGGCGAAATATTTAGGCATGACCCTAGACGCAAAACTTAAGTGGAAGCCACACGTTAAAAAGAAACGCGATGAACTTGAAATCAAGCTACGAGAACTGAATTGTCTTATCGGACGTTATTCGAAACTAAGCGTAAATAACAAACTGCTATTGTATAAGCAAGTGCTAAAACCATCTTGGACGTGCGGTTTACAACTTTGGGGTTGTACCAAACCAAGCAACATATCTATTTTAGAAACTTTTCAGAATAAGACACTAAGAGCAATCGTAAATGCTCCATGGTATATAAGAAATAGCGATTAACATCGAGATCTAGGCATCGCAACCGTGACCGACGAAGTAAGAAACTTTGCTCGCAAACTTCACACTCGCCTTCACGGCCATTGCAACCACGAAATAATCCGAACTCTGGATCAGACAAATCTTGCACGCCGACTACAACGAACAAGACCGTTGGATCTAGCGTCGTAAGAGGAAACCGCACATAATGACGGTATTGCAGGTGCTTTCGTTGGAAGGTAGCCTGCTAAACGCGATTACTATACAGAAGCTTGAACTACTTGTTAAGGAAACTTAGTCGTAGTCTTACAAAGATTGGGAGGTTTTTTAGTGAGTAAGAATCTCACACTACTATGAGCACGCGCGCTCGATTCTCATAGTGCCTATGAAGGTTTTTACCTACCCACGGAAAAAAAAAATAAAAAAATAAAAATAAGGCTTAACCTAACTTAACTACCTGCACAATTATATATGCACTTTTTTGTGTTTTTTGTAGTTTTATATTTTTTTGTATCAAGTGCTGTGTTTGGTTTTTCTTTTGTTTTATGATTTTTTTGGGTTTTTTGTTTATTTTTGTGATTTTTTTTTGTTTTTTTTTTTGTAAATAATATCTTACAACTACCTTAACCTAGACACCTAGGAGATATGTAAGCCGGCCATGGCTTAACGGCGACCGACTTTGCCGATCTGAGAAAACCCTAGCCCGGATCAAAAGGGATCAACGATCCCTCTTGTAGCCACCAGAATTGCTGGTGTTGTTTAACAACGTCTCCAACATCACGGGAGGACACCGACCTACTGAATCGGAGACGCTCCTCAGCGCTCCGTGCGACGTCTCGGTTGTATGTGAGTCGCCTGTCAACAGTTGTCCGAGCAACGCGGAAGATTATTGGCACTGCCGATCTATCAGACCTGCCTGGTCGAAATAGAGGAACGCCTCTGGGGGGACGAAGCCATTCAGACGCACACTCTCATGATACATAAAATTTGGGTAATAAGCCCCTGAGATCAGGTTATTCGTCGAGGTCATTGCTCTTGCAATGTGCCTTCGAGTCAGCTTAATGAGGAAATTGTCCACTCTGATCAGATTCGCCCTGTTGTTTAGGACCTCATTGGAAAAGTACTTTGAGTACTCGGACTCCGGAGCTCGATATAAGCGAAGGCAAGCCCGAAGACAAGCCCTCTCGAAAACCCGAATTCTTTCTATTCTACTTGCCCCTATGTTGAACCACTCGGGACAACCATATGCGAGCATAGGCCGAATAAGGGCCATGTAGCAGATAAACTTCACCCTCGCATCGAGTTGGCTGCTATAAAACAGTCTCTTTGTTAGGGCAAAGGCAACCCGGGCTCTGGATAAAGCAACATCTACATGTTTGTTAAAATATAGATATTGGTCTAGCCAGAGTCCAAGGTATCTGACTATATTTTTGCACGCAAGTGGAAGCCCGTGCTGTCCAACGATAGAAAACTTTCACCAGTTCTTTTTGGTATCCCTAGAGGCCAAAGACAACGGCGTTCTGAACAGAATGGTTTCCGACTTCTGGAAATTGATCCTCAACTTCCAGTCTTCGCAATATTGCTGAATTTTGTCGAAGTCACGCTGCAATAATACTACAATGACCTCGATTTTAGACCCTGATCTGTACGCGATCAAATTGTCGGCATACGCTATCGCAAAATGAAGAGATCCTATCAGATCAGCTGTGTAAATATTAAAGAGAATCGGCGAATTAACCGCTCCCTGTTGCAGACCGTTTTTGATATTAAACACTCCAGTAGAAGTCACATTGCCGTGTTTCACAACAAACTTTCTACCGGAGAGTAGACTTAAAATCCCTAAACTTAAAGCACATAAGTACAGTTTGGCGTGTGAAGGTAAGATCATGTGTGCAGAAAATCAAATCGTGCTCGGAAACAGCTTCTAGAGACAATTGATCGAAGAGCAGAACGGAGGTGGGGTCGGTAACAATAAAAAGATCTAAAAGGCTAGGTATTTCGTTGGAAACAAGTAGGACTGCAATTGTTAACTGTTGCCAGCCCAAGAGAAGTAACAAAGTCCTTAAATTGGAATGCACGGGAATTGGTTCGGAGCAAATCTGCATTAAAGTCACCGGCAATTATCATATTTTCGTACCTAGGTGTGAACTCAGAAATAGCTGAAAAAAACAGTTCTGGCGAAAATCTCCTGCTCGGATTATAACAGCAGGCTAATAAGCACTTTTTTGAACTGTCATAAACCTCACAGATAAGTTACTCCACACCTGAATTACAAGACTTATACAATTCTCTACATTTAAGGGACGCAGTACAATTCAAAGCAACCCCACCACCAGTTGTGCTAGTCACCCTATCATTGCGAAAAAGATTATAGCCTTGGATTTGATAGAAATCATTGCCAACCTCAGGATCGAATCAAGTCTCATCAACAACGATGATGTCAATACCGGAATTAGTAAATAAGTATCGCGTGAAATCAAGCTTTCTTTCATTAAGGCTTCGAGCATTAAAGTGCACAATTTTCAAACCATTCCGATAGTTAGTCAAAACATTCAACATCGTCCGCGTTAAATTTTCACTCATTACAATTCTAGAATTCATTCTGTTATTGCTATCAAGAAAAATGCTCGCAGAAACAGAAATACCTTCCCAAGCCCGACAATTCACATAAGCATGATAGTAATAATTACTTTGATACAGATTCATTAGCAACAAGAAAAAAAGAGTTGGATAGAGAAAAAATTTGAGTATAAGAAATGTAAGAAGCAATAATAGGGAAAAATGAAAAGAACTTTAAAAACTAAATGTGATAACAAAAGAGATAAATACCTAATTAAATACATTATTTCATAATAATCTGCCTAGTTTTGGTTACACGTAGTCAAGCAGCAATGCGCGAAATTCACTAACACAAGTCTTGTATGCGTCATTCCTAATCAGCTGCAAAGAATAGCAACGAATAAAGCATACGAAAAGGCACAAACTAGTGAGGTGGTCGGATTTGGACAAGGAATCAAACATGTTCACTGTAGCTCAAATGGTAGAGCATTACTCGCGACAAGTAAGGGTCGCAGGATCGTACCCTGCCGGTGAGCCACACACGTTTTTTTTCTTTCGACACTTCCGGCCGCTAACATTTCAACTCCACTCTACGAAAAAAGGAGTTTATTTTACCGTTTGCGCATAAATCGGTGGCCATAGAATTAAAAAAAAACATCCAAAGCTAGTGCTGCTGGCTGTGCAAAAGAGTCTAACGGGAGCTGCAAAAAACTTCAAAATATTTGTTTTATGGATTTGAAATTTAAAAATTATAAAAAAGGTTATCTCCCAAACGGTATAAAGTATAATTTTTAAATTAACACCGGGCATAGTCCATTTTCTTAAATTTTATACAAAACTATAGTAGACTTCGATTTAACTGAAAAACGTGAAAACATTTTCGAAATCTATTTTTTAAAGATTTCTAGCTCCTTAACGGTTATGACCACCTTGTTTAAATTTGGCTGAAGTATGTAATGTTTAAAAGGCAAGCAAACTGCATCAAAAACGTTTTAAAATTGCCGTTTTCGACCCTAAGTTTTCAAGCCCATTCAAACAAGCGAAATAAAAAACAGCGTATTTTTACCGTTTTCTCATAAAGCCATGTCCACAGAATTTGAGAAAAGTAGCAAATGCTAGCACAGGTGGTTGTAAAATTGATCAAAAAGTCTAACGGTAATTAAAAATAATCGAAATTGCTGTTTTATGTATTTTAAATTACAAAAATCCTAAAAAAGGCTAAGAAAGAGTATGCCCTTCCCTCTATTTTCGTAACGGTAAAGCTTTTTGCCAGCCTTTTTTTTAGGGTAATGAAACCCAATATAAAATCACCCAATATAATATATAGATTATTATGTTGGGTGATGATTATATAGAATCACCCAATAAAAGAACAGTGGACAGCACAACGAAAAAAGTATATTACAGACTGTAAAATATATCCAGAAATAATTTTAATAAACAAATAGAATGTTACCAAATTCGTATGTCTTCTTTCTTGACGGTCTTTTTTGTTCTGGCCGGAAGTGTGTTAAAATTCCTATTTTGTGTAACATTACCAATGTAATTAGGAAGTCGGAAGTCCTCCCTATTTCTTAAATTATATGGCTGGGATTCACTCACATACCTCAAATATTTACTTAGGTATTCCGGCAAAAGATTATTTTTTATTTTGAAAATAAAACACAATACATTAAAAAAAAAACTCGTTGTTTCACGTTAAACCATTGAAGAATGGCCGCCTCTTCTCTAACTGATGTGTCATATTTTATTTCAGACCGTCTAATAGTGAATTTGCGTAGCCTTTGTTTTTTTAATTAATTTCTACTTAAACATTTTCTTTGCGTGTAGAATAGAAAATTTTTGTGAATTTTTCTACTAACGATGCTTAAATTTCCAGATCGATTTTTTGGACGATGATCGCCGCTTAAGGTCAGCCCTTGATTTGTTCTTCATTCAAATGGATGGCACCCGATTCAAATACACTGTCGCGTACATGCCTTACTTTTTAATATGCGTACAGAAAAGACATACCGCTGAAATCACGCAATATTTAAAAAATAAATTTGGCAGTGAAATAGCCGAAATAAATGAAATCGAAAAGGAAGATTTAGACTTGCCTAATCACCTCACAGGCATAAAACAGCCCTACATCAAATTGTCATTTAATAATCAAAATGCATTAACCAAAGTTCGAAAAATCGTATCGTTTGCGATAAAAAAACGAAAGGATATGTCCGAACAAGCGCAGGGTTTTGCATCCTTCGAGAATCTGCAGAAAAGAAAAGAAGAGCCTTTGGATTGCATCATTGATATGCGAGAACACGACGTTCCCTATCACATACGTGTTTCTATTGATCTGAAAATATTTTGTGGCATGTGGTATGACATTCAAATTGTGAGCAAAACAAAAACAGCCCCCGAAATTACATCGAGAAACGATATCATTGAACGTCCGGAACCTGTTGTCTTGGCATTCGACATTGAAACAACCAAGTTACCTTTGAAATTTCCCGATGCAAACTTTGACCAGGTTATGATGATCTCTTACATGATTGATGGCCAGGGGTATTTGATAACGAATCGTGAAATTATTTCGACCGGCGTCAATGACTTCGAATACTCTCCGAAACCTGAATTTGAGGGGCATTTCAAAGTATTCAACGAGTCAAACGAATGCAATGCCATACAGCGGTTTTTCAATCATGTTATCCAAATTCGCCCCCACATTATTGTCACCTACAATGGGGACTTCTTTGACTGGCCATTTATCGAAACAAGGGCTTCAGTGTATGGTCTAAGCATGAGTGATGAAATCGGTTTCTCCAAGTCAAGGGATGGAGTTTACGTGTCACGCCCATCAATTCACATGGACTGCCTGTGTTGGGTAAAGAGAGATTCATATCTTCCTGTTGGATCTCACGGCTTGAAGGCGGTGGCAAAAGCAAAACTTCACTACGATCCCATAGAGCTGGATCCAGAGGAAATGTGCAAAATGGCAGTAGCACAGCCCCAGGTTTTATCCAACTACTCTGTATCAGACGCTATTGCGACATATTACCTTTACATGAAATATGTTCATCCGTTTGTGTTTGCGTTGAGCACTATTATTCCCATGGAACCTGATGAAATTTTGCGAAAAGGATCGGGTACGCTTTGCGAAACGCTCCTAATGGTTGAGGCATATCATGCCAATATTGTGTACCCAAACAAACAGCAAACCGAGAAAAATATGCTCTCTAGTGACGGCCTGCTTATTGACTCCGAGACATACGTTGGCGGACATGTCGAAGCCTTGGAATGTGGAGTGTACCGAGCTGACATTCCCTGCCGCTTCCGTTTGGATAGAAAAATGATAACCCATTTAATGAGCAACATCGACAATGTCTTGGAGCAGGCTATTGTAATAGAAGAGGGTGTTCCATTGGACAAAGTAAAGAACTACAATGAACTAGCAGCAGAAGTTAAGCAAGCCCTGCAGGGACTCTATGACATCCCCTATCGTCTAGAGCAACCTGTCATCTATCATCTTGATGTTGGAGCAATGTACCCAAATATCATCCTTACCAATCGATTGCAACCCTCTGCTATTGTGAACGACGCCGATTGTGCGGCGTGTGACTTTAACTGTCCTGATGCCAAATGCAAGAGGCCAATGAAATGGCAGTGGCGAGGTGAAATGCTTCCGGCTTCCAAAAATGAATTATATAGAATAAAACAACAGTTGGAAATGGAGAAATTCCCACCCCTACAGGCTGATGGGCCACCGCGAAGTTTCCATGAACTATCACAAGAGGATCAAGAAGCGTTTGAGAAAAAACGTCTTACGGACTATTGCCGAAAGGTGTACAAGAAGACAAAAGTGGTTAAACTTGAAGAGCGCGCTTCTACAATATGCCAGAAAGAAAACAGCTTTTACGTTGATACCGTAAGAGCTTTTCGCGATCGACGTTATGAATATAAGGGACTTACCAAGGTCGCAAAACGTGCAATATCCGAGGCGATAAAACTTGGTGACGCTGCTGAGATAAAAGCAGCCAAAAGCAAGGAAGTTCTTTATGATTCATTGCAATTGGCTCACAAGTGCATTCTCAATTCATTTTATGGCTATGTAATGCGAAAAGGTGCACGTTGGCATTCCATGCCGATGGCGGGAATAGTCTGCCTTACCGGATCGAATATTATTACAAAGGCTCGCATCATTATTGAAAGTATTGGCCGTCCATTAGAGTTGGACACTGATGGTATTTGGTGTATCCTTCCAGCGTCATTCCCTCAAGTGCTAACTGTCCTTTCAGACCATGAAAAGAAGACTTCGTTTAATATATCCTATCCCAATGCTGTGCTCAATAATATGGTCAAAGCTGAATTCACAAACGACCAGTATCACGAACTCGTGAAATCTCCACAAAGCAAAGACACTTCTGAATATCAAATAAGATCGGAAAATTCTATCTTCTTTGAAGTAGATGGCCCGTATTTGGCGATGGTTCTGCCTGCAGCTAAAGAAGAGGGGAAAAAGCTGAAGAAAAGATATGCAGTCTTTAATTTCGATGGATCACTGGCTGAACTTAAAGGATTCGAAGTCAAGCGGCGTGGTGAACTGCAACTGATAAAAAATTTCCAAAGCTCTGTTTTCGAATCTTTCCTATCGGGCAGCACCTTAGAAGAATGTTACAACAACGTGGCGAAAATAGCCAACTATTGGCTGGATGTGTTATATAGCAACGGTCAAAACTTGCCAGACAAGGAACTTTTTGAGCTGGTCTCGGAGAACCGCTCCATGTCGAAAAAACTTGAAGATTACGGAACGCAAAAAAGCACTTCTATTTCGACAGCCAGACGCTTGGCCGAATTCCTAGGCGATCAAATGGTAAAGGACGCAGGTCTGGCCTGCAAATATGTTATATCCAGGAAGCCAGATGGAGCACCGGTAACTGAAAGGGCGATTCCCCTAGCTATTTTCCAGTGCGAACCAGCTATACGCCGACACTATTTGCGGCGTTGGCTTCGTGACTCAACTGTGGGGGACGAAGATATACGAGATGTCCTCGATTGGGGCTATTACATTGAGCGCCTAAGCGGAGCCGTGCAAAAAATTATTACAATACCGGCGGCTATGCAAGGTGTAAGTAATCCTGTACCAAGAGTGGTCCATCCAGATTGGTTGCACAAACGAATGGTGGAAAGCACTTGCAAACTTAAACAACGACAAATCAACGAAATGTTTACTTGTTCGACCGAGAACAAAAATCCCAGCAGCAGTTCACCGCCAGTCAGCAAGAATGTAGAGAGTAATAACGCTAAGACTGCCCCACCAAGAGAAGTAGCTAAAAAAAGACGCTTGCCTTTGGTTAGTGAAAAAACAAGATGCTACAATTGGAAACAATCCTTGGGACCACCGCCGCCGATTGGCGAAAAGAGGTCCGAAATTATTGAGTGGATTTTGTACCAAAAAAAGAAATGGCTAATTCAGTTTAATCGAAGGCAAGAAAACAAAGGATCTGCCAAAAGGCTTCGCTTTGATGCTAATAACTTATTGGTGCCGGTGAAAAAACAAACAGTCAGCGAGTTTCTTAGACGCTCAAAGAAAAGCATATTGCATGAATTGTGGCACATTGTTCACCTAACACCCACAGACGACAAGGGCAACTTTGTAATTTGGGCCATGGTGGAGAGTGAATTGCACAAAATCAGGATCAGTATACCGCGAATATTTTACGTGCACCAGAAAACGGAAACCGCTGCAGAAGTTAATTTGAGTAAAAAGAAATCCCACTGCATATTGCCACGCTCGACAACAGCTCACTGCATTTACAAATATACATTCCAAGAGAAAGACTTCAAGTGCAATGGCTTGAATATCTTGGGAAGCGTACCCCTGGCCAATATTGAGGGTGTGTACGAGACCAATATTTCGCTGGAGTCTCGATTTTTGATTGAAATCGGCTGTGTATGCAGTTTGAAAAGAACGGAGTTGCGGCCAACTTTAAACGCTAGTGGG
This sequence comes from Neoascia interrupta, assembly GCA_947623515.1. Lineage (NCBI taxonomy): Eukaryota > Metazoa > Arthropoda > Insecta > Diptera > Syrphidae > Neoascia > Neoascia interrupta. The sequence continues at coordinate 93,678,178 of OX392464.1, read as the reverse complement.
AAAGAAGTCGACTCGTATACCTTTGAGCAGCTGGAAAAGCATTCAAACACCAGTCTATACCTGGAAAACACTTGGAAAAAATTGAAAAAGGTTTACTTGTATCAAAATAGCTACATGAGTAGCAGACAAATTTGGGGCATCTTTCTGCCTTCAACGAAACGCGCAGTCATTATTGTATTGGACAAAGTGCGTTCGAACCAAATGCCCAATATTAACACACTATACGCCGCAGAACGTTCAGCGTTTCTCAAAAAGACATTTGGCACCGATGTTGATAACGAAATTCTGCCAAAAGACATCGTTTTCGAGAGTTTTATGGAAGTGGATTTGGTCCAGGTCTATCGTCAAGTGCAACGATGCTTATCCAAGTATAAGGAACAGAAAAAAGGCCCAACTTTATTATGCACACAAACCTTGGTTGATATAGGCGACTTGAAATCAGTTATACCTTTGCTCTCCGATTTTCCCATCATCAAGGTGCATATTTCGGATGACGATTCAGTGCTGCGCGGTCTTGGCTGGCAGAAACTCATTTCTCGTGTAATGATCCGGCATTTCCTCAACTTTAACAACGTAGTCGATTTGATGTTAGAACAAAGTCGATATTTGAATGTTCCCATTGGCAATCTGCCTTCGGATCCCGTCCTGACAGGAACAGATATATTTTATGCCCGTTTGTTGCAGAAGAACAACTTTATACTTTGGTGGTCGGCATCCAATCGTCCTGATCTTGGAGGCAAAGAAGCCGAAGACTGCAAACTGTTGACGGAACTGAATGAGAAGGTGCTAATAACACAGAACAATTCTGGCTTTTACAGTGACATTTGCATCGCATTAGCTGTGCAAAACTTAGCCATAACTGCCTTGTTGCAATCTAACAAAATTCAAGAGATGGACAACGTCCATTCCGCCATATCATTTGATAAGCCTTCGCAATCTTTTTTAAAGGACACGCTGTTCGGTGGAAATGCCGGTACGAAAATCGATTACTCATGGACCCCGGCTTTTGGAATTATGCGCGTCATGGTAAATGGTTGGCTGCGGGAAATCTCCCAAAACAAAAACGTATTTTCCGACTACCACATTGCACATTTCTACAGATGGGTGCGATCAAGCAATTCTTCGATGAATGACCCGGGCATTTCTAAAATGCTCACTAATTTGATGGAGAAACTTTTCAAGGGAATAATGAAGGAGTTTACGAGACTTGGTGTCGCCATTGTGTTTGCTGACCTCAACACTGTTATAATTAACTCGAAAAAGAAAACAGTCAACGAAGCGTTCAACTACATTGAGTTTATTATTCAAAGCATTAGGAAGAACGAGCTCTATCATAGTGTTCAATTGATATTCGACAAGCTTTGGATCAACTTGGTTTGGCTAGACTCTTCGAATTTCGCAGGCATGACGGGCGTCATACCACAAATGGAGAGCAATAGGGAATTTCCATCAAGTGAAGAAATTTCAAACGACATCTCAAGATCGCCGGACATACATTTTACCTTAGGACCAATGTCGGCAGGACCAAGTGAATTTAAACTCAAATTCGAAGAATTTGCAGGACTATTGGTTCACTCGTTGCTGGAGAAAGAATCTGCCGCCGAAGCTGTCCAAAACATTTCGCACAACATATTCTGTTTGGTGGTTGACTTACATAAAAAATATAACACTGAAAATCCGAGCGCAGTTAAGATGTTTGTAGAAACAATTATCAAAGTTCTGCGCTGTCACGAGGCATTAAAAACAGACATAATTAGTTTACAAAGGAATTTGTTAAAAGTTATTGGAGCTACTGAATTTGGAAAAGACATCGGATCGGATGTACTGGATACATTTGTACTTAATGGCGTTACCTGTAAGGCATGCAACGAGTGGAGGGATGTGGATCTTATGAACGATAAACTTCGAACTGCAAAAGATGGAGAGTAAGTACATTTTTAAATAATTAACAACATCCATATCTTAAATTTGAATGATTAACTTAAAGTTAAATAGTTCCCCCTGCAAGGTCGGGGTTAAAATGACCTTGAGGTAAGGTATGCCTGTCGTAAGAGCCCAATAAAATCCGCCGGAAATATTACTCTTGATGTTACAACCGATGCTCACGGCAGCGTGAACTCCAGTTGGGGCAACTTCTGGCAGCGAAGCTCTAACTAAAAGATGAACCTGAAGATTTAATCAAAATCGAGAAGCGTCTGCCACATATTGCGCGGCTCACTGATCGGCGTCTGTACCCAAAGGGGGCGGCTGTACTAAAAATGGTAATAGAAGTGGCTTACCTATTTCTCATAAAAACGCTGAGTTAAAACACAATGTATAACCACCCCAGGTGGCAGCCCAGCTATGCAGGAAAATCCACTCTCTTCGGAGGCACGGATTCTGGAGAGTTTGGGGGTCTCAAACTCCCAGTGATTCTGGGAGTTTGGGAAAAGGATAAAACTCAATCGATCACCACCACCTAGATCGAACATATCCACCAACAGCAGGCCGCCGGTAAACCGTCCTGATTTTCACTGGTCAGTGAAAATTAAAAGCTTAGAAAAGGAAAACAATGAACTCCGAGCTAAGTTTACTGAAATGGAGCGACTCTTCCACGATCTTAAAATGGAAGTTTCTCTCTGCGAAAAGAAAACGAGGATATTAAAAATACTCGTGCAACGAAAGACTGTGAGGTCACGAAAGAGTGTGTAACACCGAACTGGCCAGCAAGCGAATATTTTACGGACGAGGACGAACTTGCACGTGCGACTGATTCCGCTTTAAAGAAAAGGTCTAGCAAGAAGCGGAAGGCGAATTCTTTTCCCGAAGTTATACATAAGGAAGATAAGCCCTCTATGCCAAACAAGGCTAAACCACAATTGAAAATTCGACCTCCGTGCGCAATAAACATAATTAGATTAGCAGACTACGGGAAACTGCGCAATCTTTTTGCCAGAACGGTGGGAACCAAAATCATAAGTTTGCTTTGCATCGGAATAACGTGTGAAAAGTAAGTTTCCTTTGAAAGATTAATAAGATTAAAATGACACTTAACATCAGGGTTGAAATAGAACCCATGCGTGAAAGCATATACCACGGTGTAAGCGGTGCCAAAAATTCAGGCACACAAGTGCCTACTGCCAAAATAGAACCACGTTGCGTTAAATGCGCCGGTAAACACCTCTCAACAGAAAGCAAAGTAGACCCGCAGGTTCTAAATGCTTGCGCCTACTGCAGGGGAAACCCTCCAGCAAATTATCGAAGATGCGAAATAGTCTAGAGCTGAAAAAAAAAACGAGAATCCTTTAAAGATAACATTCAAGGTCAGAACCCAAGCCTTGAACATACGAAAACTGCTGAAACTCCTGAGCCAAAAACTCCAAGGACGCCAAAGCCGATTAAAAGTGCGGAAATGACAAAAGACCGTCGTCAGTTCAAATGCAATGAAAGAAAAGCCACTTGTTGGACCGGAATCGTACGCACAGGTTGCGTCAGACGAAAACAAGGCAACATCGCCCAGAACAGATGCGGTGTCTCAGATCCTCACTGTAATCTTGGAAAAACTTGAGCATCAGACTTAAATGAACAAGTTAATGTATGACAAACTGAGCAAACTCGAGTTCAAACCTCGAAAAACTTACAAGAATGAATGCAAACGGCCTTCTGAATAAAATAGACGAATTAGAAGTATTTCTACGGAAAAACAATTTTGATATTTGCGCGATTACAGAAACTCAACTTAAAAAGGGGTTTGGACCCAAAATAAAACGTACCAATGACTATCACGCACATCACCCTTCGCAAAATTCGAGAGGAGGATTCTCCCTCTACATTAAGAACTGCATAAAGCACTTCAAGAACACAGAAGTTGAGCTAGATTCACGCAGATAAGTTCAGTTTCGGTAAAAAATGACTGTTTAGATTACAACATTGAATCTTGTTATTTCCCGCTGAGATATAGACTGGTGGAAGACGATCTTGATCGTATGTATGACTTTATTGAATCCTATTTTGTCATTGGAGGCGACTTTTACGTAAAGAATACTTTTTGGGGTTCAAGATGCTATTCAACAAGAGACAGATTACTGTACAAAAACAGTATCAAACGTGGGATGGACTTTTTCTCCACGCAATAGCCAACATATTGGCCAACCAACAGACATAAAAAGTCTGACCTTGTCGCCTTCTTCGTCGCTAAGGGGTACCCCAAATACCTTAAGTGAGTCGAAGAGTGTTTTTATGGTGGCTAAGACCACTCAGGAGCAATCTTGAAGATGGGTAGAAGACTGGCGAAAATAGAAAGAGCTCCTAGATTAACCAACAAAAGGACGATCTGGGACGCATTAACAAAGGACTGTTAGGAGGGTATTGGCTTGAATGTGTCATTGAGCATTCCATTCGAATTAGAAAACGCAGCTGATAAATTCATTGAAGCAATTCAGAACGCTGCGAGGACAACACTTCTTTCCAAAAGACATGCACGCACAACATATCCCCTCGAAAACGAAGAATTGATTTGTCAAAGGAGAAGAGCGCGTAGAACATGCCAATATACGAGAGAACTCCTGAAACAACCTCTAACGAGCTGAAAGAAACACTGCAAGATTATAAAAATCGTGAGATCACTGAATAACTTGAAGGCTTGTCGGCGGATAGGAACTTGAACTACTCGCCATGGAAAGCAGTTAAGTCCATCAATAAAGAAAGATAATGGCGAACCGTTTGTTGTTTGGACCGTTCGACGGTCCACCTGAAAGTGTCCTACGTCGAACGTCGGCAGACAATAAGCACACTTAAAAATAATAAGGCCCCAGGATACGACCTGATCACTGACGAAATCTTTAAAGAACTACCGAAAAAGGCACTAGTTAAGCTACTTTTCATCATTAATGTTTTTCTTAGACTCTTATATGTTCCAAGGAAATGTAAAGTTGCTAGAGCCATTATGGTACCAAAACCGGGGAAATGTCCAAATGACAAAAAATCGTAAAGGCCCATTTATCCCTTCTGCCAATAATAAAGAAGGTCTTTGAGAAACTTCTGCTGAAGCGATTACAACTAATAATTGCAGAAAGGCGCTTGATCCCAGATCATCAATTCGGTTTCAGAACTAATTATTCAACAATAGATCAAGTCGACAGAATAACGCATGGAATTGAAAAAGCCTAAGAAGGGAAAAAGATATGTTCTAGTGCTTTTATCGACGTATCGCAAGCCTTCCACAAGGTATGGTACGAAGGCTTGAGGTGTAAACTACAGCAAACCTTGCCAGAAGATATGTATAGAATATTGAAAAACTATCTTGAAAGCAGAGTCTTTCGTGTTAGGTGTGGTACTGAATACTCGAGTTTCAAGCAAATTCGAGCTGGCGAACCCCAAAGAAGCGTCCTCGGTCCGACCCTGTTCCTGCGCCACAGAAGAGAAATGCATTTTTATGTTTTAATACTGGGGTGGACGGAGGCTAAAATTCCGAAATCTTCCAAAGATACCAATATGCACAACTAAGACAAGTATATAATACCGAAGTAACCGATAATGGTTATGTCGAATTTTTACGTGCTAGTAAAAGAGACGGAAGTAACCGGAAGGTAACTGGTGGAACTTTATTTGCAAATACTAGTTCAAGAAAAGAGTAAATAATTTCTTAACACCTCAAGTCGCTTTTCCAGAATCATAAGTCCGCCGGCTCAGAGATTAGTAAAAAGAAATATATATTAGACTTATACATGCACCGAGCAGAAAATATTATGCTTTTCCTAAATATTTATTTAAAAATTAGTCCTGCTTTTTACTGGCCTAAATTCGTAAAACTATTTGCTATTACAATCTTATTTGTTGCTTGATTGCTAAATCTCTGAACTTTCTTCTTCCAGAAAATTATATGTTTGCCACCGGTGTCATGTGACTTACGAAAAAAAGGAAATTGAACAGCTTATTACAGAAGACATCACAAGAAGACTCACATCCTTTACCTTGCAGGATATCAAATGTTTGCAATGCAATGCCATAAAAAAAGACAATTTCTCGGAAAATTGCGTCTGTGGTGGAAATTATACGCCTCTCTTTAAAATAAAGGACGCGAGAGTCAAACTCGATTTATTACTCAAAATATCTGAGTCAAACAAAATGAATTTACTTCACTCAACACTATTAAGCATTGCATAATGATGTAAAAATAAAATGCTGCAGCTTACTCGAATCAGGTTTCCCTTATCATTATTATATCAAATACAAAGTTGCAAAAAGTTTTTATTAAAATACCAAACAAAAATCCTAAATTCAACGTGATTGATTGTTAAAAATAATTTTTAATGTTAATAAATAAAGTTATAAAAGTTTTTACGGCTTTCTAAGAAACAAGGACTTATTATTGGTCACTGTGATCCGTATTCTTTTAAAGATATGATCAATACCAATAGGAGAATTGATTGAACAATGTTCGCAAATCTATAAGTGAACAACTCTTAAGGCTTTACTTTTTGGTAATAGAGCAGAATTTGGGATGTACGGCTGGAAGTTTATTACTCCGAACCAAGTTTTGAAATCATTTTAAACCGGCCAGAGACACAGCTGCTATTAATATCTGTTCCCATTTTCGCCTGCCACATAACAGAGCTAAGGCCCATCACCGATGCCGCACCTGATTCGTAAGTACACCCGGACCGAGCCGAGCAGTAACTAAACGGACAGCCAAAAACATCGGCCTCGCCTCGTAGCGTGCTGCACCGCATGGACCTTGGTGGTAGAAAGCCGAGTCAGCTGTATGAGGTGGTACATGTCCGAAAGATCGCATAAAATAAGCAAGTTCTCTTCGTACGGACCGTCCATCAAGGTAAAAGCATTTGTCGTGGCACCTCCCATAGCGCTTTTTAGCTTGCATCTCTTTTTATGAGAGCGCTATCTCTTTCCAAATATATCAAAATAGGTTAACTGGTATGTTTGTTGAACAAATTTAAATTTAAAAATTCAAGCCCATTGGGCACTTTTCATTTGCTCTTTTAGGGACTCATCATAGCTATCATCGGATTGCATCATTGAAAAATTTGTTTTCATGTTTTTAGACGTTTGAGCAAACAATGTTGGCTGTTATTTGTATCAAAATGAAGCTTAGAGTTGCAGAATTTTTTCCGTAACAAAGATACATAAATTGTGTTAAAACTTTTATGTAAACTCGCTTTTACTATTTTACTGAGAGATATCGATTTCAAGGAACAACTGATTTTGATTTGTGTTTTTGTGACAAAATCGTTCCACTGGAAAAGCATTCCATTCTCTTTCTGTTCTCTTTTTTTAGTTTTCCTTTGACTGATTAACTCCAACCAGAAACGCCTGTAGTTGTTTGTTGGCACTGACAGATTTTTTCAATAATTGCTATGAATGACTTGTCAGAAAACCGAAGACATTGTTCCACTGATTTGTTCCAATGATGCTATCCGATGATAGCTATGATTAGACCCTTAGCCAAAAACTAACATAGAAATTGGGCAAGTTCCGCACTGCAGTTTGAGAACCTTCCAATGTTTTCCATCTACTTTTATACTGCGGTGTTTCAGTTTCTCAAAAGTTTCACGCTTTTGTTCCTTTTTCAATTTATTCTTGTTTTGCTGACGGCTGACGGAAAAACTATGTTTCGGAATTTTGTAGACTGGTTATACAGTGTCAGGTGTCAGACTGCCGCCCGCCTTGAAGGTCTCGTCAGCGGCGACCAGCTGTTTCGGAAACACATGACTCCTAGAGCTGTGTCAGTCGTGACTGATTTGATCATTTTGCTCATAGGAAAGTTTTTATGATTGCAATCACCTTTCCCTAAAGCCTAAGCCAATCGTTCACAATATTTAATCGGCTCAAAACAGAAGGTGTATCTAATCATGTCGAATTGAGTTTTCGCCTTCCATTTCCAGCAATGCTCCACTTTTTTTTACTTAAAGCACGAACCACATGCCTTATTTCGCCGAACTTGCCAACCAACCTACAGGAACTTCACTCTGATTTCGCTTGGACATAAAACCCGAGACTATGTCACTGATCAGACTATAAAGAGATAGCCAACTCGGCACAAGAATGCTCTTTTTGCCCCCAAGCTTCCACTGACTGGGGACTGCATATGTGTTTTGTGTTTTGCTTGGCGCCTGAGAGTGTAGTAGACTCTTAGCTGGCGAGTGTTTCACACAGACAGGAAATCAAAGGCAAATCCCATGGCAGATTCCAATACGTTCCGTTTCGTTCCCTGTAGGTGTTTTTGCGGGTTTTAGCGGGCAGGGGGTTGTAGAGTTGGCTATCTCTTTAGAAGTCTGATCAGTGGCTATGTCTACACTACAGCTTAGGGCTACTGCACACTCAAACGCAGTGCAATAAAAGCAATAAATCGTCGATCTTCCATCGTAAAAAGCTCTGCTTAAACGCACCGTGCGTCGCACGACTCTTATTACTCGTCTCTGTGTACGCAAACGGACAACTAATCTACCCATCCTTATGGGTAGTTAGTAGCACTGAAGTCTTCTGCATCCTGCCATCTCAAAGCTTTCGGCCGGCTTCTTATCAGCTCTGTGGCGTCAATGGCTCGATTATCTAGGTAAAAGGCGAGATCGCACTCGAGCTTGGTCTTGAGCACAGTCGTCCTTTCGTTTCCGAATCTATTGTCGCCGGTATCAACTCATCAATTTTTGGAGTCTACCTCTTGCAACCCCGCGATTTAACGACTGACATTAAACTGTTACACCGAGGCTACATTTGTACTACCTCTACTACCACTACTTCGAAGTCCCTATGCCGCAATCTCTCAAGGACACTAACTGCTCGACAGGAGAGTCCTTTTCGATACACCACCCTGGCGCTCACTCACATAACGCGCCTAGCACTTCACTTAATATTAAAAGCGTGTAAAACGCTTTCCACCAGGATTCCATAAGTTCCCACGCCTTCCATAACAACGCCATTTGCCTCTTACGATTTCGCATAACGAAGTTCGGAACTCAAAATGGATCGCATACGCTTCAGCTTCATGTGGTAGGTACTATGTAGTCTGGAATTCGTATTCTTGTACATCACCTGCAACACCTGATGCAACATGTCACAAGGTATTTCTCGGGCCAATATGCCTTAACAGAACGACCGCATCCTCAGACACTGCTTAGTAATAATAAATCTGGAAAATTTCAGCGTGAAAACTAACCGCATTAGTAAGTGACGCTATTTAAGCAAAATATATCTGGAAGATTCCACTTTCTAAAACTGTTTTAATACAAAAATAGGTACTGTTCCGCAAATTTCCACTGTAGAATTTGCCCGCACAATCATGAGTTCTATCCCACTTCTGACACCAATGCTGTGCTTTTTTCGTAAAACCCAATTTTACTTTTAAAATTACAAACGAAACACTTCATTCACTTCATAATTAACTCATAATTCACCTCTTAAAGTTCAACACTTTCTTTAATTTAATCACTTATTACTTTTTATCTCGATGTTTGTAAGGGTCTAATCATAGCTATCATCGGATTGCATCATTGAAAAATTTGTTTTCCAAGTTTTTAGACGTTTGAGCAAACAATGTTGGCTGTTATTGGTATTAACACAGACCAGCCTTATACGAATGACAGGCTGGTCTGTGTCGTCCGAGCCTGTCATTCGTATATGTATACAAATTGACCAACTTCTTCTTCAAATGGGGCAAGTGGAAGGGGATCAACTCAGTCAACTTTGCGGGCGAAACTGGAGACATCTAGCTGGAGGCAGAGCTGGCGAAGCATGTTGGCTGAGGCCCAGGTCCACCCCGGACTGTAGCGCCACCGGAAAAAAAGTAAGTAACCAACTTCTCTAAATTCGCTTCTGGTAAATTTCCATTCTTATTTTCCGTTGAGTTAATGGTGGGGAAATATGGGCACTCGAATGTCAGTATACTGTTAATTGACTGAAATGACAGTAGATAAGGTGTGTTCTTCTGGTGCATCCAGGGTCGTCAAGGGAGGAGGGGAAAGCTGTATTATGGGAATAGTTTTTATCGATATCTACATTGGTATAAGCTTAAGAAATGGGATAAGCTTAATCTTAAAAAAATCAATCTTTGTTGTATAGCAAAGCCATACAAAATTACATTCAATATTGGAAAAAGTGAAAAATTTCAACAATTCACAATTCAACAAACATTGTGATAATGGCTGGACTGGAAGCACTGATCGGTTTATAAAGAGATAGCCAACTCGGCGCAATAATTTTCTTTTCGTTCATTGGCATCAAACGCAGTGGACTGCATATGCAGTCGATGTTTCACGTAAAATACACTTATCGCTATCTATTCTTAGCTTGCTGGCGTTGTGGCAAAGTGCCAGCTGATTGTCAATTATTTTCTAGGGGCCAATCAGAATCCGCTGATTGTCATATACTATCTTTGATTTTCAAATGCTCTCCTGCCTTGGATGGAAAAGTCGACGATACCATACAATACACAAGTGAGTTGACTTCACTACAAAAGTAGGTACCGTTCAATCTATTGTTTTCGCTCACAATGAGCTCAGTCAGCTCGTGACCACGACAAGTACACCCCGCCTCTGCCAGCTCCAATCAACTTCGCATTTAAAAAGGGGAACACAGAATGATAGAACCCAAACAGCCCCCCTTATGAATGCATTTAAGTTTAGTTGCACTACTCCTAGATTTGTAAAAAATGGCGTCAAAGTCACGATTTTTATACCCCATGCCATAGGATAGGAGGTATGTTAAGTTTGTCACATAGTTTCTAACACGGTGAAATAATAATGGTAGACCCGCAAGACCTTAAGGGCATATGATCGAGACCGAATTTTGAATCGAATGAGCCATGTCCGTCCGTCCGTCCGTCTGTCTGTATGTCACACGTTTTTAGGCCTTACATTTTAAGCTAGGGACCTGAAATTTGGTACATATGTTCATTGTCATCCGAAGCAGTACAAGTGTAAACATTTTTCGAATCCGCTTACAGACACGCCCACAATCGGTGCAATTGTGGAACTACCTCCAGAGCTTTCAAAGCTGTAAGACGTCTTAAAAGCCTGAAATTTGGTATTTATAATATCCAGTTTATTTTAAGATTTAAAGGTTAATTTTTCAAATGCATTTTATTCAATATTTTTGTTGCATACATAAGAAATAGCGATCTACACCGAGATCTTGGAATCGCAACCGTGACTGATGAGGTAACAAACTTTGCTCGCAAGCTTAGTATTCGACTTCGCGGACATTGCAACAATGAAATTATCCGAACTTTGGATCAGACAAATCTTACGCGACTACAACGAATGAGACCGTTGGATCTAGCAGCATAAGATGAAACCGCATGTCTTGACGGTATAGTAAGTGCTTTCGTTGGAAGGCAGCCTGCCACACGCGATTACTACAGAAGCTTGAACTACTTGTTAAGGAAACTTAGTTGTAGTCTAACGGAAAATGGGAGGTTTTTTTAGTGAGTAAGAATCTCACACTACTATGAGCACGCGCGGCCGGTCCTCGTAGTGCCTATGAAGGTTTAGGCGGAAAAAAAAAAAACATTTTATTTAATATTTTTGTTGCAAATCGAAAAAAAAAAAAACTTAATATATTATGTAGAAATACATAGTCCTACATTTCTTTCATACAAAACTTTGAGCCACGCCCACATTTGGAGGCAGAATTGAAGAAAAAGCTCAAAGTTTCTAGAAAAACGTTTGCGATATCTCCCTCTTATAATCTTTTTTTTCTACATGTAAATGCTGCAAACATTTTGAATTCGAAGTAGGTTCGAAACTTAATTCCGTGAACCTTCCTCCTATCGCAATCAATGGTGTCATCAGTTATCCAATAAGTAGAGAGCGCGTGTAACTAAGGGCATATCCTTCAGTCCAATGAATCAGTGAAATACGTTCTTATGGGAAGCGACGTACGTCATGCACTTCTTCTATGAACCGCATCCCATAAGAACGTGTGTATTCAACTTAGTTGTCAGTTGTGTACTTCAACGTGACGGATGCAACGGATTCATTGGGTTGCAGGCTTTACATTTAACAGCACCCTGACTTGATCCGATAATATCGACTAAGCAGTGGACAGTGGCGTAGCATGGATTGGGACCGCCCGGGGCAGACTCAATTCGTGCCGCCACTAGTAATTTTTTTACACACTAAAAAAAGACTTGGTCTACGGTTTCAACTAATTGCACCTACACATATGTGTGTCACTTAACTCGGTAAAATTTCTCTTAAAAATGTTATCTATTGTTGTTTGTACAACGTTCTAGCGAGTGAAGCAAAAATAAAGCCGAAAATTTAAAATGTTCCCATATTATTTACTTTCCGATTTCCCAATCCCTGAGTGTATAAATGTTAATTTTTTTTAAGTCTTCACTCAGGAAAGGCGAACCTATAACACTGAAACAGTGTCCCGAGATGTAAGGAGATACTTATTTACTTTATTTCTAAAAGTTTGCTGTTTATAAGTGCTAGGAAATAGCTATGTAATCAGGCAGTGAGTTCCAAAGTGAGTTATTTATTTTATTTAATAGGTACCTCAGGATATTCAATAAACAACGTAAATTCTCATTAAACTTTAATTATTTAAATAACAATTCTTCATTAAACCAGGGTCCGACTGTTTTTCGTATTTTGTTTTCCATTTATTTATTTTTATGTTTTTAAAATTTTATAATTTATATCCATTAAATTAATTTGAATTAAATAAATAACAAAATTGGTCTTTACCCTAGTTTGGCGACGACGTACAAATGTTTCATGAAACACCAAGATTGCCTTCCCATAAAGACGCTTTTTCGGGAAAAGCCGAGCCACACCTAAAACTTTCACTGCAAAAACGCAGGGTTAATTATATGATCTACACGAATCTTTTAGGATTTTATATCAATAAACCCAAATAACCACCATGCGCATTTACTAACAATAGTTAATGCCAACGGTAAAATTTTTTAATTTAATTACGTGAAATCCATAATTAACGGACACCCTGTTTAGCGGACACCTCTCCTTAGCGGACAAAATAGATTCAAATGGCTGGATTCTTCTATTCTCCATATAACAAACTTTCCCAATAGCGGACAGCTCTCATTAGTGGACGCGGACACGAATTTAAAAAAAAAAAAAAACAAAAAAAAATTTCTTTAAGCGGACAATCGTGTTATGGTCGAAAATAGATAGGTTTTCGTTCAGATAAAAAACACACCCACGTACAAAAAAATTGTCCTACGTATTAATATTTTCATCAATATAAAATCTTAGTCGAGTATTCATTGCGAATTTCAAAATTCATTATGACTCTGTATATGTTCTTATATGTTAAAAGAATACTTAACAGAATTTCCAATGAACCTAGGAATCTGATATTCCAAAGGGATTCCAAATAGGAATCTGAGATTCCAAATTTCTGGCGCGTGCAATTTTCGCCTTTAGCTTTGAGATTATAAATCATAGTTACGTTGCGTTTCCGTTCATTGTATTCATGCATTCGTATGCATGAACTTTTTAATTTATTTTAAATAAAAAACGATTGAATCTATAGTTTTCCTTTTTACCTTTTTCTGGTATAGGTTTAAGGCATATATTTTTCAGAGCTCCTATAAAGCGGACACCCTCTTAAGAGGACAAATAACTTCGGTCCCGCTGCTGTCCGCTTAAGAGAGATTTCACCATTAAATTATCTTTTCATTAATTATATAAAGTCATGATTATATTAATAATTATTTTAGAACTAAAATGTGCTTAAAAAATATTTTTTAAGTGAAAGATTGAAGCATTTCAGTTTAATATTTTGAATTTAGTTAAATTAGATAATACATATTGTATTTGATTCAATTTTTAAATTAATAACATTAAATTATTTTTGTTTAATTATTAATTAAATTCAGTAGTAAATAAATAAATAATTTCAAAACTCAAATTGGTTAAAAGTAATAATTTTTAAATGTAATTCTTTTTTTTGAACAGAATCCCATACATTAGCAACTGAAACCTAAATTCGCTGATTCTAAATCCTAAATTCTGTTTCTGTTTCTGTTCCTTGTGACACCACGTCTTTAGAGTGCTCATTGTGGACCTTAAATAGTTTTAATGAGCTTCAATTTTAAGAAACTCCGCTCACAGCCGGCATTGCTTATTATTATATTATATAATTATTATGTATATTATTATTTTTTTAGGCAGACTTACTTGCAGTCTAAGCTTACTTACTTACTTAAGGTGGCGCTACAGTCCGGGGTGGACCTGGGCCTCAGCCAACAAGCTTCGCCAGCCAGCTCTGTCTCTAGTTAGCCGTCTCCAGTTTCGCACGCGAAGTTGGCTGAGGTCCCCTTCCACTTGCGTGCGCCACCTGAGTCTCGGTGCTCCTCTACCGCGTCGTCCCTGCGGTGTGGATTCGAAGATTTTCCGGGCCGGGGCGTTGGTGTCCATCCGCTCTAGATGACCCAGCCATCGTAGACGTTGTGTTTTGACTCTTTTGGCTAGGTCGGTATCGCTGTACAGCCCGTACAGTTCGATGTTATATCTCCTCCTCCATTCTCCGTCTATGCAGACGGGACCGTAAATCGTCCGAAGAATTTTCCTCTCGAAGCAGCCTAAAGTGTTTTCATCCGCCTTTGCAGTCTAAGCTGTAATTTATATTTATAATATATATATGTATGTAGGACCGAAGAGTCGATGACCGAACGACGCAGATAAGTTTAACCATTAATCGTTTTATTTCACACTGTACTTGAGAGCTCAAATTCTTTAACCGTTCAATCACTCAAAGTTTAATAGCTTTTAGCACTATCCGTTTACATTAAAAATTCTTTAAATTCCTAACATGCCTTTTGCATTAGATTTCATTTTTATTGTTTTTCGTTTATATCGCTAAGAGTTATTTGTCATTGTTTATTTGATCCCCGTTTTGATTTAGAGTTCGAATGATTGACCCACTTGATTCTCGATTCATCGTTCTGCGTGTCAAATTCATCGATACGATGGGATGAGTGTCGATCATAAAAGGCGATGGAAAACGACTCGAGAAATCTGAAGTAATTGTATCGACCCTAGCGATGTCACCAGCTAAAATAATAAAGTTATGGACGTGGTATAGGGCTTTGGACTCCCTTAATATCTGGAATCGGCTGTAGGGGAGAGAAGAAGGTGATGGCCGTGGTGGGGATCGAGAACAACGATGGGGTCAACGGTGGAACTAGAAGAGGAGTCTGGTTTGGTCTACAAAGTAGCGCGGTTCGGTCTTCGGCGGTCCAACGATCTAAATCCTAAAATGTATTCAAAGCTACTTTTGTTAAAATAAAATTAAGTGCAAATTTTATATTCTCATCTTTCTTTTTATTCGCTGGAGAAAATAAATAACTGAAAAGTTTCCTACATATATTATATTTATAATTTATAAAAGTTCGAGTGGGCTTTTATTGGCGAGTTCGTTTGTTTCGCCTGTAGAAGATATAGTTGCTTTACCCCTCAGATCTCAAATTTATCTTTTTCAATGTCATTCTCATGAGGTGCAACTTCTGAATTGGTTTCATAGTTTTTATCTAAGACTTTAATTGGGGTGAGAAAATCGACCTTTATCGCTAAATTTCGTAGATGTTAAAATTTTTGCCGCATTTCGGCACTGAACCTGTCTAATACCATGTTTCCACCGCGCACTAATCCGCGTTCAATATAAATCTTCACTAAATCCTCTACAAATTACGCGATTAACCTTACAAATTTAAATCCTCTCGGCTAGCGATTAGAAATAAATCCCCTCATTAATCTCATTCACCCTTTTCACGAACCACTTTCAACTCTTTTCGAACACCCTTTTAACAGTTTGAAAATCGCAAAAGGATACTCAAACTGTCGACATATGACAGATCTGTCAGAAATATGATTTCTATTGGGATGTTTACAACGGAAATCTTTTTTTGCTCGTCGAAAATGACATCAACACTCTCTTTTGAGAGTGCACTCAAAATGAGTGCTCATATCAAATTAAACCTGTGTTTGTCTGGTGAAACCGCTTTGGGATTTATTTTTATTCGTCTTCCGCTGATCCTCGTATTATTGCCGGTGGAAACACAGTATAATACTATGTCTCCACTCTCCACCGATAATTAAAAGAAGATAAGCGGGAGGCGATTAAAATAAATCCCAAAGTGGCTCCATAGGACAAATATAGGATTATTTTTACACGAAAACTCTGCTTCTGTCATTTTGGCTCTCAAAAGAGGGTGGCGATGCCATTTCCAAGGAGCGAAAACGATTTCCTCAGTAAAAGTCACAATAAGAAACGTACTTGTGACAGATTTTTCGCACAGGGACAGTTTCAGTTTCCTTTTTTGATTCTCAAACTATTACAAAGGTGCAGAAAATAGGTTTGTGAATAGGGTGAATGGGATTTATGAAAGGATTTATTTTTAATCGCTTGCCGAGAGGATTTAAATTTGTATGGTAAATCGCGTGATTTGTAGAGGATTTAATAAAGATTTATAATTATCGACGATTAGTGCTCGGTGGAGACATGGTATAACGAAGAAATTTTCTTCGCAGATCATTTTCATGGGATAAAGCAGCATTTAAATATATTTCCGTCACCAAAAATATTTTCTTTTTTATTTGCCTGTTATTTCTAAGCTTTTGACAAAAATCTTAAGCATAGTTAAAAGCACCGGCTACCAATTCATCTCGTTTTTCTGCTAGGTAAGTCTGCAAATAATATATTCATTTAAAGGTTGAGTCCTTCTAATTTAAAAGCTAACCGAACGTATCATTGCTTATATTGGGGAGCGGTCCCTATGATAAAGCCATACAAAATTTAATTTAATATTGAAGAGTGAAAAACTACAGCAATTTACAATTCTACAAATATTGTAATAATGGCTAGTCCTATGAATGATAATTTCAAACGCTGCCAGGCGAACATCGTCAGGAACCTTTTTATTATAATGATGATGACATTAAGTCACAACTCCTTCTACGGTTTCCCATAAAATAACAAGTATTTGAAAAACAAATAGAAGCAAACGAACAGTATCAAAACACACAAGTGTGGCTACCAATACTGCGGGCTACCGACTGCAAACTTAAGAAACCTCACTTTTAAGGGGCGCTTTGTTTTTAGGAAAAAATTGTCTCTGTCAGCAATAATTTTACTTTTCACGCTTTTTTTCATGTTTCTAAAAAAATAACAATCAATTTATTTGAATTTTCAGCCTACGCCCATTTTTGGGGGCGTTTAGATTTGGTGTTACACGGTAAATAGGGTCGGGTATAAAGAAGTTCTTTGCAAAAGAACTCTTGCACTCACTTGTTGTTGCTTTGTGTTGCGATTGACGAAATAAATCATGAATCAAGGACTTAATGTCAATGAGCAATGTAATATCTGTCATTGAAAAACCAAATGAAAATAAAGGTTGAGATTGGGAGTTATTTTCCAGCTCTAATCAAAACACATAGGTTTGGCTACCAAATTGGCAATGGTAAAAGAATTTGTGAAAAGTTATAACGCTGTAGTTTTGCGAATTTTGATCCATTTATCGCTCTTGTCTCTTCGCGCCTAAATAATTCCAATAAACTCATTGCAAATTTTTATTTACATTTAGAAATGCCCATAAGACACTTGCCCAAAAAAAACCATGACAAGCTCAGTGTGGAGAAGCTCCTACCGTTCACATGATTGTAATTATCTATCAATAATTTCTTCATTATTTTCACCTAAGGCTCTTGTTAAATTTGATTTTTCAAACAATGCGCCATGGTACATTCGGCAGCTGAACGTTTCTAACACAACAATTTCTTTGACTTCAAAGAAAGGAAAGTACACCTGCATCTCAACCGAAGGGAAGTACATTTGCAGACCATCCCACAAACTAAGTGCAATAAGTACCTCCTAAGTAAGATTTGACAAAAAAACGAGCCAAGTTATTTTTTATTATTATGCTTGAGAAATATTTAAAATAAATTAAATGCAGTGAAATGTTTCAATGACAATGTATTCCTTATGTGAACTTATTTAAATCTATGGTAAGAATTTTTTTTTACCTCTCGTTTTATCAATCTGAGTGTTGGTTGGGTTGGAATGCTTGTTTCAATGTATACTCAATATTTTTAACTGAGTACAAAAATTTATATAAATTCTTAGAGCTTAAACCTTTGAAGGTTTTTTTTAAGCGATTTAAAGAGAACGGTATGCCTAAATAACCAACAAATAGGTATACAAAGCTAGGTTATTGGAATTCCCATTCAATTCCCTTTCATAACTGATTCTCGCACTATATCCTGGATGTTTCGTAGGTGTGATTACATTGTGCTGTGGCTATTTGCCACCTTCAATGAAATAGAAACAAAACAAATTTAAATCATTTTGGTCCCACCTTGTATTCCGTTTGAGGGTAATTTATCTTAAGGAGTTTAAGTTTTCACTGTCTTGAATACATCTGGTTAAAGCTCTGTTTCCGGAGTTTTTTTTTAAGTATACTCAGATTGCTTCATAATTGATTTTGTGTTTCCTCGTCTGGGTGACGATCTTATATGAACTCTAAGGATAAGGACGAGAAACCCGATAAATGAAATTTATGGACCCGTTAATTTTGAGTATTTGTATGTGGTGATCCAATTGCAAGAGCTATACCTAATATAATTCCCTCCCGTTGTGGGTGCCGTAAAGCAGTGATTAGTGCGTGGGCTATTGTACAAAAGGGATTGAGTCCCGATTGGGGCAATCCTAAAAAAATATTTTTAATGGCTCCATCATGAAGGGTTTGTCACCTCCGGGAATAGGATTTTCCAAGAGAGGCCTGCTAATACGCGCCGTTGAAATTCGCAGCAAATTTCAGGCATAAAGTATACAACGAACGTTGAACTGTTGCGCAAGTGTGTGTGTGTGTGTGTATGTCACTGTTATTAAGGTCTCCAAGCCTTATTGCCTAATACGTTTGGGGTATTTTATCTTAAGCACTATGGATGAGAGACTTGATAAAAAACCAATAAGCATATCGGCCAAGAAAATCAACCATCTGTCGAAATAAATTGTCCTCCCTAAGACTTCACAATGGAAACCCTTTACCGACAAAGAGTTTTCAGTGCAGGATGGAAGGCTTTAGAGTACTCTGTTTAATTGCTTTATATCGGAAGGTTAGGTACCTCGCTGTGAAATTCTCTTGTTCGGTCCATCCTAGTGTGTACGCTGTTGAGTTTGCCCCCAAAAGGGCGTTGGGGGCAAACTCAAAATCCATGAGTAGCTACTCAGATCACATTGTGATGCTTACTGGAGGCAAATTTCAAAAAAAAATCTGCGAGTCCTTTAAAGAGCAGTGAATCTAGTTGTGGTAGTGATTTAGAACTTGACGCCGTCCCTAAGCCTAACAAAAAAAAAAAATTGTAAAAGCTAGAATCAGCCACACTCTTTGGTGTAAAATTGAGTTGTCTAAAGCAAGTTTCCAATACCCATAAGCCAAGATCTGATTGTGAGCCAGCAAAAATCTTGTAACGGACTCCTGACTCTGAAGATTAAAGCTTAATTCCTGAAATGATCCTGTGGTTTTGTTCTATACAGCACAGCTATAGAAATAGCCGTAATAATCACCGAAAAATGCCTTTTCGAAATCATAGCTAAGGTAAGGTTGTTGGGTTGATGAAGCGAGGTAACCTGCGCCTCATTGCACTTACGTGTATTGAGAACCATTGTGATGCTCGGTGGGGGAAGATCCTTGCTGTTTGAATGCTTTCACTTCCTTTTACGTCGCGTAAAGTTCCTTAAGCCACTTTGTTGATTTAACATACATGGAAAGAGACGTTAGTGGTGCGTTTGAAAGTTCCGAAATGTTGTTGAAGGAGTAGCTTCCTAAAGTTTCTTTCCTCAACTGACTGGGACAGTGGCACATATCACATATCACATGCACATTCTCTGCAGGCCACCTGCACCATTGTCGAAATTTAATTTCATAGCATAATGCCTCAGAAGATTGTGACCAGTAAAACACCTACAAGTGACGACAGAGTCTTCGTGTCGGTCTTTATGAGAGCGTCAGTTCGGAACTTATCATATTTAGGCCACATTTGTCTTGAGATTTCACAGGTGGACAAGAAGGTCCCTCTTATATTTGCTTTCATCTGGATCTTGTTTTCCACCCGCATTCTGAGGTCACGGCGGTGGGGGTTCGATCCATTAAAGGCCCTGTTGAGGTTCTAATGTCAATAAATTTCTTTGCTGTCCCTCCAAATCCCAATCATCCCTGGTGGTAAACATGCACTTCAAAGGCGTTTCGAAGTCAAGATAAGGGACAAGGAAGTCAGAGGAGGTGTCTTATCTAAGTTACCCCGCATATTTAAAGTAAAATTATATTCCCAAATAATATTTTTGCCAAATGATAATATTGGTATGGTTCATTTATGTACGACCTCGGCGGCACACCTTCATCCGATGGTCCAAATTTTCAATGATGCTGAAGCATAATTGAGGTTCTATGCCATTAATGTGCCGAATTATCTCATCCTTTAGCTCTTGATTATTTTTGCTGGCTTCCTTTTTTATAAATAACCTCAAAGAAAAAATCCAACGGTGTGAAATCACATGGTCTTGGTGGCCAATTGACAACGCCACCACGGGACATAACACTGTTGCCACCATTCTGACCATTGACGACGCTTAAAATGGTCAAGAGGCTTAAGTTCTTGAGTCGATTGCACCTTGTAAGCGTGTAAATGCAAGTCTTTCTGCATAATGTTCATCAACGACGAGCAGGAGAGGTGCAATTGTTGGGCACGACGACGAGTTGAGGTGGACGGCTCTTCACCCACACTATCGCGAACAGCAGCAATATTTTCTGCAGTCCGAGCTGTACGAACATGCACTGGTGTTTTCACATCTCCTACAGACCCGGTTTGCTCAATTTTTTTTTTTGCACGATTTTTTCGATTGTACGCACATTTGGCCGATTAAATTGACCGAAAAAATCACGAATGAAACGATATGCATTTTGATTTGAGCGCCCATTTTCATAATAAGCCTGAATAACTTTGACGCGTTGCTTGATTGTGCATCTTTCCATGGTTCAAATTGAGTTAGTCTGAAATTGAGAAATGTCAAATGAAATGCAGAAAAAAAAACTTGACGTTAAGGTGTGGCCCCCATTCAATATCGGCCTTTAAAATTTAACCACCCTTTAGCTTTGTTCTATTTAGAGACTAAGTTCAGGGTTACCAACTCGGGAAAAGCTCAGACCCAGAGGTTTTTTTTTATAAAAAAAAAAACAAGCATTAAATTTTATAAATTCATAAATTTAGGTTATTTATTTTATATATAGGATTGTATGTATGCAAAAAGTTGTATATTTGATTCGATTCGGAAGCTAAAATCATTTGTTTCTGATTGGGATGCTGTATATATTCAAGGAACTCTTGATATTCGATGTCAGAATTGATTCGAATACAAAGTTCAGCTTTGACCAAATCAATTCATAGCCTGTTCCTGTCTGCCATCCACACCAAATTCATTATATAATTTTTTTTTGACAAATGCATTACTAATTATTCGAAACAATATTAGAAAGTTGAGACACCATTTCGGAGTCCGGAGATTAGTTCAATTTACGAAAAACTCAAATTAACGAAAGCCCTGACTAAGTTCCACATAAAAAACTTTCAAAATCCTCAAAAATGGCCGCTTAGCACAACTAAGTAAAGGGCCAGAAATAGGAGTTCGTAGGCACATATTTAAGTAGAGCATAGGGACGAGGGACTTTTATTTTTGTTTATATTGTCAGCAAAACATTGATTACACATTTCACGCCTGCTTTACTATAAAAGAAACCTTGAAGTTTGCGTAATTGGATCATAAATGACAGCTGCTGCGCTATATTGAACTTAAATTGATTTTGAGTATCCGAAAATTATTATTTTACATATGTCTTAAGACGAACTCATGGTTATGAGCACAATCAGCATATATTGAACTTAAATTGATTTTGAGCATCCGAAAATTATTATTTTACATATGTCTTAAGACGAACTCATGGTTATGAGCACAATCAGCAAACGGGCCTTAGAAAGTCTGTTTAATATGTAGCTGCATATGATATCGTAGTCGTTAAAAGTGTTAATCTAAGATTAGACTGCATGCCATTTCGGCATATTTGACGCACCTAAGAAGAAAAATGCAGCAAAAAATTTTCTTCATACGTTAAATATGCGTCACGAACCACTTTTAACCCTTTTTAACAGTTTGGAGAATCAAAAAACGAAACTAGAAAACACGTACGACAGATCTGTCAGAATTACGATTTCTATTGGAATGTTTAGAAAGGTAACCTTTTTTTGCTCCTGAAAAATGACATCGCCATCGTCACTCTCTTTTGAGTGCCAAAATGACAGAAGAAGAGTATACTCAAATTAATCCTATATTTATTTGGTAGAACCACTTTTGGTTCCCCAAATGGATCCCCTCCCCTCAGAAGACGATACGCTTTTCATACCATGCTGCTGTTTTCCTAGTTTTAATACTTAAGAAGCTTCAAAGTATAATCTCTTTTGACTTACATTAGAACAGAAAGTAGAAAATTAAAAAGTAACAGTAAAAAATTGAACATTTTTATATGCAAGTCGCAGGTTAGGGTATAGTCTACAAAGTGGTTCCATCAAAACTCCATGGAAATGTGTTTTAAAGACAAAATGTTGCTTTTTAAGTTTAGCAACGATGTCAAAGATGTAATGGTGTATTCTGCGTAACAGTGGAGTTTTATTCGTCTGGACCGTTATTTTTGCAAAGCCGAAGCACTGATTTCGATTCCACTACTTGGGCTAATAGCAGGGGAAAATACATGGGGGGGGGCGGCTTGGAGTTAGACTGACCACAGGCGTTTATCTACCATCAAGACATGCTACGTGAGTTTAAGACCTGTGAGACCGTCTTTTACGGGTCGGCAGGAGGGTTACCACTGAGCGACTAAAACAGCTCTTTTTTAAAATTTTAAACTTAAGGCTTTTACAAATCTAGTGTCAAGTATTTAATAACATTAACTAAAACTTCTTTTAGAAATTATCAGCTGAATTCTTCTTCAAATAAAAACCTGAAATTTTTTAAATTTTGAAATAAAATTAAATTTTTTTTAATTTTATTTAAAAAGCGGCAAATTTATTTTATTTTTTTACTTTTATTTAGGATCTGGAAAGACCTATATAAAGATTGAAGATCGTAGCTAAAATTTCAAGCCTTAAAGCTACTTTAGAGCGAAGCTCGAAATTCGGTCTCCATTATAATAATGCCCTGGGCCTACGTTCATTATTTCTTCATGATACAAACTATGAATCAAACTTAATATGCTTCCCATTAGATAGTGTATAAGAACTTCAATAAGGCGTATTTAATTAATTTATCTATTTTTGTTTGTGATCAATTTATTATATAAACCAAAACCTTTTTTGGTTTTAAGTGACCATTTAATTTTTTAAAGCAACATTGCAAACATTTTCAGCGGTTACCCTGCGGAAGTCCACTTAGCATGTAATAAGAACAAACCACGTCTCTTCATCTTTAATTTAATTATTATAAAAAGAAATAAAATAAAATAAAAATACTACTTGTAAAGATTTTTTAAAAGCCAACAATGCTTTTCTTACAATAATATTAGGTAGGTAGGTTCAGAAGCTCTCATATTTTACATACGAACTACTGCGCTTACTTGCTATTATTTATGTTGCTTATTGCGAATTTAGTTTTTCTTTTTTTACAGTTTTTTTTAAGTGTATGGTGAAAAGTGAATGTACACATTTATCACGACAAATTAATTGATATTGTATTTATATAAATTTTTTACTTTTACAGACTAAAAGAAAAAATTCTAAGCTCAGGTTGGCGCACAGGACTTAGCAATGACTTCACCTCCAGATAGTCCTATGGAAGATGTTGTCTACGAACTAGAGCCAACACGTGTGCCTAAGCCTATTCCAGTTGCTTTAGAAGATCTTTGCAGACAAACTAAATTTTCAAAACAAGAAATACGTGTCATGTATAGAGGATTTAAAACTGTGAGTACTAAAACTGTGAAAATTAATCCAATAAATTTTTGTGCTTAGGATTTCATTGCTACCAATATAATACTTAAATGTTTGTAAGCAAAGTAAAAAAAAACTTAAAAGAGAATCGAAAAGGGGCGTACGGATCGCCCAAAACAACAACGCCCAAATTTTAAAATCTCATAACGCCCAAAAAATTTCTTAGCAATTTGTTGCTGTAAAAAAATCGTCGATTTGGGCGATATGACATTTTATTTGGGCGTTGTGACGCTTTACACCATGAGATTTGGGCGGTATGTCGCTCTTTTGGGCGTTATGACATTTTAAAATTTGAGCGTTGTGGTTTTGGGCGGTAATACCTAACAACTCGAAAAGGCACTTGAATACGAGCACAAGGTATTAAAAGCACATTTCTCAGAGGCTATAAAATTGTATTCATACTCCTTAGTGTAGAAAAGAAATAATTTAATGATAGGGGTTTGCAGGGTTAAAACTCTTGCAGAGGTGAAAGCTACAATTTAATTTTTAATTGCTTCCATCGGGATTCGAATCTGGGACCTCATGCATGATAGCCCGACACACTTACGGCCTTAATCATTGGTTGCTTTCTGAAAACAAAATAAATAAAAGTAAATAAAATAAAATTATAATTTTCTTTTCATTTATTTTACCGATTTAAATAAAAATAAATTTTACGAAAGTCAAGACATTTAGAGACTGGCCTTCTCGAAAACTTCAAAAAACCCTCGCCGACCGATATCTGTTGTGCGCTTTGACATGCTGTTGCATACACGTTTTTTTTTATCACTTGTGATTTTGTAAAAATATTTAATGTCTTGACGCTTTGTGCTTAAAGCAGCCATTTCGGGTTTTCCCTTCCATTCTATGGGCGTTCTTCTTTTTTCGTTCAGAGCAGACCTTGAACTGTCAAACAAAAATGTGTGCTTCTTTTTGTGCTCTAATAAGAGCCTGAGATTTGTATTTCTTTTTTCGCTCAGAACATGGGAAGTTTGTTGTTTTAAGACCGAGTAAAAGCGTTTGATGAACTATTGTGAGGTGGAATAATACTTATTTTGCATCATTTTTGGCTCGTAACAATATTTTGACAATTTTTTAAATTTTTTTTTTGTTCTATTATTGCATTCTGGCAGATAACCAAAAAATGTGCTCAAGTGCGTTACAAAATCAGAACAGATCAACAGAGTACTCTGAGCGCACTCGGTTCAGAACACACTCAGAGTGCTCGAGCTCTGTTCAGTGCTCTGCTCTGGAATAAAAAAGAAAAATTGTGAAAAAGCCATAACTGATCTTCTCGCGATTTGAAAATATTAAAAAACTTTTGAGCTTGATGTGAAACACCGCCTCTTTGCTATCGTTCTGAGTTTCAATATACTAATGAAACACCTACTAAGTTTTGACGAAGCAACCACTGAAATGGTCACAAGTAACCGTAGGGAAATCCTACCTTGAATTTTTTCATTTTTTTTAACGCAATAAGCATAATTATTAATATTATTATAAAAATATAATGCGGACATTACGCCTGGATAAATATTTTTAACGTTTTATTCTCAAGTAAAAATGTATTTTGTTCTCTAGTAAAAATATATTTTTGAGCACTTAAACAATAAACAGCAAAGAAAAAGATTTATGCTCTCATTTTGTTAAAAGAATTTTTATTAAGATTTCTTTTGATAAGTTTAGTATTGATATTTGATAAGCTTAAACAACGATTTTTATTTTGGTGCTATATACGCAAAAATGTAATAATGTTAACATTTACGTAAAAACGATATGATTAGTTTTAAGGCACTTTTAAGATTCTGCATTCAGTAAGTAAGAATCATAATTAATTTTTAAGTAACTAAGGTCTTACCTATAAAATTCTTTTCTTGTAATGAACTAAAATGGATATGGTACAAAAACATGAGCTTTGAGTGTTGTTCAATGTAATGTAGGTATTTTTATTCAAATTTTTTTGAGCCTAATTTGTATAATAATAATAACTTTCTGTGACTAATATGTATGAATCACTTTATTTTCAGGAGTGTCCTGAAGGTGTGGTACACGAAGAATGTTTTAAGGACATCTATGCAAAATTTTTTCCTCATGGCAGTAAGTATCACCAAAATTGCTTAAAGTTACTTTTGTTTAGGTTAAGTTTTGTAAAGCAATAGATTACAAACTGGCTTTTAGCCTTGCAATAGAAGATTTAACTTTTTAAAGTCGATTTTATGCTTTAAATTCAAAGTCCGATATCTTACTCTTTTCGCAATTAATCATCCGCCTTTTTATACCGAAAAAGTGGAATCTTTCGGCCAAGTAGTGTTATCAAGCTGGCATCTTGAAAGTAATGTCGCGGTTATCCTTACACTAATCAGAGGACACTTAAGTTGGCAAACTTTTTTGGCTTCGTCGATATATGACTTAATTCTAGACATATCTAAGAACAAAGTAAAAAAGTTAATAAAGTGATGCAACAGCTCGAGGGGAACAAGGGCCAACTTCTCAACATCTTAGAATTCTCAACATATCTTAGAGTAAACAGTAAACATTCTGGAATTAGCTCGTGACAAATAGCGTTCGTAATGGCCATGTTTTTTGTTACACTCGGGCCCACCATCACTGAAGTTTGTACAGAACTATGCTTGTGGCTCAGCTAGCATGACCAGGCAGGTCTGAGCGGCAATAGGGCCACCGCGCTCATTTGATCGAAGTAGTAAACCTTTCGAATAGAGAAGTTGCTTCTCAAACTCATTCCCATGAAAACGGACGTTTCGTTCTGCACCTACGAGGAACACTACAAACACACACCCAAAAATTGATAATTAAAATCATCGCACGTAATCTAAGCTTGTACCCTCCCCTCGATCAAATCCTTTCAACCATCACCCAAAATTCATTACCTTAGATAAAGGTTTCAACTAAAACCAAAAAAAGTTTCCTAATGAACGGCCGGTATAGTTCTATTACTATGCTTTCCCTTATTTTGCCAAACCTAGGGATAACTCCATATTATGCGAGAAACAGATTAACCACTTCGACATCGACAGCGACATTGACAATTACCACCGAATTACCACCGAAAAACAGATTGAGAACATTGACAGCAACTTTTTCGTGTATATTTCTTACGAGAGCTGCATTGTGAATTTGGTAGCACTTGCACAGCAACACCGGCATTTAGGATTAGGTCTAACGTCGATGTCGACGTCGAAGTTGCTGTGGTAATCTTTTTATACGACATTATATTCACTGCGCTTAAAAATTTAGCTGTCAACGTTGATGTTGATGTTGCTGGTGTAATCTGTTTCTCGCATTACTTCTCCCGTCTCTCTTGGCCAAAGACCTCAATTTATGTGGACAGAAGGTCGATAAAAAAAACCATAATTTCCTATTTGGTTATACGTTCACTTTTCCATTCAGCATCTACTCGCTGCAGTTTATCTTTGAATCATGTAAGGAAAATTTTATCATCCACAAACCCAGGTCCCTCATAAGCATCATCTTAGGCATTTAAAAACATCCCTTACCATGACTGCGTTTTAACGTCAAGGTAAAAAGTTAGGTTTCACAGTACAGCTTGTGCCAAGTCCAACGCACACATAAAAAGGACAGGATTTGGCGGAATTTTTCCGGGATGTCTTAATCCCCTCTTAAAAAAGGGACACAAATTCTTTAGGCCTACCAACCTCTCCACAGCTTATCCTGTGTGGATCTGGCCTTGCCTTTTCTATAGCCTTTTCATTTTACTCCACAATCTTCGTTTTTGGCAAAGGCCTCTTCGCCAAGGAAAAACTATGGCTTTCTTTTCTTCCTTTATACATTAGAGGAAGATCAAATATCATATCTTTCAAAGAAGATATGAAATTCGTTCAAACTTCTCCGAAAAGTACCATGTAAATCGTTGTCTGAATCCAGAGTCAGAATTCTGTAACCTTTCCTAGCATTGCGTGTCACCAGTTCACCAGTCACCAGTTCACCAGTTTTAAATTTTTTGCCCGGGTTATAATAGACTTACATACTTACTTAATTTAGGTGGCGCTACAGTCCAGGTTGGGCCTGGGCCTCAGCCAACAAGCTTCGCCAGTCAGCTCTGTCTCTAGCTATCTTTTTTTGACATCAAGAGAGCCGACCTTGACGGAATAGCGTGAGTTTTCCATCATCATCCTGCACAGACTGACGAGTTTGGGCCAAAACTAGACACTGCGCAATATAGCTCGTCTCTATTGATGCTGTCATACGCGGCCTTGAAATCGAAAAGGTGGTGGGCGTTGAAATCGAAAAGGTGGTGGGTATCGATTTGGAATTTCTGGATTTTCTGCAAGATCTGCCGCAATGTGAAAATTTGGTGGTGGACTTTCTTGCCCTAAGTCCACAATGATATGTGCTTATCAGATTTTTGACAAACGTCTTGAGGCTCTGTAATACACAGGTTTATAATAGACTACTGTCGGTAAGATCCATCTTGCCCAACACAATATTTCTCGCTTGTAGAAAGCTAGTCCTTTGGACTTTAAAAATCCACCAAGGATTAATTGGCAATAAGGCTAGATAAAAGAAACTCATTAAGCTAGTAGCAAGATGATATGAGGAGAGGACATTATGCAAACTTTATTTTTAAGACGAACTTCTAAAATTTTCAATAAAGTAAAACACAACTTAAAATTTGCGTCTTATCTTTTTTAGATTCCAGTTTATACGCACACTATGTATTCAAAGCATTCGACGTAAATTGTAATGGTGCCATAAGTTTTAGGGTAAGTTAAAGCATACAAATAAGTTAAAACAAGATCTATAAACTTCCTTTTTAGGACTTGCTAGTAACACTGTCGACTTTATTACGTGGCTCCGTTTATGAAAGATTGCGATGGACATTTAAGTTATATGACCTCAATGGCGATGGAAGAATTAGTCGATCAGAGCTTGGTGAAGTTGTTCTGGCAATACACGAATTAATGGGAAGAAGACCCCACCAAACAGAAGACGATAGAAAAGCAAAAGATCAGGTAAGACAACGTAATATTCATAGGACAGTAGGGTAAGGCGCAATAGTGCGTAGGTACACTACGGCAGTCAGCGACGGATTGCATAAAATCATAACTACACTCCCTACCTAAAAACAAGTGAGAAAGTGCAACAGTGGGTATGCAAGGCTTCAATCCATCTACGACGGATTGCAAAATACCCGACCAAACCTAAAAGAAAACTGCCACGCCTCCAAAAAGTGGGCGGGATGTAAAAATATAACTGTTGAATGCTTTATACTAGGTGGTTGCATACATTTCGGCCTAAAACTCCGCCTTTTTAACTAAAAAAATCACTTTTTTTAACGCCACGCCCACAAAAGTGGGCGGAGGCACATACATTCATAAAAGTTGGAAAATACTAGTATCTACAGCTTTTGTCATATAATTTTTTGTCAAATTTCATATATATTTATTGAAAAACAGTCATTTTAAGCTAAAATCACTAAAAAGTAAGCGTGGTCAATGAAAAAGCTAAAATTTTTTGGCTACCTTAAAGACAATTATAAGGCAATGTTACGTACCAAAAATGAATGCGCTAGCGCTATTCTAACATAGCTAAAATTTGCAAAATGTATTTTTTTAAATACATAGACTTCAAACCAACCCACAAAATTTCAGCTCTCTGCCTTAAAATTTAAGGCTTAAAAGTTGTTTACATACGGACGGACGGACGGATGGACGGACGGACATGGCTTAATCGATTCTTCTGTCGGTCCCATTCATATCTCTAAAAGGTCTTAGGGGTCTACGGTGATTATTTCACTGCGTCACAAACTGTACATCAAACTTAATATACCCTGGGTCGGGTATAAAAACGACATGCTCTCAAAAAGAGGGCATTATTAAAAATTTGGCTTTTAATTGCTTTATATAATTTTTCATACAAAAAACGTTGTAGAATTTCAATTTCAATATCTACAATATTTATATAGATTTATGGAGAGACGTAATTTTAAATCAAGACTCTTTCAAAATTGGGCGTGGTCAAGGCCAGGACATTTTTTTTTCTGTTACCTTAAAAATAATATTACAAAATACCAAAAAATTTATTAAGATTTTTCTATAAATGGGCGTGGTTACACATGCAAATCTGTGGTATAGGCGTTTCTATGAACGGAATTAGGTAATTCTAAAATTTATCCGTCGGACTAGAGTTCCAGTCGGACACGCAACGGACTACCAAACTTCAGCTATCTAGCTTAAAATTTAACGGCCAAAAAAAAAAAAAGCACCACTCGGTCGGTCCCTTCGTTTGTCAATGTCAACAATACATTGACAAACGGAGGTACCGACCGAGTGGTGCTCCTCGTAGAGGTTGGAATATAGACACCGCAGCAGTCTCGTTAAGAAGAAGTGTGGGCAGGCTCGAGCAAAGAAAATGGTGGGCCTCTATCGGGAATAGGTGAAAAAATATTTTTTCCTTTAAATTCACCATGGTCATGTTTTCCATCACGATCCGTCACATTTCCGGTCACGATCCATTGATCGCATTTTTGAACTCTATTTTATGTTTTTTATTTCACCTCCTTCAGGCATGGTTAAGTTGATACATTTGTATCGAATTCGAATTGACTTCAGTACAAAAGTACAATTTTGTTTAATTCGATGATAAAAGTATGTCGCCCGAATGCAATGCCTATTGAAAAGTAATTTTACCTGAAAATCTGCAAGCATAGAATAGAAATACTTGGAAAATTAGAAATCCAAGCGCATCGATAGTTGTATAAACATCATATTTCGTTCGAAAATTGTTTGTTTAAATAACACATTCTAATTTTTCATGCAAAAAAATTATTTCAGTACAATTGGATCAGTTTCAGTACAAACTGGAAAGTAATTTTAGTACAACTCAAAACGATAGTTTTCCATATCTGCGCCTTATCTGTGGAGAGAAGTAATTATAAATGGAAAATCAAAACAAAAATCCATCTGCTTCAAAAAAAACCCATCTCTGGCGGGGTGGATTGACAATTGGCAATCTTTGGACAAACATTAGTAATTTGCCAGAGGCCAGTCTTGGCTTTGATCATCGGCGGAGGTAAGATTGTCCGCTCTCGCAGATGAATTAACCTAGTTGTTGGATGCTTGCTTGTTGCTAGAAATGACTTACTTTATCATTGCAAGAAAACAATAATTTTTGAACAGAAAATATTATACGAACCTTCATTTCTTGCCACGATGTCAGCTGTTTTTGACGTCAAAGAAACACACCTCTGTCAAAATGTTCGTTTGCTGTCATCGCTCATTTCACATGTATTCACGGATAGGACTCAAAGAGGGATCCCGTTATTTAGTTTTTTCCGGGTGTTTGAGGGCAGGGGGTTGCAGAGTTGGCTTTCTCTTTATAATCTGATCAGTGCTTTTGGCTCTATAGTATGTATGTTGGTAATACACGGATATGGCGCAGAATTTCTGAGTGAGTCAATATTTCAGGGGGAAATTGCGTATTTTTATTATTATTATTTATTAGTCGGACATGAGTTTTCCACATAATTATCTTCTACATAGCACTAGTGACCAGGGCTTTCGGCTGTGTATGCGTATTTTGTAATTCATCGTGGCAAAATTAGAGAGCGTATTGATTCCACTAACAAAAGCTCTCTCTTCATGAGCGCAATGTCATCGCAAAGACGGTTCAACGGGGCGGAGCCGAAGCCGAAGCCTGAGACTGCTTTGTGGTTTCCGCCTTAAGCACGAGTTGAATCAGAGCGGTGAGCTTCCTCCTTCTCGAGAAAAACACAACCGTAGTTTTGAGAAGATTCATTGAAAGCTCATTTCTAGTGCACCAATCATCGATCAAGTCTGGGGATCTCTGTGCCTAAGAACACATAGTTCCTAGGTTTGAGCCGACAGAAATAACGGGCAGCCCCTATTTACCCTAGTTATTATGCACTTGCCACAATCGACCTCGGTTATCAGCGTCCTGTGCATAAGCATAGCCGTAATCCTTTTAACTAAATAAATAAATAGAGTAGCGCAACAGCTCGAGGTGAACCAGGGCCAACTTCTCAACTATGAATGCTGGTGTGTTAATTTCTTTACATACAAGCTGAACGGCACTTTGAGAAGTTTTATAAGCTTGTCAAACCCTCGCGAAGGTGGGGACCGTGAAAAAGAACAAGTCTTTTTTTTCAGGTGACGATGGCAGGATCCTTTTAACTACCGTTTACAATTCCTTTATATACATATATGTAAATCGCATATTCAATATGAATTTTTTTACTTTATAATGCAACATTTTCTTCTTTTTTTTTTAGGTTGACAGAGTATTTAGAAAATTGGACTTAAACCAAGACGGAGTAATCACAGTGGAAGAGTTCCTTGAAGCATGTTTAAGAGACGATTTGGTCACAAGATCACTACAAATGTTTGATATTGAACTTTGATGTAATGAACAAATATAGTCAACCAAACTATAAACCATTTTAATATCTACAGATCACTGCAAGAAAAAGAGCCCCTAGTGAGCTTTATATATACAAGAGTATTGTATATATTATATATGTATATGTCTGTATGTATGCATGCACATGTGTGTAGTATATAATGTATACATTTTGTGTATTTATTGAATATGTTTATTAAGTATACATGTATATTAAAATATGTATGTATACGATTAAATATATAAACGATACACAAGATGTATGTATTTATTAAGGTCAATGTATGCATATAAATATATACGTATATAAAAAAAAAATCTTAAAAACATTATTGTTTTACATTTGGTTGTGAAAATTCTTTGAAACATGTTCAATGAGAGATCTATTTTATAATAAAATTAAAATATTAAGATCCAAATAATGTACCCACCTACCTAAATAAAGGTGTTGACAGTTCATCCTCCTATGAGCGACATATTATGGCCAGACCTTTTAAAAGATCAGAGCTTTTACAGCAGCATGTATATATTTTGTTACTAAGTAATTTTCTAAAAACCAAAAAGTTTGAAAACTCTTTCGAACTCGAGAGTTGGAGAAGGAGCACAAAATTGAATTAACACGAATCTGAATATTCCAAAGTGAATCTTTTTTATGCTGGGCTTAAAATTGGATGATGGGCTAGAATGTCTTCATAGGTTTGTATTATAAGATTGACCCTAATCAAATTGTTCGGACCAAAGATATTTTCGATTTACCTACTCAAAAAGCGACCTGAAAAAATTGTTGTGAGGACGATTACCACCAAAAGCGGTTCAGCGTCAAATCGCCGAAGACCAAGTCGCCGAATGCTAAGAAATCTGGAATTGGTCAATATTTTTTAGGTGATTTGAGATCTAAAATTGTTGGATGATTTGACATTTTGTGAAATCACTCAAAAACGTAGCTTTGCAGTTGCCATTTACCTATGTATATCGAAGAATGAGATAATACATAACTGGATATACACAGCACGATAAAATCTAAAAAATGGGAAGTTGTTGAGAAACTTTAAGATTTATCAAAATTTTGCTTGTATTACAGTGCAAAGCGGGATTACAAATGGTCAACAATCACTCTCACACTATCTTCCAGCGCTAAGTATTTGGGTATCATGATCGGAGTTAGGGCAGCATAGGAAGAACGTCTCCACTAAGGCCTGTCCCAAACGATGCCTTCATTGTGCACATAAAAGATACCGCATAATGCAGTGCAGCAAAATTCAGAGGGCCTGGGTGCTGGACTGCAAGACCGTCCGATCACAGAAACGTCCTGCAATCATTACCAAATGGCTTGGTTCTGTTCCCAACTGACAACACGACCACACTCAAATTAAACTTCAAGAAGTGTTCCACGCAGGGTTTTCTACCAGACTTCAAAAGAAGAGGCTCGAAGTACTAAAGAACTTCAACATCGATGTATGTAATCTACACAGTTGACTCTAAGATAAAATGTGGTATGG
The DNA here is from genome assembly GCA_947623515.1 of Neoascia interrupta. Classification (NCBI taxonomy): domain Eukaryota; kingdom Metazoa; phylum Arthropoda; class Insecta; order Diptera; family Syrphidae; genus Neoascia; species Neoascia interrupta. The sequence continues at coordinate 93,644,307 of OX392464.1, read as the reverse complement.
GGCATCTACTCCTAATCACCGGACACTCGGAATCACCGTCAATATCAATATCATGTCGCTTGCCGAACAGTTGTAAAGTTTCGAAACGAGCTTGCCCGGTTGATCAGAGTTTCAGAGCCACACTTGTCTGGGCTCCAGTGATAGCCAGATTCCAGCATAGTGACATAAAAGGACAAGAAATTGCAGATGAGCTGACCATGCAGGGTTCAGTTCTATACACGCCTCACTCCACTCTTATCTACTAGAAAAAGCCAACTCCCAAGGGTGTTGACGTTGAGTAGTTGCGAAATATCAAGGCAAATATGGTCTACGCACAATAAAAAAACACCTACTCAACGGAAGCAGCTCTGTCGTCGCCAGAACAAATGCGATAATAACGGGGCATTGGCTGATTGGAGACCATGTGGTCGAACTGGGTATCCCATACCATCCAACCCTTATTTATATATTTACATTGTTCCACTATCTCGAGCGCAATTATCTAGATTCTTAATTTGCAATTAGCCAATTAGGGGGTAACTTTAGAAATCTAACCTGCTAAAACAGGTAAACTTCTTCTCCGTCCGCCTATTCTCTCGCCCACCGCAACGCAGCAAGTAGAGGAAAGCGGGGCTACAACTCAAAATCTTGAGTCTAAGGGTACTATCCTCTTGCGGTGTAAAGCGGACAATAATACAATCCAGGAGATACGATGCAAAGGATCAGGTAAGATCAAAAGAAAAGATCTAGGCACTTACTACAGCTGCCATAAAAGACTACACATATTGAGATGCGGATTCGTCGTGGGGAATCGACTGGGGTCAAAAGTCAAAAGTCAAGCTGGTCAGTGAACACTTTACGTTTGCTTTAATCCGCATCAAAGGCACTTTTCAAAGCAGCTGCCTAATATGTGCACACGCCCCTACGGCCACACCCTGACAAGGAGGTATTTTATGACCTCCTGTGTTGAGCATGATGTCAAAGTTGAATTCGGCCACTTTTATGAAAAGATAGTGGCTAGATACAACTTTTATAATGGCTACCAGCTAATAGATCTTGCAGCAGATGGTAATACTCTTATGTTTCCAAGGCTCAGGATCCATAAGGCAACCTGGATGGCAGTCTTCAGGGGGTTGAACCTCCAACCAAATAGACCATTTGCTCATAGACGCAAGGTACACATCTAACATCTTAAATGAGCACACTTCCCGAGGGGCAAACGCCAACTCTGACCATTTTATGGTCATGGATAGATTTAGTGCTCGATTTTCTAACGAGAAGAAGCTGCGCGCCGCAGAAAATAAACTCAATCTTGAACGTCTGAGCACACCTGGAGTAGCCCGATTCTACAGAGACGTTTGTGCTAGAGACTCCCCGCTTTGCATTCACTTTCCCCAGACGCAAACAACCAGCGGAGCCAGTACCGCGAGACCATCAAAAGCGTGGCTTAATCAATTTAAAGTTTTTAGGGAAGACTTACTTACTTACTCCCTTAAGTAAGGAAGACTTACTTACTCCCTTAAAATGGCGCTACAGTCCAAGCCTTACTTACATCGGCCGCAGCCAACAAGCTTCGCCAGCCAACTCTGTCTCCAGTTTGCCGTCTCCAATTTCGCACGCAAAGCTAGCTACTGCGCCGTCCATGCGAGATGGAATCGAAGATATTCGGGCCAGGGCGTTGGTGTCCATCCGCTCTAGATGACCCAGCCAACGTAGCTATTGTATTTTGACTCTTCTGGCTAGGTCGGTGTCGCTGTACAATTTAATGTTATATCTCCTCTTCCACTCTCCGTTTACGCAGACGGGACCAGAAATCGATCGAAGAATTTTCCTCTCGAAGCAGCCTAAAGTGTTTTTATCCGCCTTTGACGGGGCGCATGCTTCTCCAACGCAAAGCAGGGCTGGGCTGATGAGGGTCTTATACATGCACAATTAAGTTGCTCGAGAGAGGGCTTTACTACTCAATTGCTCAATTCTCAATTCTTCTTAGCCCAAAGAAACATCGAAATGGTCGCGGAAACCAGGTAGACAAAGTCCCTAACTACCTCAAAGTTAAAGCTGTCGATGGTGAGGTCTTGTACAAGACGTAGGTGTTGGGTGTCTTTTTTTGTCGACAGCATAGCTTGGTTTTGCCTTCGTTGACTATAAAAAAATGAATAAATAGAGTGGCGCAACAGCTCGAGGTGGACCAGGGCCAACTTCTCAACAATGTAGGCTGTGTGTGTTAATTTTTTCACATACAAGGGGACCTACAATTTTTTGCCGAATCCGAACAGCACTTTGAGAAGTTTCCCAAGACAAATGATACTCTCGGAGGGCTGGTCAGACCCTCGCGTAGGTGGGGGCCGTGAAAAAGAACAAATCTTTTTTTCTCAGGTGACGATGGCAGGATTCGAACCCAGACCTCCGGCGTAGTAAGCACTCACACTAACTAATACGCCATGACACGCCCTCGTTGACTGCTTAACCCTTATTCGCCGCTCCCGTCCCAATACTCACAAAGGCTTTACTGACATCACGCTTTGCTCTTCCGATTATGTCAATATCGTCTGCGAATGCGAGTAGTTGAACGGAATATTTAAAGGTTGTGCCTCTGGTGTTAGCGCGGGAGTTCTGCGCAATTCTCTCAAGTATGATGTTAAAGAATTGACATGAATGCGCGTCGCCTTGCATAAATCCTTTTTTGACATCAAAGGGGTCGGTGAGGTGTTTACCGAAATTGAAGGAACATTGCGCTATATAGCTCGTTCCTATAGATGCTGTCATACGCGGCCTTGAAATCGCTGAAAAGGTGGTGTGTATTGATTTGGAATTCTTAGATTTTCTCCAAGACGTTGTAGTGAAAAACAAGAGCAGCTTATGAAGAGTATCGAGGCAAGAAAAAGGAGGAGAAAAGGTTACTACGTAGAAAGAAGAGGGTCAATGCAATCTCCCGGCTTAAGGAGATCGAAGAGTATAGCGATCGAAACAAGACCAGGAAGTTCTATAAAACAGTAAAGTAATTGCCTGCTGTTTTTAGGACCGGAAAGCAGGCTCTTCGAAATAGCGCAGAAAACATTGCCACCGAAGCACAGCCAATTGTTGCAGAGTTTTGCTCAACAACATGTAGCAACTATACCAGAAGAGAACGCCCAGTCGACCAAGAAGAAATCCCACCACCTAGTATTGAAGAAGTAGGGCTTGCTCTTTCTGCTTTCTTGGCTCTTATGGCTTTGTGGCGGCGCTTTTTATATACGGGGTTGATGTTTTAGTGGACAACCAGTTCTATATGCCCAATGTTCAAGAAAGGCGAAACTTTGTCTTGTAAGAACTATTGAGGTATATCCCTGTTAAATATCGCATATAAGATCATATCAAACGTACCGTGTGAGCGTCTTCAGCCCTTCTGTAACAGACTAATCGGTACCTCCGAGTGCAGCATCCTGCCTGGTAGATCGACCATAGACCAGACCTTCACATTCACACTTAGGCAAATCCTGAAAAAGACCGATGAATTTCAAGTCGAGACACACCATCTTTTCACTTTAAAGCCGCACATGACAGAATTTATCGTCAGGAGCTCTACTTGTTAGCCGAATTCTAGATTCCGGCAAAACAGATAAAACTGTGCCTTTCAACATTACAAAACATGCGGTGCACATGCATTTCGGAAACAGCTCCTCGGAACTGTTCGAAACACGCACGGGATTGAAAAAAAATAATAGAATAAAATATATAAAAATAAATAGTGCGCAAAATAATAAAAAATTATACTGCGCAGGGAAAAGGTCAACACGGAAGGCACCATCTTCAACAGTTCCCTGAACGCGAACGAAATCAACATTATAGCCTGCTCCAGTCGTGCTGTGGTTGGTTGGTCTGGAAGTGAGTGAGGATAAGACCAGCTTGGCCAGGCTCGGAGACTACCAGAAAGACCGAACCTCCGTTTTAAAGACCAAGTCATCACCGATGCCAGAGCACTTGGTTTGGACAATGGGAAGCGTGCTCAGGATTGCAGAGAATGGAAGGCTACGGTGAACCAGGTTGAGACCCTCCATGGGTCGAGAGCCCTATAAGCAAAGTAAGTAAGTAGATATGTAAGTAAATTTTAAATTGTTGCAATTTTTCATAGGGGCGCATTTTCAAGAAAAAAAAAACTTTTTGACAATATTCACTTTTTTATTAAACAAATTCACTAAAGGAAAATTATTGACGTTGAGACACTTTAAAAAAGGGCTCCAAGTTTATTTTATATATTAAAGATGCTCATGGTTAATTTTCTTTTTTTTATCAAATTCAACTCTTATAAAACTGGTTGCTTACATTTTGGACAACCTTTTTTAATAAGAATGTTTGTTTGGGCTTCCTCGAGTCCTTGGAAGATTTTTGCACACAATAATATGAGCTTTTGTAGCTTGTTGATCGATAGTTCAGCGTTTAAGATCAAATCCGATAATTCATGAGAACCTTCTTGGTTGATTTCAGCTGCCGTATACGTCTTGAAACTTCGCTTTCTGCCACATCCTAAAAGAAAAATAATATAATAATGTAGAAATGTATTTAGGTATGAAAAAAATCTTTTAAGTTTTTGAATAAGTCTGGAACTGTGTGATTTATATTGTAGAATTCCACCATTAGAAAAAAATTAAAAACAGTTTTTTGAAAGGATTTTGAAATAAAAATAGCCACATCGTTGAGTGAAGTTGGAATAGGTATTAGCGGCCGCAATGTCGAAAGGAAAAACCGTGTGGGATTCACTGGCGGGGTAATCGACAGTGAATTTAACTAGAATCTAATCATGAAAGCAAAGGTTACGAAAGTGTAGACATCCCTTTTTATATCTTACCGACCGACAAACTAATCAAGAAAAAAATTTTAATGAATATGCAAAAAAAAAAAGCACCAAAAACAATTGTCTCGTCTTGACAGGCTATCTGATCAGCCACGGGGCTAAAGATAGTCCTTCACCTTACGTCAGCAGAAAATTTAATAGAAAAAAGGCCGTCAAGTATGAAGACATACGAGGAGCGGTCCGTCGGCTTTTGTTGAAGGTTATAGTCATCTATATTGCGCAGTTTGTTTAACATTCTATTTATTTATTAAAATTATTTCTGGATATATTTTACAGTCTGTAATATACTTTTTTCATAGTGCTGTCTACTGTTCTTATATTGAGTGATTTTTTATTGGGTTTTGTTACTCTAAAAATAGGCTGACAAATAGCTTTACCGTTTCGAAAATAGAGGGAAAGACATACTCTTTCTTGGACATTTTTAAAATTTTTATAATTTAAAACCCATAAAACAGCAATTTCGCTTATTTTTAATTACCGTTAGACTTTTTGATCAATTTTACAACCACCTGTGCTAGCATTTGCCACTTTTCTCAAATTCTGCGGACATGGATTTCTGAGAAAACGGTAAAAATATGCTGTTTTTTATTTCGCTTTTTTGAATGGGCTTAAGAACTAAGGGTCGAAAACGGCAATTTTGAAACGTTTTTGATGCAGTTCGCTTGCCTTTTAAATATTACATACTTCAGCCAAATTTAAACAGGTGGTCATAACCGTTAAGGAACGAGAAATCTCTAAGAAATTGTTTTTGAAAATGTTTTCACATTTTTCAGTTAAATATTCGAAGTTTTTGAATAATCGAAGTCTGCTATAGTTTTGTATAAAATTTAAGATGACGGACTATGCCCGGTGTTAATTTAAGAGTTATACTTTATACCGTTTGGGAGAGAGAGGGGGAGACTTGCGTTCTTTTGACCTTTTTTATAATTTTTTAAATTTCAAATCCATAAAACAAATATTTTGAAGTTTTTCCCAGTTCCCGTTAGCTTTTTTATAATAGCATAATCACCAGCACTAGCCTTGGTTGTTTTTTTTTTTTAATTTTATGGCCACCGGCTTATGCGTAAACGGTAAAACAAGCTCCTTTTTTATTTCGTTTTTTAAATAGGCTTCTAAGAACTTAGATTAAAAACGGCAATTTAAAAAAATTTAACGCAGCCTTCCTTCTTTTTGTAAGCTTTGTACTAGAAGACTTAAAAAAATTGTTTTTGAATTAAATCTTTTAGATTTTGAAATTTCAAAATCCGCTATAATTTTCCTTAAAATTTTGAATTATTTCTGATGCGTGTGATTTTTTTCATGTAGTTCCACCAAACACGACCGGAGATAAGGGGACACACACACGTTTTCTCATGCATTTTTGCGATTTTTTTTCGAAAATGCGTCAAAACTGCAGTGCTCAAACTATTTTTGAAAAATATGACCTAAGCACTTAGTTTACTTTAGTGGGGTGCCGTGGCGTAGTGGTTAGTGTGTATGCTTACTACTTACTACTACGAATGCTTACTACTTACTTACTACTTCGAATCCTACCATCGTCACCTGAAAAAAAAAGACGGTCCCCACCTCCGCGAGGGTCTGACAAGCCCTCCGAGAGTATTATTTGTCTTGAAAAACTTCTCAAAGTGCCGTTCGGACTCGGCAAAAAACTGTAGGTCCCCTTGTATGTGAAGAAATCAACGCACACAGCATACATTGTTGAGAAGTTGGCCCTGGTTCACCTCGAGCTGTTGCGCCACTCTATTTATTTATTTATTAACTTAGTTTAATTTTAAGTTGCTTTAAACGTGTGTTCAATCTTGATTTTGAGCGATAAGCCGTTCAAAAGTTATGGCCTCCAACACTTTGAAAAACGTCATGCATTTTCGACTCTTCATTTCTCAAAGATGTTTTGATATTTTCGAAAAGTTTCATTTTTTAATTAAAGCTTAGTATTTCTTAACATTAAGTTTCGCTTTTCTAGTTCTTGTCTACTAAATTTCTTGAAAAAAAACACTAAAAAACATTAAGTCCTTTTTTACATGAAATTTCAAACTGTAATTAAACCGTTATTTGTGTTTAAAAAAAAATGCCCTCTTTGAATTCTCTGACTATTTCCGCAGTTTATAAGCATACCAAATTTTGTCTTTCTACGACTTACCGTTCAGAAGTTATAAAGCGATTGGACGGACGGATGGACATCGTAGACATGGATGGACATCGTATGGACATCCCTTTTTCCATTTTTGGACGGACCGCAAAAAACTTTGCAAATGTGATAGATACAACTTGGAGAACACAATCCTCGGGACATAGTTTAACTCTGCAAACACTGAGGCTTACCTATCGCACACAAGCAATTTTTTTGAGCATCAACAGCTTACTCACAACACAGTCCAGCGCAAAGCAGCGCTCACATGAGCAACCTATTTTAATTCGCTAAGGTTACACACGAACCCTTATAGATAGCAGAAGTATTAAAACGCGTGCTTACTTATACGAGGTTAAAGGAAAAGTGAAAATTTTATTTTTGTAATTATAAATAAACAGATACAACGATCCTATGATCAATGCATAACAAGTGTATTTAGTACAGGCAGTAACGATTCCATATAAGTATACAGGTGTCACCAATAACCCTGATATAATATTTAACTGTTTGCACTTTAAAGTGTTGCTGAAGCAAAAAAAAAATTAAAGCGTTTCATGGCGCGCATTCCCATACAAGCTCATGGGACACAAAAAAGCAACCAAAACGTTGCGGGACTAAAAGTATCATGTGCGCCATAAGCTCATGTTTGAAAGCTGAGCTTATCACAAAAACTTTTCAAACTCCTTATCAAAACTGACAGAAAACGAACGGAAAATTATTGTTCATGTTGAGTATGCTTGCTGCAGAAAATCGCGCCGTTTTTTGTCGTACGTTTTTCTTTTGCAAGATATATCAATGTCTGAATAAAAATTCGCGAAATCAACAAAATTTACTCCGATACGAATTAAAATTTGCGAAACAAAATGTAACGTTTCCAATTTTTTTTGATGGTGTTGGAGTAGATGGAAAACTAAGATGCTCATTGGGAAACAAATTCAAAGAAACATCTCATATACTTTCCAACCCTCGTCAGTGGGGGGTTCTTGCTGCAAAAATAAAGGATGGTGTTTCGCTTTGTTTCAGGCCTAGTGTACTAGAAAAAAAAACTAGAGGAAAAAAATCATGACCAAAGATGACATCTGGTCAAACTATAATCTCGAAAAAAAAGTAAGGACTCGAAATGTATGAATCGGCATAATCGATCCCGTCGATAATAAACTTGTTGTCAGAAGAGCATAGATGAAGAAGCTCTCTGAGAGTACCCACCCCTTTGTATCTTGAGTTACCATCAGGATACACCTTGGCTACTACTGTCTCATATCACGTAGTAACCCCTTACTTGCTTTACGAAGATAAGAATCTCCTTAGGGCGGCATATATCGGTAATCTTTCGTCCTCACACACCACATTCTATCCTGAAACTTAGTACTTCATCCCAATCTCAAAATCAACATCTCAGGGAAGAGGAAACACCGCAAACCAAATCGAGAATAAAAAAAAGAATCTAAGCCTCAAGCCGAAACCAAAAGAAATGCACAACACAGGTTCTTTGCAGCTGGATAAACGTCATCAAAAAAAAAAAAAAAAACAAAATATTTATTGAAAAATTCGTTCAACTAACTATTCTATTGTTATGTGGCGACAAGAAATAAAACATGACGCAGGAGTCGCTGAATGCACCTACGATTCACCCTACGAACGCAGCCGCTTCACTAAACGAACATACCCAACTGTCATTCCAGTCATCTATCAGCAGCTGGCATATTCGAAGTTCGAATTTCGAATTCCCCTCCTTGGAATTCAGCGGAAGAGTACCAATGGAAAATTACCAAAGGGGAAGTATGAAACGTACTAGAAGGTGCTTATAAATAAATAAATAGAGTGGCGCAACAGCTCGAGGTGAACCAGGGCCAACTTCTCAACAATGTATGCTGGTGTGTTAATACGCCACGGCACCCCACTCTTTACATCAAGGGGACCTACAATTTTTGGGTGCTAGAAGGTGCTTGGTTTTGTATAAAACACGGGTGACAGGCTCGTATGGGACAGTGATATTTTGAACGTTGACTTGTGAAAATCGGTCATAAAGTAAAAAGTGATTGAATTGAAATAAAGTGTTGAATTCTAAGTAGTAAAGTTGAATAAAAGTGTGATTTGAACTTAAATACATAAGTTTATTTGATAAATAAAGTGTTTCATTGTGAAATTGAGTTTTATTCGACGAACCCCAGGCCAAAAATATTGCACTATATTAAGATATTATATCCTGACAAAGTCTCCTTACTAGTTTTTTTTTAATTAATTAATATATTATAACGAACAATAGTTCCTTTTCGAATTTAATATTTACAAGTTATTCACTCGATCTTTTAGAGTTAATTCGTAAATTACCAAAAAACAAAAATATTAACAATTCTAATTAAACGTAGCCAAAACTTCATATTTATCTAATGCATGGATATCGGAGTAGTGATTATAGGGGCAGACAGATGTTATCGTTTCGCAGATAATTGTCGCACATAAAGAAAAGTAAACGTAAGTACTTTAAAAAAAACTATAATAACTAGAAGTCCGTCTTTGGAAAAAGGATCCAAGTTCAATGGCAGTATTTAAGTAGAAAAAATAAACAAAAACAAAATCGCACCGATAGCGTTCCTATATGAGCCTTGATAGATAGATTAAATTAATTCGGTAGATTTGATTATATAATAATTACCATATATCATATATTTTTTTATCTTATCATATATTTTTTTCCATACTATACGTTTGATTTAAATGTTAAGTTTTAAATATGTTTTACCGAACAAAATAATTTATATTTAAAAAATTTTTAAAATATTGAATTTTATTAAAATTAGCGGAACTTCTTTGGCTAATTATATTATTTTTTTTATTAGGTAGACTATTTACGGTAATATACGGTAGGAAGGTGTACTTTAATCTAAAGCAAAAAAGAATACCGAAATAATTAAGAGAACTAATAAATTTTAGTATATCTCTTCACAAAACAGAGAAAAAAGCATAAAATAAATCCGTGGGTGGCGTTTGGAGACTTCGGTGCTCGCTGAGCAGCTTCCAGGCGGGATGTATATACCAAGGCGCTCTTCGAGCTCTCCCATCGCTGAAACTTGCTAAACTGATGATGGCTTGACGGAGCGCTGCTTTCATAGGCTGGAGCGGATGAAGAGGCTTGCGGATAAAGAGGCGTAACTTCGCACGAATTTGATTGAGATATTAAATTGGGGTTAACACTTTTAGCATTATATACGTACAGTAGATATGATGGTCACGACTTTAATATGAAGTTATTTTTTCTTTATAGGGTCTTTCAGGTTTGGTTTTTCTTATGGCACCTTTTTTTGGATTATTCAGACTTTAAGCGGAGGGCGCGGGGCAAATTGTGTCTTATCAGTTTTCTGTAGGCACATCACACATAGCTATTTTTAATGGTCACGGTTGCACGTTCTCGAGTTCTTTATAACTTCTTAGGGCACATAATAGTTTTTTTTTCTATTTCGGGTAGAAATTCAGGTATTTCACGAGCTTGAGTTCTATCGTTGCGGAATTCGGTTTTATTTTTTATATTGTTGGTTTGAACTGTATGCAATTGCACAACATAAAATTGTTTAGGCGGGTTAAAACATAACCAAAAAAAATTACTTTAATGAAGGTAAACCGACCGCGACAAACTTTACTTATGACTTTTTTTTTTTTGGCTTGCACGCATGGTGCGTGCCCGAAACTTTTTATTTCTTGATGCCCAAATTTCAAAGAGTGACCACACGACCCTACTTCCAAGAACCGACTGCCTTTCTCATCTCGGTTACTGCATCATAAAAATTCGGCTTTACTTTTGGTCTATGGTACCGATAAAGTAAGCCCGGTAATTTTCCACTGCGTCGCGTGATTTGGTTTCAAGGCTTTTTGGGCTAAATCATACGATTTTGCTGTTTTATCGCGGTATTCAGCGGTACTCTATTTTTTTTCATATAGGCTGATAGTGTGCTTAAAAGCCTCGTCCTACCCCACTAATAGCCTATGAAGCCGCTTCAATACACCTTGCATGCAAGTTTCTATTCTAGATGGGCTTTACCAAGCTAAGACACGCCTTCTTTATAGGAAAAGAGAAACTTACACAGAAAAATTTCCTATATATCGAACTACAGTGCTCCTTCGGTTTGTGTCTAATCTTTATAGTGTGCTGTGTATTAGCTTACGATCATGGCAGCCCGCAATCAAGTTTCAGAACTTGGGAGGGGTTTCCTACAAAAATTTGTCGGATAGACCAGTACATAATCTAATAAAAAATTTAAAAATTTAGGTAAGCTTAGGAACTAAAGCCGAGGAACAGTCTTTAGAAAAATTTATTTGAGGCCAGGCTTAACAGCTATCTACTTTTAGAGATTATATGAAACCTATATTTTCCTTATTCCGGGACTCGGAGTCTTGAACTTCGAACGTCATCATTTTGTTTTAAAATGGCCAGCGACACCGAGTTCGCATAGCATGGGAACAAAATGAAGTTTGCAATTCGGTTCTTTACGAGTACGGTCACTCTGGCTGGTATTGTAGAATCAGGACTAGGGAGTTCTCATCTTGCAAAAAAAAAAGTTATTGTATCTTTCTAGAAAATGTTCTTAAAAGCGTTTTTTAAAAAGTGTGAGAGTAGGTATGGCTTGAAGCTTAATTCGGTTTGTTAATTGTTAATTTATTTCATTTTAAATAAATATTTACCAGTGAACGCATTGCAAAACGGCCGTTTCTCATAATCCCATTGAATAATGCCCCTTGATTGGTGCTAAAAATGCATGTTTTGATTAATTAGGAAAACTAATTAGGTATCAATGGCATCTAATATACTTTTGAATAATCAGTGGTATGCGTTTGTCCACCCAAAAATAGAAGGCTTGTGATAAGCAAAACCTTCCATGTGCACATCTTCACTGAAATTAAAGAAGTAAACAGATAGTGCGTTAGTTAACGGTTTAGATAAAAAATGGTATTTTATTACATGGAACTCTTACTTATAGTAACTTGTTTCTTAATGAAATCTTACAAATTTTATAAAAAATTAAAAAAAGCTACAATCGTTAACAGGATTCAAATCGCTATAACATTTCCTACTTAGTAAACGCCAGGCGCTGGGGTGCTGTGCTGTGGCGTAATGGTGCACTTACTAAGCCGGATTTCTGGGTTGGAATCTTACCATACCATTAACACCTGAAAAATAGATTCGTTCTTTTTCGCTGTCCCCCCCCCTTGTGAGAGTCTGACAAGCCCTCCAAAAGAGATATCCGGCAGAGATATCGCCATTTACATCAACAGCCAGGCTATACACTCAAGGCAATGGAATCGATCAACATCAAATCTGATTAAGTCAGGGGCTGTCGCACAATGCTTAAAACACTGTGCAGTCAGAGCAGAGTAATGAACAAGCTGACGAGCTTGCAAGAAGGGGAGCACTCCTCGAGAATATTGAGGTTTTTAACATCAAACCACCCCTCGGCGTAGTAAGAGGCACTATTGAGAAGAAAATTACAATGACTGCTAACCGAAGGTGGTCTAGTATGACTGGACATAGGGTATCTAAGGCTGTCCGGCCACGTTTTAACAGAAAAAGATCGAAGGTTAAAAATGAGCATGGGACAAGCCTAGGACTTTAGTGGGAATTCTGACAGGACACTGTCACCTGAGGAAACATGCAAAGAGGCTCAGGCTTTCTGACATGGATATTTATAGCTTCTGCAGTGATTTGCAGGCGGTTGAGGATGTAACACAAACTGGGTATATGCGAGGCAATCTTGCGTACGCATAGAAAATTTTTAGGGCAGTATTAGGTAAGGTAAGGTAGGGCTGCTAGCAGCCAAAGCTGCCAGCTCGCATATGCCTACGGAAGCCGTTCTAGCGTCACCCTACGGGGACAAACTGTAAGGGATAGAAATGTAGGATACTTAGTTAGTTGAAGTATCCTGAGCTACATCTTCTTCCGTTTCACGATCGTGACCGCACCTACAAATGTATTTGGTGTTAATGATTCTTTATTTAGCTCAGTGTTTTCCCAACAGTTTGTGGCCTGTTATGGCTACAAACCTGGCCTGTTGTGGCCTGTTGTGGCCTCTTGCGGCTACGGCCAGTGATGGCCTTTTTAGTGTCAAAAGCTTTTTTGACTTCCAGCTATCTATGGATGACCACAACTCCTTTGCACGGCCAGGGCCACAACTCTGCAGTTTATCCCTCCTTTTTTGCGTTATATTTTGAATAGTTATGGGGGAATATTTCTTTGAAACTTTGGCGAAAGTAGACGGCACAAACCCTAAAAGCCTTCTAGGCTATTGCAGGGAAATTGACTGTTTCACCGGGAGAATGTTTGGGTGTTTTTCTCTTTTAAATGTGAAGGTCAACTAGTGCCCCAGCGTTCGCGATGGGCCCGTTTTGGTGCCTTGTGTCTGTGTGGCCTTTCTCACCACAGCCCTGTTTAACCTAACCTTACCTACCTTCATCCCAGCGTCACCACAGACGGCTGTAAACCTATCCAATGCTCAAATCATCTGCGAAAAACAGATGGCTCATCCCGATGGCAGCCAATTCGAAATATTGCTCGCCAAGCCTGCGCTTCACTATCCAATCCATATATGTTATAAAAAGGAGCGGCGACAGAATACAAGCCCTGACGAAGTCCAACACACACAACAAAAGGACGAAATTTGACGCCATTTATACGTATACACAGCTTGTTAAGTTTCCATACAAAGACTGAATGGCTCTCAGAAGAGACCGACTTAGGGCATAGTCCAGCAAAACTCTCCAAAGTGTATCCCGATGGACTCGGTGACATGAAAAACTGCATGTTTCTCTTCACTGCCGCGAGAGCTCATGTAGGTAAAATCCTTTTTTTACTAAACTATTTTTTTTTTTAAGATTAAAACAACTTAAAATGAGATATGTCTTAGTTAGTAACAATTTTAAGTGCACCACATAAAAAGTTGGCCAAGAAGTTAGGACGTAGGAACTTTTCATTGAAATAAGGAAAATTGATGAACAACTAACCAGTAACTTTTTAATTTTTAGAAAGGCACTCCTTTATCTTTCTTTTGTTGGCGGTTTAGATCCGCCCGGGTATTTTTTATGCCTGTAAACCTGCATACATGAGTAAAAGTTTAACCGCTCCTGAGGAAGGGTATGATCGGGGACCAAGAACCCCAAAAGGGCCGTATGTACTGAGTCTCAGCCTCCTCAGGATTGTTTTAAAATTAAATCATAAAAAATAAATACGGACTTCAAGAAATTTTGCACTTGCCATTCATATGGGCCTAGAAAGTACAGAGATAAAGCTGCTAGCTATAATCTTATAATTAAAGGTTTTTACGAATATGACGTACGAACATGACTTATCAGACTCACCAGTCGGTCTCGATCATGTGGCTTCAAGGTCTGGGAAGTAACATCTAAACTTTTACTTCCATAGAAAAAAATTAAGTCAAACTTCAAACATCGTTTTTATGCATAATCTTTTTGTATGCCACGAATTATATAAATCATAAACTTATATTGGACAAGAAACATACACCTCACTTTTCAAGGCAAATAATATGCATAATTATTGTAAATATGCAAAAAAAAACTACTCAATTTTTAAGTAAAATGTTTTAATCTAATTGTATTGCAAACATCGATTTCTTACTTTGATTTTTTTTTCCGAAAAGGACCTGAGTAATACTTCGTTTCTTTAATTTCACCAAAAAGAATTTTTTTTTAAATATTATAAGAATTAACCTAAGTTTACCGAACAGATGTGGTTGTATTAATCCCGCTCGTATCTACTAACGCAATGAAAACATACTATGTGCAGTAGGTACATATTTGCAAATGATTGTTTCTTGTCACAAAAACTCTCTGACAGGAACCCCGCTGTTATAATGTAGGGAGTTTGGCTGTTAAATTATAATTATTTGGTTTGGCTTCCACATCTTGCGGTTGGATTTGATTACTTTAAGAATTCAAACCTACATAAGTGCTTATACATGTAGCCGGCACAATGTAGGTACTGGTACTAGTAAATTTGTGCAAAACTTGAGGTCTCGAGGTAGCACAGATTAAAACAATAGTTTATTTAATCCAACAGATAGTTTAATGATTAGCTAAATGATTTTTTTTAGTTCTCCACCAGGCCAGGAACTTAAAGGGTTGCAGATAATCAACATCTCGATAGGTTTTCAAATGTATCAATTTATTCGGTCCAGTGTTTAAACTGGTGGTGATGATTGCATGACTGTGGGATACAAAATCAGCAAGTGCTAAAAGGCGTATGCAAAAGTTAAAGATGCTGGGATTTGCGCATTTAGAAAGAATAGTATGTGATAATTGCAATAAGAGTTTATGTGTCTGAAGTGGTTGAAAGCGCTTTTACCAACAATGCTTTAAAACCACTATGAAAACAAGACTTCAACTTCCATACAGTTTGCCATATGAACTTTACATTTTTATACCCCAACCCATAGGGGTAGGAGGTATACTAAGTTTGTCACATAGTTTGTAACACGGTGAAAAAATAATGGTGGACTCTCAAGACCTTAAGGGCATATGATCGAGACCGAATTCTGAGTGGAATCAGCCATTTCCGCCCGTCCGTTCGTCTGTATGCATGTCACACGTTTTTGGGCCTTAAATTTTAAGCTAGGAAGCTGAAATTTGGTACATATGTAGGTTCATTGTTATCCGAAACAGTATACAAGTGTTTCAAAAACAATTTTTCAAATCCGCCCACAGACACACCCAAAATCGATGCAATTGTGCAACTACCTCCAGAGCTTTCAAAGCTGTAAGAGGTCTTAAAAGCTTGAAATTTGGTATTTATTATCTCTTGTTTATTGTCACATACACAAAGTAAAAATTTAATCGCTTTAACTCCCCTAGCGCGCGGGGCATTGATTTAAAGGTTAATTTTTCTAATGCAAAATGCATTCAATATTTTTTTTTCAAATCGAAAAATTTTTTCTTAATATATTCTGTAAAAAGCACACAGTTCTACGTTTCGTTCATACAAGACTTTGGGCCACGTCCACATTTGAAGGCAGAAGAAGAACCTAAAATTTTCCAGAAAAACGTAATTTCGACTGTCCTCAAGCCTAATTTAGAAAAGAATAAAAAAATAACAGGTTAGATAAACGAGACTTAATTCTGGATTCCGTTCATACAAAGTTTTTAGCCACGCCCCCTTTTAGCGTAACTTGAAAATATCTGCGTTATGATTAATAGTTTGTAATTAGGGGCGGTTGTACCACGCCCCTTTTCAAAGTTTGCACTTCTCATAAAATGTCAAAAAATAACAATAACATCAGCATTTTACAATGTGTGATAGGATGGCAACGGCCCGTTTTACGGACTGCAACTTCTGCGTACAGACTGTAGCACTTACTCACTGGTTAGGCTTATATTCGATTCGTTTAAACAATTACCCGCTTTAAATACCTACCGCGTAGAATTGTTCAACCGAGTTCGTAAAGCCAAGTCAGCGTTTTTGATATATGGAAAAAGTATTAAACGCGTTACTGCGGTGACTGAATGGCGATGGGTGCATTTAACTTTTCAAAGGCGAAATACAACGCCTAATTTGGACATTCGACCTTATTTCACATTGACAAAGTGAAATAAAGCCGAACGTTGCCTTTGAAATAAAGCTGAGTTAAAGCAAACATGACTATGCTTCATTATTCCTGAAAGAATTCTGCATTATTTCCTGATTTAAAACAAAATTAGATAAAAAATTGAAATGTTGGTTTCTTTAAAATGCGCGCGAATAAAGTCTTTTACTTATGAATTAGTTGTAAACTAACTTAAAAGAAAAGGAAAAAATAATATTGTCCCAAAATTCGATCAAGTTCTAAGACCATCTTGTACGAACGGTATACAGCTTTGGGGTTGTACTTAACCAAGCAATATATCTATATAAAGGGTGATTTTTTATAGGTCGTATTGCCGTTAAGGGGTGATACACCACTTGACCTACAGATAAAAAACAACTCGCTGGCAATTGTGCGTTACGACTCAATAATTCAAATCATTTTAACAGCAGCAGTTACGGGCACGGCACGATCCTGACGGAGCTACTGCCAGGCAATCCAACACTAACGGATGAAATTCCCTCCCGGGTGGACTTCGAAACACCGTATGGTGTTATCTATCCAGTGAGGGAAGACTGGGAAAATAATACAATTAGGTACAAGGTCTAATGAAATTGCAATATGCACAGATAGTTCGAAAAAAGGGGAAGGAACAGGTTCCGGCATCTTCTCGAAAGACCCGGAACTAAAAGTATTTTTAAAACTACCGGATACAAGCAGTGTCTTTCAATCAGAGGTTCTGACTGGTAAGTTAAATCGCCATTTACATCGATCACTTGGCTACAGAAGGCAATGGAATCAGTCAACATCAAATCTGATTAAGTGTGGGGCTCTCGCACAATGCTCAAAGCATTGTGTGTGCAGTCAGAACCGAGTGAGACTGTGCTGGGACACAGGCCCCTCTGCGTAGTAAGAGGCACTACTTAGGAGAAAATTATTATGACTGCTAACCAAATGTGGTCCAGTGTGACTGGACATAAAGTATCTAAGGCTCTTTGGCTACGTTTTAACCGGAAAGGATCAAAAGGACTTTTAAAAATGAGCAGGGTCAAGCTAAGGGCTTTAGTGGGAATTCTGACAGGTCACTGTCTCCTTCGAAAACAGTCGAAGAGGCTTAGGCTTTCTGACACGGATATTTGTCGCTTCTGCTGTGATTTGCAAGCAGTTGAGGATATGACACACATACTGTGTGAGTGCGAGGCAATTTCACGTATACGTAGAAAATTTCTAGGGGCATATTTCTTTGAAAGTTTGAAGCAAGTAGACGGCACGAACCTAAGGGCCCTCCGGGCTATTACAGGGAAATTGGATGTTTCATCAGGGAGAATGTTAAGGTTGTTTTGCCTTTCAGGGATCGCGATTGGCGCTTTTTGGTGCCTAGTCTTATGTGTGGCCTTTTTCTAGATTTTGTTATATAACTTTTTTTTTTTTTTCAAAACCTATCGGTTGTTGAGTTATTCGACATTTAATGGTTTTTCAGAAAAACTATATGTTTGGCCATTTAAAAACTGTTCGGTTGCTTTTCGCCACGTTGCTTTTTGCCACGATTTAATTTTAATTTTTCACGATTTAATTTAATTTAATTTGAACTCAGGCAAGTATTCGAGTTCAAGTACCCTTGGTTACATAACTGCGTAGAAAGCCATTAATTTCCACATTTTATTGCATACTACTCAATAAATATTTATTATTTCATTCATTTATTTTTGAGAACTTTGACTTGCCTGTCTCAGTCAGGCAAGTCAGGGTATTGCTTGCTTATACGAAAAAGACTACATATTATTCTTTTAAAACAAATGGGACAAAGTGAAACAGCTCGTATGTAAAAATTTTAGTCCGTCTGCGAAAGATTGCAAATACCCTACCCCATCTCAGAAGGAAACTCAGAAGGAAACACGCCTTCAAAAAGTGGGCGGGATATAAAAATACAGGTATTGAATGCTTTATGCTAATAGATGCATACAACTCCATGCACAAAACTCCGCCTTTGTTCGATAACTCGATTAAATGAAATAACAAATGTGCGACCACCTCTGTTTCTTAAAACACGTCAAAATCTATTTACTTATGTATGTATGTTCCTGTTGTGTTAGTTCCCTAAGTTTTAATAAAAAGTAAAGCCTGTAAGGTAATAGAAGAAAATGTCATCCAAAAACTAGGCACGCCCACTTTTTAATAAATTTTAGGAAAAAATTAGGAAAACGGGAAAAAGTATAAAACAAATTGTCCTTGTTGGTCGATTATATGGATGTTTGCGAAAGTTCTGGATTTTGGCAAGTTATACTCAGTTGAAAACCCGTCAAAGGCTTGTTAATACATTGGTTATGACTTTAATGTCGTATGCAGATGTTGTCTATAGTAACCAAGGCTTATTATTCTTTACTAACGTAAACTAAAGTGCAAGTAATATAATATTTACAAAAGGTATGTGAGAACTTAAAAAATTTATTGTTACAAAAGAGATGACAGCGCAAGTAAATTTACTTAGGCAGGTGTAATTCTACCCGCCTTGCACATTGCCCTGCTACCTACATTGGAGGACAATCCTAAAAACGCTAAACGGTGGTATTTAGGATTGAAAATAGGTGGTAGATTGAAAAAAAGGTGGTAGAAAAGAAAATCTTAAATTTCATGTATGTATTTTTTATTTGACAGCAATCTAATAATAAAATTCATGTACAGCCTTATTAATATAGTTTTAACACAAGTAAAGTTGACTAACTACGTCGTTTTAATAAATTTTTCTGACTTAAAAAAAATTGCATTCATTGCTTGAACAAACAAGTGAGTAAGTGGAAGAGTTCGTTTGTGACAAGGCCACGCCCCCAAAAGTGGGCTGGGGCTAAAAATTAAAATCAATTTATTTTAATTTTGTTAAAATCGTGACGAAATGCGTTAAAACCGAAATTTATTTCGGAAAAAACCGTTTTTTCCTAAAAACGCCTCCAAAAAGTGGGCGGAGCTCAAAACTTTGTATGAACCAAACTTGGCAAATAGTAATATCTTAAAAATTTGGCATAATTTCTTTTTTCGATTGGGAGTACAGTTTCCGAGAAATCGGGTTTTGAAAGATCTAACATGTTAAAAGTGGCCATGGTCGATAATTTGGGCGGTCCTACTTTTGCCTTCTTAGAGGTTTTAGGCCATTATTGCGCTGCACCAAAATTTGAGCTCCTACGCCTTGTCTAGTTTGACCAAAAGGCATTTTGAAAGAACATTTAATATAGAGGTTGTCTTACATTGAACCAGTAGTGGGCGTGGCCGTTAGCGGATTGAGCCAATTTTCACACTTAGTCTAAATAAGAGCATCACACTTATAACTCAAAATAAGAGCCAAGATACGCTCCAATTTTAAGCATCCTAGCTTAATTTTAAGGACCTAAAAACTTCACACATACGGACGGACGGACGGATATAGCTTAAACGATTCAACTGTCGGTCTCGATCATATTATCTCTAAAAGGTCTTAGGGGTCTACGGTGATTATTTCACTATGTAAGAAACTATGCATTAAAATTAATATACCCTTGGTTGGGTATACAAAACTCGTTGATACTCAATACTTATATATACTTGCGACACACAATCAATTTTTATATGTCACTTAAACCGAAAAACTAGTTGACATCGAAAAAAGGCTAGCTAGCGGGAATGCGTAATATTTTCCAGCAGCTAAATTTGCTTTCGAAATGGAAATGGTGAAACGAAGTTGTTTGGTAAAATTAGAAATTGTAGGTTCATAGTAAAAACTTGAGCTTTTTTCTCAGCTTCCAGTGTTACTTGCGCGGTAGTTTGAAATACGAAAAAGGTGATAGATTTAAAACAAAGGGGGGTAGGTTGCTGAAAACTCTAAAAGGTCGTAGAAATACCACTTAAGTGGTAGAAGCCCCAACACTGCTTCTAGTTGTTTTCGTGTAGCTGATTTAGTACATTTTAATTTTATTAATTTACTAATTTATTTCAATTTCATTTCCAGTACAAAAAGTCTTACATAAGTCTGTTGACATAACACGCATTTGCTTAATATTCTAGCTTTAAGCCATTTAAATATTTAACCAAGAGTTGTATTGTGACTAAGAAAGAAAGAAGCAACTAACACTTTGTGGTTAGAAGAACCAGTAGTAAGTGTTTATTTATCATAAATAAGTTAGAGATAAATTAATTCACTAATAGAAATTTAGAAGCCGACAAAGAGAGGAGACGCGTTTTTTTTTTTTATAACAGGAAAACAAAGAAGGTATTTGGGTAAGACAAGAAAAGGATCAGCGAGGAATGGTGGAAAAATAGTTATTATAACAGTTAAAGCAAGTTATGATATTACTTGCGTTAAAGCACCTATATCGGACATAGAGAGAAGCCATTTTTTTAACGAGCTCAAGAAACTCTCTTTGGAACCCACTTGTTTGCGTATATCCAGTGGCAACTTGTTATAAAGGAAAGGAGCAATGTTGGTAGTAAATCGTCTACAATGTTCAGTTCTAACTCGAGGGACGGTCACTGACGACGATGACCGAAGAGTATACATTTCTTTTGAATTTAATCTATTGCAACCACACCTAAGGTAGAACAATCTCAGAACTTTGTATACATACAGATGTTGGAGGGGCAGTATCTTAGCTAACCTGAATAAAGGAAGTGAATGTTCTCTATTGGGTTTAAAAAGCATTATTCGTATAATCTTCTTTTGGGTTGCTATAAGCGGTTGGAGATTACTAACAAAAGCACCACCCCAACAGGATATACCATATTCAATGCGAGAATTGATTAGTGCGTAATATATTGTCGTCATGAGGTTAGGGGGAACCAGTCTTCTTAGATGGTAAATCTTGCTTAAGCCAAAATACAAGCTTTTCTTTAAAATTGCTATGTGCGGTTTCCAGTTCAATTTGCTATCCAACGTTACACCCAGATATCGAAATTCCGAGACGGATTCTAAGGCTGTGCAGTTAAAACAGTTAGAATGGCAGTTAAGAGCATGAAGCTTAACACCATTAAGTTCAGACGGGTGGGACAATGAGAACATCATTACCTTGGACTTAGTGCTAAGGATCATGTGGTGATACCTAAACCATTTACCAAGCAGAGCTAGATCGGAGTTCATTTGGTGCACTAATTCCGGTACGCTTGAGGCGTGGAAGGAAAGAGCTAAGTCATCAGCATAAGCAGTAATCTTACCGTTAAGGCGCAATTTGAATATACTATTCAAGTACAGTAGAAACAGCAGAGGGCCAAGCACGGATCCTTGTGGGACGCCAGCTTGGGTAGATAGCAAGGGTTCACTTAGAGTTCGGTTAATACGTACGTGCTGCTTCCTGTTGCAAAGGTAAGATGAGCCTCTCCAGTATTTTTAGAAGTACCTTATGGTTGACTAAGTCAAATGCCTTAGTTAAATCAAGAAACATGGCAGACGTTTTTTTGTTACTGTCGATTCCTTCATAGATACTTTCCAGGAATGTCACAAGTGCATCTTCTGTTGATATCTTTTCTTGGAAACCGAATTGCGATTCGCTGATAAGCCTTAACTTTTTTATAAATCTAATCATTCTCGCACTGATGACTTTTTCAAAGATTTTTGAAAAGACTGAGATCAGCGATATCGGCCTATAGTTATTTGGATCGCATATGTCGCCTTTGCCTAGCTGTTTTAAGAACTTCAGGAAATACTCCAGCTTGAAAGCTCTTGTTAATAAGAGAAGCCAACGGCTTTGTTATTAAGTCACTGATTTTTTTAACAGCAATGGTATTGATATTATCTAATCCCGAAGAGTGCTTAGGCTTAAGCCGGAAAATGACTTTAGATACTTCAATTTCACTGACAGGAGCAAAATAGAAGGAATGTAATTGATTTTCCGGAAGGAAATTCTCATGATCTAATCCACCAGAGTCTGGCTCCGATTTAAGAGCTATATTTTTGAAAAACAAGTTTATACCATTGCTCATCTCTTGTTCATCCGATGTATTGTAATTATCAGAAAGTCTTAAGGATTTGATGACGCCCTCAACAGCCGACTTCCCTAAAAGGTCATTCACAACTTTCCATTGGCGCTTAGCATTAAATCTGTTTTCATTTAACTGGTTCTTGTAGTAATTTTCTTTTTTAGAACTACATTGCTCAAGGACGCGTTTTCTTAGAATAAACACCCAAATTTCTGACAAAACAATTATTTGAGGTAGAACAACAAAACTATTTTGCAAATGTGAACAAAAATTATCAAAGTTTTTCCTCATACTTCTAATGTTTAAGTGAAGGATGGTAAAATCATCACTTCTTGATACGAAATTTGAGCCTATTATTGTTTCATTACCCATTCATTACTAGCACACAGATCAATAAATTCATTTATGGATGTCATATAGGTATAAATAAACAGAAGCAAATTTAGAATATAACAAATGTCTTAATCCAAGTGATTTATGCTTTTAATAAATTTGATCTGCATACCAGGCGAACGCTTCATCATGATCCTCCCATGCCGCACCCAAAGAAATTCGTAATTCAAGTTCCTCTTCAGCTTCTTCGCCTCGTTAGGAAGAATTTTTGCTTCAGTTGAAAGCCAATCGTTGACGAAAATGTATCCCTCGTTGTTTGAAAAATTTTTTGTCGCATCTACAGGTGATTTCTTCGCATAAACCGCAGTTAGTATGCGCTCCTTCATTTGTCTGCTCCGCAGCTTTACCACAAAAACGCCAGTCGATTTGCCTTTGTTTTTTTTCTATAGCAAAAGTCTACGTCATCATTAGTCATCGTGATACCCATGCCCTGGGCAATGACTTGGACCACTGTCTCGCACACAATTCCGTTATCAGTCAACGGAACATCCCTCAGCTCGATGAAGTTAGCGTGAATCATCGCCTCAGCGTCATCAAGTCTAGTTTTAGTTTGTCTTAACTGTGACTTCAATTGCTCGTTTTCTTTTTTATTTCCGCCAGTAATTCCGTGGACTTCTTGAGAGAGTCGAGTTGATCTTTTAATGTCTCGATATATTCTGCCGTTGATGTTAATGTAGATTGTTGTTGTAACACTATGCGGTGGATTCCTTCAAGAGAGATCTAATTTTTGTTCGAATCACAACCAGTGAAAGATGGGTTAGAAGTTTTTGGCGTATTTGTCAATTTCTTCTGGTTGCAGCTGTGACAACACCACTGTTTTTTATTTCTAATCAGTTGCTCCACTTCCTCGGTCTTTAGCTTAGCGCAATCAGAGTGAAAAAAACTGTTGCAATCACTGCATTTAATTTTAAACCTTGCAGGAGGACATAGTAAACGCGTCGTAACTCTTTGGCGGCTGAGTGTAAACATCGGCTGCCTCTTGTTCATTTACCTTGATTACTTTCATCGTGTTGGAGTTTCATCGTCCCAGTTGATACCCGACAACCAAAGTTTTTGAATAAGAACTTTCGCCTTAATTGTAACTGGTGCCAGCCAACCAAATGGATCGAAGATTTTTCCCGCGTCGCTTAGGATTGATCGTTTAGTATTCTCCGTACTGAATGACGAAACATCGATCTTAAACTGGAAGTCATTTGTACTCGGACACCATTTAATTCCCGAAATTTCTAATGTTACTTCACTGTTAAAGGCGTGCTCTGGTTTCATTTCGATGACTTCTTCGGGTAAAGCTTTAAGAAACTCCGAACTGTTTGATTTCCATTTGTGCAAGTTGAATCCACCATCCTGAAGAAGTTTTGTAAGCTGTTGTTGGAATTCTTTACTTTACAATCCTTAAGTGAGCTGGCACCTCCAAGACAGTCGTCTACGTAAAATCCTTCAAGTACTGCTTTGCTTGCCAGGGGAAAGTTATGTTCCTTATCCTCAGCCAATTGACACAAAGTTTTTACGGCCAGATATGGTGCCGATGCTGTTCCGTTTTTAGAACATATTCCTTGATCGGGCCACAAGCATTTTCTCGCCACAAAATGCGCTGCAAGTTTTGATCGACCAAAATTTGCCGATACATCTTCTCGACGTCGCCCGTGAATACGTAGGAATATGACCTTCACTGAAGTAGCAGGAGGAACAAATCCCCTTGAATAGTGGGTCCTTTCATCATAATGCTGTTCAGCGATTCTCCAGATGTCGATTTTACTGAAGCGTCGAATACTACTCGCAGATTGGTAGTAGTACTGTGCTCCTTCATAACTGCATGATGTGGAAGATAATATGGTTTTTGGGATCCGTCCTGAGGTGCTTCCACCATGTGGCCGAGAGAGATATATTCGTCAATAAATTTAGTATATTCTTGCGTTCTAGCAAAAACAGACGTTTCAGTGCCATTTTGCGTGAATCTCCCAAAACAGTACGATCCTTTAACAATGTTTATTTAACAATGTACCGTCCTGCTTTATCTCTTCTGTGTGTCATTTTGCAGTGGGTCTCACACATTTCTTCTTCTACAGATTTGAAGCTTACATCGGGTACTTCTTCAAGTTCCCAAAACTTTTTTAGTCCTTCATCTTCACTGCACACACTGACGCAAGAGATGACAATGCTTGCATGCACCTGGTGGTTGTAGAAATCACCACAGGCCCGGATACGATCCAACCACGAATCGAGTTTTGGGCCATTGGAGTGTTAACAGGCCCTTTTACTAATCCCTCCGTAAGAAATTGTGGTAGAATGTCTGACCCGCTGAGTAGCTCGATATCCTTCGGTTCTGCATACCATGGATCCGCCAACCTCAAACCTTGAATATGTGGCCACAGCTCGAGGTGAACCAGGGCCAACTTCTCAACAATGTATGCTGGTGTTGAAATTACGTACTGAGATCATTGGGGTCACATGGCCGTTGATTCCATTTTTGACCGTTGACTTGTATTTGGTTAGTGGTATCTTTAAATGTCGAGCTAAGGTTTCCGTTACGATGCAAGATTGGGATCCTTGATCAATTAAAGCTCGTACTGGTGTCCTCTAACACAGATGTTCACCATGGTTGTAAATAGTAAAACTATTCTCTTCTTCGTGCAAGCGGTAGCGCACCCAGTTGTTGTTGACGGTATCTCATCTGAAGACTGCATTGTTGTTGACGCAGTGTCATCTCGAGGAAAGTGAAGTAAGGAATGATGTTGATTGCCACATGTCCGTGGCATCCCTTCCTTGAAGGACGCATGTCCATCGCGTAAACAGTTAAAGCGTAGCCTGGATTTTTGAATAACTTCTGATCGACTTTTTGGGCTCATACTGAAGAACCTTTTGCATTGGAACAATTGATGGAACTCGTTGCATGCTACGCACTTTAACTGACTAACTGTAGTCAAATGCGTTTTAGTAAATGCTGGTTTCTGTGTCTGTTGTTGATGCTCACAGTTATTTTGGCTACTACCTTCTAATCCTCGGAATCTCCCTTCAATGAAATCGAAAAATTCGCTTAACTTTGGAATTTTTGTTGAACTTCCTCTTAATTGTTGATACAACTTTTTAGAATCGGCGTCAAGCTTTGGATACAAAAGCTGGATCACCAACGGATCCCAGGACCTTACGTCGACTCCCAGATTATTAATGTCGTACAAAATTTCCTTGCCGTGTCCATAAGATTTTTCAAATCGAACGCGTTTTCAAATCAAACTGGCTTCAAAGCAAGTAAGTTTTGTATATGCTTGTTGACCAGTGCAGCTAGATTCTGAAATCGTTTTGTTAGCAGTTCTATTGCCGTTTTATAATTGTTCGATATCGGTGACGGATGATTTACGATCCTTGCTGCTTCACCCCTTAAACTGCTTTTCAAATACTGGATGCGTTCGACATCGCTCAAAGATCTGTTCTGGTGAAATAAACGCTCAAATAGTTCCCAGAATGACGTCCACTCTTCACATTTTCCACTGAATTCGGGTATACTGATGACTGGAAGTTTAATTTCATGTGGCATTCTAATTGATGCTGTCTCCTGTTTTCCTCTTTTCTCTGCTTCTCTAAGCTGAATGTACGCCTCTTGGTATCCTTGCTCCAGATCGATAAACTCACAATTCGCTACGTAGTTCAGATTTCAGTTCAGAAAAGGTAATATTTGTAAATATTATATTACTTACTTACGAAATTGCATGTTCGCTTTTGTGGCGTTATTCATTTACCGTGAATTCTTGTGGAGAGGTTTCTTCGGATTTCTTCACCTGATACGTTCCTGATTCTCGACATATGTAAGTTCTTGGCGGTAGAGACTGGATTAAGGTTTGTTTCATGTGGCCCCACACATAAAATTCCATTGGTGCGATTTGGTGATTGATACCATTGTCGCGTGGTATTTAAAAACTGATCTTATAAAATGAGCAGGACAGCCGTCTCTGAGCTCATTTAGCTCTTTTTTTTCGAGGGTTTGACTCATCTCTATTAGCCCAATAATGGGCATTGTGGTAATTAGTGATTCCATCTTTATCAAATTTTTTTCGTCGCTTCACAAAAAATTGTAACGTGCATGCAACATAGACCATGCAAAGATTTTTTAAATAAAACTTCAATATTGTATTTAAATTTTAATAAATTTATATTGTATAGATAAAACCCCTCGCAGCTAATAGTGTAAGACCTGATGAAATTGTTTTTTTACTGATTTGAAGAACTTTCTAACCTTCATAAGTTTACTGTCCTGAGTGAGAAGATCACAAAAGTAACATTCTGCCGCCGGGTAACCGGGGGCCGGGACCCCTGGGAGATGCACCGACCCAAAGTTGCACAAAAAAGTAAGCAAGTTAACCCATAGCAAACAAAGCTGAAAAAGCATCTCATAGCAATTGAAAGGTACAGAAAATAAAATCGTATGAGTAGGCCTTTCGTAGTGGGCTGCCTACCTTTCCAACTTGGGCATTATCTATGTTAATATTGATAGTTTATATAATAGGGGCTAATATATCCCAGATGGACTTACCAATACAATTTTTGATTGAAATTAAGTTTTATAGAAAACCGACCCCTAAAAATGGGCGTGACCAAAAGCTTTGTTTTGGTTAAACAAATGTGGTAAATTTTATTTCTTAGTTTTTTATAAATTACTGTACAAAAACAGTATTAAACGTGGTGGACTTTTTCTCCATGGGAAAGCCAACGTATTGACCAACCGACAGGAATAAAAAGCCTGACCTTTTCGTCTTATTCAGGGCTAAAGGGTGCTGCAAATACCCTACGTGTGTCGAAGAATGTTATGACCTTTGCTCAGACCACTCGAAGAAATATAGAAATTTTTAATTAAAATGACGAAGTTGTAGCTAAAGAAATCCCATATGGCATTCTAACTGCTTAAGAAACTATCTCAAAATTAAGGCCGAAGATACCACCCACAGACACATAGCATTCCTGTACCCAAAAACACACCCTCAGGAACCGATTTCAGCCTAAGAAACCGAGGCATCAGCCCCTGGCCTTCAACTTCAAGATCGAGAGAATGGAATTCGCGCCAGGTCATATATTTAGATGCAATATGACGCGAAGTATACACCAGAGGGAAAAGCGGATTCTATGCATGGTTATCTTGAGACGCGCCGCTTCCTGTGAGCCAATCTAAAATAATTTATCAGAAATTAGTAACCATTTAGTTTAGTAGAAGGTAAAGATTTCAATTTATACGCTTGCTTAACCCAAATTACACACTACCCTCTAGAAAGACATTAATTTCTGCAAAAATTCTCCAATGTATTAAGACATAAAGGAGTAAGTGCGATGTGAAGTCACAATTGCAGTGATTTTTAATGTTGAAGGGCCCAATTGAGAGAGTTTTTTTTTAAAGCTGGCTCACTGCTTACGGAAGAGCGCAGTCGCATGTCTGCTAAAAAAGTATCACAACTGCTCTTGTTAAATTTCGATTCAAGTTAAGGTCACTGTATCATTATAAGAGTCTTACCTCTGTCTCCAGTTTCGCACGCGAAATTGGCTCAGGTCCCCTACCACTTGTCTGCGCACCACCTAAGTCTCGGTACTCCTCTACTGCGCCCTCCCTGCAAGGTGAATTCGAAGATTTTCCGGTCCCTATATGACCGCCATCGTACCCGTTGTATTTTGACTCTCCTGGCTAGGTCGGTGTCGCTGACTATCCCGTACAGTTCGATGTTATATCTCCTCCTCCACTCTCCGTCTACATACAGTACGAACTCGATTTACGCAACTAATAGAAATCACGGCAGTTGCAGTTACCGAGGTTGTTGAACTTACTGGGTTGAATTTTTTAACAAAAATTCATAGACAAAATAGCCGTACCTCTGCATAGGAAATAAAAGTGCCTTAAGTGTAACGCGTTTTCCTGGTCCAGATTCAGCTCTAGCTACAAATTTTTTCAGAGCGCTCTTCTTTGTGCACAAATTACTTTTCACAAAGTTGGTTCACTGAAACACCTTTAAAATCTAGCAACAGGCAAACGCAGAGCCTGCAAATTGACTAATGGCTGTTTCACATTCTGCGCGAGAGCGTCAAACCAGAGCGGCAGTGACAACGCGAGACCAGAGAAATCGCTTGTTACTACACCATGAAAGCGAGAAACCGCGGCGACTGTTTTGACTGCACAGTGACAAAACATAACAAATTTCTAAAATTTGTCGACTTAATTGTACATATATGGTTTATATTTCACAGGAAGTATTAGCTTCGAAAAAAGAAACATCTATTCAACAGCGTGTCACAACTCACAATAGCGATTGACAGTATAATAGAAATGTCGACCTCGGCGACGATTTTTTTACGAATTTATCGAAAAAGTCGGCGTGCAACACAGCTACAACGCCGGTTCTGTGACGCACCCCATATATTGCCATTGATTGGAAATCATTCGACAGCTCGCCCGAGACTCTCGCTCTTGATGTGAAACAGGCATGAATAAAAGCTAAGTTTACCTTTCTTATACCATGTCTCCACCGGCCACTATTCCGCGATTAATAAAGATTTCTGATAAAGATTTATCTCTTTTTAATCCTCTGCAAACCACGCAATTTATCATACAAATGTAAAGCCTCTCGCCAAGCGATTAAAAATGAAACCTCTCATAAATCCCAATCGCCCTATTCACAAACCTATTTTCTGCACGTTTTTAACGGTTTGAGAATCAAAAAAGGAAACTGAAACTGTCCCTGTCCGACAAATCAAGTACGTTTTCCATTGTGATTTTTACAGCGGACGGAAATCGTTTTTCGCAATCGCTGAAAAATGACATCGCCACTCTCTTTTGAGATCCAAAATGACAGAAACAGAGTGTTCGTGTCAAATTAATCCTACATTTGTCCCGTTGAGTTACAATGGGATTTATTTTTAATCGTTTCCAGTCAATCCTCTTGTAATATTCAGTGGAGACATAGTATTACGAAGCTATAAAAAAATAGAAAACTAAGCAAAAAATTAGGTTTAAATTTACTTTATTTGTATAATAATAGCATCACGTGTAATAGCGTTATTGTCTCTTTCGCAAGATATATAATTAATTTTTATATCTTTGGTCAAGTTCAAGCATTCTGGGGATTCTCCGTCATCTGAGTTTTGATTCTCAAATTTTGTATCTATTTTATGTAAGCGCGGCAAAATAATTTGAACATCTTTATTTGATATATTTGCATTTTGTATTTGAGTTTCCATTGTACTTCGTTTCCACTTACTGCCCACACAGTGACCTGCAAGTAATATTACGAAGTGGTAGATCAGATCGATATGGACTGTCTTAAATAGGATTTAAATACCGTTCGCCATTTTTGCAATACATCCACTTGCTTGACCTTTTCGCGGCTGGGAGCTTTTTATTAATTTACAATTCAGACAACAAATTATTTGCTGGAAGTGCACTCGAAATCTATCGACAAAAAATACAAGAAAGAATTATGTTATCAATTCATGTTTTTTTTTGTGATTGTTAAAATATAAAACCTCTTATTCATCCAGTAGTAAATAATTGGATTAACCATAGAATTAGACATCGCAAGCCAATAGAACCCTAGATAAATGTGCTGAACATATCTGGTCGACGTTATCTTGTTGTTGTGATACGAGTAAATGAAGAACATGTGGTAGGGTAGCCAACAGACAGCAAATATTGATACAATCGCTATGAACATACGAACAACTTTTCTCTTTGATTTCATAGACTCGATTTGACGTTCGGTGTTTTCCCCTATGGATCTACTGCCCCACAGTACTCGACCCATAAAAAAATAGCAAACTATCATCACTAGCATCGGTATACCATATGTAAGGATGAGTATCACTATATTGTATCTGAAAGAAGTTTTAGTAAAAACATTAATTAATAAATAATTTTTTAAATATGTTAAATTTCATTATTATATTGAAAAGATTAAGGTAAAACCTCCAACACGTAGGAAGCCTTTAATAGTATACCAAGCTCAGACGTGTTAACTTACGCGTAGTCAGAAATTGATGTTGGATATCGTCCGTCAGGCCACATCATAAAACAAACTGTGCGAGATTTTCCATTGTAGTACCTTTAAAAATAATAAGAAAAATATTTGTTTCACATTAAATTAGCTTGAAAATTAAATAAATTTAGTTCACTTAAATCTTAAAGCTATTATGTTGCTATTTCTCCTCTCCACCGGCCATAAAACTACAATCGATCGGAAGACGAATAAAAATAAACCCCGAGTTGACCTAAACGGACAAACATAGGATTAATTTGACACGAGCACTCTTTTTTTCGATTATTTTGGCTTTCAAAAGAGAGTAAATGACATTTCCCTAATCCCAAGAGTGAAAAAAGATTTTTGTTGTAAAAATTCCAATAGAAATCTCATTTGTGACAGATCTGCCATACCCATACGTGGACAGTTTCAGATTCTTTTTTTGATTCCTAAACTGTAACAAAAGTGTGCCAAAAGAGTTAAATGTGACATAAAAAAGGCTTCTCAACAGGGTGAATGAATTTTATGAGGGGATTTATTTGTAATCGATTGCCGAGAGGATTTAAATTTGTAAAGCACATCTTGAGATTTAAGGGAGATAAGGATTCAGAAAGCGATACAGAAGACAAAAGCTTAGCAGGTAAAGGTATTTAGGAGAATAGATTCGGAAAAAATCCTTAAGAATCAAGTACCGTAAACTTTCTTCAGTGGCAATAAAAATGGCGTTTGAAATTTGTATTTCAGATTTTCCACGTAATAACACATCTAAAGAAAAAGCTAGTCCAGTTAGTCAGAGTACCAGAAAGAGAAGCAGGTTCGCAAATCCAGGCACTTAGGAAAAAAAACTGTGAAGCATAAGAGGCTTTCTGGAGGCAGCAACGTTGACAGGAAATGTCGCTAAGTTTCGAAAAAGGAGTTTATTTAGAAGGAGCTCAAAGTTCGGGCTTTATCAAAAATGTAAGCAGATTATACAAGTTACCAAAAGGAAACCGTGAATATTCATTAAACAACTATTGTGACTTAGCGAATTTTAACGAAAATTGTTTTATTGCCAAAGTTGTCCTACAAAAAACCCCAATGTCAAATAAACACAACACTTTTTCAACCCGCAAATAAATCTACACATTTTTTATAACGTTAAAGGAAAAATCGAGTTTGTCTTTATTTTTTGAAGTTTTATTGTACAAACAGTAAAATTTGCAAATGGTAATATACCGTGTGCCGAACAGTTGGTCCATTTCGAGCCAGATAATAAAGTGTAATAAAGTGCGTGACTAACTATATAGTATATACTCAACATATTGACTTAAAGCGATTAAAGTACAAGTGCGTGGAGTACATATATAAAACAAAAGGCAAGGGTAATACTTTTAACAAGTGTAGCTGTGTACAAATTGCAGTAAAACATAAAATCATAAAACAAGTATACATTGCAAATACAAGATTCCTTGCAAAAGGCAAGTACATATAGTGCAAAGTTCACTTGTGAGAAACTTTAAATAAGATACACAGAAAAAAAAATTGTGTGCAAATTCGGAATTCACGCATCGTGCAATTTAATAAAAAAAATTACAAACGCGTCGTGCAATTTCTACAATTTTATCATCCAACAAGGCGCCACGTAAGCCCTTGTATTTTTCTAGTTCTTTTTATAATTTTTATTACTTATATAAGAAAAACCAAATATGTCGTTTGGCGAGCTCCAAATCGGCCTTTTGGCTCAAATGGAGAATGAGGTGTCCACGTTTCGCAGCTTAAGCGCAACAAAAAAAGTGTCAGCAAACCATTTAAAGAGCCGTTTAGCGGTGTTAGAGGTGAACATGGAAGCAGCACGGAAATATCACGAGTAGAGGCCTTCGGGAAAATAAACAGTATTTACCAGTATTATGCTATCGACCTGTGTTCAGTGTCAGGGCCAGCACAACCGGCATGTGAGCCAACGTTCGTGCTTCAAGACGATCTTCGGCTTCCAACGGTTAAGATCCCGACGTTTTCCGGTTCGTATACTAAGTGGCGATCTTTCCTGCGAAAATGGACGAGCAACACGAGGGAACTCATTATTGATATTCCAGCAGAAGATCGCGAAATCGATTTCGATCTACCCCTTGGCACTTCGGAATCATGTTCCAACGGATCACAACCCAGCTGATGTGGTATCACAAGGTGTTATGCCATGGCATTCTTTGCGTGGGGGGAAGGCTCCAAAACGCAGCGATGCCATATAGCCAACAACACCACGTGATTCTAAAGCCGAACCACAACTTCACAGAATTGCTGCTTAGGGACGCACACAAACGAACTCAACACGGCGGAGTCCAGCAAGTAGTTGCATACATCCGGACTATGTACTGGATCATGAAAGTGAAGAGGTATGTCAAGCGGACCATTCACAGATGTAATACGTGCTTCCGACAGCAAGCAAAAACAATGCAGCAATTAATGGGGAGTTTACCTGCG
This sequence comes from Neoascia interrupta, assembly GCA_947623515.1. NCBI lineage: Eukaryota > Metazoa > Arthropoda > Insecta > Diptera > Syrphidae > Neoascia > Neoascia interrupta. Next base: position 93,611,031 of record OX392464.1, on the reverse strand, counting down.
TCGAGAACTTAACTAGCTAGGCCATTCACCAACACAGGCGTCGACTACGCGGGCTTTATTGACATCAAGACGTGGAAAGGGCGGGCAGCAAAAAGTCTCAAAGGATATTTCGCGATTTTCATCTGCCTTTCAACCAAGGCTATTCACTTGGAGGTTGTGACAGACCTCACAACTCAGGCATTTATAGCGACGTTTAGGCGGTTTACGGCACGGCGCGGTATTTGTTCGCAAATCAACAGCGACTGCGGAACCAACGTTGTGGGAGCAAACGCGGAACTTAATCGTATGCTGAGGGACGCAAAACACGATTGGGCTAAAATAGCAGACACACTAGCTCATCAGGGTACACAGTGGAACTTTATTCCTTCAGCTTCTCCTCGCTTCGGTGGTTTGTGGGAACCCGGAGTGAAATCTGTTAAATACCACTTAATACGAGTAGTAGGAGAAGAAAGGCTAACATTCGAGGAACTCAGCACCCTTCTAGCACAACTTGAAGCGTGTTTGAATTCGAGGCCTTTGTGTCCTCTTACAGACAACCCAAATGGCCTAGAAGTTCTCACTCAAGCACACTTCCTAATCAGCGAACCACTTGTAGCTATACCGCAGCCAGCTATAACAACCGAAAGCGTATGCTATCTTGAACGATGGAAAGCGGAGAATATCTTGCTCGCCTGCAACAACGTCCGAAGTGGACGAAAGTCGAGCAACCACCGAACGTCGGAGACATAGTGCTCGTCAAAGATCACCGTCTGCCACCGACACAATGGGCACTCGCGCGAATATTGGAAACGCACACGGGAAAAGACAACTTGGTTCGCGTGGTAACTTTAAAAACACAGAAAGGAACATACAAACGACCGATCACGAAAATTTGTAGGCTGCCTTCGAACGACACCAACGAGGCACAAACACTTATTTAAATAAGTCAAAAACTTAATGAATATTCTCGATCTTTACAAAAAAAAACTCAGACACAACCTATCCAGTCACTCAATCTGCATTCATAAAATAAAAATCCTAAAATATAAATTCAAAAGAATGAAAAGGTATTTAGAAGGATTAAAATATAGAAAATAAAAGTATATAAACACAAACAAGTCACAATCAAATATAAACATTCATTCCAACCTCACATTCACACTACACGGAAAGGATAATTGTTTTTCAAAAAAAAAATCTACGACACGACATATCGAATTCTACGCACAACAATAAAATACAGTCCACTAAACAAAAAAACTAAATCGATTTAATTAATTCAAGACGAATCAAAGCACACAAAGGTTATTAACACAACACAGATAACACCGAAACAAAAAAAAAATCAAACTTATATCTCTTAGCAACTAACTAACTCAAACGTACAATTATTTATCTTTTTAAATTCGCAACGACATCAATTAATTGTACAAAATAAAAACTTGCACGAGAATAACAAATAAACTCGCAAAAAAAAAAACACAATAAAAATATATAAACAACACTAAAGGAAGTCGAAGTATATAGCCGCTTATCTTTTCAATTCAGGCCTTATGTATACACCATGTAATACATAGCCAAAACACACCCGAACGTGAATTAAAAGGAAAAAGAACTCGACGCGTAATTACGTACGTTTGGTTTTTTATGCACACACTCATTATAAAATAATATAAAATCAAAATTAATCCTTTCTTTCAACGCAATGAAAAAACACATCATACCGCAAAGAGAAATTATTGACAAAAAAAAAAAACACTCACCACATAATCCAGCGCGCTTAGGGTTCCAGCATATATAAATCACACCACAATAAATTTAATTTCAAGTTACCGAACTTAATTACGAAATTGAATTGAATAAACTACAAATTGAATTTGGCGAAAAAATTCACTATAAAAAGCGACAACACACAACTCAAAGACACGAAAAAAAAACGGAACGGAAGGAATCAGCACGGCAGCACACAATCCATTGAGCAGCTCCCATAGCAGCGACACGATCGAACCAAAGAGAGAAAGCAAAGCGCAAAATGTGTACACGTTGTCTCTATTCTTCTCGTATGCTACGTTGGTTTTCTGTTTTGTCTTGATTGCGTTTTTCGATTGTTGTTATGTTTCGATAACCATTAATTCTATCGTTTCATTTCATGTCTTCCAATGAGTTCAACAGGGATGGTACAGAGCCGATGGAAGGTGCCAATAAAAGACTGTTGAGAGTTAAATGCGAAATGTTTGTGGACTCCCTTTAGGGCTCAGTTATACCGATACGGAAAAAGGATACGAAAAACGAAAAACAGTCGAAAATGGGACTTTTTCCTGTTAAGCGTTTACAGCAATCAGAAAAAAACAACCGAACAACCAAACACTCGAATTCAGTTTTTTGGTTAGGGTTGAACCGAAAAATTTTTTCTGACAGTCGGAACAGTAAAAAAATATGGAACAATTCAGTGGAATGAATGGGTTTCATTTTCCGTCAGCTGTTCAGGAAAAGTGATTCTGATACGACAAATTATAAAACTACTTTCCTGAGAAAAATTAACTTTAATCAATACATATTTTCATGTGAATTGGTTAAGTAAATCAGTGGCAACATTTTAAATCCAAATTTGGCATAATCGCATAAGTGAAAGTACAATTAAAATGAGAAATAAAAATTTTCCGTATCGTTTTTTCGTTTCGTTATAACTGAGCCCTTAAATCGTCCACGGCCTGGGAGAATATTGAATATTCATTAAACAACTGTTGTGACTTAGCGAATTTTAACGAAAATTGTTTTATTGTCAAAGTTGTCCTACAAAAAACCTCAATGTCAAATAAACACAACACTTTTTCAACCCGAAAATAAATCTACACATTTTTTATAACGTTAAAGGAAAAATCGAGTTTGTCTTTATTTTTTGAAGTTTTATTGAACAAAAAGTAAAATTTGCAACAGGTAATATACCGTGTGCCGAACACGTAAGGGTATGTCAAAAATTCTTTTGCAACACTTTTGCTTTTCCAAAAAGAGTACCAACTTATGCACTGCTTTTCAAAACCTCAAACGGAACCTACAACGGCTGTGACAAGAGAAAAGGGAGGCCGGCGGCTAATGCCACTTATCCTTATAAAGTTAAAAATATTTAAGCTTTCCTTGCTGAATTCCCGAAGATTCCTTCCCACCATTGACGCCAAAGAAATTCCAGAAACCAGATTATATCTTTATCCAGACCTCTCAATTGATAAGCTCTATGCACTTTACAAATTAAAATGATTCAGATGCTGTAAATGGTAATGTCTTTCCCACTATTGAGCATCTGATATTGTATGCTGATATGTACTTGTGGTGGACAAAATCGAAATCAAAATGTCCTCGCAACGATGTCTTATGCTGTCAAATTGTAATTTACAAATTTTTGACCTGAAATTTATGGAATGTGGACACAGCTTTCTCGAAGCGGACAGCATTCATGCAACTATAGAAAAAGCTCGCAAGTCAAAAACTTTGTACATATTCCCTTTTCGCTTTTGTTGCTTTGAAAAATATTCTTGTATTAATAAAAAAATATTATAAACATTTATAACAATATAAATATTTGATAAATAATAAATTATTTAATAAGTACTGGATCATGTTGTATTTTTATACTCCTTTTTGGTAAAAAAATAATTGACATCAAGCTAAAAGGTGCTATGTCCAGACCAGACATATTACATTCTATGGTCAATAAATTCAAAAGTGGTTGAAATATTTAAGACAATATTTTTTTAAAGTGTAACTGACTACAAGATGGGCTATGCATCAAGGGCCATAGAGCTGCGTCATTGCAGTTATGCACATGCTAAAACTTTGACTCGAGTTTCTCAAAAATAGCAAAAATGGACATAGCACTTTTGTGCTCTAAAGTCTAAGGTATCGATATGCCCTTAAGATCTTGGTGGTCTACGGTGATTATTTCTCTATGTTACAAACTATGAATCAAACTTAATACACCTTCTATATACCTCTTATCCTCCTGGGATGGGGGTATAAAACCAATTTGAATAGTGCGAATGCAGCTTAGTTTGACTTTTATAGTATAGCTCAAATATTAAATTCTAATTACTCTCTTTTTAAATTAAAAAAAAAACTTACAACAAACTAATTTCGAATTTACGAATTAAATTAAAAGAAAGAGAAATACTTGAAAAAGAAATAAGTATGTTTTACCTGCCCAGCCTTGGTTTGACCCGAGCCAAATTAAAGATTATTCATTAATTAAAACGCTAACCGAACGTGTTTCTTATATTGCAATATAAAAGTGTCGTTTTATAATATAATATTAGTGTCGTTTCTTATATTGCAATATAAAATTACAAATTGTTGTCATTTTTCATTTCTCAATAGAGAACTTGACACTATGCAAATTACCTCAATTTCAGTAAAATGAAGTCACATAGATTGCAACATCGCGACGAGCTATTTTCCTCCGCAGTATTGGCTGGCAGATGAAGATCTTGCTCCGCTCTTTGATTCATTTTTGTCATCGGCGGGGACTTTAACTCGAAAAATACTTTATCGGGCTCACGGTTTAATTCAATAAAAGGCAGAGTCCTTTTCAAAGCATGTAGGAAACGCGGCGTGGTCTTCTTATCGACGGTAAAGTCAACATATTGGCCAACCGACAGAAATAAAATACCTGACCTCGTCCTACTTCTTTATCGCCAAGGGGATACCTCGTTACCTTATGAACGTAGAAGAACGCTTTGATCTCCCAAGCCAATATTGGCTGAACTTTGTCAAACGATAAATAATCTGAAGAACAACAAAGCCCCTGGCTAATTAATTACTAATTAATTACAAGCGAAATTCCAAAGGAGCTACCGAAAAAAGCTTTGGTCAAGCTACTCTATATCATTAACGCCTCTATGAGAATTTTGGTCATTTTGGCAATGGAAAGTCGCCGTGGTCATTATGGTTCCGAAACCAGGAAACTGTCAGAATGAAAAAAAGGCATACAGACCTATTTCGCTACTGCCGATAATATTTAAGGTATTCGAGAAACTGTTGAAGAAAGACGATTGATTCCAGATCACCAATTTGGATTTAGGAAAAGCATTCAACAATCGACCAGGTCTATCGTAAGTCTTCGACAAGGTCTGGCACAAAAGCCTTTTAGAATCTTACCTTGAAGACAGAATCTTTCGCGTAAGATATGAAAATGAGTACTCGGAATTCAAAGAGATAAATGCCGGTGTCCCGCAAGGAAGCGTTCTCGGCCCAATATTATTTTTGCTTTATACTATAGACATACCCTTTTATGAGGGAACAATTTGAGCTACGTTCGCTGACGACATTGCTATTCTCGCTATTGATACAGTTGAATTATCGACAGAAGAACTTCAGCGCGCTTTAGACAAAATATGCGACTGGACGAACAGCTGGCGAGTCGTCCTTAAAAGTCAACACATGTTAACTTTACTTATAAAAAGATAAACAACAAACCTTTATTCATTAGCGCAGTACAAATCGCGTAGTCAAATGAAGTGAAATATAGGAATGACTCTAGCCGCAAAACTTAAATGGATGCCGCACGTTAAAAATAAACGCGAAGAGCTCGAAACCAGGTTAAGAGAAATGAATTGGCTTATCGGAAGATTTTCGAAACTAAGCACTGTATAAGCAAGTGCTAAAACCATCTTAGACGTATGGTATACAACTCTGGGGTTGTACTAAGCCAAGCAATATATCTATTTTAGAAACTTTTCAAAATAAGAGCAATCGTTAATGTTCCATGGTATATAAGAAATAGCGATCTACACCGAAATCTTGGAATCGCAACCGTGACTGACGAGGTAACAAACTTTGCTCGCAAACTTGGTACTCGACTTCGCGGACATTGCAACAATGAAATTAGCGAACTTTGGATCAGACCGCAATCTAACGCGCCGACTACAAAGAACGAGACCGTTAGATCTAGCAGCATAAGATGAAACCGCATAAATTGACGGTATTGTAAGTGCCTTCGTTGGAAGGCAGCCTACCACACGCGATTACTACAGAAGCTTGAACTTCTTGGAACTACTTCAAACTTAGTAGTAGTCTGACGGAAAATAGGAGGTTTTTTCCGTCCGAATATGAAGGTTTTTCCTACCCACGGAAAAAAAATTTAAATAGTAAGATAATTCAAATGACTTCACTTTACCTCTTTGTCGTTGTGTTTGAATATAATAAACATGGTGCAGCTAAAATACAGCTTAGAATCCATATAACTAGCAAAATTATTCTCACTTTACGCCTCGAAGTCCTTCGTTTTAATGGATGTACAATTGCAATATACCTAAAAATATATAAGAAAATCGATAAAGGTATACTCAATGTATTGTTCATAAAAAATATGATAAAATATATACAATTTTTTTTAAGAGAAATATGAATAACTATATAAGTACATACGTACTACATGAAGATTAATAAACAATTTAAGGGTTGGCACAAGTTAACAATCTGCATGCTTACATGTTTTAACAAAATATGGTGAATGGTATTTACATCGGTGCAGTGAATTATTCCCCGCGGAATTTAGCCGCTTTATTAATTAAATGTTAAAAAGAATTAACACTTGTGAACTTCGCTGGCCTAAAGACAAACGGATATATGTATAAGTATATGAGGTTACCGCCTACAAGCCGTTTGTCAAGAAAAGTCTTTATGGGCCTATTGTTGATAAACGGCTTTAAGCGTTCACACAGTACAGCAGAAAAGATTTGGTATGCGATGTCAAAAAGACTGTTGTCTCTGTTGTTGACAAAAATCAGAGGGTCTCCTTTCTTGAGGATCGTGCAAGCAATGCTCATGTTCTATTCATCGGACATGCTTTTCCTCGGTTAAATCTTGCAGATAAGCTGGTGCATGTTTCTTACCAGATCATCGCCTGCGAATTTGAAAAGTTCGTCAACTAGGTCGTTAGCTCCGGTGCTTTCCTATGCACTTACGCTTATCCACAGATATACTTCCATTTCGTTCAAGTCGGGTGAGCGGCATCGTTTGTATGATTTGTCGGTAACTTCTTCGACCGATTAATAAAAAAATATGACTTCTTGAACTAGCCCTTAAATTATTTCTTTCTCTATTCTGAGTAATGACTTGTATTTTTTTCAATATAATATTAAAGACAGTTAGGGTCGATTTCAAAGTAGCGACTATGGTAAAGCTTAAGTTCTGCTTAACGGTGAAGCGTACTCAACTTAGCTACCACTTAACTTGTTTTACATATAAGATCATAATTGGTCTAAACCACCGCTTTTTGGTCGCGTGTTTCGCTGAGATATCTTGGCACCGAGCATCTTCAGTGGGTATTCACCAAAATTTCAATACCTGCGTAGTTGAGTTCCCATTGATATAAGAAATAAGAGTATTGAGGGTTTTTCGGCGTCCAAAGTGAAGATTACAATATGGTGACTTGTTTAAAAGGGTGTTTAAAAGTTACCCTTACCACTACTTCTTTTCTTTTTTTACCCATAACAGGGGTTGGGGACACTTGTAACACTTTTTCTGGGTATGGTTGAAACATTATAATTTTTTTTTGTTTCTGGAGGACGTAAAAAAAGCGCTTTTTAATTGCTGTTAGTTTGTGGCAAGAATTTTGTGTCGAAAAAAAATATAATGCCTTTTTTTAAATAGATAATGGAGGAAGCTGAGAAATAGAAAAAAATGTGCTTATCTGCGCATAGAAAAGGTGCGGCAAAATTCCTTTTCTTTTGAAGTTTAAGCAGTTCTTATATTCGTTGGCGACGGTTGCTTTTGTAGAGACTAGCATTGATAAGTCAAAATAGTTATTAATGTTTTCACGTAAGCTAAAACACTTGTTTCATTAAAAATTATTGTTTCAAATCATTCGAGTTCATTGCTTTTCTTTTTTTACAAACACCAGTTAACGATTTTGCGCTTAGTGTCAAAGTGACTGAGATGTCAGTAAAACCTTGGTCGTGTTCAGTGTGAATGACTAAATGAGGTTTCGTAATTTTTCCGTAAACTCAGTTTTCGATCCGGTGTGAAATGAGCATAAGACCTATTGTAGGTTCCTTGTGATATCCCGTTGAACCGTTTTGAGCTACACGTTGAATCATTTTGGTAATAAAGCGTAAGAGACGTTTTGGCTCGATAGTGTTCAGATCGCTAAGAACATTATAGAAGAAAGCTCCAAGGTGAAGATTTCAGTTCTTAGAGAGAGCGGGGCATGTGCAGAGAAGGTGGAGAGTGGCCTCTTCTTCCTTCTCATCCATTGAGGTTCCTGCAAACGTCATTGGCGTAGACATCAAGCCTTGTTTCTTGCTAACTATCACATATTGTCCTGTTATGACAACGATTGAAGCACTCATGTGCAATCGGTTTAGAGCGATTAAACTCTTAGGGCGTTTCAGATCTAGCTTTGGCCAGCACTACACAGGTACTACTACCCGTCCAAGACTAGTTCCAAGCTTGGCGAGTTCTTCAGCCTTGCAGTTACGTAGAATGTCGCTATGCCGTGGTATCCAGGACAGGTGATGAGGAACTGCTCCGACATCTAATTAAGAGATGATCGCGAGTCAAGGACTACTTTAGAGTTTATAAAGATTGATTTCAGGCATTTTGTGGCCGCCTTACTGTTGGAAAAAGATTCGTATATCCTTGTAAGATATAACGTTATTTTTAAGCCAATTAAACACTGCTAACTGTTCGCTCCTGGATTTTGACAAGGCGACGCGCTGTCATGCGACTTCTTTAACATCATACTTGAGAGAATTGTGCAGAACTCTCGCGCCAACACCAGAGGTACAATCTTTCAAAAGTCCATTCAACTACTTGCATACGCAGACGACATTGACATAATCGGTAGAACAAAGCGTGATGTCAGTGAAGCCTTCGTGAGTATTGGGACGGAAGCGGCGAATATGGGTTTAACAGTCAATGAGGGCAAAACCAAGTATATGCTGTCATCAAGAAAAGACACCCAACACCGACGTCTTGGACAAAACATCACCATCGACAGCTATAACTTTGAGGTAGTTAGGAACTTTGTCTACCTGGGTTCCGCTATCAATTCAGACAATGACACCAGCGCTGAAATCAAACGAAGGATAACTCTTGCCAATCACTGTTTCTTTGGGCTAAGAAGGCAATTGAGTAGCAAAGCCCTCTCTCGAGCAACTAAAGTGTCCATGTATAAGACCCTCATCATACCAGTCCTGCTTTACGGTGCAGAAGCATGGACCCTGTCAAAGGCGGATGAAAACACTTTAGGCTGCTTCGAGAGGAAAATTCTTCAGACGATTTACGGTCCCGTCTGCATAGACAGAGAGTGGAGGAGGAGATATAACATCGAACTGTACGGGCTGTACAGCGATACTGAACTAGCCAAAAGAGTCAAAACACAACGTCTACGATGGCTGGGTCATCTAGAGCGGATGGACACCAACGCTCCGACCCGAAAAATCTTCGAATCCACACCGCAGGGACGACGCGGTAGAGGAGCACCGAGACTCAGGTGGCGCACGCAAGTGGAAGGGGACCTCAGCCAACTTCGCGTGCGAAACTGGAGACGGCTAGCTAGAGACAGAGCTGGCTGGCGAAGCTTGTTGGCTGAGGCCCAGGTCCACCCCAAACTGTAGCGCCACCTTAAGTAAGTAAGTAACTGTTCGCTCCTGCGGTATCTGTATAAGCATTAGCATCTGGCGCTGAACGAAATCGGTGAATTTTTGCTTAGTTTTTTTTTAAGTTGAAGAATTGATACTTAAATTTTTTTAAGACTGAAAAGATTACCGAAAATGTTACTGTTTTTCCTTTAATGAATATCAATATTTTATTTTACTTGGCCAGCTGCATTCCACCCCCCAAAGAATTCACCTGCGGATGTGGAACAAGCAAACTTCCACGTGAGGTTTTTCCGCGCCAATACAGTCCTCAGTTGTCTAAAACCAAGGTGCACCAGTATCTCTCCTGTCACTCCTCTGATCCTTTCCGCTGGCGTTATGTTAACTTATTATAAGGGTATTCACAACCCCTTTAACGAGCGTGTATTATAGAGAAAAAAATGATAATGCTCCTTTTAATATCATTTGGTTCACAGTTCCCTAAAACCGCGGGTCAAAGATTGTAAACTGATTTTAGGTGAGGCGATTACAACACCACACCGCCTGCTGGAGACCATCATTTTTATGGAACCGTCAAAAAAGAAAATTAAGCAAGCAAAGCTATCTGGGAGAATCAACTGGTACAATTTAGAAAAAGAAAAAGCCGAAGCATTTTTTAACACTATGCAAAACTACCTCTGTAACATCATTGACGAAAACGACGATGTAGAGTGCAGAGCACAAGTTATGTGGAATGACCTACAGCGAACGTGCATAGAGAAGGCCAAATCACTCCTAGGGACTTCAAAAGGTCACCGCGAACAGGTCAATGAAACATGGTGGTGGTCAGATGAGGTGAAACTAGTGATCAGTGAAAAGAAAGTGGCATTCAAGGCATGGAAGAAAACAGAGATGAAATGCTTCGCCTGGAATTGAAATATAGACACCTCAAGAGTCTTGCTAAGAAGAAGTGCGCCCAGGTTCCAAAGAGAATGGAGAGCCTGTATCAGGCATTGGAAGAATTTTCCTCTTCCACTGCTAATACACATCAGGCCACACAGGATCTTCGACAAAACACCTTGAATAAGGAAGCTAAAATCTTCAAAATTGCCGCTCAGAGGAGGAGAAACGCCGAGGAGATTCGTTCGCCAAAGTTCATCAGCAATGCTCAGGGAGAGCTTCTTGTGGATGACGACAAAATTCTTCACAGATGGCGGCAGTATTGTGTGGGACTTTTGAACGAACGGTTTCTCAGGCACCACTTTCCAGAAGAGACTACTCCTAACCAAGGAGAAGTACCAGACATCACAGTCGACGAGGTTGGGAAGGCGGTTAAGTACTCCAAAAAGCGAAAATCGGTTGTGCCAGATCAGATACCCTCAGAGTTCTGGAAGAAAATAGGAGACAGCGGGTCCAGATGGCTCACGACCTTCATCTCCAAACTAATAAGAGATGATCCAGGACCACTGCTGAAAACAGCCTTAAAAAAACCTAAGACGTAACAAAACTCCCCCCTGTAAATATCTTGTCCTTCTAAACGTGCTTTAGAGTCCTTTTTAACTTATACCACTGCTCTTAAGATCGATCGTTCAAGAAACCCAAAGTTGGTTGGACGTTCATTAAAGTTGGTGTACCAGCAAAGTTTTAGCGCAGCATGCAGTGCTTTCAAAAACCGACATTGAGGAGTGTTGTACACCAATTGAACTCGTAACTTTACCTAAAACCGGTGCTCTCTTTTGCACCAATGGATCTTCTTGACTCTTTTTAAGCTAAATTTTAAGATACAAAAGCCATCTGGCTTTCTTTCGATCCTGTTGGGTATCGTCCCAATTGCTAGCAGAACTAGTAAAATCTTTGCAGTCACAGCGATCATTTGACCAGGTTGATCTGCCATATTTTAGGCCAGAAAATAATGAATCCAGCAAATGGGTAAGCCAGGTTGAAAAATTTAAAATTGATTAAGGCTGGTCCGACCTGCAAATACTGGCCAGAGTTGGCAGGTGGAACTAGTTATTCATGGGATAACTGAGCTCGATGTGCGTAACACTGCCGCTAATATAAATTGCAAAACGATTTCAGAGCTACTGGTGCTTCTTTCCTCATTTGAAAGGCCCCTCTGTAAAGAAGAACGTCATCAAAAGGTTAATAGCGAAGTAATGGGACTTAAGAGAAAAGGTTCTGATGAAAAATCCACTGTTACATCTGTCAAGAAATGTTTTCAGTGCGGTAAAATGGGTCATGTCAAGGATAATTGTCGCACTAAGAGACAATGGAACAATTTTGATACTAGTGCGGCCGATATAAAGAAAGTTGAAACAGCAAATCAAAATCAAAGTGGAGTTTGTTCTTTTTGTGCCAAACGTGGATATGATGATTCTGAAACTGATTCTGAAAAACGTCGCAATATCAACTATTGTAGCACGGGTAAACCGCAAGGTGCCACTGAAGTTTTTATAGACGGGCATCGATTTTGGGCATTGATAGACACTGGAGCAGATTTGTCTCTCCTTTCAAAGAAATTTCAATGTTTATTCCAGAATAAGCTTGTTTCATGCAACATTATGCTAAAAGGAATAGCAATCGTCGTACCAAGATCTCGAACGTCGAAACTACTGTTTCATACGTCATTGTCCCTGATGGCTGTCTTGATTATGACGTTTTCATTGGACGCAATTTGTTTGAAGACCACAGTTTGGCAACTATAACGGATCATACAGGCTCACTGGTTGCGCGTCGACAGCTCCCCGGAATCAACAGGATTTCAGAAAACGAAAATTTAAATACATCTGAGGTGCTGGTTCCTTCTGCAATTCGGAGCTCATTACAAGACCTTCTGACAGATTTTAGAGGCATGATAACAAGTGGTTATAAAGTTGGCGCACCAGTTGAGGCTGGTACTCAATTAAATGCTGTACCATAAGCAAATCAATAAAGATGGTACGGTAAATTTGCAATAATTTGTCCCAAAACAAAGTCGTTTAGGTTTGCTGCAGATTTTCCATGATGAGCAGTGTCATGTCATGTTGCTGATTAAACGTATGCGTCAATTGCCGCACACTTTTAGTTGATGCCTTTACAAAATATTGCATCTTAGCTCCAATGAAGACTGTTACAACAGTTGAGACTCGAGAAATGTTTTGTCTCTGTTTGGCACACCTAGGAAAATAATCATGGAAGCCGGTACTACGTTTAAAAATACAACGTTCCTGAAATATTTAAATGAGTGGCAGATTGAGTATCACTTCGTTACACCGGATATACACACAGGCAATGGCCAAGTTGAAAGGTACATGCGAACTATTAGAAACCTTTCGAGGATCGAAACTAAAATTAAGGCAGAATGGCCAAGTGGTTTGTGGAAGATTCAATTGGTCTTAAATACAACGATTCAAAAGTCAATCCGTTGCAGCTTCTTCTGGGAATTCAAAGTTCGACGCCATTGGTCCAAGCGTTGTTACGAAATATATCCCCGGATCTAACTTCTCTTCGTAATCGAAAGTTGGACAGAGAACGGGTGGCGAAATAGCTCTTTCCAGAACCAGGCTGCATGCGAGATTGAAATCGAAAGAGAAGGGATAATATTCAATATTCCACTGGAGATTTTGTCTTGATGCATCGTGACTCAAATATGCACATTAGCAAGAGCGACTATGAGTTCGTGGGTCCTTATGAAATACTTAAATGTCTTGAAAACGGACGTTATAAAATTCAAAAAGTTGGAACGAATGTCATAACTAAAGTGTCAAAGGAACAATTGAGGTTATGGCCCTTACAATGGACGTTGACCTGCGATATAAAAGAAATATTGGATTTCTTGAATGCAGATGAACCAGTCGCTGACAGCAATTCAGGTTAGTTGTTTGTTGGTCTCTGAACCGTTAGAGTTAGAGCCAGGTGGAGGCTGCGGTCCCACAAGATTTTATTTTGAAGTACTTGTTTGTTGGTCTCTGAACCGTAAGAGTTAGAGCCAGGTGGAGGCTGCGGTCTCAAAAGAACCTTTGAAAAGGCGTTCTTTTGGCTATTAAGTCGTTAAAGTTAGAGTCATATGGACAGGAGTCCCATATGGCTAGAAGACAACTAATTTTAGTTTACCTTTATTTACAGTTTTGCCAACACGAATTTTGGTGCCGAGTACGTCACCAGAGTCAGGTTGGCCGTATTAGCAATCAACAATGACGAAATGAACGCGCCCATGATGGTACGCAACCAGGAGTGAAGATAGTGAATTTATTCATACTTGGGTTTGTTGCGTACGATAAAACAACCTGTGCGCGCAGAAGGCGAAAATATAAAGAAATACTTTGCAACTAGAAGAAAATAAAAAGAAAAAGGAGACTATCTTGGCAGTTTTGTTTTAGAGCTGAAAAAATAAAGAAACATAATAATTTGTTATTTATATAATTAAATTTTTAATAATATAGATGTAAACTAAAAAAAATTGATAAATTCAGTCTGCTTATTTGTTACATACCTGTCAAAAGATATCGCTACAAGTGTGAAAACCGATGTTGATACAGTCACATTCGCTACAAAGTTATTAATTGTACAATAAATGGAACCAAACGGCCAATCAGAGTTGAGCATAAAAACGAAGTTAAAAACACCATTTAAAGATGACATTAACAAATCTGCTATGCTAAGATTAAGAAGAAAGTAATTTGTCACAGTTCGCATGCTTCGGTGACCTGTATAAAAGAAAGCAGCAACCAAATTTATTTATTTTTTTTTTCTTTTAAAATATATTAAAAAGTCAAAACGAACCTGCCACAATCCAAAGAACTATGCAATTGCCAGCAATTGCGATCACAAGCATCATACCAAATATAAACGCCCAGACGGTTTTTTGCTCCCATGGTAATTCGTACGGTCTGGTCGGTGAAGGAAACAAACATTCTGTTAGGAAGTCTCTGCAAGAAAACAATTGGTTAAAAATTATTTGGTAAATAAACAAGTAAGTGCAAAAAGTTTTTTTGTAGTGAACTTCTAAATACCCTACACACATTTACCGTTTAAATTATTTGTATTAAAAATAAATACAGTGGCGCAACAGCTCGAGGTGAACCAAGCCAACTTCTCAACAATGTATGCTGTGTGTGTTAATTTGTTCACATACAAGGGGACCTACAATTTTTTGCCGAATCCGAACGGAACTTTGAGAGGTTTTTCAAGACAAATGTTACTCTCGGAGGACTTGTCAGACCCTCGCGGAGGTGGGGACCGTGAAAAAGAACTATTCTTTTTTTTCAGGTGACGATGGCAGGATTCGAACCCAGGCCTCCGGCGTAGTAACCACACACACTAACCACTACGCCACGGCACCCCACCCCACCCCAAATTATTTGTATTAGCCACGCCTTAAAAAATTGACGTGAACTAAGAAAAAAAAACCTTTAACCTTAAATCATAAGAGCTTGTGAAAATGTGTTAAAAGTGGAAACTTAAGCCAAAAAAAGTTTTTTTTCCCCCAAAAACCGCTCCTGAAAGTGGGCGGAACTTAAAACTTTGTATATACCAGACATAGAAATTGTCAATATCTCTTATATTTCTCATATATGTAATAAATTTTTCGATTGAGAGTTAAAATTTTTTTCAAACAAATCAAGATTTTAAAGATGTAAAACAATAAAAGTGGGCATGGTCGACGGTGTGGGCGCTCTAATTCTCATTGTGTTAAAGTTTTTAGCCACCATTTCTATGTATGTACCGAAATTTGAGTACCTACGCCTTGTTTGGGTCTACAGTCGTTATTTCACTATGTTACCAGCTATGAAGTAAAATTGACATTCCTTGGGTGGGATATAAAAACTTTATTTAAAAATTTTATTCCAGTAGTCATCTTTGAGTTTGGTCCTGACACCGACGCACTTGAGGCCCAACCATAATAGACTTTGATGAGCTTAAGCCGGCTTCCGAAATGTCCCATTACACGCGATTCGTATGCCACCCATAATACCCTTACGCCGGCTATTATGGTAAGGCAAGGTTTCGTAAGGTTTTCGTTAACTTGCGTTGGCTTAAAGTTTTGTTTTTGCTTGTCATCACTTCACTCAATGTCATATTTAACCCCACATTTATTTTAAAACGTGCTTCAAAAAATCCGTGAAAGAAGGAAATATACCAATAATTGTACGTTGACCTCAAAAATTTAAACACATTATAGATCAGGCAATCGCTTTCGGAGATATTAACATCCAAAATTGAAGAAAAAGTGATATAATTTTCAAAGTTGATTTTAAATTTTCAAGGTAATATGATACTCGACACGTTCACAGTGAAATCTCATAAGATTTTAAAATCGTTTGCTTAAGTCTATTAAAGGTAACACAATATTTTGGGAGAACTTGAGTGGGATTTTCGTTGTATTTCGACAAAAGATTAATCCCGCTCAAGTCTAGGTATTTTTGTGTACAATATTAAATTATATAGCGGTTTACTTTCAAGAGTTGTGTAAAAAAAAGTTAGGTCACAACAATTTGAAAGGAGTATCTTGGTAACAGTAACTTACACACGAAAACTTTCAAGGACCAAAATATGTAGATAAACATAAACAAGTCTAGTACTTTATTCGTCAAAGAAGGGGAAAATCATATCCTATTCTCCAACTATGCCTAGTTAAATAAAAAAATTAAGCTGGAAACTTAAGGGCTTCTCATGGATCACCACATCACAGTACTCTAAGCATCAGAAAAGCTCTAGCTACTGCGACGAATAACCAATGCACAATTCAGGGCAGTAGGACACTTGGGGCATCCAGGATTCCTATATGGCAACAGACCAACCGAAACTTTCCAACTGCATTTCAACAGAATTTCTTATGGAAAATAATAACGCTTAATAACGTAGGAAGCTAAAAACGAATTAAAAGTGGAGCTGTAAACAATGTTTCAAGCATTCGTGTAAACAGTCCTAGTTCAGTCATCGACGGGTTTAGTTCAAGAATACTTGCTCGAATTGCAAGCTTTTATAATATCATCTCACAAATCTAGATAGCACCCCAGCTTAGACTAGATGAGTCTGCCTAAAAGTATTTGTTGATCTTGAAGCAAAAATATTTATAAGCTTTCAAGCTTAGGTTCAGTATAAGAGTGCAAATTCTGATATAGCAAGGTAAGCATTATAAAGTTCTTGTTCTCTACAGCATCTATACGGTGAATCAAACTATAGAGGTGTGTTGGAAGCCATACCAGCCTTGGATATGAGTTTTACTTTAAAAAAATTAAATTTTTTCGTTCAAATTCAATATCTTTGAAAAATCGGACCCTAAAAGTGGGCGTGGCTAAAAACTTTGTATGAACGAGATCTAGAACAAAATCTCGTTTATCTAACCTGCTATTTTTTTTATTCTTTCCCAAATTAGGCATAAGGCCAGTCGAAATTACATTTTTCTGGAATTTTTTAAGGTTTTTCTTTAATTTTGCCTCCAAATTAAGGCGCGGCCCAAAGTTTTGTATTAACGAAATGTAGACTTATGTGTTTTCTACATAACAAACTAATAAAATATATTTCGATTTGCAAAAAAAAAATTGAATAAAAGGCATTTGAAAAATTGACCTTTAAATCGATGCCACGCCCACTAGGTGAGGTAAAGCGATTAAAATTCTATTATGTATGGAACAATATACAGGAGATAATAAATACCAAATTTCAGACTTTAAAGACATTTTACAGCTTTGAAAGCTCTAAAGGTAGTTGCACAATTGCAGCGATTGTGGGCGTGTCTGTGGGCGGATTTGAAAAATTTTTACACTTGTACTTCTTCGGATAACAACGAATGTTTGTCAGCATCCTAAGATTTAAGTACTAAAAACGTGTGACATACAGATAGACGGACGGACGGACGGAGGGACATGGCTTATTCGATTTAGAATTCGGTCTCGAGCATAAGCCCTTAAGGTCTTGGAGGTCTACCATTATTATTTCACCGTGTTACAAACTATGTGACAAACTTAATATACATCCTATCCTATGGGATGGGTATAAAAAATCTATCTGTCATCCCTTCTGAACAAGTAAAATTTACTCCCGCCCTACCTTATACCACGGATGCCCTACCTTAAATTAAGCCCAAGGTACGGACGGCCTGCTGGAACGACACGTCAACGACGCACGGTTTAATTTTATCATCATCATTTTCGAATGCCGCCTATCCTTTAAAAGGGTCGCGGTGCGAGGGTGGCTAAATGGTCCTTCCATCTTTCTCGATCCTCCGCCACCAACTCAAGAGACTCCGGCGCAATCTCCAGGCGGGACTCAGAGAGGTTCTTTACCTGATCCCACCACCTGTTTCTTGGCCTACCAGGGGGGCGACGCGCTCGCATCTCGGCTAGCATGACCTGTCTAGGAAGTCTGTCAGGGGGCATGCGAACTACGTGTCCAAACCATCGAAGAATCGATCGCTCCACTCGGAGAAGTAGCTGCTCAACATTAAGATTCCTACGAATACTGACGTTTCTCACTCTGTCCCTTAGAGTAACACCAGCAACGCACCTCAGGAATCTCATTTCGGCAGCTTGTACCCGCGATCTAATTCTTTCGGTCATTACCCAAATTTCATGACCATAGATGAGGGTCGGAACGAACACTGAATTAAAAACTGAGATCTTTGCTTTCACTCCAAGCTCAGCTTTCCTGATGACCGGCCGGCGCAGTTCCTTTACTATTGCTCCAGCTTGGCCAATTCTACAGGACAACTCAGTATCACTCCTCCCATCTTTCGTGAAAAAGACCCCGAGATACTTAAACTTCTCCACCTGTTTTAATGGAACTCCATTTATGTGCAGGGTACACTGCACAGGAGTTCGGGAAACAACCATCACTTCCGATTTGTTCACGTTTACTTTCATCCCAGCATCACCACAGATGGCTGCAAACCTATCCAGTGCTCGTTGAAGTTCCTCTTTGGATGATGCAAGGATGGCCAAATCATCTGCGAAAAGCAGATGGCTCATCCTGATGCCAGCCAATTTGAAACATTGCTCGCCAAGACTGCGCCTCACCATCCAGTCCATATATGCTATGAAAAGGAGCGGCGACAGAACACAGCCCTGGCGAAGTCCAACGCGCACATCAAAAGGACGGTGCCTTTTCATACGCCTTTTCCAGATCTACAAAACACGTATAGACCGGTTTGGCATATTCCCAGGCCTTCTCAAGAATAACCTTCAGAGTAAAAAGCTGGTCGGTTGTGCCTCTGCCAGGCCGAAAGCCGCACTGTTCTTCCCGTAACAAAGGCTCGATTACAGCTCTGGAACGCGTTTCCAACACATTCGCGAATACTTTTCCCGGAAGACTCAAGAGAGATATGCCCCTATAGTTGGCGCAATCTCTCCTGTTCCCTTTTTTGAAAATGGGCACTATAACTCCCGTTTGCCAATCGCTAGGTGCCTTCCCGCTATCCCAGGCCACCTTAATGACACGTGTCAGCCATTTAACACCCTCTTCACCCATTGCCTTGAGCATTTCTGGCCGGATTTCATCAACTCCAGCAGACTTGCCAACTTTAAGCGATTTAATCACTTCAGTGACTTCGTCTACTGTGGGACTATTCTCCGCCCCTATCTCGTCAGCAGTGGGAATGCCATCTTCAGTGCCCTGGGGGGTTGAGCAACTCCGAAAAGTGCTCTCTCCATCTGCGCAAGACATCGCTCTCACTTGAAAGAAGTGTACCGTCCTTGGTTTTAACCCCTTGGATGATATTTAACTTCCTTCCTCTGAGCCGGCGAATGGTTTGCCAAAATATCTTGTTTGCAGATCTGTAATCGTGCTCCAACTTCTCGCCGAACTTTTTCCATGACTGTTCCTTGGCTGTTCTGACTGCCAGATTGGAAGTCCTTCGCGCCTCATTGTACCGGGCTCGAGAAGTTGAGTTTCTACATTGGATCCACGCAATGTAGGCTCTCTTCTTCTCTCTGATGGCTTCTTGAACTCCAGGCGTTTTAAACCAAGCAGTTCTTTTCTCACCACCAGCCGCAACCCCAAGCCGCTTCACTCCACAAACATTTCCTGCAGAGGCAATGACTGCCGATAAAAACAGCTGCCATTCCTCCTCTACATTCAAAAGGTCAGTTGGAATTTGTTCAAACTTCTCCGAAACATGCTGTGCAAAACGCTCTCTGAAATCAGAGTCAGCATCCTGCAACCTTTCTCACCGTATGCGGGTCACCAGTCTTGGTTTTCGCCTGGGTGGCAAAGGAATACTGTCGCTGAAAAACAATTTACACAACACTAAGTGGAAAGAGTCACATATGAATATGACTCTTTGTTATTGGTTCCAGGACCAGCTCCCATACATTTTTGGCCACACTCCTTTAGATTGGAAACAGGAGAGATCCTAAGCAGTGGGGATGGGCGATGGCTAACAACGGACCTTTTCCAAAATACATTTACAACGTTCGCTATACTCCAGAAATTATATCAAATACAGCGTACAAATGTGTAGCCAGAAACTGCAAGTGGCAGAAGAACGGCTAGCATTGCACACCATTGTGTTCAGGCTGCCATTTTTACTCGTAACTGCACAAACGTTGATGTTACAGTGAACTAGGAAAAATATCCCCTATGGCATGCCATATAAAAATTTAACTCTACAATATAAGCAACGATACGTTCGGTTAGCTTTATAATTAATGAGGAAAAATATCATGAAAGCGATGTATTAACTTTATTTTTGATCCGGTAAAAAAAACAGTTGGATAACGAAGAAAATTTCTTAATGGATGTTGATGAAACATGTTCCAGTGATGAATGACAAAAATAAAGAGAATTATAAAAAAAATAAAAAAAAAGTTAATAACAATTTATCGAGCTGGTGATAATGTCTTCTCTAGATATAGATGATATAGGATGGGTAAGCCCGAGCCAATAAGTTGAGTGCAGTGTGAAGTAAGTCTATGTAAATTCAATTCTGAATTCGACTCGATTCAAGCAAGCATAAACCAATTATTTTTGAGGCCAAGATCGTGCAGTACACAGGGCAATAAGGACAAGCTCCATTCTTATGATCGTCTTAATGGGTGATCTATAATGATGCTCTAATTGCTATTCCTTACATTGGAGGCTTTTCCAGCTTGAGTAAGTCAAACAGTTTAAAACTGTCTGTCAGAGATAACAGACAGCGTAAGGTGTCAATACTAATTCAATTCAGTACAGTACAGCCTCGCTAGTTCGGACACTTTCAAAATATTACCTCTACTGTCCGGACGGAGTATTAAAATGCGTACATATTTTGACTCTCATCTGTGTACTAGTAGGGGGATTCCATAAACGATCATTCAAAAATGGGAATCCTCTTACTAGTTGTGTCGCTAGCAAGATGGCGGATGTGTCTGTTGATTTTTTATAATCTGTTGTATGTATTTCATGGTGAGCCTTCTCAGTTGCATGTTGCGTTAAGTTTTTTTTGTTTTAATGTTCTTTTAAAGACAAGACGTATTTTTTGTGGCTCAGGCTTAAATTTCCAACTGAAGGTATTCTCAGAGATAATACCTAGCCTTTTAATTTTATTATGGCTTCTGCAAAGAAAAGAAAGCACGAAACTTTGACACTTTCTGAGAAATGCAAAATACTGGATAATATTGAAACTGGCAAATCAGTTAGGCAAGTAGCTGAAATTTTTAAAGTCTCGAAATCAACTGTTTTCGACATAAAATCCAATAAGAAGAAAATTCGGATAGTTGTATCTAACACAGTTTAAAGATCAGGTGAGCTGAAAATATAAGTTCTTAGAATTTGTACCCACTATTCAAGGAAATTTTACGATATTCAGGAAAGAGAAAGATGATCAGACAAGGTGAACATCCAGCAGTAGAAGATGCTTTGATGACATGGTTTATCATATAAACCATGTGCCGGTTCATGCGGATAAAAAATCTGCTCCTGGCAGAAAAATATCCAAGGATCGCGTTACATTTATGCCATGTTCTAACGCTGCAGGAACTCATAAGTTCCTCTTAGTAATCGGAAAATCAGTTAATCCGAGGGCATTTAAGAACGTTACCCTTCCAGTAGCATATCAAGCTACTAAAAATGGATGGATGTCCACAACGATATTTTTTAATTGGTTCAGGAATAATTTTATTCCAAGTGTGAATTTTTTTTTGACAGAAATTAACAAGCCATTGAAAGCACTTTTGGTTTTGGATAATGCCCCATCTCATCCTAAGGAGGAAAAATCAAAAGAAACTTAGATTCCAATTTTAGAGTGTTATTTATACCTCCTAATTGTACGGCAGTATTGCAGCCGATGGATCAAAATATAATCCAAAATATAAAGGTAGCATATAGGAACCAGCTGTTGACACACATTCTACTGGAAGATGATGAAAAAATTGCGATATGCGGTTTGATTATTGGATTTGGCCTGGAGGAGTATTGGAGAGAAAAATATTAAAAAGCGTTGGTCAAGGTTATGGCCAGAATTGACATCCCAATGGGATAATGAAGACCTTTTATCAGTTGCACAGTTAGGGCAACAGATTGACTCTGATTCTTCGGTTGCTGATTTAAATAGAATTCATGGTATAATTAGAACCCTTGATCCGAATGGGTGCACATCTACAGATGAAATAAATAAATGGGCAACTGGTGAAAATGAACTTGAACTTTTTTACGACTATTCTAATGAAGATATTATTCAGTCCGCTTTACAAATCCAACAAAATGTTGCTAAAGATGAAGGCAGTGTAGGAGATGACAAAATAAACAACAAAGTTGCGAAAATTTCAAACACTGAAGCAAGGAAATTGTTTGCCAGGGGCATTCAGTGGGCAGAACAAAATAATGCGTTTCAAATTGATATCCTTCTGCTAAAGATGTTACGCTAAAAAGCTGAAAATATGTTTAAAGAAAAAGCTTTGCAGCCGAAAATAAACGCTTTCTTTTCTCCTCTTTAAAGATTTTCGAAATGCGTATATTGTGCATATTTAAAGGGTGATTTTTTAAGAGGTTGAGAACTTTTTTAAAAAAAAAAACACAAAAAATTCGAAAAAATTAATGAAATATTTTTTTGAATCGATAGTTTGAACCTTGCAATTTAATGTTTAAAGATAATTTCATGCAAATGTTGACCGCGGCTGCGTCTCAGGTAGCCCATCCGCTGAGTCCAATTTTGGCATACTCTTTCACACATATCGGCCGGTATCTCACGAATGAATGCATGGATGTTGGCTCCCAGTGCGTCAATCGGAGCGGGCTTGTCCCTATAGACATTAGCCTTGACATACCCCCACAAAAAATAATCTAATGGTGTCAAATCGCACGATCTAGGCGGCCAATTGACCGACAGTCCGAATAGACTGCTCAGAAGGTCGAGAATGCCGACCATAAAATGGAAGCAGCGCGCGATGAACATTTCGAACCGAGCACGAATTTTGATAGTAAAAGCAATAATTTGCAAGCGTTGTTCATTTGTAAGACGATCCATGGTTATATTGCAAACCAAACTGAAGCTGTTTGACAGTGACACAAGGTACTAAACACACGTCAGCTGTCAAAACCAGTGTTGCCAAAACCAAACCAGCTAAAAAATCACCCGTTATATTTTCTATTAGCAATAAAGGGTGTTTGAAAAGTTGTCGGTTGTCCACTTTATTTTATTTTTTCCCTATAGTCCGGATTTTTCGCTATTCACACACCTGAAACTATATGTGTCGTCCGGACTAGCGAGGTTGTGCTGTATATTAAATCGCAAGGTTAGAAATTTCTTCAAAGTTGTTTTTACCATGTTTTAAACAATAATCTAAAAATCTGAGACATGGATTTTTCAGTGTGTACATATATTAAGCAAAGAAAAACGTTTCTAAAAATATTTCAAAGCTGTAATAAATTAATTGAAAGAAAATGTGATTATTTTAAGCAATTTTTTAAAAAACTTTGGTCCAAAGTAAGAGAATTAAGCCGTATTCATACCTATTGGGCTACATTTTCAAAATATTTGAAATTTATAATTTATTTATTTATTATTATATTTATTTTTTAATTTATTTTATATATTATTTAATTTATAAATATTTTCTTAATTACCTCATTAATTAATGTTGGTACCGAGAATTGTACCTACACACTCGTTTTGAAGGTAATTGTAGTGGCTAAAACTTTGCAGTTGACAGTTTTTCTCTAGGAAACCCATATTCTTAGTTATAATTGGAAGACTAATACACTGCTGGACAAATTTACAGGAACGATGGTAGTTTTTTTTTTGAAGTTTTGTAAATTAATGAAAAATAAAAAAAAATACTCATCAAAAAAATAAATTTGAATCCAAAAAATATTAAAATATTTAACTTTTTGCTTCCGTTCCTCTAATTTCGTCCATCAGTGTTAATAAAAACCATTTTTTAACAGTTAATTGGCCATAAAATATTTTGCTCATCTAAGATTTGTTTACTCAATTTTTTTTTACTTTTGTTTGTTTGTTTGACACAATTTTTTTTTTGTTTGTTTGATACCAACCGAAATACAAACTTTAGGCAAAAGTCCGCTGTGTTTAACATTTTTTCAGAAAACGGATAAACAAATTTTTTACGCATAATTTAGGTCAAAAAGTATAAATGTAGTATAAACCCCCATTTAGGGGTACTTTTAACGACTTAGCTTAACCGGAACGTTAAAATTTTTATAAAATATAACCTAGCATTAAAATTAAAGGTAAAACCATGATTTTTTTTACATCAATTTACACTCAAAGCGCGAATATAGCAAAAACACCCCTTCATATGATTTTTTCAAGAAACTCTTCGTTTACTTTGAGTTGCTTTATATGTGCGCTTAATATCGGTGTAGGTACCAAGGAATTTAAAAGTTATGCCCTCAAACGCATTAAAAACGTCATCCATTTTCGACTCTTAATTTCTGAAAAATTTATCAATATTTTAAGAAAAATATTTTGTAGACCTAAGCTTCGCTTTTTAGTTCTTGCCTGCAAAACTTTTCAAAATAAGTAGGTACTAAAAAACATTTACATAATTGAATTTAGCATAAAACTTTATACTGTAATTAAACCGTTATGGGGTACAAAATTTCCTAGAATACGTTCTCTGACTATTTCCGCAGCTTGGAACCACACACCAATTTTTATCTAGCTGCTGCCTTCCATTCACTATTCAGAAGTTATAACAAGATTGGGCGGACGGGCAGACTGACGGACGAACAACGCAGCGATACAGCATCTGTTTAAGTGATGTGAGTGGGGCCTTACTTGTCTTTGACCAGGTATGTCATGTTAAACGGCGCGAGGATCATACGATTCTAGCGACTGCCAGTACTTTTGTTTATCATACCTGAGCTAAAGTCACATAGACCTTTTACCACGGCTGTCAAAGTCTGACGTCTTTCACATTTTTCGACCGCGGGATGCCAAGCAAATCGCGTTTTTATATAAAAAAAAAAATCAATAGTTTCTGTAGAAGTGCGAATCACTAATAAACGACTCAACCTAGAGTGTGCGGATAAGAAAAGAAGTTATTGTCCTTATTCCGTTCTTTAAATTGACCTAAAAAATATTAAAATAAAATATGTAGAAAGTATCGAAAAAGTGTCCCGAAGATATGATCTCCTTGAATCCGTGTACCCTTTTGTGGTCGTATACACTGTTTCTACAACACAAAGAACAATTTTCTCATCCTTTCCGTGTTATATAATGAAAATATTTTTAGCATTACCTAGACAGGCTGATCAAGTCTACAACTTTCCCGTTCATCGAAACACAGGGTTGCATTTTTTAAGTATTTATTTACGTTTATGTGTAATTTTTGTTCGTTTTCCATATAAAATGGTACTTTGTTTGGCATCCCGCACTCGAAAATACCAGTAGACGTCAAACTGTTAAAAACTCTATTAGAGCAGTGCGACCAAGCATTTCCTCGTACATTTGGGATCGCTAATTGCGTCAAAAATAAATGCTTAACTCAGCTGCTTTGTATGTGTGAAAACGAGTTATCTCTTATTTTCTTATTCATTTTCGAGGTGATACAGTTGACTTTGAACTTTAAATTACGTAGGTGGAAATACTCTATTATTTCTTAAAGTAAATATGTGTCGATATTCATAATTTGAACAAAAAGAAGTTGTGCTTTTGTCCGACTCAAAAAAAATGTTGTGTTATATTGAGTTGGACAAAATTCTGCTTTTCAAAATTATGTTTTACAAAATTCTGGCAATACAACTTCTACAAAGCGAGTACCGACACAGTGAAATAATGTATGGAGGCGTGCCGCCCCCTGCAACTCTCCTGTCCTAAATGTTTCTTTTTCACATTTTCCTTACTTCGAAAAACTGAATTGTTTGAAAAAAAGCAGAATAAGCTGAGTTTTATTGGTCAAATCAAAATTTCAAAAAAGAAGCATTAATTTTGGCCCGCTACCGATTGAGTGTTATTCGTCGAATTACCGGCAATAATAATATTATAATTAAGAAAATTTGAAATATATTAAAATATCAAAATAAAATGTTTTTAAAATATTGGCAAAAATGTTAATACTGTGTTTGCGGTTTTTTAAAAAAAAATTGACTGAATTTTTATTGTTCAATAAATCACTATTTATCACTAAATAATCTAAATCACAACTTTTTCACTAGTACGTAAAATATTTTTAAAGTTTATACAAAATTAGTATTGAAGTGTTTTTTTAAATAAAACAATTAAAACTCAAATAAAATGTAGAATTGTCTCGTGATTGAAAATTTTATCAACATAATTATATTTATGGTGACAATTTTCGAAATAGGTTCATTAATACTGTATGTTTCATTTGCGGGAATGGTTTTAATCCCAGGATAAGTATTCACATCATCAAAGGGTACATCCTTTGACTATTTTGAGTTCACTTACTTTGCGTCATTCACATTCGGAAGATAATCTTTATTTTCTATAATTCCTGATAGAAAATCAACTATCTCTGAGCGATTTAAATATACCAAACTGGATTCATTAAATTTCGTCAACAGGGTAAAACGCCGCACGGCTAATATTGTACAATTTACAAGTAACTCTGTATCCACACCATTGGACATATTGCGACTAAAGAAATACTAAACTATGATGCTTGGTTTCTGGTTATCGCGACACAAAGATCTTTTTTATTTAACATACGTTTAAGAGTTATTAGTTGTTTAACAAACAAACAATTCCACAAAATTATAATTTGTATACTTTTAGGGCCGAGTCGAGTTACAACCGTGATAAATTTGTGTGGAATAATAACACATAACCTGTTGAAAGAGCTTTCACATGCAAAAGGACTATTGCGCAGGCATTTTATGTGAAATATATTTTTGTGAACTTTTGTCAGTATACACATACTTTGAAGGGATAACTGTGAAGTTTCTGAACATACACAAAAATTTGTTATGCGTTTACACAACTGATATTATATTTCGCAACTGATATTATATATTTATAAACTTAAGAAAAAAAAATATTTTATTTTATCTCGTTTTTAGAGAAAAGTGTACTTGGAAATCGAAACTTAAACAAATTATCACTTAAAACGTGTTATTAATATTCTTTAAAATAAGATTCCTTGTGAACAAATAACCTTTTTGAAATAACGAAGAGTTTATGCAACGGTAACATGTTATAGTTTAGCTTCACTTCACCGTAACCGACAGCAGTATACCCTGTTTTTTTTTCTCATAATATTTTTTTCATACCATTTTTTCATTTCATTGTTACAAGGAAAACCAGTGCAACAGTGTGTATGTAATAACTTCGGTCCGTCTGTTACAGACCGCGATCTACCCTATTCCTATTCATATTCTCCTTACCATTCCTATTTTCATTTCCATTCCAATCTCCTTTCCTTTTATATATTTTTTTGTTTTCCATTCCCGTCCTGTTACCATTCATCCATCCGTATTCCTTATAAGGTTTTGTTTAATTTGTTTTTTGAAAGGTGCGTGGCATGTCCAACTCCTTTAATCAAAAATCAATATAAGCATAGAAATATTCAAGTTTGCGGCTGAAATGTACGCAAAAATTTTTCGGTTCAAATTCAATAATTTTGTGAAATTGACCTCTAAAGATGGGCGTGACCAAAAACGTTGTATAAGCGAATACTTAAAGACTGTCCGGAGTACTTTATGTGCTAAATTTTGTTTCTTATTCTTTCCTTATAAAAGCTAAAAACAGTCGAAATCCTCTAAATATGGGCGTGGCTCAACTTTCACCAATTGTAGAAGGAAGTATTTTCTACATAATATTAGGTAAAAATTTGACGATGTGGAACAAATATATTAAATAAATTGCATTTGTAGGCTTACTCTTTAAATCGATGCCACGCCCACTAGGGGCGGTCTGCTGATTTCGTTTTGTACCCTATCCCACAGGAATAAAGTATGTATATAAAATTTGATACAGGCGAAAAAGTAACATAGAGAAATATTAATGATAGACCCCAATACCTTAAGACCATAATGATCGAGACTGAATTCTAAGTTGAATGAGTCACGTCACCAATTTTTAGGTCTTAAATTTTGAGCTAGAAAGCTGGAATTTATGAGATGATAAATGTCAAATTTCAGCTTTTCAAGACGTCCTACAGTTTTTAAAGCACTGGAGGTAGTTGCACATATAAACCGATTGTGGGCATGTCTGTGGGTGGATTTCGAAAATTTTAACTCTTTTATTGCTTCGGATGACAGAAAGCTCACGTACAAAATTTCAGCTTTCTTACTGACAAATTCTCAATACAATCAAAGTTAGTAGAAACTTAAATTTGACAACTAAGGTTTATGACGCATTTCGGAGCTTGACGGTGTTTAATTGGGATGGAGTATCCAGCGGTTCGCCTAAGCGGATTGTTACCCTTCCACTAGTTTTATTTCTTTAATCAACAAATTTA
Source organism: Neoascia interrupta (assembly GCA_947623515.1). NCBI lineage: Eukaryota > Metazoa > Arthropoda > Insecta > Diptera > Syrphidae > Neoascia > Neoascia interrupta. The sequence continues at coordinate 93,582,644 of OX392464.1, read as the reverse complement.
AACTCTTAGGCAACACCGATCCTGAAAGGAAGAAAAGCACTACAAAATCCAAGTTTGCTCGTCAAAGCGAACGAATATACAAAAAAAAAACATTTTTTGAGCAGGGCTGTCGAAGTACTGCAATTGCAGTATTTGTACTGCTTTTTGAAACTCCGTACTACCGTACTGCCAAAGGAGCCGTTGTACTGCTTGTTCCTGCTTTCAGGGCTTCCATTTAACTACTGCGGTCTTAAATATTTAATAAAATTTAGAAGTTTGTCAGAGATTGTTATTCAGCCGGTATAGACCGAGAGCTCTATACCGCTATAAACTTAAAGAACTATGCCTAATTTAAGTTGGGTACACTATACGCCCGTTTTTGAGCAAATCACGTTTTTAACTTGCCAATAGGTACTAGCCTGGAAGCTTTACTTCCAAAGCTATATGCGGTGGGCTCTAAAACTATGAGACTAAGACCTTTTATAATGGCATTATAATCTTGACCATAATGTTGTTCATGGCTTCAGCTACTTTTAGAAAATTTTCAAAAGCCTCTGAAAACACGACTCGCAACAAGTTTAGGCAGAAATTAAGATTACTTCAAAATAGGACAAAACTAGATTAGACTACTTGAGATGTGCGATGGTTAGAGTCTGATGAAATAGCTATAACTCCTGCCTAATTTGTGTGTCAATAAATAGTTGCGTAAAAATTTTATGTAAAAAAGGAATGAATCGACGACTTATGCTGAGACTCTAGAATTGCGAACTTTTCCGTTCATGCAATAAAGTTTTAATATGCCAAAAAAAAAGTGTATGCAAAAAAAAATATTTTGCTCTACTGCAGTACTGCAATTTTTTTTCTGGTAGTACAGGTTTTTCAAAACATGAAACGACAGTCCTGGCCGCCACACACACGGACGGACGAACGGATGAACATGGCTTAAACAATTCACCTATCGGTCTCGATCATATCTCTAAAAGGTATTAGGGGTCTACGTCGATTATTTGACTGCGTTACAAACTATACATTTAACTTAATATACCCTGGGTAGGGTATAAAAAACTTTTTTCAAATGATAAGATATAAGTTTAGAGTTTACAATCCCACAATCTTACACAAAATACATCATTCAAACTCACTTTCACATTTGTTTTTTGTAAAAATTGCGAAAACCATTTCCGTGCCCTTTCTTCACTGATATTTTGCAGAAAAGCCATTGGAAAATTTTAAATCAGAAGCAGAACGAAAAGCAAAGTTGTATTATGAATCTTGTCTCGAAGAAGAGGAAGTTATTGACAAACTAGGAGCTGAACCTATGAAGGATTTCATAAGAAAAGTCGGTGGTTGGAATATATCTTCTTCGGGGTATCGAGCAGACAAGTGGTCAATGGAATGGACATTGAAGCTTTTGCAAAAAAGGTACCCACCCTATAACGGCCACTAATAGTTTGCTACTTAAAATTGAATTTATCTTAACATCGCTCCTTTCGCAGATACAATATGGGAGGTTTTTTTCGTGGGCCATTGGCGAGGATGATAAGAATTCATCAAATCATGTTATCCAAATCGACCAGGGAGGCTTGGCATTACCAACTCGCGACCACTATTTAAATAAAACCGCACATGAAAAGGTTCTGAACGCATATTTAGATTATATGGTTAAGACAGGCGTCCTTTTGGGTGGTAACGAAATAGACGTACGCCACACACACTTTGGAACAACCATGGGGATGGAAGACCCGGTGGGAGTTTACTAACACGCAACCTCGCACTGAATGATGACCACGGGAGAGCCGGCGTTTTGATACCCTTTCCCTCTCTCACATCCTATGTGAACGTGAAGCAGCACATACCTTACACACCGCCGCGCCGGGCCGTCATCATCAGGGGAACCGAGGAGCCCACACACACAGGCGGGCACTGGGAAATGAGTTGTCTGCCACTTGTCGCCATTCTTAAAAACTAATAATCGCAACTATGACGCAAATATACGCAAATCATGCAAAATAAAACTACAACACAAAATAAATCGAAAAGTAAACAACTCGGCCTAGTGACTTTACTCACAAAACTACGCAACTTAAATAGCAAACTAGGCTTAGATTTCACTGACCATTGGTTGAAATATTTCTTTTTTCAAGCTTCTACTAAATCCACAAAATATTTCCTACCCAACCGTTTAGCAAATCGCACTCGCACTAAGCTAAACTTTTTTTTACAATTGCATGCAACCTTTGCAACAAAACACTCCATGACATTGACAACCCGGCTACTACAAGCAATCGGAATATAAAGGCTCTCAAAGTAGATTAAAACCAAATAAGTACTTACTGGAAATCTTTTACAATAGTTAGTATAGTAGATATACCACATGAAAATAAGAAAGGACACCGTATAAAAATACGTGTTTTTTGATGGAGTATTCCTACCAATAATTTGATTTGACCATACCATTGATTCATTCATTATTTAATCAGATTGGCTTGGAATAATTGTATGATCCCATCTAATTTATGGTATGGTCCCATTGAAATAATGGTTAAACATTGTTTATATTGCGGATAATTGTTTAAATGATAACATCACATTAAAACAATGATTTAACACGTGTTTCAGGCGTCATGTTGTCCTTAATTCTTATAAAGGGTGATTTTTTAGCTGGTTTGGTTTTGGCAACACTGGTTTTGACAGCTGACGTGTGTTTAGTACCTTGTGTCACTGTCAAACAGCTTCAGTTTGGTTTGCAATTTAACGGCATTCTCGTGAACAGTTAATTTCACGTTTCGGGCCGGTCAATTGGCCGCCTAGATCGTGCGATTTGACACCATTGGATTATTTTTTGTGGGGGTTTTGTCAAGGCTAATGTCTATAGGGACAAGCCCGCTTCGATTGACGCACTGGAAGCCAACATCCATGCATTCATTCGTGAGATACCGGCTGATATGTGTGAAAGAGTATGCCAAAATTGGACTCAGCGGATGGGCTACCTGAGACGCAGTCGCGGTCAACATTTGCATGAAATTATCTTTAAACATTAAATTGCAAGGTTCAAACTATCGATTCAAATAAATATTTCATAAATTTTTCGGTTTTTTGTGTTTTTTTTTTTTTTTTAAAAAAAAGTTCTCAACCTCTTAAAAAATCACCCTATATTTCGTGTCCTGTTATTAATGAATTCAATAATACAGTAGCTTCGGATGTATAGGAACCATATTAACTAAACTAAACAGTGTTTCAAGTAAAATTAATAATGCATGCAATCGATAAATAATAATTTGAATCTTTTTGCATTAATACTGCGGAAACTATTAATATCAGCGTAAAACTATTGTAATAATAGGAAATAGCTACTTTTAATAAATGGAGCGTTGAACTAATGGTCGTTACATTGACAGATTAATGTGATGTTTTTTTTCTAAGTGTTCGAAAGGTATTTCTTCAAGCATTAGTAAAAGTGAAATTAATGAAAAACAACTTAAAGCCATCTATTTAAAAAAGATCAATTAAAAAAAAAAAACCTATTACCTAATTAAAATTGCTTCAATGGCAAAAATATGGAAAATATTTTAAATTTAAATACTGCAAAGGTTTAAAGCACGGCCAACAGTCTCGCGGCATTATCGCTTGTCCGGCAGATGGTGGTCGAATTTTTTTTCGTAATTTGTTCGAAATTAGGGTTATAGATTTCCTAATTTTTTAATTCATGTGCAGTGAACACTCGCATTCCATTCGAGTATGCCCCTTAATTAAATATTTCTGCGTTATTTAAACGCCACCTTTCAGAAAGAAACAAAAGTGCATTGCTTCTGTGCAATTACGGTTCAATCAATTGCGATTCTGTGCAGTCATCTGAAAAAAAAACTAAGAAAAAAATAAATTATAAGAATCTTGGTACCTACATGCTTCCAAAATTGTAAATTTCTAAATAATAAATTCTTACATACATATAAGCGCAGGCAACTAAGCAAAAATAGAGGAAATAATTCGTGTAGAAGCGATTTTTTGGCACAATTGTGGAGCAAGGTGTCCTGAGACACCTCTCTTTTTGACACACAAGACACTGAGCCTTAGCGTTCTTTTGATTTGGAAGACGATGCGATTTAATAAACGTATTTTTAGAATTTCTGCTTCAAGCTTTATTTTTTTCATAATAAAATTCAAGTGTAATAGTATAATAACAATTCGCCAGCCGTAAGTTTGTATTGATCTGGTCAATAATTAAAAAGCCAACCGAACGTATCGTTGCTTATATTTGGGAGCGGCCCCTAATTAAATAATTAATATATTGATATTTAAACGAAGTTTGTTTTTTTATAAAAAGCAGCTTAATTTATTTTAGATATATTCTCGGTTTGAGTTCTAGAATGGGAATGAAAAAATATTTTTCATTTGATTAAGTTTTAAAAACAAACGATTACTTGATTTCAATAACCCCCCTCCATCGTATGTTTTTATAGTAATTATCAATACCTAAGTTTCATTTTATTGTTGAGGTCTTCTAAACGTCTTGTATCCAAAGCTTTCGTAAATATGTTTGCCAGTTGGTCTTTTGTTCCAATAGATTGAATTTTGATAAGTCCTTTTGCAATATTGTCTCTTATGAAATGGTATTTGATATCTATATGTTTAGCCCGTTTCCAAATTATGTGCCATGCCAATGCATCCTCTGTTGTCTTCAAATATCGTTACTGGATCTTCCTTCATCTCTTTCAAGTCTTGCATAATTCCTCTTAACCATAGTGCCACTGCCGTTGCTATACTTAGAGCTATGTACTCGGCTTCACTTGATGATGTGCTCCCATATACTTGGAAGATGATTCACTTACTGATTTTCGGTCTACCAGATCAGTTGCTCAGTCAGCATCAGCAAAACCAATAATTGGTTCATTATTATCTCCTTTGAATAGCAGTTTTAACGATTTAGAGCCTTTTAAACATTGTGTTATTCTTCCAAGATGTTGCCAATGCAATTCCGATGGATTTTGTTGATATCGTCCCATGAAACCAACTGAATAGCAAATATCCGGCCTTGAGCACAGCATCATGTGCATAATACTGCCGAGATGCTCACGATAAGGTTTTTGCAATTTGTTTTCCGAATTATTTGCTTCAAGTTGTAAGCCTCTTTCCATTGGGCTCTTAACTATATTACACTCCGACATATTAAATTTTTGAATACTGGCTTCTTGAGATATTTGAACAAATCCATTAGTTGTATCTATTTTCATTCCCAAAAAGCATTTTAGTTTGCCACAATCATTTCAAAATGATTAGAAAGATTGTCTTTAAGCTCTTTTATAGTTGAAAACTTATTCCTGACCTTCATTTTCATGATCAGGAAATCATCTACGTATAAAATAAGAATCAACACATCTGCTTTCTTTTCATCGATTTTTGTGTAAAGACAATAATCATGCCTTGATCCATGAAATCCGAGTAATAATATAAAGTTATTGAACTTTTCGTTCCAACAGCGTGGAGATTGCTTCAAACCATAAAAAGATTTTACAAGCTTGCGAGCTTCACCATGTTTAGATGTCACCCCTTCTGGAACTTCCATATACACTTCTTCGTGTAGATCTCCATGAAAAAACGCAGTCTTCACATCAAGTTGATGAAATTAAAGTTTTCTATAGACTCCAACCGCTAATACAGTCCGTATGTTGGAGAGTTTTGCTACTGGAGCGTGGGTTTCGTTATAGTTCACACCAAACTTTTGGAGGAAACCTTTAGCCACCAGTCTAGCTTTGTAAACTTTTGGATTTCCGTTCTCATCTTCCTTTATACGAAAAACCCATTTGGACCTTAGTGATTTCGCATTTGGAGGAACAGCCGGAACCTTCCAAACGTTGTTCTTCTCCATTGCCTTAAGTTCTTCGTTAACTGCTCTTTTCCAATGTTCGGAATCAATACTTTCGAAAATATCTGCATATTTTTCGGGAACAACTGTGGAAAGGTTAATTGCGGCAAAATTTGCTTTGGACCCGACAATGTAATTAAAGAACTTACTTGGAAGTCGGCGCTCCCTTTCGCTGCACCTAACATTATCCTCAGACAGGACCTTGTTCACTGATTCCAAGGGGAGTGCAAGAGGAAGATTTTCTTCTTCCGAAATAGAGTCCTTGAATTCTTCATTTACTGGCGATTCTTCTCCTTCTTCGTGAGACAGTATTGGAGGTTCCCTGTTGTCGAAATCAGCACCAACACCAGATTGCTCATTGATACTGAAATCTGCCACAGCACCACTATCATATTCAACCTCCCCCCTTTGCTCGTGGCCCCATCGAACTCTTATCTCTGGTTTTCGGTCACATAACTTTTGTTCTCGTACGTTTTTCAAAGGATAGGTGGATTCTTCAAACTTAATATCTCGTGCAGCTATATTTTCTGGAGTTAAATGTCCCAGAGACGATAACCATTTGGTGCCCACCATTACACTTTTTGTACTTTTAGGGTCCAATTTCTTCCTGCATTGTTTTGGAACCCATGCATAGGCTTTGCATTCAAATACACGCAGCTTTCGCAAGTCCGTCTGAGTCCCAAACTATACCTCAGCTGGTGTCTTAAAATCGGCCAATGAGCTCGTAGGGCTTCGATTAATAATGAACGCTGCTCTTTGGTACTTCCGACTCAATTGGCATAGCCCTTACTTTTTCTATAAGAGTTCTATTGAACCTCTCAGCCACCCCATTTTGTTGAGGCGATTAAGCAATAGTATGTTCCATTTGTATACCTTTCTTTTTGCACCATGGGATCTGATCATTTGAAAGGTATTCTCGGCCTTGGTCAAGAGTCATTTTTAAATTCGCTGTTCCGTTGTGCTCTGGTTCGTGTCCCTCTAAACGGTTCCCGTGACTGTTTTCCTTCAACACATGCGTCACAAAAACCAATTTCCTTAGACTTCAGACCTATATTGTTAATCATATTGCTTTTAAGTAGCATGTCAAACCCTTTTCGTCCAATATGTCCAAGACGACGATGCCACAATAAAGTTTGCTCTTTTTCACACAAATTCGCTGTTGTTTGTTTTACGAAAATTTCCAGTTCATGCGAATTCCCGCTTAGGTAAGCTGTCGCTAATAACTCCTGATTTCTCATAATTTTAGCTTGACAGAACTTGACCTCCGCACCAGCACTGGTTAATTTTTTTACAGGCAGCAAATTGTCTCGTAATTTTGGAATGTAGAGTACATCCTTTATAGTCAACTCGATTCCCGTATCACTTAAACCATGAATTTTACCACTTTGCTTTGCAGTTAAGGATTCATTATCTTTAGCTACATTGATTTCAATTGGATGTTCACGCTCGTCGGCCGACTACAATCGAGAGATCGCCAGGTCCTTCTCCAACAGAGTCTCTCAAAACCTTCTACGATGTCCTATGCAGCCAGCGTCAAGTATTGACAGCCAGTGGCAACATTGCCAAAATGCCATCAGAGACACCGCCTCTGAAGTGCTGGGTTTCACACGGCCACCACAACGAAACCCCTGGTTTGACGATAAAAGCCGGCAAGCACATGCAGTTAAACAGGAAGCATACAAAGCGGCGCTGCACGGAAGGACTAGAGCTGCTCGCGAGCTCTACGAGCAGAGGAGGAGAGAGGAACACCGGCTTCTCCGAAGGAAAAAGAGAGAGCACGAGAAGCGCGCGGTTGAAGAGATAGAGAGATGTTACAACAGGAATGAGGTTTGAAAGTTTTACCAGAGGATCGAAAGGTCCTGCCAAGGGTATAAAGTTCGAACTAAAGCCTGTAAGGACCACCAGGGGACCATCGTTGTAGAATCGATGTCGGTGATGAGGATTTAGAAGGACCACTTCTGCAGACTGTACCAAATACCGCTGCAGGCAGAAAGAAGCATTCAACCGGGGCGAGGACACCAAGTATATGCTGACAAACCAAGACTCTCTCTCTTTCGTCTCATCTCCAAGAGTCGCTCTTTCGAGCAACTAAAGTGTCCATGTATAAGACCCTCATCGTCCCAGTCCTGCTTTACGGTGCAGAAGCATGGACCATGTCAAAGGCGGATGAAAACACTTTAGGCTGCTTCGAGAGGAAAATTCTTCGGACGATTTACGGTCCCGTCTGCATAGACGGAGAGTGGAGGAGGAGATATAATATCGAACTGTATGGGCTGTACAGCGATACCGACCTAGCCAAAAAAAAATCAAAACACAACGTCTACGATGGCTGGGTCATCTAGAGCGGATGGACACCAACGCCGCAACCCGGAAAATCTTCGAATCCACACCGCAGGGACGGCGCGGTAGAGGAGCACCGAGACTCAGGTGGCGCACGCAAGTGGAAGGGGACCTCAGCCAACTTCGCTTGCGAAACTGGAGACGGCTTACTAGAGACTGAGCTGGCTGGCGAAGTTTGTTGGCTGAGGCCAAGGTGCACCCCGGACTATAGCGCCACCTTAACTAAGTAAGTAAGTAAGTTCAAGCTCTTCAACATCTGGCATATACCATCTTTCGTTGACTAGATGATCACTTCCACCAGAATCCAGTTTGAAAATAACTTTCTTCTTATCAGACTGGCTACAGTTTCTGTCTGACATAAAGCAAAAACCTTTGTTATTTGCGTTTCTTGCTTCTGCTGTTCGGCAATCCTTTGCTTGATGACCAAACTTTTGGCGTTTGTAGCATTTGAACTTTTTCTTCGTGAAACTCTTTTTACTTGAGAAAGTCGTTTTTCTTGAACCACTTCTGCATAGCGGTCATTCAACTCAAGTTCTTCTGCCACCAATCTCTCTTTTGCCATTGAAAACGCAAGTTTGTTCTCATCCAGGTTTTGAAGGCCTGTTACTAAAGGGTCAAATTGCTCTGGTAGCGTGAGAAAAAACTGAGCCAATAAGTCGCTTTCATCTAGGGCAGCTCCCGCTAGCTTAAGTTGACAAACTACATAGCTTCTCAACAGTGATTAAGTGTGACGCCACTGAGTCTCCATCCTTCATATGAAATTTGGTTAGTTGCTTTCGCAATAATAATTGGTTTACAACTGATTTCTTAGCGAATGCCGACTGCAAACTGAGCCACATTTCTTTTGCCGTGTCCTTCTCCCGTATACATAGCCGAGGAAATCAGAATGAATGAAATTAACCAGACAATGTTTCGCCAATTTATCCTTCTTCTGAAATTCCGATCTAGCTGCCGCTTCCATTGGAGGATCGCCGGTTAGAACGTCCAACAAATTTTTGGAGTCCAGGTGAATTTTAACCCGGAACTGTCAATCATCGTATCCACAACCGTTAAATTGCGGAATACCGTGCGTAAAATCTTTAATGTCGCCCATAACCTATTGATATTTAAGCGCAGTTTTTTTTTTTTTTTTAAAGCAACTCAATTTATTTAAGTTATATTCTCGGTTTGAGATCTAGAATAGGAATGAAAAAATTTTTTCATTTGATTAAGTTTCCAAAACAAACGATTACTTGATTTCAATACAGTCCTTAGAAAATAACGTTTCTGGTTGCATTCGTTACAACGAACATTTTTCTTTGTCCCAATATTCTTGAAAGATTTCTTCTTAACCCGAAAAGTGCGCTGTCTGAATTTGATTTGCTGATGCCACAGTCAAACAATTTGGCTTTATAATAAATTCGCCGGTTAAATTAATACCACTGCTCTCAAATCCCATTATAAACGGTTTAAAATGTTCACGAAGGCGAAGCCTAATTGCTTCAAGCTATTCCGCTCATATTGGAAATTTTATACTCGGATTTATATCTGATTTTTATATCTGACTTTTATATCTGATTTATGTAATCAGTCATTGTTTCTCAGTTTTCTAGTCGAACTGTTATCAACTTACGTAGCAGAGGTATCTTTCTTGTAAGACCATTGTTGCCATTGTAAGACCAAATTGCCAACTCTGTCGTCCAGTTTTGAATATGTAGGTAAATAAAGCGATTCATCGACTCTTATATTAGTACAATTTTGCCTTGGCTTTTCTAAGTTTTGGCGGAGTAATATTGGCTCACCCACTGAATATTGGCTCACCCACTGATGAGCAATCATTAGCCAATATTATTTTTGCGAAACACACTGGTCAAAAATCTGGGGCTTAAGACCGTATGATCTTGATGATAAATTATCATACACCCCATGACCTGACCGCGCATATGCTAACGCTAGAAATAGCTGCTGCAAATGCATTTTTTAATATCTTTTTATTTAATTACATGCTGGTCACCGCATAAAAATCCATTCACGGATTAATATGTACGAATTGAGCATCCGTGCTTGGTATTCTTATAATTCACGCTGTGTTTTTACAGCAAAGTTTATAAGTTTATCGTCGACGTTAGTCGAAAAATGTGTGTCTGTGTGGAATAATATTGGCTCACCCACTGATGAGCAATCATTAGCCAGTATTATTTTTGCGAAACACACTGTTCAAAAATCTGGGGCTTAAGACCTTATGATCTTGATGATTTTCTAAGTTTTGTTTCATTAACTTCAGAAACAGGATCCGTTATGCATTTATCTACATGTAGATCATTCCATTCTAGAACATTTTGCGTTCTAGAAAATTTTCGCTTGTCGCCATTCTTGATTTCTCACAACGATTGGGTTAGGAATCGATTCAAACTCCGCTGTCGCGTCGGCGTCGCTCTCAACGTAATGAAGCTCTCAAGACTTTATTAAAAAACTTTACGGTTATAGTTCTGGGCCCATAAACTATTGGAATGTAATATTTGTTTTCACGTTAGAGTTAAACAATAGACTGACTGTAAATTATATTATTTGAGTCTAAATAAATGTGAGAACAGATCAATGAACAATTGATTGTAAAAAAAGTAATTATCAGTAAAGTAATTTTTCAATTTCAAAAGATCGATCAGTGATCAGTGACTGAAGAGCCTCCCACCACCACCATGCATACAGCGGAACCACAAAGCAGCTTTTTTTTATTGAAGATCGCGTTTTTCATTGAAAATGGAAGGAATTGCTCTCAAAATCGAGAACTGCTCGTTTCAATAAAAAATTTTCCCCGTCTGGCGACAAAATTAATCGCACACACGTGCTGCCAACCAACAAACACGTTCACACATAAAATCCAAACATATAAAATTACTTCGATTTGGCGTTTGACAGTGGAAATATTTGCATGTATCAGTGGGTTCAGATTAAATCCCCCAAGATCGGGAGATCGCTTCTTTCCTGTTGAGAATTGATCTAGAATTGCTCTTTTATTTTCAATGAAACATGCAAAATAGAAGAGGATCAAGTCTTTTAACAGAAAGAGCTAATCTTTTCTTTAATCAAAAACGCTATTAGAAAACGTAGTGCCTGCACTAATAAAATCTCCCTCTCTATGACCGCAATGTCATTGGAAAGCCGGCTCAAAGCTGACGTATAGTAACGGGGCGAAACCGAGGCCAAGGCTGCTTTGTAAAACCCGCGGAATGTCTCAGCGGAATGACCCAATGAATCCGTTGCGTCCGTCTTGCCGAAGTACACAACTGTCAACTCTGAAATACATACTTTATTATGGGAAACGACGTACGTCACGCACTTCTTCTATGGGCGCCTTCCCATATGAACGAGTGTATTTAACTGAGTTGTCAGTTGTGTACTTCGACGTAACGGACACAACTAATTCCTTGGGCTGAAGGCAATGTAAAACAGAAACAGAATAACTTTTAAATTGTTTTCGCGATTTAACTCAATAATAAATGACAAGAACTTTTCGGAACTTACCGCGATATTAATTATGATAACGATTTCGTGGTCACGGGAAAACTGATTTGATTAGATCTGTATGTTCATACTGGGCTACGTACGGTCTCTCTTGCGGAGATTGTACCGGTGCGTTGCTGGCAATTGCAGTTGGGATGACGCTGGTTGTTGGTGCATCGCTGGTTCTTGATGTTGACTTGAGTTTGTTTGTATACAAGCATAGCTTACCGTATCAGCTGGTGCTTTGTTTTTAATATTTCTTTTCGACAGTTTAAAGCTTTGATCTCGGTTAAAGTTTTTGTGCAGCTTAATTTTTATCACTTCTCGTACTATCCTCGGTATATAGAATTTCTCAGTTGAAATGGATTTGGCCTGGTCGAAACGGACAAAATGATCATCATTTTAGGCCCGATATGGCTGGTCTGGTGACAGCTTTGCATTTGTGTGTTCGCGAAATCGTGTTTTTATTGCACATTTTGTTTCACCTATGTAATCAAAGCCACAGCTACATACATCGCACGGAATAAACACCTGGATCTTGCAACTTAAGTTTGTCCTTAGGAGGACGAAGAATTTGGCGAATTTTTGCAGGGGGTTTGAATATGGATTTGATTCCATGTTTTGCAAAAATTCTACCAATGCTTTCGGGCACTCCTTTCCGGTATGGCAAGAAGATACGTTTTTCAATTTCTTTAGCTCGAGTGAGTTTCTTTGGTTTGGGTTCCCAAGACCTCTGTTTCAAGTCATAGCCATTTCTTAGTAGAACTTCGTCGACATGGTATAATTCATCTGGTAGGTGCTCAGGATCACATAAAACTTTGGCTCTGTTCATTAGGGCTGATACCACTGATGTGAAATTCGATGGATGATGATGAAAAGCGGCATGAAGATATCTGTCGGTGTGCGTCGATTTTCTGAATACTTTGTGTCCAATCGTTTCATCAATTCTTTTGATGAGTTTGACATCTAGAAAGGCCAACGAACCATCCTTTTCAATCTCCATGGTGAACCGGATATTTTTGGATGGATTAAATTAAAGTGGGTTAAGAATGTGTCTACCTCACTTTTGTTCAGAATGCAGAAAGTATCATCGACGTACATCTTCCAAATAGTTGGTTTTATTTGTGAGGTATTTAAGGTGAGGTATTTAAAGCTTTCTTCGAAGTGCTGCATCCAGATGTCCGCTACGACAGGTGCGACTGGTGACCCCATAGCTACTCCATCAATTTGAAGGTAAAACTTCCCATTGTAAAGAAAATAACCAGATGTTAGGCACAGATCAAGCAGGTCCAATAATTTGGAGTCCTCTCCGGAAGCTGCCAATTTGCTTCGAATTACGTCCAGACATTCCCTTATCGGTACGTTTGTGAAAAGAGAGGTGACATCAAAACTCACCATGACATCGTTTTCGCCTAATTTTATGTCACTTATCATCGATATAAAATGTTGTGATTTTTTTACAGACGACGCACAGTCAACTGCAAGGGGATTTAATTGTACCGCCAACAAATAGGTTGGGGAATCGATTTGGCTTACAATTGGTCTTAAAGGAACATTTTCCTTATAAGCCGTAAGGTCTCGGAGGCTGGGGACAAGACGGTGTACAGTTAGTTTTCCCTAGTACTGACTTACATTTCGCATCCTTTTGTCTCACTTTCCTGAGGACTCTCAAAGTTGGGTCATAATTTATCTCTGAACGAAAAGCCCTATAGCGATCTTTTTATCCTGTCGGCTCATTTCTTTCCCTCTTAAGCAGCACATTTGACTTGAGCTCAGGCTCAATTTATCTAGTTTTATCGAATGTTACCTATTGAAATCGATGGTTGATCTCATAAATATAAGGGAGGGCCCTTTGAAAGGAGAATCAGAACGCTTTAGGATGTTTCGAGGGGAAAATCCTTCGGGTGACTTTTCGTCTTATCTGCAAAGAGTGGAGGCCCTTAAAATTTAACCACCCTTTATAAACACTCGACTGAAAATCTTCGAATCCGTTTTGGAGGAGCATTTAGACTTAGGTGGCGCAGCAAGTGGAAGGGGACCTGACACAACTTCGCGATAAGCTTGTTAGTTCGAGCTTATGTACACGCGAACTGTAGCGTAGCGTCTCCTAAAGTAAGTACATACCTGCAAAGTAGTAAACCGAAACTTCAATTTCTCTTCTTTCCAGATACACTTAAGAATTTTTTCTTATTTCCTGCTTATGACATGATAAGGCGACCTGCTTTTTTGTAAAGACTTGAAAAATGTTTTTTTTTTAGAGAAAAGTTATGTAATGTAGTATCATTTTTGTTGATTTGGTTCTATGAGGCTTTACATCGACATTTAATATATGTTTTTGTTGGTATTAATATATTTTTATTTCAATCTCGTATTATATTATAAAAGTGAAAACAGTGCTTTTTTGCGTTATTACAAACAAGTATGTATTTAAGATATGAATACCACCATACACAAGTTACATTTACAGGAAGATAGTGAAACAAGACAGGATAAAAAAATGTTCTGCTTAAGAAAACAATGAACAAATGAGTATATTTTTTAATCCATTATCTAGAACATTGATACTATATTGACAATGTTTCAATATGGTGTTTTACCATTTGTCTATAATATTTGTTGTTGTTAAATGCGGCATGAAATCCTGCTACAAAATTTATTTACATATACACATGATTACATTCCCATTGTTACGCTACATTTATCTCGCACGAGCCTGGTATAGATGTTAGCTCCATGTATACCCGTGTGCACTTGAAACATAAAGTCCTATTTTGTTTGTATACATATAAGCATACTTTTATAGAACGACATCGGGCAGGTCGTGCGGCCTGGCCTAGGTCCGCATTTGGCTTTCGTGTACTATTTTTCTCTCTTTGTAATAGATTTCTTCAGATTCTTTGTCGCATAGCAGCAAAACAACGCCCCCAAAAAGGAAGATGGCAGCGCCCCATCCAACTCCATACGCCCAGCCGAATTCCCAAATAGGTCGGTTGCCTGGATAAAGAAATAAAAAAGAAATTTTAGAACGTTGAATACCAGAAATTAAGTAATAGTGGTAATGTAAAAGTTGCAGTCCGTTAAATATCCTGTCATTCTTAGGGCTTAATGCTCTCTGCCCCCCGAACCAAAAACTGTGTTTACACGGAAAGTTTTTTGCTATTTGGTTAAGTAAATTTTTGCGCAAACAGAATAAATTTATACAGTTTTCTCAATATTTTTGTAAATTTTCTGTTTTTGTAAACGTTTCGTTCGAAATTACTGTCAAAGTCACGAGTATCAAAGGTCTTGGGAATTTCAATTTTAATTAGTAAAGAACGACACTTCTGTATCAGCTTTGGGCGTAAATATTTATGAAACCGAATGCCCGATCTGAAATCTGCACGTACGTTTGAAGTCAGCCTAAAATTCTTGATAAATTCCCCCTTTTATGGAACTTTTAAAGCACGAATTTTTGGATACCCCCCTATGAACAACTCAAGAATGAATGCCGAAAACTACCGATACCGACAGACCGACCGACGCACGGACAGACGGACATGGC
Source organism: Neoascia interrupta (assembly GCA_947623515.1). Classification (NCBI taxonomy): domain Eukaryota; kingdom Metazoa; phylum Arthropoda; class Insecta; order Diptera; family Syrphidae; genus Neoascia; species Neoascia interrupta. Next base: position 93,567,438 of record OX392464.1, on the reverse strand, counting down.
TCTTTACAATTCGGCCTCGATCATATGCCCCTAAGGTCTTGGTGATCTACCGTATTATTTCTCTATGTTACAAACTATGAATCAAACTTAATATAAACCTACGAACCCATTGGATGGGGTATAAAAATCACACGTATTAGAAATTATCCAAAATTTTAAGGAAATCTAAAGCAATTTTTAAAGTTTAAAACAACTTCTGAAATTTAACTCAAAAACATAAAGACATTTTCAAAAAAAAATATATTTTCTAGTATATTAAAAATAACAGTGATCTGGTTCAAATTTTGTACAGTGCGTAGAAAACTAAAAGAAAACTAAAGCAAGCTGCGTCAACAATTTTTTAAATTTCCGTTTCTAACCTTGGTTTTTCTTGGTTCTATTTACGAAACGAAGTAAAAACAGGATCTTGTTTTACCGTTTACGCAAAGCCAAAGAATTTTCTAAAAACAGGTGAAAAAAAGCTAAATAAGCTAAAGCTTTTTGCCACCCTTTTTTGGAGTAACGAAACTAAAAAATCACCCAATTTAAGAACAGTAGACTGTACTATAAAAAAATTCTGTAACAGAATGTAAAAAATATCCAGAAATAATTTTAATAAACAAGAATTGTAAACAAGGTAAAGGTGATACACAAAGCTGTGACAATTACCGTTCTATCAAGCTGATGTCTCACACAATGAAGATCGTCGAGCGGAAACTTGATAGAAGACTGCGGAAAATAATAAGGCTATATGAAGACCGATGTGGGTTTGTCACGGGCAAATCAACCACATTTGCAATCCAAAGTATAAGGATCACAATGGGATGCCCTTGAAGATGTGCATATGGTGCTGGTTGAATTTGAAAAAGCTTTCGGTAGACTACCACGAGATCTGAAGTTTGATCTGACTACCACGAAGCCTACGTGCCGATGATCATGGACATGTATGATGCAGCAAAGACAAGAATAAGATGTCCTTACGGAGTCACTGATGAGTTCTCAATTAAAGTCGTTGTACACCATGGAAGCGTCCTAAGTCCTTTGCTTTTCATTGTAGTCCTTGATTATCTGCTTGAAGGAAAACTGACGGACCCGAAAGTACATTAAGTTATTCTTTGCTGACGATGGGGCTATCATAAGTGAAGATCATATATCCCTGCAGCGAGCACTTGATATATGGGTGGATGTTTAGAAATATGAGAGCAAATTAAAGCAACTGAGATGAAGATGATTTTAACAAAGCGAGATAGAATAAGAAGTACGAAGATTCGAGGAAGCCTCCATGTAAAAGAACCTATCTCCAGAAAAATGGAGCACGACCGGCTCAGTTGGTATTGCCACGTTCAAAGGAGAGATCCTACGAACCCCGTCAAAAAGGCAATGTCAATCAACATTCCAGCGCAAATGCGAAGGAGAGGATGAGGAAGGCCTAAACATTCATGGATCACACAAATGAAACGACAACAGCATTTATATGGCCGAAGAGATCCAAATTACTAAATTGCCGAAGGACCATTAGGAATACAGTGGAGTGGGAGGGCTATTATCCAACAGAACTAAATAAAAGAAGAAGTTGAATTTTAAACAAACTGCGCAATAAAGATGAGTTTAACAAAAGCCGACAAACCGTTTTAATTTTCTTCTTTCTGGCTGTAAAACTTTTCAAGATGAGTGGCAAAACACAAAAAGTGTTTTTTCCCATCAAAATTCAAAACGTTGTGTATAAAAAAAAATGCCTTTGTATGCGTTCTCAATTTTTTCGCGAACTTTATAAGTGTTTCGGATGTCATCCTTTTACGACTTAACGTTCAGGAGTTACAGGTGCAGACGGACGGACAAATGTATAGTATGTATGGTATCATGCCTCAACGTAGAGGTCCTTTTTCCATTTTTGACGGACCACTAAAAGCAATAAGCTTAGAACAGCTTTTTTAGAAAACATTTTAAAAAATTAAGGAAACGTTTTTTTTAACCATTATAAATTAGAGAAACTCCTCAGTCTATATTGTTATTCTTCTACAACATAAAGGGTGGTTAAATTTTAAGGGCCGATGTGTAATGTGAACCACACCTAAACGTCAAGTTTTTTTCTGCATTTCATTTGACATTTCTCAATTTTAGACTAACTCAATTTGAACCATGGAAAGATACACAATCGAGCAACGCGTTAAAGTTATTCAGGCTTATTATGAAAATGGGCGTTCAAATCAAAATGCATATCGTGCACTTCGTGGTTTTTTCGGTGAATTTAATCGTCCAAATGTGCGTACATCGGAAAAATCGTGCATTTTAGCAAATCGGGTCTGTAGGAGATGTGAAAACACTAGTGCACTCACGCTCGTTGTTGATGAACATTATGCATAAAGACTTGTATTTACACGCTTACAAGGTGCAATTGACTAAAGAACTAAAGCCTCTTGATCATTTCAAGCTCGTCAATGGTAAGAATGGTGGCCAGAAATGGCAACAGTGTTATCTCACGTGGTGGCGATGTCAATTGGCCGCCAAGATCATGTTATTTGACCAGAGGCGGCTTGCCCATAAGAGCACATGAGCACGTGAACCTCCAACTTTGAGCTAAAATTTCCCTTGTTATTAACTAAATTATATTCTATATTCAACTTTTCAACCGTCACCACAAATTTAAAAAGTAACGTACAAAACAACGTGTCTTACTACACAAAATCATATTGCAGAAACATTGCTGTATATTTTTGCATACAAATTGTGGTATCTCAACCGAAAATAGAAAGAGAAACAAAAATCTGGACACACATCTAACACTTTTTTTTAAATTGTTGCAAAGCCAATCGCACGTGCGATGGACCTTCTTATGACATCCATGAAAGTTGAGCAAGTATGTGTACGCAAAAATGTTTCAAAACAGCTTTTACACTTACAACACCGAGGAAAAGTTCGCTCCGGCTAGCAACCAAATGAGCACACAAAATGTGTGCTCCGTTCGTCAATGCCTTGTATTGCTTGTATATTTGTTGCAAACGTGTCGCATGCCTTGTAGATTGAATTTGTTTGCAACTTTTGAACGACTTGATTTCTGTATTTAATGTTGATAGGATACATACATTTATTCGTTGCGAAAGAGTACTTTTATAATATTGTATATCTTTCAAGGGTTTCTTTGAAACATCATGCTTCTGTGAGATAGAAATATTACAAAATCGCAAAAACATATACACCCCTCTCTTGATTACCAAATTTATACAAAACCCAACAGTTTACAATAATAGAGTTTATGAAACTTACAGTGGAAAATAATGCATTTATGCGCTGGTGTTGTAAAAAAAATCTAGCAAAGTGATAGCCCAACTTAAGATAACACAGGTACCAAAATCAAATACCTATAGGGAACTCCTATTCTAAAAATGAAAAAAAAAGACAGGAATTTCGGCCCATGGATATGTGGGTAACTAGAGTAGGTACTTGAAGAGCTTATGTATTGAAAAACAAATGGACTGTGCTTTATGCTTCAATGTAAGAAACATGATGAGTAATGATTGGTAAAGGATTGGTACATGATTAGTAAAACTGTTTCGTATCTTGTTTTTTATTATTACTTGCAGTTACATGGCTATACTTTTCAAAACCGATCTCACTAAGCGATTTGTTGTTAAAATAGACTTGTCAATAAAGGCAAGTTTTATTACAGGAAAAATTGTGTAAGTCCCTGAAAAAAGACCTGACGAGCCGCCACTGGGTTTGACACCTTTCGATTTTTTTTCTTTGATTTTTTCTTTTCGATTTTTTTTCCGATAAAAACTATGTTTACAAAATATTTAGTTTTGGATTGAGGGATTGCTTAAGGGTCGTGCTCAATATAGGCTGTGTTTAAAGTTTAGTTTAGTTTAGTTTAGTAAGCTTTATTAGTATTAATTTAATACTTTACAAAATCCATACTTCTCTTACAGTTATAATATAAGTTTTACAAAAGTTTAACAAATTTATTTAATTCAGTCTTAATTCTCTTATGTTCTTCTTTTTACAAACTCTAAGCATTTACGTTTAAACGTTCTAAAATTCTGCTCATTTTTAATATCACTTGGTAAGCTATTAAACAGACTAAAACCTTTATATACAATTGTATTTCTACCTGTTGATGAAAACTGATTTCGTAACCTAAAATCATTTATGTTTCGTAGATTGTACGGCTGCGCATCTCTTACTCTTCTGACCTCGTTCGTTAAATACCTCGGTGCTGCACCATGTTTGATTTTAAACACAGCTATCAAAGTGTTGTACTCCAGCCTTTGCTTGACGTTCAACCACCTTAGCGCTTCCAGCATAGAATTTATTGGGGTGAAACGATTGCACCTTAGGATACTTCTCATACCTTTATTTTGGAGTTTTTGAAGCCTTTGAATGTGGTTTTGATTGCAACAGGAGTACAAAATAGTAGCGCAAAACTCAAAGTGTGGCTTCACAATGGTGTTATATACTATTACGGCAGTCATGTCATCCATTTGTTTTCTTATCCTCTTGAAAAATCCAATTTTTTTGCCTATTTTTTTGCATACGTAATCGACATGCTCATGCATATTCAACTCCTTGTCAATCGTCATTCCTAAGTATTTGATACTGCTTACATTTTCAATTCGTTTTCCGTTTATGTTGATGTTGGTTTCGCTCGGTAGGTTTACTTCCAATAATTTAGTTTTTTGCTCGTTTAGTTTCAACTTGTTCATTTTTAGCCAGAGTATTAGTTGCGTTAGATCGTTGTTGATTTTGCTTCTGCATTCCTCAGCGTCTTTCCCCTCAGCGTAGATCAATGTGTCGTCGGCGTACAAAATTACTTTACAAAACTTTATAATTGTTGGCAGATCATTGATGTACAGTATAAATAGAAGTGCACCTAAAATTGAACCTTGTGGCACTCCTTGCTCAACCTCGACGAAACCGGACACGGTATTATTCACTTTAGTGCGTTGTTGTCTTCTAGTCAAAAAAGATCTAAACCATTCCAGCTCAGTACCCTGTATTCCATACTTATGCAGCTTCCTTAAAAGTATATCCCGATCGATAGTTTCAAAAGCACGTTTAAAATCCAAGAATAGAGCTATTATTTTCTTTCTCTTTCCGCCGTCCTTCCATTCGTTAACTAAGTGGTTAACTGCCGCTTCACAAGAATAGTTTTTCCTGTATCCAGATTGATAGATAGATAAAAGATTGTTATCTTCGAGATATTTCACCATTTGTTGTTTTACAACAGATTCAATAATTTTCTCTAACGTTTTAAGTGTGTTTATGGGTCGAAATTCCTCACATTTATTCGTATTCGTTACTTTTTGCACCGGTGTAATCATTGAATCTTTCCATGAACTTGGGAACTCACCATTTAAAAGAGATGCATTTACAATCCTGTGTATTGTGCGTCCCAAGATATCCCAATTATCCAATATAGCCTGTGGGCTTATCTTGTCGAAGTCAGGTTTGTTTTTTAGTTTTTTACAAATAATTTTTAGTTCTTGTAGCGTTATTTCACGGAATTTGAATCTAACTTCAGTTTCATTTAAATGATTGACATATTCAACATCTTCTATTGACTTAACTATCTGTCCCACACTTTCAACAAAATAATCGTTGAACTTTTTAGCGATTTCGAATTCGTCGATATACTCCTTTCCATCGAAGCATATATTTTTGATTTCGTTTGTATGCTGTCCAATAACCATTTTTTTGATAGTTACCCACATTTCTTTTTGTCCGTTTGCGTGTCTTATCTTATTCCTTATGTAGCTGTTTTTTGCGTTGATTATTCTTACTTTATAGTAGTTTCTTAATCTTCTGTATTCTTCCCAATTCTCGCTTCTATTGTAGTGCTTAGTTAACTGATATTTTTCGGTTACTTTCTTTTTAAGAGCTTTCAGTTCATTTGTGTACCATCGACTTGTTTTATTATCCATTTTTATAGTTTTCTTTTTAGTGAATTCTTTTGCCGTATTTCTAAGCATCATTTCGATATTTTTCGCATTCTCATGTATGCTTACAGCCACGTTAAATGTTGCATCAGATTCCCTTAATTTATGTGTAAAGAGGTCCTTCTTGTATTTTTATATTTCTATTTTTTTCTGGTCCACATTTAGATTCTTAGTGGTGTTTATTAACACGTCAATACTTTCGTGGTCAGAAATCTTGTTATTCGCATTTGTGCGAGCTGTGAGATTACTCATATTTGAAACGACGTAGTCAATTATACTGTTTGATGTTTCCGTTACTCTAGAATACTCCATCATTTTCTGCGACAAACAGTTATCATTGAGAATTCTCTCAATCTCCCGCTTATAAAGGTGATCTTTGCTCCAATTTATGTTGAAGTCCCCAGCAATCACAATGTTTGCCTGTGTTTCAGTCAGCCTCTCGATGTTTTCCTCCATGAAGTCACAAAATTCTCGTTCTGAACTATTTGGCGCTTTATACACAGCAACTATGACTAGTTCCATACTGCTACATTTACATTTGCACGCAAGTAGCCATCTCTTGTAATCAACTGATTTGTCAAGTACTTTTGTCACTTTCCAGTTTCTTTTAACGTAGATTGTTGTACCTCCGGTATGAGTCGAGTTCGAGAAACAAGAGATGTCATTGTATCCTTCAATTTTTATGTTGACTAGTTTGTCGGTTACCTTTTTCTCGATTAGGTGTGTTTCGGACAAAATCATGAACTCGTACTGTTTAGTATCTGCTAATATCTCCAGCTCATTAAAATTATTGGTTAAACCCTGAATGTTTATATAAATACCCTTGATTGTGTTTAATTGCTAATATCCAATTTTTTTCTTTCTGGCTTCCAGTTTATTAAGATAGACTGGGCATGTTCTGTTAAGTGACGTATGGTTGTCGTCTAGCCCGAGATTAAATTTTTCGTTTGCTCTTTTGCAATTTATACATTTATTGACTGCTTCACTGTTGCACTCGCTGGTTTTATGATTTCCTAAGCATTTAATGCATGTTTCCTCCATAATCTTACATTCGGTCGATTTGTGATTGAATCCTTTGCATTTAAAACATCTCATGATTTCCACACCATCAAAAACTCTACATCGCTCCCAACCAATGCTGAGTTTACCTTCCTCAATTACCTTCGGAAAAGATTCAGCGTCAATTTCAATGATTGCGTTGTAATTTATCACATTATTTTTCTTATTTTCAAAATATTTGACAAGTTTTAGCTCACTGTTTATAATTACATTATTTTGCCTTTTCAGTCTTTCAATGAACTCATCCTCATTGTTTTTAAACTTCATGTTTGGTATAATAATTCTTGGTTTAATTTTATTTGGTACCTTAATTTCGTAATCATCACCTATGTTTTTTTCGATCGCAGATTTAATTCTATTTCTTTCATTTGAATCCTCGCTCTGGATAATAATTATTCCATTATGTGCAGTTTCAATATTTGCTATTTTTAAATCTCCCGGATCAACTTTTTTATTTAAGTCTTCCCTTGTTTTAATACTATTTTGTTTCCCTTTTGGTTTTATAACAAGTGGCAACTCTTTTCTCATTTTCGGCATCACCCTGTCACTGTGGTTGTCATTTGTCTTCTTGACAACTTCAGAGAATGACAACTGATTTCCCGCCATGTGTTTACTCGTGTTGTTGTGCATAATTTTCTTGAATTCGTCGCAGACGTTGTTACTATTGTTTCGCACCTCGTTATATATGCTTTTACTTTCCTTCGCGAAGTTTTCAGCTAATGTGCATAGTTTTTCCATTTTTGCAATGCCCCTTTCACATGTTTCCTGACTCTTTTTCATATCTCCCAGTCTCTGGACGTACCTCGCTTCGATCGCCTCCAATAGGTTTTTAAGTTCCATTTCATTTTGCTTGAGTGACATTCCGAACTCCTCTTTGTATTGCTTCAAGTGCCGTGTGTTTTCTTCTACACTCTCCTGCATTTCTTTTACCACCAAATCGACGTTTTGTATGTAGAGTATACATTCATCGCAAATAAATCTTACCATGTTGTCTCCTTCAATTACTCTGCTCGAATATTGGTCCAATCCGGAGCATTTAAGAGTACAATGAAATACCTTTTTGCATACGCCTTCGCAGCTTATGCCCGTCTCGCCTTTAATGGCCAATTTACACCTGCTGCACTGGGCCATTTCAAAAGACTTCACTTTTTCCTGGACAAGTGACCAAAGTCGAAGCTCTTCACCGCACTTTTAATATTTTTCACTCCAAATTGTAATCAAAAATTAAATAAATTTGCACCTCTATAAAATTCGCTTTCTCACAGTTTGACAGTTCAAATGTTAGCTCAGTTAAAAAGTTATGTTTTTAAAACCCTTTGCCAAAGGGCACGGACCGCTGATAACACAAGTTTTCCTACTTAAAAGTAGCTTAAAATCGTTGTTTGTTTGTAGAATATTGATAAATATCGCCTTCCTAGAAATGCCAATAAGCATTTTTAACTTACCCAAATTTAGTTCAGCGGCAAAGCATACAGGATACAAAATTAGCGCCGTTAGTACAGACAAAACTAAAAAAAAATATATGCGTATTATCAGATAAATTCTAATTATATTTTTGTTTATAAGGTAATGAAAGAAAAATTGTACAAAAAGTTTGCGAAGATAGATGTCACGTATCAGTAAATTACCACATAGGTAGGTAAAAGTCAACTAGAAAACTAAGCTAGAGCATATTCCAACTTCTACCCACCACAAGGCTGAAGAAAATCCATTCAATTATCTCGTTAAAACATGAGAGATATTAATTCCGAGGCAAGAATATCGGTCTAAATCGCTCTTCAGTACTTCAAGGTCAAGTACGAAGCCAGAGTTCTTAGCAAAAGTTCTTGGATGGCGGGTAGGCGATCGCAAGATTTCCATATAAGGATTTTTAGTAATTTTTAAGGCAGTTTCTCACTGCCAGCATTCGGTTTTCAAGGCTAGGAGTACTAGCCTTGAAAACGGCCTAAAACATGTTTTCATTTTAAGAGTGATATTTTCCCAAGTGTATGTTTAAGCTCACCGAAATCCAAAAAAGACCTACTTGCCACCAGTCAATTGCGTTTTGAAGAGAACAATAGCGCGCAGAGCACCAATTGAGTACCACAATTTACCAGAAATTATCGTTAAAATCAAGACATGGGGAGTCGACTGACACCAAGCAAACAATTTTGCTGCGCTTTCTTTTGCTAAGTATGCGGAAACAAACTAGGTATGTTATGAAAAAAACTTGACTGTTGGTAACAAAAAATTTTAAGAAGCAATTTATAATTGTGTAAAACAAATCCACAAAGTATACTATTTTGGAGAAGTAGATTTAAAAAACCTCCTTCAAAAATTCTGGGAGCAAGACGATTGAATAGAAGAGACTTTAAAATAGTCCCTCAAATCCTTCTCGTTTAATGATGAGAAGACTATACTAAACACTATCTTTAGACTATACTAAATTGTACGTATTAAATTGTTTATATTTTGTACTTACGCGACAGAAGCATTACTAAGACAGCGATTCTGTAGCACCGGTACTTATTATTATGGTTTTGAGTTTTGAGCCCAATGCCAGTTACGATAGTTGCAAGTGTATCTGTGATAAGTGTTATGACACACAATGAAGAAGTCGCTTTAATATACGCTAATAAAAGAGAAACAAAATAAGAAAATAATTTTTAATAATAGTAAATTATGTAAGGAAGCACTTTTTTTTTGTAACTTACTAACATCTCTGCTGGGATAGCATCCAGGTGGATCATGTAAATTGAAAGGAAGAGGTGGAAGTATGTCTTCTTCGATGCAATGAACAAATAGACCTTGTCGCCAACCTTCAGCCATAAGCCAATCCGTGGAAGCGAGTGCCATTATCATCAAAATGGCAACAATTACCCCGCATATAAATGCAATGACCTGCATCGTAAATGGGACAAATATATATATATTTTTTCATATACAAAAGTTAAAAAAAATGAAATATAAATTAAAGCGATCAATACTGCATAATAATAATTACTTAGCAAAAGAATAATTTCTATTGTGAGCGTTAAGAATAGTTTTTTTTTAGAGATTAAACTCAAAAAAATAAACCTAAGTTACGGTCATACAATTTTATAAACGATGAAACTATTTTTAGAAATGAACCGACTTTAATAAAAAATATTCTGCCTCACGATTTTAACTCTCTTAAAATATATTTATATTTAGCTGCTCTGGCAGTTATTGTATAGCGATGGGTTCTTGAGACACGCTCTTACTTACTGTTTATTTTTATTTGAAAGAAGTATTGAACCTATGTGAACAAACAAAGGTCTAGCAGTCTTTAAAACTTAAACTTATGCTCTTAGATATTAAAAACTAACTGGCGCTTGCTGCACGGCAGATGCGTTGCCCGACTTCTCACTACCATGGGCGCTTGTGCGTTTCCTATGGGACCTACAGTTTTTTTGCCGGTTCTGAAAAGCGAATTGAGCGATTTCTCAAGAAAAACGATACTCCCGGAGAGTTGGTCAGACCGTCGCGGAGGTAGAACTATAAAATAAACTTTTACCAAGTTCATGGGTTTGCAGAGTTTTATTGCTTTAGTTAGAATTTTTAAGGAAGCTGAATTTCTAAAGCAAAATAAAAAAAGCAGAATTTTGATATGCAGATTTTTGAAAGCAGAATTGAGAAGCGCTCCCGATTTGCGAATGTCGAGATTTTTACGGAACTCTGCTACTTTACGAGTACGAAAATGAACTTGTCTAATTAGACGCCTTATCTTATCGATCTCTTCATGCCACAATGTACCTACCTCGGACGAACAATATTCTGGGGATTTAGAACGCAGACTACACAGGAAAAGATCTGACCATTCTCGTGGGGAAAAAATGTGTAGCACTTCCAAAAAAAACAAAAAAAAAACAAGTATTTTATCTTCATTAGAGGAAATTAAAATAGCTAGGTGTTGTGGCACAGAGAAAGAGAGAGAGAGAAGGCCACTTCAAAGATAGACAGAAGCCAAAAGAAGGTAACTTGCCAATACATGACCTGCAACCAAAAGCCCCAGTGATAGATCGAAGTATATTGCGGAAGAGCCGCGCTAGGAGCCAGAAATGCAAAGTTTTTTAACAATCTTTTGGGACAGCTCTCATCTACCTACTAGAGAATGCAAGTGCAAATCCTCCGACATACGTCCGGTTTTCGGATTTATGTCCTATTTTTGAAGGAAGATCTTCCACTCTAATAGAATAGTAAAAAATATTGCAAAATTGTTAAATCATCACGCCACTTTTAAAAACATTAAAAATACCGTCTGAAGGTTTTGAACTTCTGCAGCTATAAAATAAGTTTAAGTGGTTGGAATTGTTTTTAACAGAGACCCAAAAACAGTACGAAAATTAACTTGTCTAATGAATTGTTAAAGGGCTGATACAGTAGAGATACGGCAAGGGCAGGAAATGTGTAGCTGGCAGCAAAGTGAACTCCACACATGTTCTTTTAAGACCTGCATCAGTCCATTATAGTCAAAACAGACTCTGAATGAATCTGCTTTTTCTGGGTTGGGTTTGTTTTATGAAACCGAAATCTCATCTCCCTCGGCCTCACTGTCACTAGCCTCTTTATAACTCGTGACGCAACAAGAATAATTCTCCTTCGACATGATACTTTCAACCCTGTAAGCTGTAATCTTTTGGAACACAGTGGTCTGGCGAGCCTCAAGGTGATGAAAAGTTTGCCTGTATATTTGTACCTTAATGCAAGACTATTTAGACAATTTATACAATAAAAAGAGCGATTGCGAAATTTATTGTTTTTGCAAAGGAGATTTTCGTTGGTAATTATGTTCTGATAAAAATTTGCCATGTAATTTAATGAAATTAAGAAAACAGCGCTATCCCTTCATATCTGCTTTTGTTGAGCTGTATGATATAGACAGCAACCCCAACGAAGGAGGGCAAGTAGCAGGCTATGAATGATGGTATTATCAGGTATGTGTTGTATTAGCACTGATTATAATTGACCACCATTTATAGTTCGCCTTCAATCAATTAATATTTTGCGATTTATCAATTGATTAAACAAATTTAATGATTGAATTGCAATGGAAATTTATATAATTTTATATAATTTATTAAATAATAAGCAAATTATCTCTAATGTTGATGACTTCATAATGAAATGGCAAAAACCAGCCGAAAAACCAAGCTATATTTTAAAGTGACTACAAACCTACTAAAAATAGAGCTTTTTTCCACCTCATTCCATTGAAAATCAATGATTTGATCTTATATCTTTTTTGAGCCACTCACTGATCGAACAGACTCAGAAACTAAAACACAACATAGTACATCGTTCATATTGTAAAATTAACGTAATGTATACAAATATGTTGTGATTTGTTCTTAATCTCACAAACCGAAGGCAAAATTAGGAAAAGACAAATTGCTATTATAATAAATTGAAAAAGTACGTATTTAAACTAGCTTTTACCTTAAGAGGTCTTGTTATTGTGATTGTTTCGATTGTTGTAGTCGGTGCCATCTTTACGATTGATGATTTCCGGGAACTATGAAAACAAAAAACAAAACATTTGTAAATTGTATGAAAATAATAGGACTCATACTAGTAACAAATTTTGTACATCTTGGATACAAACCTTATTTGTGATTTCCTAAAGCATTAACAGAAACAAGCAATCCGATATCCAAATTTTAGTTAGACTTTTAAAAACACACTGAAAAAGAATCTACTGTTAGTATGGTATTCTAAGTTTGTTATGAATTGGGAAACATGCTTAAATAATTTGTAAAATATGCAGTAAATAAAGTGGGTGTAGAAAACCCCACAGTTAACAACTTAACTGTGCGTTATAAGTATTATAGGAATCGGGTTATTGGAAAAAATGTCTTAGGTTCTACTTAACCCCTGCGCTTAAAAGCCAAATCAGTTAATTTGATATCCTTATACAAAATCATTACCATTGAAAAATCATATCTACAAAAGTATTAAACGTATAAGAAATGCTAACAATACAAAACCATGGCATGATAATTTAATTTTAAATACTTTTATCAACAGGATTCGAATGAGTCTCGTTGATGCTTTTATGATGCGGCTGAAAACCTAAGCATTTAGAAATGGCAGGCTTATAATCAATAGAGTAATCTAAGACGTAAGAACCTTTTTTAAAAGATTTTCCATGCTTGGTTAACTTATTGGGAAACCGTTTGGAATAAGTCGCACACAGGGGCCTCGGATGCACACAGAGGTCACGCGCAATAATTCTTGGCAGTATTTTACACATATCTGATATTGAAATATAAAAATTTTAAGTTCTTCATTTTCTTTAATTAGCTTTAACAGCAAAATAAAATAATAGAAATAAACACTGATAATAAAGGCTCTTATGTAGATATTTTTATTCGGTGTCTGGCGACTTTTCTGAATGTGCTGGAAGTATCGTAAGAATTAGGACTCTTCAATAAAGCGAGAGAGCATACTTTTTAAAATTAATCAAACGTTTTGGGGATTTGGGGATAATATTGTTAAGCTTGTAATTACTGGATCGGAGGATATCAAAAGAGAGTTTAAAAAATCTTCATTAGTTTTTGAACGAAATATTTTACGAGGGAAATTTTCTCTATATCGTTTAAATTCATTATTTCTTGCCTCTTGAGCCTTTTCGCTTAGTTGCCATACTGGCAATAAGGCATGTTGTATAACGGCAGGGCCGTGAATTAAAATTTTATGAAAAGCTGGCGGTATAGGGTGGTACCAGGAATATTTTTCAACAAATAATTCCGCTGTCTTCGTGGCATATCCTTGAAACATATAACTATTCATATAACTTTCCTTTGTGAATACCGTAGCCACTTGCAATTGTTTGTAGAATAATTTTGTACCTTTTGTTACGCTGCCATTTTCTTTGCCATAGGGTCCTTGCTGGCATGCTGGTTCCGGAACTGATGCTCGTCGGTGGGGTGGGAACTTGACCCTTTGGCAGCGTGACAAAACCATGCCAGGCTTGTTTGGACACTCGATGTTATGCATCCGCGAGATGTTTTCCTTTACCCTCCCTGCAAATGCTACTTTACTCGCCTCAGTAGCCCCTAAACATGACATCTTCCTTCCCTATGTAGACATTCTTCCCTTTTTCAATTCCTCATCCCCTTACACCCTTATTAATCAAATTCCATTATTCAAATACTAATTTCAGTTTCATTTAAAAAACAAACAATTTAATTTTAGCATAATAAAATCGATTAATTACATTAGCGTACAATAAATAGCAATTCAAAATTAATGCTTTACTATTAATCAAATAAAAATTCTGTTTTACGTTAGAACAATTAATCAAAATAAGCAAAGAAAACTGTATGTATTTGTGCTAACAGCAAACTTCTTATGTGCTGGATTTTCGGTTTCTTTACCGATTTGTAAATTAAAGTAGGTTAAAAATTAGCTTCTCAATCAGATCCCCAACCCAAAATTTCTCTAAGTGTAAGGCTATAATATAGTGACTAAAAAAAAATGACTCACCGGTACAAACTCTGCAACCTGCGATGATGTGGCCACTCCATCCAGCTGCTCCTTCGGCGTTTTACGTATACCTGTCACTTCAAACAATATTACACTTATCACCTTTACAATTTCAAGAAATTTTCTTTTAGGATTTCTGCCGGCTATGACAAGGCTATCAGCACATACATATAGCTTGATATATGCACCAATACCACATTTGCTTTTAATTTACGTTATTTTCTTTGCTCAGAAACAAATTAAAATTAAGCAAAAATCATTACTAAAAAAAAACGTTAAAAATTATTTAAATAAAAAAAAAAACTGTTGAACGCCCCCTAAGCGGGATTCGAACTGGAGTAACTCGAGTTTGATTGCGGGACCTCTGACCGCACCGCTATCAAGCGGTTGACGAAGCGTTGGCTTAAACGGCAACTCGACTAACAGAGTAGGTCTTTTGTAGGTCTTTGCTTGGCCTTTCACAAATTTCCAATTTCCTGGAAAAATCGCAAGGACGACCATCAAATTTGGCTCGTCCTTGCCGGTTCCTAGAGGACACAAACGATGAGTCACATGTATATGGATAAAACCTCTTCTTTTACCTTGACAATCTTTTTGTCCCTTTGGTCTTCAAGGTTGCCTTCTGGACTGGTGTACAGTGGATCCGAGTTGACCCTCCGCCGTATTTCTTCTTTTCACACAAAAAAAATGTTTTTAGATCGGTGCAATTTAATTGCACCACCGAGCACTAAAATACTAAAATAAGTACCCTGTTTTCGGGCAAAATCAAATTTTTATGGCGGGCCACGACTAACCGCCAAGAAATTAAGCTTCGATTTGAGCAAACTTTTCAAATTAACCGGTCAGTCAGCGGTCGGTCCTCCAGTCCAAGGCTACACTCAAAACGGCAACCGTAACTCTTTTGTCAAAGAGAAGGTGAAATGAGCTCAAACTCTCTTTTCCAAAAACATAATTGACTTTTACTGTGCACCCTGTTTACCTCCAAAATGGCTACGTCATTAGAAGGGCTTTACATTCCAAACTTGTGGAACGTGGCTTTTGACAGTTGTGACATTCCGGCAGACGGCAAAATGTCACAAAATCAAAACACAATAATTGTGTGGATGGCCGAAGTTATTCTTTCGGTTTCTAGTTTTCAAAAAGTGAAATTGTTTTAGTTTTTGTGAGTTCAAGTTTCGTTCTGCAACACAGGGCTTTTGCTCTTGATGTAAAGTGCACACTTCCAACGAGTGCAAAACAAGAACCCACGGACCATTGTTAAAAACAAATTCGAATGTTCATGAGAAACCGCGTGTAAACATATAAAACAAAAAAAAACATTTATCTAGGAAACTTTGCTTCTTTTCGTGTCCAAACAATTCCATCTGCCTGGCCAAGGAATGGCCAAACTGTGGGTCCCGAACCCGCGACACCTGTAGTAGTTTGTTTCAGATAAGTATCCCTGTGCATACACTTGAAGGAAATGATTCTTTGTGGGTTTGTTTATATTTTCAGGTTATTGGCGAATATCTTTGGCGTGGAATACGCCAATCAATTTACCTGCACGAGTTTCAAGCTCATACATGGAGTTTCCCACTTTCCTCCGGACCCTGGATTTAAGGAACTTTGGTAACAACTTCGCATTCGTCCCGTGAATGAAACTGCTTTGGGCAAAGTTCCTATGGAAGACTTCTTGGCCTACACCAAAGGACACCAGTTTCGACCGTGAGTTATATGTTTTCATTGACTTGTTGTGTGCCTTTAGAAGGTTGTCTTTTATTTGTTCTCGTGCTAGGGCGAGTTTTGTTTCGGGTGTTAAAACAACCATATGTGGGTCAGATAGTGCCTTCAAGTTGCGTAATATTTCATAGGTTGAACCGTGTGTTACCATGTTCTGGCCAAAAAGGGCAAAGTACGGCTGGCAGCCTATCGACGCATGCGTGTCTGAACGTAAAGCGCATGCTATGCTCGACAAGTGTGTGTCCCAGTCGTTCTGTTCTTTTCCTATCAATACTCGCAACTTGTTAAGAATGCTGCGATTGGCTCTTTCGGAGTTGTTTGCTTGTGGCGAATACAATGCAGTTCTCACATGTCTGACACCATATGTTTCAAGAAACCTCTTTAATTCTTTCGACACGAATTGTCGCCCGTTGTCTGAATGTATAACCTCCGGTGTACCATAGGCATGAAATACTTCGGTTTCCAAGTACTGGAAGATTCGGGAAGCGGTTGCTTTTGGTAGGGCTTTGAGAAACACATACTTCGTGAAGTGGTCGATCACGATGAACGCGCTTACATTACCTCGCTTGGTACGCGGATATGGACCTAGCAAGTCCATGTATAACCTCTGCAACGGTCTTTCGGTCACAATCTGCTTGGTAATCGGTGGGCGCAGAACAGAGTTTGGCGCCTTTACTGTTTTGCATACCTCGCATGCACTTACAAACTGCCTAATCTGACTCACCATTTTTGGCCAAAAGTATTTCTCGCGAATGCGATTAAAGGTTTTGGCGAAGCCACTATGGCAAGTCAGCCTGGTGTTATGCGCCATCTCGATCGTTTCGTGAGTCAATGCCTCAGGCAGCCAAAGACGCCACAACGAATCCTCTTCACCCACCTCCCCTTTCCTGAACCTAATCCTTTTGTAAATGTATTTGCCTGATACAACAAGGTCTGGAAGAGCGGATTGGTTTCGGTTAATGCTCTCTCTCAGCTCGGAATATTGCTCCGAGTCGAACTCACCTGATGCCAAGTCAACCTCTACACCAATCACATTAGCCGAAATCTCATCCATGGTTGCTCGCGATAAGGCATCCGGCACTATGTTGAGTGAACCTTTCCTATGCTCGATAGAGAAGTCGAACCCTTGTAGTTCTAAACTCCATCTCGCTAGTCTGCCACTCAACTCTTTTAGGGACATCAGCCACTTGAGACTTGCGTGGTCCGTCAACACTCGGAAAGACGATCCCTCAACATAGCAACGGAACTTCCGCACGCTCAGGACAGCGGCGAAGCATTCTAACTCTGTGACGGTGTAATTTTTTTGTGCCTTGTTGAGTTTCTTTGACATAAAGGCAATTGGCTTTTCGTTCTGGCTCTCATCGAGTTGAAAGAGAACACCACCAAGTGCTTCAGAGGAGGCATCGCATTGTATCACAAAAGGCTTGCTAAAGTCTGGCTGTGATAGCACTGGGGCAGAAGTCAGAGCCACTTTAAGCTTTTCAACTGCCTCAACAGCTTCGGGTGTCAGGACAAAACTTTTCTTCTTCTTCAGACAGTCGGATAAGGGCGCGGCTAAATCTGAATAGTTCTTTATGAACCGCCTATACCATCCGGTTAAGCCTAGAAACCTGCGAACTTGTCGTACGGTTTTGGGAACTGGAAAATTCACCATTGCTTCGATTTTACCAGGGTCCGTTTTCAAGGTGCCTTGGCCGACAATATACCCTAGGTATTTTATTTCCCTCATGCAAAACTTGCTTTTATCGAGGTTGATAGTAAGGTTCGCCTTACGTAGACAGTCGGCAAGTGCGTCTAAAACCTGGATATGGGTTTCAAAGTCCGGTGTGCATATCAACAAGTCATCTAAGTAGATCAACACATAACGACGGAACCGAGCTGGGAGCGTGGCTAACACGCGGTCCATCAAACGACACATTCTTTGTGCGGCGTTGCATAACCCGAAAGGCATGACTGTAAATTGATACAGAGGCCGACCGGGTACAGCAAATGCCGTTTTCTTTCGGGACTCTTCATCAAGCGGGATCTGCCAAAATGCATCTTTGAGATCCAGACCCGTGATGAAATAAGTGTCCTGTAAGCTACTTAAAAGACCGTCGATATGCTGTTGCGGATACGCGTCTTTGACAGTGACCGCATTTACTTTTCTTGAATCCAGGCATAAACGGACTTTACCGGGCTTCCTCACCAATACTATTGGGGAACACCAAGGCGAATTACTTTCCTCGATAACCCCAAGCTCCAGCATGCGGTCCAATTCCTTGTAGACCTCTGCCTGGCGAACCGGAGACAACGGGTAATGACGTGATTTGATCGGAACAGCGTTTCCGACGTCAATCACGTGAGTTTCCAAGTGAGTTTTCCCAAGACCTAGTTCGACGAAGTTAGGGAAGCGCTTTTTCGTGGATAATAGGCGGAGCGTTTGTTCAGGCGAAAGTTCTATTAGATCTGCCTGCTCCTTATAATTGACCTCATCTTCACGTGTGCCGAAATCAGTTTGTATCTCGCAGATCTGTGGCATGAGATGAAACTCCCTCCAAAAGTTCATTCCTAGGTAAACCTTCTGAGTCAAGTTGGGAATTAAGTAAAATGATATGGGTTTCGTAACACCGTTCAGCGTCGTTGCAATCTTGCAATAGCCAACGATGTCGTGAGTCTTGCCGTCGGCTGTCCGCACTACGTTTTTGTACGGCTTCACTACAATCCCATTCCTTTCAACCAACTCCCAGCACCCATTACCTAGCACCGAAATGGAAGCTCCACTATCGAGCAGGCCAAATGCCTGTTCACCATTGAGCTGGACGTCCGCATACATCCTTCCATCGGTGTTGGATGCAATTATGGTGTCCACGATCTGCTTTCGAACTTTTTCCCGAATCTTAAACCGGTTTCTGCACTTTTTAATCGAGTCGCTCACCGAACTATTATTAGCTCTCATAATTTGGGCGCGAACCTTATAATAATTCAGTTTACGCTCGTGTATGGACTTCAATCTATGTGATAAAACTGGATGACAGTCAGAATCTTCATTTTCGACACGTTTTAAAATTTTGATAGGAGCTCCTACGAGAGAAATCCCCTTGGTGCTGGCTGGGCTTTCGTCGTTTATAGTTACATTTGTGTGGGATTGTTCTTTGAGGAACGAATCTCCACACCCTTCTTCTCGTTCCTCGGGTAGTTTCCCGGATGTTTGGTACAATCAGGAGTACTTACACCCTTACAACCACAGAGGTAACAAAACAACTTTCTTTCGTTTGAAGGGCACTGGTAATAAGAATGTCCTTGTTGGTCGCAGTTCCAACACACCAGATTGGCAAGCGTCTGCGGTCTTTTTGGTTGGGAGAAGGCAGCGACTTCCTCGCTCAATTCCTCCCCTTGTTGCGCGTCTGACTCCAGCTCATGGACGACTGGCCTGTGAGAAGTAGCTCTTTTCGCAAGAAACCTCTCGGCCTCTCTTGCCTTTTTTTGAAGTTGTTCAAGGCTTTTGAGGTCAGCCGCCAAGAGAACTTCTCCAATTTTTTCTCTGACGTTGGTGCGAATGACGTCAATAAGCTTTTTCGTGTCGAATGGCTCTTGCAGTCTATCATTTAACCCGATAACAGAACTATAAAAATCGTCAAACGACTCTTTATAGCCCTGCTTCCGGGTTAGCAGACGCATAAATAAATCGACGTCATTCTCTTGACGTCCAAACTCTTTCGTCATCGCGCTCTTCACATCTGCGAGCTTTGCGTTGGGATTCTTACGCAAAAAGCCCCAGAACCAGGAATTGGCTTTGCCATCTAACAAGGAGTGCAAGTTTGCGGTTACCTGTTCGTCAGTGTAACCGGAAATCTTTTGAAGGCGGTTGACTTTAAAGAGGAAATCGCTTATATTGTCCCTGCCGTCATATTTGATATTCCACTTATCTACTCTGCACAATTCAGACACATTAGTGCTGGGCGTACGCTGGTTAGATGATACTGAACCCGAAAGTGACACCCTAGGACTAGGAGTGGGCGGAATATTTGATACAGCCTGAGCACTCGCTTGTGAGTTTTGGTTTATTTTTGCCAAAACATTTTGCATAAACCCGTCCAAGTGTTGGAAAAAATGTACTTGGTTCACAGTGAGGCTTCTGTCTATTCGCTCGGCCAAAATTTCAAACTCCGACCTTACTCTTCCGTCTACTGAACCCGGTTCACTTATCCTGGGCCCAGGACAATTTTGATTGTCACTGTCCGGCATGTTCGAAGATAAGTCGTTGACGATGGAGTTTAATTCCTGCGAAAAACTTAAGCTGTTGTCTAAGTTGAACCGATCAACCGTGAAATTAAATCTCTGCTGGAAGTTGTCAAAGTCAGCTTCAGTAATGTTTGGCACAAGCAATCGTTCCGAGTTTCTATCACTCATGCCTGTTTAAGACGCACCCAAACTCGATGGCAACCAGGTTCAAACTGTGCCAAGGACAATTAAACGGACGGAACTACAAGAAAGCTATAAGGTAGGTTCAAATTTTTCACTACGTCCCCAAAAAATTCGAAAACAAGCAAAACTTAATTCAAATTTTCAACAAGGAAAGTCAAAAATGATACATCAAAGGAGATAAATTTGTAAATAAAAAAAATAAAAAATTTGTATGTTTTCTACTGAGCATATAGGACAACTCAAGTTTAAACTAAACAAAATCTAATTAAAAAAAACTGTTCAACCATGCGGGTTGAGGATGAGGAACTAACTAAAGGAAGATTGTCTACACAAGAAACGGAAGATGCCGAAGTACTGCGAGCCCAAAGATAAAAAAAAATTGAAATATTCTACTGTCGGTTTGTATGTATTAGTCTAAACACTATTTAAAATGAACTAAACTTTTTCATTTTTCCCAGGACGCCTGCACCTCAACGGATGCTAACAAGCGACTCTACGAGCAAGTGAAAAAGCTGAAAAGCTGAAAATCTCACAACATTGTCCAGAGGATACTTAAAGGACATCTAGAAAGTCAATTCAGCAAATGAATTAATCAGGAACTGCCTCTTTATCACCTTAAGTCTCTTCTTACTGCTGTTTGTTCCCAAAACTGTGCATCTGAATGTGTATACGAAGGCTCGGACAAAAGTGAACTTGCTTCACAAATTCCCCCTTGACTCGAGTCTTCCCACATCCTACACTTTCTTTGGATTCATCAGCCCCCATCGCAACGCGATACCAAGTGCACATCACTCGGTCATCGGGACTTATGAGGGTTTATTAAACCAAATGAAATAAAATCAAGTGAACTAAAACTTTAAAATTTGAAAAAATAACGAAAAACACTAATTTGAAGTGGCTCAAAATTGAAAGTAGAGCTATAAGCATAGCTACTAAGTTATCTTCCTGCCTTACAGCAGGCCCCACGTTGGGCGCCATTTGTTACGCTGCCATTTTCTTTGCCATAGGGTCCTTGCTGGCATGCTGGTTCCGGAACTGATGCTCGTCGGTGGGGTGGGAACTTGACCCTTTGGCAGCGTGACAAAACCATGCCAGGCTTGTTTGGACACTCGATGTTATGCATCCGCGAGATGTTTTCCTTTACCCTCCCTGCAAATGCTACTTTACTCGCCTCAGTAGCCCCTAAACATGACATCTTCCTTCCCTATGTAGACATTCTTCCCTTTTTCAATTCCTCATCCCCTTACACCCTTATTAATCAAATTCCATTATTCAAATACTAATTTCAGTTTCATTTAAAAAACAAACAATTTAATTTTAGCATAATAAAATCGATTAATTACATTAGCGTACAATAAATAGCAATTCAAAATTAATGCTTTACTATTAATCAAATAAAAATTCTGTTTTACGTTAGAACAATTAATCAAAATAAGCAAAGAAAACTGTATGTATTTGTGCTAACAGCAAACTTCTTATGTGCTGGATTTTCGGTTTCTTTACCGATTTGTAAATTAAAGTAGGTTAAAAATTAGCTTCTCAATCAGATCCCCAACCCAAAATTTCTCTAAGTGTAAGGCTATAATATAGTGACTAAAAAAAAATGACTCACCGGTACAAACTCTGCAACCTGCGATGATGTGGCCACTCCATCCAGCTGCTCCTTCGGCGTTTTACGTATACCTGTCACTTCAAACAATATTACACTTATCACCTTTACAATTTCAAGAAATTTTCTTTTAGGATTTCTGCCGGCTATGACAAGGCTATCAGCACATACATATAGCTTGATATATGCACCAATACCACATTTGCTTTTAATTTACGTTATTTTCTTTGCTCAGAAACAAATTAAAATTAAGCAAAAATCATTACTAAAAAAAAACGTTAAAAATTATTTAAATAAAAAAAAAAACTGTTGAACGCCCCCTAAGCGGGATTCGAACTGGAGTAACTCGAGTTTGATTGCGGGACCTCTGACCGCACCGCTATCAAGCGGTTGACGAAGCGTTGGCTTAAACGGCAACTCGACTAACAGAGTAGGTCTTTTGTAGGTCTTTGCTTGGCCTTTCACAAATTTCCAATTTCCTGGAAAAATCGCAAGGACGACCATCAAATTTGGCTCGTCCTTGCCGGTTCCTAGAGGACACAAACGATGAGTCACATGTATATGGATAAAACCTCTTCTTTTACCTTGACAATCTTTTTGTCCCTTTGGTCTTCAAGGTTGCCTTCTGGACTGGTGTACAGTGGATCCGAGTTGACCCTCCGCCGTATTTCTTCTTTTCACACAAAAAAAATGTTTTTAGATCGGTGCAATTTAATTGCACCACCGAGCACTAAAATACTAAAATAAGTACCCTGTTTTCGGGCAAAATCAAATTTTTATGGCGGGCCACGACTAACCGCCAAGAAATTAAGCTTCGATTTGAGCAAACTTTTCAAATTAACCGGTCAGTCAGCGGTCGGTCCTCCAGTCCAAGGCTACACTCAAAACGGCAACCGTAACTCTTTTGTCAAAGAGAAGGTGAAATGAGCTCAAACTCTCTTTTCCAAAAACATAATTGACTTTTACTGTGCACCCTGTTTACCTCCAAAATGGCTACGTCATTAGAAGGGCTTTACATTCCAAACTTGTGGAACGTGGCTTTTGACAGTTGTGACATTCCGGCAGACGGCAAAATGTCACAAAATCAAAACACAATAATTGTGTGGATGGCCGAAGTTATTTTTTCGGTTTCTAGTTTTCAAAAAGTGAAATTGTTTTAGTTTTTGTGAGTTCAAGTTTCGTTCTGCAACACTTTTGATGATGTTGAAATCGAAGCCGGTAATGTTGGATGCAACTTCAAGGAAACTGAAAAATCTTCTCGCCGTGCAGAGTCCAGCCAAGTATTATTATTTTTTTTTTTGAGAAAAGCTGACTCTCTTATATTGGAATCTTGCCATTTTGATTTAATTTAATAAGAGACGTGTAACTCGTCTTTCAAATTCACATTTCCCGTGAGGTGGGCACTTCGTACGGCTTCTTATATGTTTACACAAATTTGGAAGTTGGCTTCGCAACATGAGACTTCCTGATTGCTTCATATCGTCAAAAAAAGACCGTCTCGTAAAGTGAATATTTAAGCACTTGAACCATAAATTACTAAATTTTTTATTAAGTAATTTGTGACCTGAACCTACAAAAACTATGCATAAAAACCGAAAGTTTTAGATTTTATTTAAATTTTTCATTTTTTTTGTTGCCACACACATTCTAATCTCAATAATTTTTAGAAGTTGTTTGGTATTGTATTTGACAGAGGCCCAAAAACAGGTTGATTTAAAAATTTAACAAATAATATTTGGTTTAGTTAAATGCTTCATCATACAAGTTTTAATAAACAAAACTTATGACCTTGCGTTTTCGGAACGTTAGCAGGAAATGGGTTTAGATTTTTAGAGACTTTAAATTTTTTGCCAAGGATTAGTGGAAGTTGATTATCCTTTTCAATAAAAACATAAAAACGTAGGAAGATATGATCGCAACCACAACCCTATCCAGCCCAGATCTGCTCTTTGCTGCTCGTATCGCATAGATGCGTTAACTTTTTTTTAATTAAATAAAAAACAAAAATTATTCTAATTTATGTGGAAGTATTTTTAGTTAAGGTTTTCGATTTTCATCATTGATTTTCTAAAATAAGCATGTTTCGTTCTTTTTTTTATAGAATAGACACTCCAAATATGGGTCTCGTCTTCTCCGTTGCTACTAGACATCAGGGCAACGCATTTTGGCTTGGCGCTTAGCTATTTTGAACTACATAAATACACACATAACAATATGTATAATATATAAACAAAAAATTTTACGAGAAAACTATTTGTGTTTAGCTGAAGCTGCTTGTGCTCATTTCTCAAATGGGTTGCATTGCAACAAAGCACAAGATGTCAAAATTAAATAAAAAAAAACTTCACATTTGTAATTTATCAGGTTTACTGTGATGTTTGGATGTATTAAATTAAATTGATATCACACAAAACCAAATCCGTGGTTTAAAGCAAATGTAGGATAAACAAGGTAAGTAGCAAAAAAAAGTAATGCGTTAGAGGGGAAAGTTTTTAGCGTAAATACGTAGGTATGTAAGTTTTCTCACTTATTTAATCCAAAACAAAAATATACCTCACCTATTTGCTTTTACAATTTCGACAATGTGTAGGTTCATATAGGAACAAAAAAGCTATTTGCACATTATTTCGTACAGACTTTTTGCATCAAAAGGTTGTACACAAAATAAAACATGATTATTTCGCGCATTTGTTTTGAAAAATGTACGCATAGCTTTGTTGCAAATGGGAAAAGATACCTACAAACAATACTGCTTTTAACTACAAACAATGACGAATCATTGAAGCCAGCCAAGCTAGGCTTTTTGTAAATCTGCACATATTAAAAAAATATTGTACAGATATACTAACCTCTCTTTGTAGTATTCCAAGGTAACAGAATCAGAGTCAAACTCACTGCAATCGGGTAGAGAGTCGTTGTCCAGGGAACTAAATCCACTCAAAATATTTTGATTATATGCATCAAGCTGAGAAACGTCCCTTGACATTTTCTCAAATTAGATTTCTTTTTAATCGACTGTTCACCTTCTTAAGCCAAACCAAGCACAAATGGTAAATAATAATCCACTTTAATGCCGCCCCGACTTCGTTAATTTTTATAAATATAAATCACCTCTAACTTAAAAAAATTATGTAACATACTGCAACTGTTGTTCCCAGATTTGCTCTATTTAGCAAAACCATAGATAAAAGATTTATAAAGATGTACTCTCAGCGTTGAGTAACATAGTATCTACACATTCGTTTTAATTCTACACTACTTGCAGACAGAACAGTGACAGAAGAGGAATCGTCCGTGAAGACGACTACTAAACCTCGATAAAATATCACTTTTATGCATGAATGAAAGAATATAAAGATTACGACACGCGTTTGTTATGACATATTTTGACATGTAAAAAAAAACCCGTTTGCTTACACAACAATCTGTGCTCGGCCAATCACAGATCAGCAATTTGCTTTGCTTGGCATCCAATGACGAGCGACACAGTAGGTGTACTGTTTTTTTTTTTTTTCAATGTGGCATAATCTTATGTTCTGTCATTTGTGGTCACTGGGTATAAAACAAACTTTTTTATCTCGTTCGATCACATACCCTACCATTTGCAACCATTTCATTGTTTTGACACTAAGAGAATGGATATCCCCAAAGGTTCGAATGAGAAGTATGAGTGAGATAAGCTTAAATTAGACTGCATGCCACTTTGGCAAAATTTTCCTTCCTACGTCAATTATGCCAAGGTAAGTTTAATCTAAGCTATAGCATAAATTACGGAATAACTAGATATTCAACTTCGGACATGTAAAACCTTTGCGCACAAACTGAAATTGATGAATTTACCCATTCTCCGACATTTGTTTACAAATGTGAATAAATTCATGAATTCGTCATTTCCATGCAATTTCGTTTTGCAGCTTTAACATCAGCTGATCGCGTAAGGTAAATTGTTGTTGCATCTTCTTACACGTATTCACCGACACGGATATTTAAAGCTTAAAAAAGCTTTAAAGGCTTTATAAAAATCGTAAGCAAATGGGTGTTGGAGGGTAAGAGGGACGCAAGTTAAATATCTAGTTATTCAGTAATTTGTGCTATAGTTACGTGGAAAACTCGATAGGGATATTTGTCCGGTTGTCAAAATCAATGATTTTCCAGCTGTCAATAGATTGTGAGGAGGGGGGTTGCGTATTTTCAAAAGATACGCAAGAAAAAATGGGCAAAATGACTTAACGTAACAGAAAATGGAGAGAAAATTAGTTCGAGTTTTCATTTTCTTTGACAGTTCCTTATTTTTTCGGTTTTTCCCACATGTATCGCACACACACATGTGGAAAAAGTACATATGCACACGATGTTTACAATTCTGGCGTTTTTTTTTTCATCTTTTGCTTACACGCAATTTGTAGCTGTCCTTATTACTCAACATCTTCTTGTCTTCTATACCTAGCGACAAAATTCCTATATTTTGTATATAGGATATTCCTATAATCCTATATTTGGCGAGTGAGTCCACTTACAACCTTCTAGGATTAGCTGGAGTCGATTGAAATCGGCTCCCGCTAATCCTCTTTTAATTGCCGATGGAGGCTTAGTATTACAATTTGTCTATAAGGGACATATATACTTTAACAAATATAGGATTAATTTGACACGAATACTCAGTTTCTGTTATTTTCGCTCTCAAAAGAGAGTGGCGATGCCATTTCTCAAGAGCGAAAAACGTTTTTCGCAAAAAAAAAGGTCCTCTACAAAGGTCAAGTCCGGTTTAATGGTCTTTACGTCATCCTCGATCCTCCGCCACCAACTCAAGAGACTCAGGATAGGTTCTTTACCTGATCCCACCACCTGTTTCTTGGCCTACCAAGGGGACGACGAGCTCGCATCTCGGCTAGCATGACCTGTCTAGGAAGTCTGTCAGGGGGCATGCGAACAACGTGTCCGAACCATCGAAGAATTTATCGTTCCACTCGGGGAAGTAGCTGCTCATTACTAAGACTACCACGAACACTAACGTTTCTCACTCTATCCCTAAGAGAAACACCAGCAACGCACCTCAGGAATCTCATTTCGGCAGCTTGTATCCGCGATCTAATTCTTTCGGTCATTACCCTAATGACCATAGATGAGGGTTGGAACGAACACTGAATTAAAAACCGAGATCGTTGCCTTTGCTCCAAGCTCAGCTTTCCTGATGACTGGCCGGCGCAGTTCCTTTACTATTGCTCCAGCTCAGCCAATTCTACAGGACAACTCAGTATCACTCCTCCCATCTTTCATGAAAAAGACCCCGAAATACGTTAACTTCTCCACCTGTTTCAATGGAACTTCACTTATGTGCAGGCTACACTGCACGGGAGTTCGGGAAACAACTATCACTCTAAATTAGTGCACGTTTTCCTTCATCGGCTGTAAATCTATCCAGTGCTCGCTGAAGTTCCTCCTTGGATGATCCAAGGATGGCTTAATCATCTGCGAAAAGAACATGGCTCAACTTGATGCCAGCCAAATCGAAAAACTGCTCGCCAAGACTGCGGTTCACAACTCAGTCCATACATGTTATGAAAAGGAGCGGCGACAAAACACAAACCTGGCGAAGTCCCACGCACACATCAAAAGGACGGTATTTGACGCCATTTATTCGAACACAGCTACTGCAGTTACCATACAAAGACTAAATGGCTCTCAGAAGAGGTCCACTCAGCGCATAATCTTGCAAAACTCTCCATAGTGAGCCCCGAGGGACTCGGTCATAAGCCTTTTCCAGACCTACGAAACACGAATAGACTGGTTCGACATATTTCCAGGCCTTCTCAAGGATAAGCTCAAGAGTAAAAAGCTGGTCGGTTGTGCCTCTGCCAAAATCCGCACTATTCTGTCCGGAAGACTTAGTACTATGTCTCCACTGGCCACAAGTCCGCGAATCTGACGTCATGGGATAGAACTGTCACCTTGTATGCATGTAAAAAAATCTGTACTGGCCAATCACAGATCAGCAATTTGTTTTGCTTGGCATCCAATGACGAGCGACACAGTAGGTGTACTGTTTTTTTTTTCAATGTGGCATAATCTTATGTTCTGTGATTTGTGTTCTACTATACTACCGCTACATACTACCGCTACGTGCATTGTGGCTAAATAAAACACTATTTTAGGCTAAGGACACATGGCGATAGAAAAAAGCGCGACTAATTGCAATTCGACTAGAAGCACTTACATAGTAGACAACACACGATTACGGTTTCGACAATAGAGTTTTGCGCGTAACTATCTCGCTCGTACCTCTCGTTCTAACCTTTGGTGAAATCCGTTCACTTGGTATGAAAACAATGAAATGGTTGCAAAGGGTAGGCCTGTGCGCGAACGAGATAAAGAAGTTTGTTTTCATACCAAGTGACGAAATTTTGGCGAAAAGCTCTATTAGTCGCGAGACTCGATTTGCGACGATTTCCGAATCGCGACTCTTTCAAGCCGCACGATTTTTTTTATTTTACGATTTGCTTTCATGGGCAAAATTCACTAGACTCGCACAGCAAACGAATGTTTGTGGGTTGAGTTTACCATACCCTGAAATCTCCTTTTTTTATCGATAAAAATTATTATTTTATCAAAACTGACAGTAACTGCACGGAAAATTATTCTTCGTGTGTTGAGTATGCTTGCTGCAGAAAATCGCGCTGTTTATTGTCGCGCGGTTTTCTGCCACCGTGTGTTTCAAGGCACACGACAATTTTTTTTACCGATAAAAAGAAGGGTTCTAGCAGAATTTACTGGGATTGCAGAGCAAACGAATGTTTTTGTGTTGAGTTTTCCATAAAGTCACTGCACTCCTTTTTTTTCAGTGATGAAAATTAATTTTTCACCAAAAACAAATGATCGTGTGCTTAGTTTAATTTCGGCAGAAAATCGTGTTTTCTTATGACATTTATTTGACAGACCTAACTGTTAATCTGACGTCATGGGATGGAACTGTCACTTTGTATTCATGTAAAAAAAAACCCGTTTGTTTAAACAACAATCTGTGCTGGCTGACCAATCACATATCAACACTTGACGTTCGCTTTTTAAGTATTCCGATTCAAAACTGTAAATTAGACAACATGTATCGGCTATTTATACAAATATATGACTAGTCGCGAAACTTCTATGTCAGACTAGATAGAGGGAGGAGTTTGACGTCTGGATTTCATTCATTGTATTCGCTAAAGTATCCACTGGTGGGGAAGTAAGAATATTCTAGTTACAGCGGGTGTCCCATAAGAAATTTAATTAAAGCATTTTTGATGCCATATCACAAATGCAACCCTGTGTTTTGATGAACGGAAAAGTTGTAGACTTGATCAGCCTTCCTATAAAGGCTAAAAATATTATGATTATAAAGCAGGGAGAGGATTACGACCGCAAAAGGGTACACGGATTCAAGGGAAATCCGTGTACCCTTTTTTTGATACTTTCCACATATTTTATTAAAATAATATTTAGGTTAAGTAGAAGTGGGAAGACCACGATAACGTTAAATGTATTCCCTTACTATATAGGATTACTCCAACTCCAAATTTGCATGTGTAGTTGTGATATTACTGCATGTGTAGTTCAAATTTTTATTTTATTTATTTATTTATTAACGTAGTGGCAGTAATAAATTTAATTAGCAATAGTCTTCTTTGGGTTTTTTTGTTGAAACGTTCAGAATTCCTCTGGAACCCTATAAAAACTAATTAATATGCGCCAATAGAACAAATCCAATAAATTTGAACACCCTTGATAATGATGGAAAAGGCCATTGAAACGTTGAGTAAATAATGGATTGAGAATTTTCGTCATTTGCATTTCAGCTGCTGACCACCTAGCCCGTTGGAGCAATTCTATATAGAAATTTTTTTAAGGTCCATTTAAGAAATTGAATAAGCACAACAACTTCTTTCCTTATCGGAACACTCTAGGTTCAGTATATTTGTTAATAATTCGCACTTCCACAGAAACTATTGAATAGAGATGCTTACTCACTTGTCAAAATTAATGAAGTTCAAGCTGTCAATAGTTTTTGAAGTTTAAACGTGCGATTTGAGTATGGATTCACTGCCGTTTTTTTAACTAAATAATAAGTTTTAAACTTAATTTTAATCACCACAGAAAATCGTGGTACTAGGTACTGTGCGCTGTTTAATAGTACGTTTACACCGCTCCTAATTTCAGCATTTAAACTTAATTCAACATTACACATTAAAGGTTCAGCGTTTCGCCATATATTTTTCAGGATCACGATATGTTGAATTTCAGTTAAATGCTGAATTTCGCCTGCGCGCTTAGAAGTTTGTCGAGTTGAACAAACCTCTCAAACTTCCGATTCGCTTATTTCTAATACATTTTGCACACCGAAGCCAGAATCTAGATTCTGAGCAATTCGATTTCAAAATCGAATTGACCCTTTCACACTGCGAAAATAATCTAGATTTTGTTGACTTTTCGATACGTTGAACAACAACTGTCTAATTTTTCACTCTTTTCACAAGTTAAACAGCTTCAAATAGGTAGAAAACAATTGTGGATAACTAAAGAAGCACTGGGAATACATGAAAATCACCGCACAATTAAATAGTATAAAAAAAACGAAAATATTTGTACTTTTTATTTTATAAACAAACTTCATCGGCTGTCATGTCTTCTTTTGATTGAATTAAAAGTGTGTTTGCTTTTATTTTCCTATGATCATCATCATCATCATCATTTTCGAATGCCGCTTATCCTTTAAAAGGGTCGCGGAGCGAGGTGGCTAAATGGTCCTTCCATCTTTCTCGATCCTCCGCCACAAACTCAAGAGACACCGGCGCAATCCCCAGGCGGGACTCAGAGAGGTTCTTTACCTGATCCCACCACTTGTTTCTTGGCCTACCAGGGGGGCGACGCGCTCGCATCTCGGCTAGCATGACCTGTCTAGGAAGTCTGTCAGGGGGCATGCGAACAACGTGTCCAAACCATCGAAGAATCGATCGTTCCACTCGGAAAAGTAGCTGCTCAACATTTAGATTCCTACGAATACTGACGTTTCTCACTCTGTCCCTTAAGCCGCGTTGTCACAAGCAACGTAAAACAGGAGCAGAAACAGAATTTCATACATTAGCAACTGAAACCTAAATTCGCTGAATGCTTTTTGCATTGCTAATGTATGAAATTCTGTTTCTGTTCCTGTTTCTGTTTCTTGTGACAACGCGGCTTTAGAGTAACACCAGCAATCGCAACTCCCACAAAATCGAATACAATCTATTACATTTGTATTCGATTTTGTAGGAATCTAGATTCTGAATTCTGCAAATGTATGGGAAATCTAATAGATTTTAATTAGATTTGGGACTTTTTACTCTGAATCTAGATTCTGTCTCCGTGTGAAAAGCGTGTAACACATAAATCTAAAAAAAAGTAATAAACTTATAAAAGTTTTTTTAAGGAATAAATACAAATAAAAATGTAAGGAAACATTTTTTGCCATTCTATTTTTTAGAGTAACGAAACTTGAAAATCATCCAATTTAAGAACTTCGTAGACTTCAAACTACGAAAAAAGTATACAATCTCAGAAAATTATAGAATTTTACACAAAACAGATGAATAAAGATGAGCTTAACTTTCAACAAAAGCCGAGGGACATCTCTGTAAATGTCTGCATACCGAAAATCCATAAAACGGCTATTTTTTCATATACATACTTTTCGTTTTGCTAATTTTGTCTAATCTAAATAGATATTTCTAATTTTCAAAATTATCTATTCTCTAAATAGATATTTTTGAAAATGCAGCAGATTCTGAAATTTTGCTGGAAAAATTCAAAAACATACGAAAAATTATTTTTCAAAATATTTTGGTATCTTAACAGAAAAACCGTTTAAAATGAAATCCTTAAAAGGGCCGCGGAGCGAGGATGGCTAAATGGTCCCTCCATCTTTCCCGATCTTCCGGCACCAACTCAATACACACAGGTGCGATTCCCAGACGGGTCTCGGAGATGTTCCTTATTTGATGCCACCACCTGTTTCTTGGCCTAACATTGCGGGCGACGCGCTTGCATCTCGGCTAACATAACCTGTGTAGGAAGTCTGCCGAGGGGCATGCGAACAACGTGTCCAATCCATCGAAGAATTGATCGTTCCACTCGGAGAAGGAGCTGCTTCACACCAAGATTCCTACGTATACTGACGTTTCGCACTCTATCCCTTAGAGTAACACCAGCAACGCAACTCAGGAATCTCATTTCGGCAGCTTGTACCCGCGATCTAATTCTTTCGGTCATTACCCAAATTTTATGACCATAGATGAGGGTTGGAACGAACACTGAATTAAAAACTGAGATCTTTGCTTTCACTCCAAGCTCAGCGTTCCTGATGACCGGCCGGCGCAACTGCGCCTTTATTTTCCTATGATTCCCACAAAATTGAATACAGTCTAGTATATTTGTATTCGATTTTGTGGGAATCTTGATTCTGATCTAGATTCTGAATTCTGCAAATGTATGGGAAATCTAATAGATTTTAATTAGATTTGGGACTTTTTTTTACTCTGATTCTAGATTCTGGCGCGGTGTGAAAACCGTATAAGAGAATTAAGGGCAGTTGACAGAAAATACTCAATACGATTTATATTAATTTGATATAAATCGACAAAAGCGCTCTGGCACGTGTTTTAAAACAAAAAATAAACTAGTCATAACGAGCACTTGATATTTCAGATTTTGACCCTGATTGTCATATGAAACGCTGAAACTCCAGTATAAACGGCAAAATTGGATTTCGAAATTATTTTACATAATTTTTAATTTTTAGTCTTTCGGTTCATGCAATTTTGTGAATCGTAGTTTATTTTTCCAAATTATGGTTATGTAAACAATCACCAGGTATCACATATTAATTAAAAATAAATATAATTATCTTCCAATGTTTGGTCCTTGCTAAAACCAACAACCGAACCGAAACAGTGAGTGAATAAATAAAAATACACGAACAACAATCCATGCAAAGTTTTTGAGGGGTAGACGTCGAATACGGAGATGTCAAACTATTTTATATTTTCATATAAACAACTCTATATTTTCATATAAAAACGCGATATTCTTGGCATCCCAAAGTCGAAAAATGTAAAAGACGTCAAATTTTGACAGTCGTTCTAAAAGGTCTATACACCTGATTTTACCGCCTCTTTCCAGTAGAGTTAGCTTAGCTGCGATGAGCTGAACGGAGCCAGAATTTTCGCTTGCAATCATTTATTTTGGAACGCACCTATGTTTTCCTGTTAGGTTTATTATAAAAATTGTTTTATGTCATCTATAGCTGCAAGGAGGACAATTTATGATAAATAAAGTTTCTAGTAATTATTCTTTCTGACGTTCTTTGCGTCCACGATTATTTGTAAGAAATTACAAGGCTTAAATTTAGGTGTTCTGTGTTGTGTTGTGTTGTGTAAAATGATTTGAAATTCCCTTTTTTTAAATGAATAACAATCACAAAAGTGCAAAAGAAGAAAATGGGAAAGTCAAAGTTTCCTGGAAAACCGTCAAAGTCCGTACCAAAAGAACGAGTTCGTGTTTTGAATAAAAAAAATGTTTTCGAAACAAGGTCTTCTGACCACGAAAAGAAAAGTGGCTGTTTTGTCTACAATGAGTGTCATCCTAATCTTACTTCCATCAACTTAAAGGAGCGGCAAAGCATCATTCCAAGCCGTACAGATGTATCTCTGGAAGATCCAATCAATCTTGTAGCTTCAGTCAATCTCGCGAAAAGTGACTTGGTGGACCTAAATGCCCGTAAAATAGAGGTAAACAAGTTTTGCAAAATGATGTTTGTTATCAAACCAAAACGAATTCAAGTTTAGATTCGCGAACAAACTAAGGAAGCCAAGTCTTGTGCGTATCTCACACGAAAAGAAATGTGAGGTAATTTTTTGTATATTGAGTTCTCCTTATTGCGTATTGCTTTTTGTTGATCAAAAGCCTTAGTGGAGTTTCAGTACAACTCTAGCTTTAAGGTTAGTTATTTATTGTTTTTTTTTTTGTTTTGATATTTTATGTGTAAAATTCTTAAGGTATTTGATTTATCAATTGTTTATGCTCTTTAATAATTTATTTGTTTTACTCACAAGACTGATTATGTACCCTTACTGTGCCACAGACGCATACAAAACAACAGGTACCCTTCAAATCATAAGAATATCTACTAGAACTTAAAAAATTATTAAAAGACCCACCTTACCGATATAAAAATTCTTCGTACTCCTTTCCCCAAAAAAAAGCTTGTTAAGCTTCTATTCCATTTCCTTGGAAACAGGTTATAAATGGCAATAAGACTGCAAATGTCCATAACATTTTGTTGTTTGTACCTATAACCCTAAGCCGAACCCATGCCGGAGCAGTCAAAACGTTATATTCTGTCGCATCAAACAGCGACGCATTCCTATAAGGTAACTCACCAATTAGACGAAACCAAGGATTAATTTAACTATTGCATAAAAAAAACAACAAACGTTTTGATTGATCCACTGTGCGTTCAGCCTAAATTTTCAAAAAATTCAAGTTAGTAGGAAAAGCAGCGGTGGGTCGACTGCTCAACCATGTATCCCGCGTGTGTTGCATTCTTCACATAAAAGACACCTAAAACATTTTTTCGAATCCGAACTGTTTGAGAAGTTTTTCGAGACAAATGTTACTCTTGGAGGGTTTGTCAGACCTAGTCAGGGGACCGTGAAAAAGAATCAGTCTTTTTCTTCTGATGACGACGGTAGGTTTTGAAACCAGATCTCCCGCTGAATAGGCACACGCATTGACCACTAGATACGCCACGACACCCCGCGTAGTAGGCTACCAATCAGGCTATTTGCCTTATGCTTCGCCTTTTGTGAGTTGTGTTGTTTCTGCTGGACATCCTGACATCCTGGACATCGCCTTCGTTTTGCCTATACATATTAAATTTTAATTTATTCATTCTAAAATAAACTTCTAGCCGTTTAAGATGATTGATGCACTCCTCTACCGAGCTACCAACGACATACAGCAAAGCATCACATGCAAACAGCAAACATGCTTTAAATGCTAAGGAAACCATAAAACCAGTGAGTGCAACAGTGCAGCAGTTTATAAATGCATAAACTGCAAAAGAGCGAATGAAAAATTTAATCTTGGGCTAGACGACAACCATACGTCACTAAATAGAGCATGTCCAGTCTATCTAAATAAGATGGAGCCATATAGAAAAAATTGAAACTAGCAACTAAACACAATTAAAGGCATTTATATAATCATTCAAGATTTAACCAAAATTTTAATGAGCTGGAAATATTAGCAGATATAAAAGAGTACAAGTTCATGATTCTGCCCGAAACACACCTAATAGAGAAGAAGTTTACTGATATACTAGTAAACATAAAAATTTATGGGTACAATGACACTTCTTGTTTTTCAAACTCAACACATACTGGAGGTACCACAATCTATATGAAAAGTAACAAAAGTCCTGGAGGAATCAGTTGATTACAAGAGATGGGTGCTTGCGTGCATGGAACTAGTCATGTGTATAAAGCGCCTACCAGTTCCGAGCGGGAATTTTGTGACTTCCTGGAGGAAAACATTGAGAGACTGACGGAGACACAGACAAGCATAGTGATTGCGGAAGATTTCGACATAAATTGGAGCAATAACCATCTTCATAAGCGTGAGATCGAAAGAATCTTAAATGATAATTGTTTATCGCAGCAAATGGCGGAGTATTCAAGAATAACGGATACATAAAAAAGTATATGCATCAATGCGAATAACAAGACTTGTGACCACGAAAGTATTGACGTATTAATAAACACTACAAAAAGTCTAAATGTAGACAAGAAAAAAAAGATGTTGCCAAATACAAGAAGGATGTCTTTAAAAGTATAAGAACGAATACTAAAACGGATAGATGCTACATAAATGAACTGAAAGCTCTCAAAAAGAAAGTTACAGAAAAATATGAGTTCGCACTACAATAGCAGTGGGAATTGGGAAGCATACAGAAATATAAGAAACAACTACAAAGTTAGAATAATTTATTTATTTAGCCACCAAAGAAGTATAATAATCAACGCAAGGCACGGGTACATCAGGAATAAGAAAAGACACGCATATGGACAATGTACCCACAAAAAGAAATGTGGGTAATAATAAAAAAATGGTTATTGGACGTCATACAGAGCAGATCAAAGAGATTTGCTTCGATTGAAAAGAGTATAGAGAACTTTCCGAAATCGCAAAAAAGTTCAATGATTATTTTGTTAGTAGTGTGGAACAAATCGTTAAATCAATGGAACTTGTTGAATACGTCAATAACATAAATGACAACGGAGGAAGATTCAAATTCCGAGAAATAACGGTGCAGACACTCAAAACTGTCTCCAAAAAACTGAAACAAACCGGATATCAACAATATTAGCCGACAGTCCATATTGGATAATTGGAATAGCTTAGGACATACAATACATAAGATTGTCAATACGTCTCTATTGAATGGAGAGTTCCTGAGTTCATGGAAGGATTCACTGGTTACACCGGAGCAAAAAGTAATGAATACGAACAAATGTGAGGAGTTTCAACCCATTAAAACACTTAAAACGGTTGAAAAAGTTATTGAGGCCCTAATAAGTTCTAATTAGAAGTTTTTCTCGGTTGCACGAAATTTTATGTCAGACTTAAGTCGCCTAAGTCATGCATAAGTTAAGCTCAGAAGAATCATGTACTTAAAAATTCAAAATTAAATTTTGACAATTAACTACACACTGGCTATAAAAATATGAACCTGGATGATTTTGAAAATGACTTGGAGAATCAAGAACTCCTAGGAACACAATTTTCTCGCCAAGTCTATGCTTAGGTCTGCAAGTTGGGTGATTTGCTACTTTGCCCTTCTCGATTTTAATTATAACAGCGTTATCAAAAAGCAATAAGAAAAAAAGTAGGTAAATCCTGCGCGTTCTTTACTGTAACAGATTATTTTTAAAAGTTAAGTAAACATTAATTTTCTTGCTTGTCTTGCCCGGTAGGCTGCTAGGTAAGGTTAGGTTAAACAGTGGTGTGGTGAAAAGGACCACACAGACACTAGGCACCAAAGCGGGCCCACCGCCATCCCTGGGGAGCCAGTTGAAAATAACATTCAAGGGCAAAAACAACCTAAACATTCACCGTGAAAAAGCCAATTTCCCTGTAAAAGCCAAGAAGGCCTTTGAAGTTTGTGCCGTGTGCCTCTTCCAAAATTCCAAAGAAATATTCCCCTAAATATTTCCTGCGAACTCGCGAAATTGCCTCGCATTCGCACAGTATGTGTGCTATATCCTCAGCCGCCTGCAGATCACTGCAGAATCGACAAATATCAGAAAGCCCGAGCCTCATTGCGTGTTTCCTCAGGAAACCATGTCCCGTCAGAACTCCCACCAAAGCCCTTAGCTTGTCCCTGTTCAGTTTTAATAATGCCTTGGATCCTTTTTCGTCTAGTCGTGGCCAGAGGGACCTAGATACCCTGTGTCCAGCCAGATGAGACCACCTTTGGTTGGCCGTCATTACAATTTTGTGCCCAATAGTACCTCTAACTGCGCAGAGGGGTGATTTAATGTGAGAAACCACACTGTTTCCAAGCAGCCCTACTTTTTTGCTACCCATCAGCTTGTTCGTTACCCTCTATACCGCAGTGTCCTGGCACTCAGCACAGTCTCACCCGGTTCTGGCTGCACAATGCCGTATGGTAGGCTGCTATAAGATGTTCTTGACAACATTCATTTCGACCACTGTACCAGGACAACGTGACAGTTGTCCATCCACGCTGCCTGGACAGTGGTGATTAAAAGGTGCGATCCATTGATGTGGATCCAAAATCACTTCCTTGGTACATCTTAAAGCCGAATCTCTTTTTCGTGTTTGCATAGAGCGCGGAAATTCTCCGCAGCCTTTGGGACGATATCGAAACGCAGTTCCATTGTAATGCGATCCACAGGCTCATAAAAAGCGGTTATATAAAAGAACACGGGGTAAATCAATTTTTTTTTTTTGTAAATTGACGACGACACAAAAAACCGAATTTCGGACAACAATTTTTTTTCAAGTTTTAATTGATTTCTATTCACTTTAATGTCAGTAATGAAAGAAAAAACAAGTGAAGTTGCTGTCGATTTTCAGATAAGTTATACTTAGGTAGGAATAATTATAAAATGTTGGTTTTATAAATTTAAGTAAAACATAAGAGCCTGAAACTGTGATTAAACAACAAACCGTGGAATATCTAGAATGTAACAAACTCCTTTCAATTTGTAAATCTGGATATTCAAAAGAACTATTCTTGCGAAGCAGCAGTTTACCACTTAGTTAACGAATAGGAGGACGGCGAGCAGAAAAAGAAATTAAAAGTTTATTTCTGGTTTTCAAACGTGCTTTTAAGCTATTGATAGGGAAATACTTTTGAAAAAGCGGCGTGGCTTAGACATTTGTTTGCTGGAAGCATCAACGCACTAAAGTGAATAATACCGTGTCCGGGTTTACCGAGGTTGAGCCAGGAGTGCCACAAGGTTCTATTTTAGGCGCACTACTAGAGTATAAAGAGTAATGTGATGTTATTTTTGCATAGACGCTACTAGTGCTAGTTGCAAATCGATATTTTTTATTTCTGATAGTATCGATAGTTATAGAGAACAAATTGTTACTATCGATATTTTTACTTAATTTTTAAGAAGCCTAACATTTTTTTCCGTAAGATACAAAGCCTTCTGATTACAAGAATCTGATCATTTGAATATGGAAGGACGGACATAGCTAGTTCCACTCAGTGATCTATCCTAATATTTAGTACTATGTCTCCACCAGCCATGAAACTGCCCTAATCGGCTCGATTAGTGGAAGGCGTATAAAGAAACCGAAACATAACATAACATTAATTTGTCATATTAATGTCTCTGTCATATTGGCTCTCAAAAGAGAGTGAAGATGACATTTCCCAATAGCGAAAAAGGATTTCCGTTGCAAAAAATCTCAATGGAAAACGCATTTATGACAGTTCTGTTATACAGGGACATTTTCTGTTTCCCTTTTCAATACCCAAACTGTTATAAATGTGTGAAAAAAGAGTTACAAGTGACATAAAAGATAAAAATAAAACAATAAAAGTTTGTGCAGAGGGTGAATTGTAACCAGAAGGTAATTTATTTTTAAATACTTGCGAGAGGATTTGAATTTGTATTGTTAATCACGTGATATGTAGAGCATTTCATGAACATTTATATAACATTATCATAACATTGTCACAAGCAACGTAAAACAGGAACAGTAACTGAAACCTAAATTCGCTGAATGCTTTTTGCGTTGCTAATGTATGAAATTCTGTTTCACAGACAACATCTTCGAGGAATGATTCCCCATTTTTATTCGTTGGGTTCTGTCCGATATATAACTTTTGAATCATTTAAGTTCTACTTCTCCAATGCCGTACTTTTCAAGCTTACGCAGCAGTATTTCTTGATCAATCGTCTCAAATGCCCTTTGCGACTATAACTTTTTTGTTTTGATCTTCGGTTCTTCATTGAGCGTCGACTAGGTTAAGTAGAGGTTCCCAGATGTGTTGCTGTCTGAATCCCAGCTGATAGTCAGACAGAATATGATTATCCTGCATATGCTTCTGCAACTGTATATGTACAACTTTTTCCAAAGATCTTGCATTCCCTAATGAGCATATTGACTAGACGAAACTCCGCTGTATTGGCCGTCTTCTTTACTTTTCGTATTGGTACTACCGTTGACTCCTTCCACTGGTAAGGGAAAATATCGCTGCTCAATGGTTCATTTATAATGTTTAACCAGTGAGTAAGTGCTACAGTGTGTACGCAGAACGTACAGTCCGTAAAACGGATTGTTGAATACCCCATCCTATATCACATTGTAAAATGCTGATGTTGCTGTTATTTTTTGACGTTTTATAAGAATTGCAAACTTTTCAAAGGTACGTGGTCCAACCGCCCCTAATGACAAAATAACAATTATAACGCAGATATTTTCAAATTACGCTTAAATGTACGGTAAAAATGCGATTTTTTGGTTCAAATTCAATATTTTTGAAAAATCGACTTCTTAATGGGGGTGTGGTTAAAAAACTTTGAATGAACGAAATCTAGTATAAAATCTCGTTTATTTAACTTGCTAATTTCTTTTTTATTCCAGTTTTAAAAAGTCCAGCCGAAAATACGTTTTTCTGGAAATTTTTAGGGTTTTCTTCAATTCTGCCTCCAAATGTCGTCGTGGCCCAAAGTCTTGTATGAACGATATGTAGAACTAAAGTAAAATTAATTCGATTTGGAACAAAAATAATGAATAAAATGCATTTGAAAAATTAACATTTAAATCGATGCCACGCCCACTAGGGGAGGTAAAGGGGTTAGATTTTTTGTGTATCTTCCAATAAACAGGAGATAATAAATACCAAATTTCAGGCCTTTAAGACGTCTTACAGCTTTGAAAGCTCTGGAGGTAGTTGAGAGGTCTGTTGGCGGAAAACTTTTACACTTGCAATGCTTCGGATAACAATGAACCTATGTACCAAATTTCAGCTCCTGAGCTTTAAATGTAAGGCCTAAAAACGTGTGACATACAGACAGACGGCCCTTAGTTTCTTCGGGGTCTACCATTATTATTTCACCGTGTTACCAACTATGTGATAAACTTAATATACCTCCTATATGAGAGATGGTATTAAAAGCTGGGTCCAATAATGTCCAACGCACTTAGCGTCATCTTAGCTGATAAACAGTTGATGTCCCTTTTGTTTTTCATTTTTACCATAACATTTTTCATCTCGCGCATGTTAGGTTAGGTTGAAATGGCTGTTGAAATATTATTGTTTAAGCAAGAAGCAATGCGCGAAATTCACCAACACAAGTCCTCTATTCGCCAATCTTATGGCGTATTCTTTTCAACACCGAATCGTGAAACTGGTGTGGAATACAGGAAAAAATTGTGCTTTTCTCGTACACCTGAACGGAATCGTGCTCATGTAAATGTTCTTTTGAACTCGGAATTAGTTCGGTGTCGACACCTAACTCGGATTTTCGCCACCGTAGTATTTAACGGTGCAGGCTGGGTGTAGCTTTGAATGTGTATGTGAAGTGACGTTTCCACTCAATTTTCAATTGTTATTTCCTACAACGCGACTTTAATTGTATGAAATCGATAAGAATTTACTAGATATCACACACTCAAGCTAACAAAATTCATTTTATGTTAAAAGTAGAAAAAACCGACGCCAACAAAATCATGAATCAATGAAGTCCAAGCAATTTGAAATTTAACGTGATGACTGCACCGGTTCAGTAATTGTCGTTCTGTTTACAATAAAACCGAGTGTACACCACGCTGGAATTGCCGCAAACACCGACTATTATTTGACAGTTCAGTGTGGCAGTTCGGAGTTCAGAAGAATACGCCATTAATCATCCACAAAGAATAGCAACGAACATAGCATACTTAAAGCAAAAACTAGTGATGTGGTTCAGGACAAAGAATCAATCGTGTTCACTGTAGCTCAACTGGTAGAGCATTACTCACGACAAGTAAGAGTTGCAGGATCGAACCCTGTCGGGGAATTTCCGTCCGCTATCGTTTCAACTCCACTCTACGACTGAAAGTAAAAATAGAGGAACCTGCACAGCTTTGTTGTCATCATAATTGTTAAAGTTTGCATAATAATACATGTTGGCGAAAAATAAAAAAGATGGTTGGTTGGACCTGGAATCGAAACAAGACCTCTTAATCGTAGGTCATATTTGCTACCATTTGCTTTTTTAATAAATCTATGCCAATGAATGGTTGAATTTTTAAACAAAAATAAAAATATTGAGGCCTTGAAAATAAAGGACAATGACTTCATTTGCAGAGGTTTAAGATCCAAGTAAATTTATAAATGTAAGATAGTACATATGTATATTTAGAAGATAAAAAATGGACTAATGCCTTTATTAAACGGAAAAAACGTTTAAAAAAAAAACATAAACAAGTTAAAGAAAAATGCAAAATCATAAACGTTTTTATGAATCAATTTCACTTTTTAATTTAAATTATTCTTTTGTACTTTCAGCAATGTTCGCAAGATACTCTGAAACAAAATGAGCTAAAATCTGCAAATACAGGTAATGCCAAGCAATTAGCCCGCATACATTAATTCAATAAAACCTATACATTTATATTTTAGAAACACCCGCTGCGCTGGATGATAACGGTACAAATATGTGTAAAAACGAAAACCCTAAAAGCGCTCTTACAGAAATGGAGAAAAATTTAAAAAAGAAAACGGTTACTTTCAAGAATATTCTCGAAACCAGCGACGATTCTGTTGTGATAAAAAAAATATACAACCCAGTGAGCAAAGGCCCATTGGTTTCAATAATGAAAAAAGAATGCTCTACATCACATGACTATACACCCCGTGGGGAAAGTATTGTTCGCCCCTCACGACTCACGGAAATTTTAATAAATAATGAAAACATCGATAAAACGAAGTCTCTTAGCTTTCGATCACATAAGAAAACAACGTCAAACTCAGAGAGTGACAACCAGCTTGTTTTCCCTAATAGTAAACATTGCGAACCTTATAGTGGAGAAAATTCATTGTTCTCGAGCAACAGCAGACCGCAAATTGATTTTCAAAACCGAATCGGAGAAGCCATAGAAA
Source organism: Neoascia interrupta (assembly GCA_947623515.1). Lineage (NCBI taxonomy): Eukaryota > Metazoa > Arthropoda > Insecta > Diptera > Syrphidae > Neoascia > Neoascia interrupta. The sequence continues at coordinate 93,524,543 of OX392464.1, read as the reverse complement.
CGGAGAAGAAGGAATGTGAACGAAGAGAACAATCCAACGACAAATCGCAGCTTTTCACAACAAGTGATAATATTGATATTCAAGGTGAGATTTGAATTCATTTTGTTTTCAATGATCTTCAATACTCGATTGTTTAAAATTAACACCATGAATGCCTTCTGATGTCTTCAAGTGGTGCGAATGCTGGTTTTACTCAGTTGTCGATTCTTAATTTACCCAGTGTACATTAGAACATAAAGTTTTGGGTTTAAGTTTTAAAATGGCTTAACAATCATTATCGACCCCCAAGGGTTTTACATATATATTCGAAAGAGAAAGGTGAATTAATAAATTTCTTTCTGTTCGTGTATTTGTCCGTCTGCCCGTATGTGTAAATAGGTCTTTACAATCGAACTAGAGAGAAAGGAAACTCTAAACAAATTTAAATTTTATTTCAAAATAACTTTGACAAACCTAGAAAAAACGCGTGTCCTTGAAATGATTTTCAAAGCATTTCTACTGGAAAAAAAATCGCCTCAACATCGACCATGATGCATTCTACCATATTGGATATTTAACAATATATATTTTTTTTTGAGGCTTCAAAAACATCACAATATGATAGCTTTTTATTTTAGGAAAAATTAACATTAATTGAAAGATTCAATACTCCTTTTGCAGTCCTAATTCTAATAAGTTAAAATTTTAATAAAACTGTTTAGTTTTGCTTAAGTTGACTTTTCCTAATTTTACTCTTATTTTCTTTAAACTACGTTTACAATAATTTTTTTTTAAACATTCAAATTATTCTAAAATAGACAACCAGTTTAAAGACGATGACCGAAAAACCTCTTCTTGGGCAAAGGACAAAGTCACATTAAATAAAGTGGTTTTGAGAGAACCTCGTCTGGTGTTTGAGACACAAAAAGAAAAACCTACGAAAATAAAGTTAAACACTGTGGGGAATGACAGTATTATAAATTCAACGCACAATTGTTTATGTAAGTATTATTTTTTTTTTAATGGAACATGTTTTGTGATTATTCGTTTTTGTTTTTAGCTGGCTGCTCTTTGTGTGGAATATGTAAGACCGCAGTTAATTGTAAAAGTCTTAAAAACCGCAAATATGGTATAATTGCATGTGATGCTTGTCGAAAATTTATATCGAAGATAAATAAAAAAACAGTCTCTCTTTCGACAAACCCAGCACCAATTTTCAAGATTCAATGCATCAAAAGAAACGGTAAGTTTAGATTGTTTTGATTGATTGATTTTAGAAAAAAAAACCTTGGAAAAAAAGTGTGTTTATTTTACAATAGCGGAACTTCATTCAAAATTTAAAGTAAAATTGCTTGATAACACTTTGACTGACTTAAGATTTTTGTGTAAATACTCACATTTCTTATAAATCCTCTACACCTTTATTTGCAGGGGAATGTGTGCTGTCCAAAGCGAAAACAAAAAGCTTTAGAAAGATTTGCAATGAAAGGTGTTCTGCGTGCTGGCTTAAAAAATGTATCGAAACATTCCACTTTCCGTCAGGACACAAACTCCGACTTGGTGCAATATTAGCTGAAAGTAATAAAAACGATAAATCTTTTTCGACCGAAAATCTCATAAAATCCAAGGACGCGCAAAAATCCAGCTGCAATTCATACAATGATGCAAATGTGGAAAATTGTGGAATAATTGCGCCATCAGACAAGTTTGCAGAAACGGTTCAAACATATCAACCCTTCTTGGATCTTAGGTTGACGTTTGACCTAGTTTCCAAAACTAAGAAGCCGCTTTTTATTAAAAACTCCAGTAAGGAACGGCTTTGTGCAATCGAAGAGCAGAAACCAATTTTCTTGAACTCTGCATTGAAAAAACAAAAGCTTATGCTTCCTTGTGAAAATATTGAAATGCTTGCAAGCAATAATTTGTCATCGGCGGATTATGCAAAGCGACAGCGAGTTGACTTTAAAGGTCCACGAGTGAAACATGTCTGCCGAAGTGCTTCGATTGCTTTGGGACAGCAAATAGCAACCTTTCAAGACTTCGATGATGAATCGTTTAAGTTGTCGCAGCAAAAAACCGAAATTGAAACAAAGCCTTTCGCCAATTCTATGCTTGAAAATATAAACTTTTTGAATAATGAAAAAGAAAGCGCTCGCAGCAAAACTGAAGACTTGGGGGCGGAATTGAAGCACAGAAGTGAAATGCTTAAACAGGAACTGGCCTTAAACGTTGTAAAAGCGCAGAAGCCCTCGTTTGCGAAATCGTTTTCAAGGGCTGAAATTCTTCAGCCTCACTGGTTGGGAAAAAGACCATCCTTATGTGCAAAGAAAGTTTCTTACGAGAAGAATAAATGTGAGCTAAGAAAGCAAGCCCAGGATTACAATAAAAGCAAAAAACTTTTTATGTTTGCCCGCCGTAATTTGAGTTCTTTGTCGAAAATTAATTTAATGCGAATCGAAAAGCCTCAAAAGTGTGAGAGCAGCAGATCGAAAATTATTTTGATTAACTTCTGGGATGCTTATTTTCCTGCGGAAATAAATCAAAACGGATTTGGCTTAATTTCAACGGAAACGACAATGGCGTGCGTTCTTTGTTTTTTATGCGGCAGCATGGACTTGGATAATCTAATCTTTTGTGCTTCTTGTTGTGAACCCTATCACAGTTACTGTGTTCAGGAATATGTTGGTTCTGACACTGAAAACAAAAAAGATTTATTCCATCAATTAAACTGGCTTTGTCCTCGTTGCTCTGTATGTCATACGTGTAGCATGTCTTCGGGTGCTAAGATAACATGTCGAAAATGCAAGAAAAATTATCACTCCACATGCATGGGTACATCAAAAGGACTACATGGCGCAGATCGTCCTTTAATATGTAGAAACTGTTTAAAATGTCAGTCGTGCTCCAACACAACGGTTTCAAAGTATGTCGGCAACCAGCCAATATGCATACAATGCTTTGAGACTAGAAAGTCAGCGAGTCCATGTCCACTATGCAATCATTTCGTTGAAAATGTCCTAGATTTAGTGATACTTGAATGTAGTGTCTGTGAAAAGCTGATCCATGCCAAATGTGAAGGCCTAACAGAAGAGCAGTCAAATTTACTAAGCAATGTTCCAGGAAGTATTAAATTTGTTTGTAAAAAATGTTCCCTTACGAATGAAAATACTAAAGTTCTGGCAAAAGAATGGAGGGAAGCGGTACATGAAGAACTTAAATCCGGATTACTTGATATTCTTAAATTACTAAGCAGAAGTCGGCATGCAAATCTCTTGAAAACAAATCAAAAAGCTCCCAAAAACTGTCAATGTGCTGCTATAAAGCAAAGCAAGGACAATTCTCGCAAATCACCTAACGAAACGCTTATAAACAAGGATTCCCCCAAAATCAGCGACATTGCGAACAATAATGGAGCTAGCAAACGTTTCGAATCGGTTTCGCAAGCAGAATGCTGTTGCGTAAATACGGTTTCTCAAGTAGAGAGATATAAGGGCCGGCTTAGCCTATTGAATATTAAAATGAAAATTATAAATGGTGAATATTTCACGTTATCCGATTTTGATGCCGACATGAATGATGTTATTATGCCATTAAAAAATGACGAGTTAATATTAGCATACAAAGAAATATTGAGCGAAAAATTTTCGTGGTTTCAAAACGAAACCAAGACCTGTACAGATGCCCTTGAAGAAGATATGTTTAAATCCTGCAGCTACTCATTTCAATTGGACGACAGCTTAACCGAGGATCATAACTTTCAAACAAAATTACCCTGCTCAGAAAATGTTTCGCACCCCATTAAGCCAGAAACCGATAAAAGAAACTGCCAGCTTTGTCAGAAAACTGGCGATGGAGAGTTTACAAAGGAATCACGTCTTCTGTATTACGGGCTTAATACTTGGGTGCATGCAAACTGTGCCATCTGGTCCAATGAAGTATATGAGGAGTACGATGGCACATTGCTTAATTTAAACGAAGCGGTAAATAAGGCAAAATCTACTAAATGCTCTCTTTGCAAATGCTTTGGTGCAACGGTGAAATGCGCTGCGAAAGCATGTGGCAGCTGTTACCATTTTCAATGTGCAAGAAAGTTAGATTGCATTTTTACATCTGACAAATTAGTGTATTGCTCCAATCACTATAATATCGAGGAGACAAAGGAATCTCTGAAAATTGAAAAGTTTACTGTGCCTAAGCCGTTGTATATCGATTTCGATGTCACTCAGAAAAAATACGCCGAACCATCTCAAATTCGATACGTGGTTGGGTCCTTGTCGGTGATACAACTCGGAACCATTCATCCAAAGTTTTCAAACACATCAGAAGCAATTGTTCCCGTAAATTTTATGTGTAATCGCTTGTACTGGTCAACGATAGAGCCGTGGAAAATAGTAAAATACAATGTAAGAACAGTGCTTCAACATGGCACACTGCCATTTACGGATCCGAGGGAAAGGCACTTTACAGTTGATCACTCTGGTTGTAATAGACTCGTGGAAATGGGACTATCTCAAATCACAAGTTGGCATGATACCTTAATGCATGAAAATAAAACAGAAGTAAACTTACGTTCCGACTATAAAGATTTCGGGAACTTGCGACTATCAACGGACAACTCTGATCATAACGAAATAAATTTGGACTCATCTATTGAAGAGGAGCCGCAAAACAACTCTGATTTGCTGCCACCTGAAATCAAAGATGCAATTTTTGAAGATCTACCGCATGACATCCTTGAGGGAATTTCTATGTTGGACATATTTCCAAAACTTATGATTTATGAAGATTTGATTACGATAGAAGGTAAATCCGACAGCTTGCCACCGAGTGAAGAGATTGAAAGCAGTGTCCAGATGTCACAAGACTGTTCATCGTGTAATCCCCTAAACATACAAGGTGTTCGCAGTAAATATACTTTCAATTCACTTAATCACATGGAGGATATTAATTCTCCCGTCACATACCTGAGGCATGAACCGCAACGCAATTCTGCCTCGGATTTTCTGTTAAGAAATTTAGAGGGGTATCAAAACCAGCAAATATCGTCTGGTGTTACCTGGCGGTGCAAATTAGACAACACAAGAAAGTATTTTGCAAACACTCTACCCGATATTGGAGTTTGTGAAGCGAGGGTGCTTAAAACAAAATACAAAGGTTTCGAAGATGAAACCGATGACCTTAAACTAAAGCCAAGACCACCCAAATATGGGTGTGAGGATGCGAAACGTATTACCAAGAAAGAAAAGTGCAGTTTTACTCAATTAGATGGCGCCGACGATGATGTTTTGAGCTTATTGGGTAAAAGTACAGTGAAATGTGATCGCTGCCAGTGCACTTATCGAACATTTGACTCGTTTCAACGACACTTAGTAAATTGCGAGCAAATATCTACAAGCGAAAGTGAAACTGAAACATCACCGCGCTCTCCTGACGGAGCGATGCATACAGTTACAGTATTCCAAGAGGAGCCCAATAGCAATAATCTACAGGTATGCAATGATTCACTGGTAAACAGTGACTTTTCGACAAAAATATCCTTAATTAATGAAACCAATGTTATATCGACGGAGCATATAACGCCACAGATATTTTATAACAATGGCAGAGATAAGCTAGCCCCGTCCGAGCTTAATAATATTGGTAACAAAGCCTTCGTTAGAGTGAATCAAAACGACCCTGGTGTTTGGCAAAATATCTGCAATGCAACGAAGGAAAGTAAAACTGTTTACAACGTGACAAACTCAAATAACATAATGGAACTCGAATCATTTAAACCAGCCAATATAGCTGCGCGCGAAACAATGAATAATACCAATAAAACTGCGCACAATACACCGAGTTACCTTCAATCTGTAAACCAACATTTCGTTCAAAACAACGAGTATTCACCGAAAGACCAACAATTGCAGCAACAATTTCTTGTTATTCAACAAAATGTTGGCAACAATCACCCCTTTGTTTTGCAACAAGTACCGAATCCGACGCCGCCTATACCGCCTAGTATTTATCCCATTGTTTTGTCAAATAACTCAACGCAATACACTTCTGTGCCGTCAAACACAAATTCACTGCTACAGGGTCCTGTTTTTCACTCTGATACTTGTGGTAATTTATTTCTGTCGTCTGGACTTCAAATGTATCCGATGCCATTGATGCAGATGGCGCCCATTTCTACACCGCAACTTTTTGGGACATTGAATCAACCGCAACCGATACACATTGGAGCCAATCAAATGTTAATTGGAGGTAATCCTGGAATGGAAATGGTTCCAAATACAAACCAGTTGTTCTTGGGAGTTCCACCAGTATATTATGGCTTGGAAACAATAGTACAAAACACAATAATGTCATCTCAACAATATGTTTCAACTGCAATTCAAGGAGTACTGAGCCAGAATTCAAGTTTTTCTGCTACAACCACACAGGTAAGTGATAAAAAACGTTTTATCAATCATTAGTAGGTACTATTGCACTCATTTCTGTTGACTTGTGACAGTTTTCGTCCAACAAGTCAACTTTTAGATTTATTTCATCCAGCTTGACAAATTGCCTTGTTACGTTTTTCAGTATTGGGCTTGGTCTGCCTGAATAAGCCCACGAAAATTACCTGAACTTAACTTCTGTGTAAGTTTTGTCCAAAAATCACTCGAGCGATGCCTCCGGGTAATGTAGTTACCAATATCTGTAAAAACAGGAATCCTTGGATTTTGTGGAACTTTTTGATCTAGAATTGCTCCTTTTTTATGCCGGATAGGGCTTTATTGCAGAGCATTCAGTGACGATGCGTCATATAGACATTTAAGACAGTTTCTACCCAAGCCACAACCAAGTGTGGCGCAAAGTGAGTGGCGCAAAAGCTCGAGGTGAACCAGGGCCAACTTATCAACAATGTATTCTCTGTGTGTTGATTTCTTCACATACAAAAATAGATTTTTCGCCGAATCCCAACGTCACTTTGAGAAGTTTTTCCAGACAAATGTTACTCTCGGAGGTTTTGTCAGACCCTCGCGGAGGTGGAGACCGTGAAAAAGAAGGAGTCTTTCTTTCAGGTGACGATGGTAGGATTCGAACCCAGACTTCCAGAGTAGTGAGTACACACTCCAACCACTACGCCACGGCACCTTGAACTTTCCATGTCCTTTAGTAAAATGTACCGAATATACTATTCGCGCAAGTACTCCAGAAGGTGTCTGTTTATTTTAAAGGCACGTTGTTTCTTGTCATTTTTTCAAAGACTTTGATTAAAAACATTAAAACTGGCCTCAACCTCCGTTTGTTGGGCGTGTGTTTCGCTGAGCAATCTTGGCACTTCAGTGGGAATTCACTAAAATTGCCATACCTAACCCATACCCACTTTCTCGAAACCAACATATCCAGCATGGGAAATTCTCGTCCTTAAAAATGAACACTGAAGGCGAAGTTCAAGAGCTCTTCCGTAACGAACTTGAAGTTGGCTAAAGTCCGCTTCCACTTGTGTGCGCGACTTAGGTGCTCCTCTACTGCGCCGTCGCAGCGGGTTGGATTCGAAGTTTTTCGGGCCTGGGCGTTGGTGTCCATCCGCTCTAGATTACCAAGCCATCGTTGCCGTTGTATTTTGCCTCTTCTGGCTAGGTCGATGCCGCTCGTATGTTCGATGTTATATATCTTCCTCCACTCTCCGTCTATGCAGACAGGACCCTAAACCGTCCGAAGAATTTTCCTCTCAAAGTAGCCTAAAGTGTTTTCACCTGCCATTCTTCTGCACCGTAAATCAGGACTGAGATGATTGGGGTCTTATAAATGAAACTTAAGTTGCCCGCGAGAGGGCTTTGCTACTCGATTGCCTTCTTAGCCCAAAGAAACAGCGATTCGCAACAGCTATCTTCGTTTTATTTAAGCGCTGGTGTTATTGTTTGAATTGATTGCGCAACAAAGGTTGATAGAGTCCCTAACCCCCCGGTAGGCCAAGAAACAGGTGGTGGGATCAGGTAATGAACCTCTCTGAGTCCCGCCTGGGGATTGCGCCGAAGTCTCTTGAGTTGGTGGCGGAGGATCGAGAACGATGGAAAGACCATTGGGCCACCGTCGCTCCGCGACCCTTTTAAAGGATAAGACACATTCGAAAATGATGATGATGATGATCAAGTTTTTTAAGATAAAACATGACGAAAGTGGGCAAGGCCGATAGCGTGCGTAGTTTAATTTACGCCATATTAAAGGTGTCTGTACACAATTCATATTAACCAAAATGTGAGTTCCCACGCCTTGTCTAACTTGGTCAAATTTTACTTACTTACTTAAGGTGGCGCTACAGTCCCGGGTGGACCTGGGCCTCAGCCAACAAGCTTCGCCAGCCAGCTCTGTCTTCAGTTTCGCACGCGAAGTTGGCTGAGGACCCCTTCCATTGCGTGCGCCAACTTAGTCTCGGTGCTCCTCTACCGCGCCGTCCCTGCGGTGTGGATTCGAAGATTTTTCGGGCCGGGGCTTAGGTGTCCATCCGCTCTAGATGACCCAGCCATCGTAGACGTGCGTCGTGTTTTGACTCTTTTTGCACTCAGGAGGATATAAACTAGGTCAAAAGCTCTCTTGAAATAAAATAAGAATTCGAAATTGTCTTACATTCAAGTCAACTGTGGGCGTGCCTTCCTTCTGGTTTAGTCCTTTCAATTGGGCTTTGTTTAATATGTTTATCCATTCTGTTTCCGGTTTTCTTTCAGACTTTTCATAAGCTGGTTTGTAAATGAAAATTTCTATTTGAACGAAATTCTATTCGTATAACTGTCTTCATTCCAGCATGGCATGTACTTCTTACGGTAGCCGCTCGCTATATCGACCAAAGTTGTATTGTTTTGGAGGTATGAATCGGGTGGCGTTAGCGGTTTTCCTAAAAAAAAACTATTATCCATTTTGCTCTTTGTCGTCGAGTCTACTATCGTGATCTGACATCTATTATGATAGGTCAGTGCTGACTGTTTGGGAAGTCATCATTGATCTTGCGAGATGCGTTTATGGCCCGTCTTTTGATCCGTATACTAAGCATACATATGTCGTGGTCGAGTCTCTAGCCCACTAGGCTGAGCGGAGGTGCGTCGTTTTTTGCCATCGAACACTTAGTTTCAATGCTTTAACGCACATTAAACTAATTTTTGTCAGTTTTTGTCATCTTCTGAAAGCTCTTTGGGTGTCTTGACCAGCGGTTGTAATCTTCTGATTTTCTGAATTCTGCTATTCTGGCCACGATGTCCTTTGTTTTGTCCGTTTGCACATCTTCAGGGCATCTTTAATTAGTATAGAATTGATAACATTGGTTATGAATGGGTTACAGTTTTACGTTATATAGGTCCGACTTAGATCTGCTATAAAGATTTGTTGTACGGTAGGACTTGACTTGCTAACGAGGGCGTTATGGAAATAGGAAAGACATAGGTAAAGCCTCTGAACTCGGCTTTCTTCACGCCATATATGTTGCATCTAACGAAGGAAGCGGAATCTTACGATAGATGAATTTTGGAATTAATTTTGAATCGTAAATTTACCCGCGCTTAGTCAATGTATCATCTGTTGAGGTGTGGGTTTTCCTGATCGCTGCAACCTATTTGTTTTTTTTTAAATAGTTCTGACTTAGATCCGTTTTATATATTGCTTTGGCCGTGGCATCAATATTTAAAAAAAAAATCAAAAAAATGTTACGTTTTTCACATTATTATGGAAAGAATACACGATTATAAGTTTTTGTCCATACATAGTTTTGTGCCAAAATTCATATGCAATATTCTTCTGAAGTTTCTTACTGCTACAGTGAGTTGCTTTAATTTAAAGAAATTTCATCCCCCAATATCTCTAAATTTATTATTTGCCCATCGGACTTGTAATATTTAAACATTTTTTTTTCAACACATTTCGTCTGTTTTTCTTTACAGGTTTTTCAGTCGAGCAAATTTGAACCGGTCTGTGAGGCTCCTGCAAGCTATGTCTTAGTAAATAATGCAGACGGAACTTCATCAGTTATGCCCCAAACAAATTTATTGTTAAACATTATTAACGGAAACAATGTGCATGACTTTCAAAACAATTACACTCAAGATTTTGCTAACGTGTGTGGACCACACGCCAAGATCCCAATACAAGAGGCCCGAGACTTTCCACTTGTACCTACAAAGTCGGACTTGACAAGTATTATTGTAAACAGATCCAATAAGCCGACCGCAGCTAGTTTTAATGTTCAAAGCGATACCCGTCCACCGGATATTCGGGTTTGTAATACATCCTCAACATTTGATAACATTTCATCATCTAAGTGTGCCAGTGTGATAGTTCTTGAAGAAGCAGATATTAAGGACCTAAATGCTAACGCTTCGAGTAATGCTCAAAGCGAATGCACCACTCTTGCCTTAGTTAACAATTCAAAAGGCTATCAACCGCAAACGAAGTCATGTGAAGTCAGAAATATTCTTTCTACAAGTGTGGTACAGGCAAAGCAAAAAAAGTTTGCGAAACCAATAAATCTAAACAAAAAGTCGAAATGTACTCAAATTAGCTCAAAGCTACAGTACAAAACCGATTTCCCAAATAAGGAAGCGATCAAAACAAACAAAACACAAACGGTTACGCTTAAAGGAATCTCACGTGACAGCAATAAGCAATCATACCATGCGCTCATTAAGAACAATGAACAAGCTAATATTTATCCACAATCCGTCATACAGAACGAACCTAAATGCATCGAAGATCGAACTGAGGGTATCCATCAAAATGAAAACGATTCAAGTCGCAGTATGGTCCCGAAGCTAAGCAACAGATATGTTCAACCAACATGTGCGATAAATTCAAGCAAAAAGTCGCTCATTTCAGCGTCGAATTCGAGTAATTTCAACAATGTACCTACTAATATCGTTGCACCAATCCTGCAGATGAGCTCAACTAGCAACAGCCAATCGAGGCCAACAAATCGCGTGCTTCCGATGCAATTAGTTCAAAAAGATGTTGAAACACCTAAATTAAAAAATGTTGCAACAAAAAGACATTTGGTCACAGACAACTGCAACGATTTCCCAGAAGCATTTACCGAAGGCGCAAAAAATATTCAGGCTGTTAAGGCTTCACCAAATTTTGGGAACGACAGAAACGACTTATCAATGAGCTCAAAACCTGAAGCTAAGGAAACGAACAAATCTAGTCGTCCACTCAACGAAATTACCGAAGCAACAAATGAGGAAAGTCCCAAACAAAATACACCACACCTGCTAGAAAATTTCCCGGCTTTAGGTGATATTGCCATTTTGAATAAGACAGTAAGTCACTGTAACAATAATGCTTCCCAAAGTGAGCACACTTCAGAAACTGTGCTTTCCGTTCAAAATCAAAAATTTAAAAGTGATTCTTTGGAGAAAACAAACAAAATTACAAGTGACGAAAATAAAAGGTGCAAATTTAACCAAGTGCAAAGTCCAAAAGTCCAGCTTAAAACGAAATCTTCTGAAGAGAGCTCTGAATATTTGAAGTTACCCTCCTCTGTGCAGCCGTCACCGGATCCGCATTTGACATCTACTACTACCTGCAACGTTCGCGTTTCACCCAAAAAAAGCTATGAGAACGACGAAGTAAACAAGGACTTCGAACCTCATTTGATTTATGAAATACGAAGCGAAGATGGATTTTGTTACAAATCAAAGTCGATTGCCGTTATTTGGGAGAAAGTTTTCGAAGCCGTCCAGGCCGCGAGACAAACACACGGCCTGCCTGCATTGCCCTTGGGTCCTTTTGCTGACAAATGTGGAGTGCAAATGATTGGCTTAAAAACGAACGCCCTTAAATTTCTGATAGAGCAGTTACCTGGCACCGAAGCCTGCACAAGATATACTCCAAAATATCATCAGAATACAAGCGCTTCTGCTTATGCCGATTGTATAAATCAGGATCAAGATGAATTACATGTAAATATATACGGAGCCGCAAGATGTGAGCCTTTCTCGAAGCGATCAGATTATGATCTCTTTAGTTGGCTCGCGTCAAAACATCGGAAGCAGCCGAAACAAATTTTTGTTCAGCCATCTGAAACAGAGCAAATAGCAAGGTTTGTATAGCAAATTTATTAAATTTTCATTCACTGTAAACTTTGTCTGGCTCTAGGCAATTTTTTTTAAGGGTGCACAAGACTAGGTAAGTTGCACACACGGTGGCAAAAGCAAAAGGAGCTGTTTTTCTGTTAAAAAGACAGAAGAAGCAACTGATCCCATGCAATGTTTTGGCACATCTCTACTTCTATGCTCTGTTTATGAGACCTTGCCGACACTATTACCTCCATAGTGCTTCCAAATACCTACAACGGTGCTTCATAAGTTTCGTTTTGCTCTTTGAATAGTAGTAGCTTCTTACAGACAAGAATTTACATCCCCATATATGTCCTTTTTTAAGAAACGAACATTCGTTCGGGCGAACGTGTGGATGCTTACGAACTTCACTGCCGTGTACGCCCATCTCTGTACATACACCCCAGCTGTTTACGCTTTTAAAGAAAAAAACAGGTTTTAGGCAAAGACCAGGTCAACCCGATCTGGGTCTTAAACTCCCTGGTTATCCTTTTGGAGCCATTACTCTTTCCACATCGTGGCCTTGACATAACCGACACCATTCTCCTTTGTATGAGATCTTTTATCCCTCACAGGTTCAAAAGTATTAAACCAAAGCTGAACTTGACTCGAGCTGTAAAGTGGCAATTAGGTTTGAGGAGTTATGTTTTCGGTTTTACAAGGATAACCGATCGCAAGTAAACCGGAAAAAATGCCAAAAATGATTGCAATGCTCATATTCGCGGTGTGAAGTTCTTCTACGACCAAAAGCTGAGGCAGAATATACTACATAGTTGCAAGGGTAGTAAGAACTTTTGGTCTTTCGTAAAAAATGTGAAGAACTGTGCCTCATCTTCCTACCCCACATTCGTTTACAATGACTTTCCAGCTGTCACCTCCCTTGATCAATCAACATGTTCCACTTGCAGCACATTTTGCTGCTAGCTCCATGCTCCTAGATTTTGCTATGTCCATGCCTGTATTTGATTGCGTAGAATATATTATAGGACAAATTCACTTTCGCACCCGTGCAACAAAAGGAGAACTTTGGGATTTCAACATTTACAAATCCGCTGGGCCAGATATAATATCCCATATAGTTCTGAAGAGGTGTTCTTCCACGCTGGCAAAAGCGGTGCGTAAGCTTTTTCATCGGTCCTACTCTTGAGATCTGTTGCCCCAGTAGAAGGAAAACAGTATTTGTCCAGCACGTCCCTAAAAAAGGTGTTTCTTCTTCTCCCTCTAGCTGTCGTCCAATTGCACTAACTTCCCTTGATGAAAGCAAGATTGTTGCCCTTGATATTTCGAAAGGATTTGACAGAGTTCAGCACCAAGCTCTCTTGTCGAAAATGCGTGCGTTTGGAATCGACGAATCTCTTATTCAATGGATTAGTAATTACCTTTCGAACCGTTCAGTTCAAGTTGTTTTGTTTGGTTTCACGTCTGTAACCCCTTTTTATTTGGCTGTTTTATATAATACCTATATTCGTCCTAAGCTGGAATTCAATTCCCATGTCTGGGCTGGTGCCACTAAAACATCACTGTACCTGCAAGACAGGATACAAAAACGCACCCTAAAACTAATCGAATTCAGAAATATTGCGAAGTCAATTGTCACCTGTCACTGTTTTATTGCATTTTTTTTACAAACAGTGTGCAGTGGAATAGCCATCTGCATTCCGATCTGATGCTTATCAGTTCACCCTTGAGCCCACTTTCGGACGCACATTAAATGTGTATGTGGAATGTTCCTCCACGATCAGTCTTTCCTGTCCAATACAACCTGCAGCTGTTCAAACCAAGAGTGCTCATCAGATATGGTGGGTAAGGAAAATATCCGGGAGGACCAAAACTAGCTACAAACGAAAAATCCGGTCTCAAAATGGCGGCTTCCTGACCAGCGTCTATTATCCAGATTAGGTTCGGGCGAATATGTTCTTTTTCTTATCCAATATGAAAATAAAATGGACAAAAATTAAATGCATGCCAGGTATTTTTATGAAATACTCTGCTACTCCGTAAAGGCATAACACTTGTGGGGGCAAGCTTTAGTGTTTCCGTGCAGAGTTTTCATGTTCCGTATTGGCTCATCAACGTTTGTTTGTTGGACCGAGAATTACTTTTCTTTTGTATCCTCAAGGGTAGTCATAATCTCTTGATCGCGAGCAAACTATCAAAAAAAATTAGTAGTAAGCAATAGATCATTTATGAAGATGAGAAAGATAATAGGGACAAAAGCTACCCTTAAAAACCTTGTCAAAGACGTTCGCTCAATTTATTTAGAAGCTACACATACACTGTTTATGTCATCAGTTTTGTACCCACTTAGAAACTTGTTGAATTTTCTTTTTAAAATCAGAGCTAATACTAATAGGCCCTTCTACTATTTCTAATAAATGTAAGCACTGACCGTTTAATTGTCTAGGCAGATCTGGGAGCTTTCTCGTAGCTGTTTCTAGTTTTCGAAAAAAAAAAACATTTTTAAAAAATACATAATAACCGCATATATGATAATGTTAAAAGCTATATTAATGCTTTTCAGAAGATGTACAGCGAATTTACCTATGGCTATGAAATACAGAACCTTAAAGGAATCATGCAAACACACTGTTGGAGTTTTTCGTTCTCTGATTCATGGACGTGGATTGTTTTGTACAAAAGATATAGAAGCAGGTAAGTGAACACGATCTGAGTCAAAAGCTTATTTTAATTTTAAACTAGGGCTTGAGAACTTTCACAGACATTTTTATACCCTTTCCATTGTTCAGTAGCCGAAATAAGTATTAAGACAGTCATTGTCTTCTTATTTACTCTATCTCCAGCTAGACGTCTTCAAGCTCTTCGAAGTTGGCTGAGGTCCCCTGCCACTTGCGCGCGCCACTTAGGTCTCGGTGCTCCTCTACTGTGCCGTCCCTGCGAGGTGGATTCGAAGATTTTCCGGGCCGGGGCGTTGGTGTCCATCCCCTCTAGATGACCCAGCCATGCATCGTAGCCCTTGTATTTTGACACTTCTGGCTAGGTTGGTGTCGCTGTTCAGCCCGTACAATTCGATGCTATATCTTCTCCTCCACTCTCCGTCAATGGAGACGGGACCACCTTAATCGTCTGAAGAAATTTCCTCTCGAAGCAGCCTAAAGTATTTGCACCCGCCTTTGACAGGGTCCATACTTCTGCCGTAAAGCAGGACTAGGATGATGGGTCTTCTAAATAGACACTTTAGTTGCTCGAAAGAGGGCTTTGCTACTCGATTGCCTTTTTAGCCCAAGGAAACAGCGATTGGCAAGAGTTACACTTCGCTTGATTTCAGCTCTGGTGTCGTTGTCTGGATTTATGACAGAACCCAGGTAGACAAAGTCCCTAACTACCTCAAAGTTATAGCTCTCGATGGTGATGTTTTGTCCAAGAGGGTTTTTTCCTGATGACAGCATAAACTTGGTTTTGCCCTCATGGAAAAGGCGCGTCACCTTTTCAAATTCATTTTTTGACATCAAAGGGGTCGGTGAGATTTTAACCGACCTTGCGAGCAGATCTAGTCCTCCTGCGCAGAGCTGCTTAGTATGCTTCCTGTTTAGCCGGGTTCCGTTGTGGTGGCTGTGTGAAACCCAGCACTTCAGAGGCGGCATCTCTGATGGCATTATGGGAATGTCGCCACTGGCTATCAATACTTGATGCTGGCTGCAATGGACTTCGTAGACCCTTTTGGGAGACTCGGTTGGAGAAGGACCTAGCGATCTCTTGTGATTGTAAGCGGTCGGCGTCAAACTTCCTCACAGTATTTCCATTTCTTGGCATTAGTATACGCAGCTGTACCTTGGCTACAGCATGGTAGTGATTCGAGTCAATGTAGGCCCCTCGGAAAGTTCGGACATCCATGATACCGGAGGAGTGAGTTGCATCGATCGCAATGTGGTCATCTGGTTGACGATTGATTGATCGGGAGATCTTCACGTCCCCTTGTGCATCTCATTGCCGGAAATGTGTTCTAGCTACCAAAACGTGTCACCCCGCAGCAAAGCCGATCAGCCTTAATCCGTATCGAAGGTCGTGCAGGCTTTGATTTCCGACTATACGACCATATATGCCCTCCCTTCCTAGCTTGGCATTTAAATCGCCGAGGACAATCTTAATGTCGTAGCTAGGGCACTGCCATAAGGGATCTAACTTTCCACGTGCAGATCCGAAGCTCGTTGTCCTTATTTCGTTTGCGTCCGAATCCGAAGCTTGTTGCTGCTTCGTAACTGGTGTTTCTTTACGTGGCCGGGAAGTCACCCCGATGGCACGACCACCAACCTGGAGAACAGATCCTTTGTTAAGCTCTAAGGATGGAGAGTCGGAATTGCCCGCTATATGCTTGAGCTCCGAAAACGTCGTGTATCCTCTTGAGTGCATACGATTATCATTTGACCCCACATAGCATAAAACATTTTGAATTTCTATCATGATTTCTTAATTAGGACCGAAAAATGTGCTGTGCGACCTTAAGGTACAAGGAACTAGAGTCCACGATCCTCAGGACATAGTTCAATCCTGTACACATTAAGGTAGTGGACAGCAAGAACAAATCCTATAACCCCTTATTTCGAATCCAATCAAGACTACTACATTCCAAGTAGAGTAGTCCGAAGGTTTGAAAATGTCAAAACTAACTCCTCCAGGGTAAATAAGGTATCTAATGCAACTCTGCTTGCATTAGTACTATTTGAATAGTACTATTTGAATAAAGAGGAGTGTATCAATTTATTTCAATATTTAAATGGATTCGGCTAAAGAATATTATTACATATTATTTTTTGATCATATTTAAAATACCAAACAATTATTCACAAAGAATTTCAATAATAATTTGATACCATTTTTAGGTGAGATGGTTATTGAGTACGCGGGAGAGCTCATTCGTTCAACATTAACTGATAAAAGGGAACGAATGTACGACAGCAGAGGAATTGGATGCTACATGTTCAAAATTGACGATAATTTTGTTGTGGATTCAACAATACGTGGCAATGCTGCTCGTTTTATTAATCACTCTTGTGAGGTTGGTATATCTTTTACTTTTTTTATGAAGAGCATATGTAAAAAAATGAATTTTTTTTTAGCCCAACTGTTTCTCAAAAGTAGTGGATATTCTCGGACATAAACACATAATAATATTTTCCTTGAGGCGGATTGTACAAGGAGAGGAGCTAACTTATGATTACAAATTCCCTTTCGAAGATGTGAAAATTCCTTGCTCCTGTGGCTCAAAAAAGTGCCGGAAGTACTTAAACTAAGTATTCTTCAGAAGTGATTATTTTCATATAAATAAAATAAAACAAAATGTACAGAAAAGTATTTTTTATGAATCAAACAATTACGCGCTTGGAACACGCCAGTGGGTAGGCCAAGAATGAGGTGGTTGAACCAAGTCAAGGACCTCTCCTTGTTAACTCCTGGAACTTTGGAGTTGGTGGCTTGGGGTCGGAGAAAGTGTAAATACCACTTGGTCTCTCCAAGTGGTATTTCCACTTTCTGTGGATAATTGGATTTTCCAAAGTTATTACGTTATAAATCTTGTTACACATTATTTTTATTAAAAGTCTACTGTTCTTATATAGGGCTCGTTTTCGTCCTTTAGAGCGTAGCACAAGAAACCTATTTGGTTGTTTATTGACTTCAAGGTATCATTTAATGCAGTTGACCGAGTTGCACTTTTTTGTAAAATGCGAAGGGCAATTCCCTCTGAATCAAATTTTACGTTTTTTTTTGTTGATGATTTGGTTGAGTACCAACCTAGCGGTAAACTGTGTGGTAAATCGCAAATCTAGCTGGACAATATTATCGTCGTTTTGTAAGATATTCAATAGGTAACAATTAGGCAAGTTCTTAGTCGTGTCCTTTGACGTGGCGGATGCAACGGATTCATTAGACTGAAAGCTTTAATTTGAGGATTGTAAG
Organism: Neoascia interrupta; assembly: GCA_947623515.1. Classification (NCBI taxonomy): domain Eukaryota; kingdom Metazoa; phylum Arthropoda; class Insecta; order Diptera; family Syrphidae; genus Neoascia; species Neoascia interrupta. The sequence goes on along the minus strand of OX392464.1, from coordinate 93,506,583 downwards.
GAGGAATCTCAAAGACAATTCTTATCCGCTTTCTGCGCCAGATAAAATGTTCTTCATGTCCATTTATGCTCAGGGTTTCGCCAAGTTTTTCTAAGTTTTTTCCAAAAGATTTTCATTCGTCAACAGAAAATAAGTAGGTGAAAGCGAAGTCAAGTCATAAATTACTGAATAACTAGATATTCCACTTTGTACTTGTGAAAGCTTTGCCCACAAGCTGAAATTGATGAATTTACCCATGCTCTGACATCTGTTTACAAATATGAGTAAATTCATGAATTCGTCATTCCCATGAAATTAAGTTTTGAAGCTTTTACATCAGCTGATCGTGTAAAGCGGCATATACACGCATCAAAATCTCATCAAGCATGCGCGAGTGTATAAGTGAAAACGAAACACCTATACGTTGTGTGCATGCTTGAAGCGAAATCAAAATGTTTTGATTTTTCTTCAATCAAGTGTCTATGCTTGATAAGTGTATGTTCGTGATTGACTGCTGTATCAAGCATTCATTCAGTTTGGAGGATATTTTATGAACGGAGCGGGGTTTATTTGTGAAAAAATTGAGGAAAAATTTGAAATTATATGAATGCTTGAAGACTCAAGCTTGATGTGTGTATAGGATGCGTAAAAACAAATTAACAAACACACTCTCGTATGCTTGAAGACATTTTGATGTGTGTATATGCCGCTTAAGGTAAATTGTTGTTATATCTCCTTACACGTATTCACCGACACGGAAATTTAAAGCTTTATAAAAGTTTTAAAGACTTTATCAAAAACGTACACAAATGGGTGTTGGAGGACAAGAGGGACGCAAGTTGAATATCTACAGGAATTTAGTAATTTATGATCCAAATGCATCCCTCAGAAATGTGTATAATTTTAATTCCTATGTTTGTAAAAAATGACGTCGAAATCACGATTTTTTTAATTTATGATATCTCCCTCTTATACTTTTTTTTCTACATGTAAATGGTGCAAAAAACTGCACTTTTTCTGACTTAAATTGAGCCGATTTTAATTTTTTTTTTTAAAAGCCCCATTTAGGAAAAAATGAAAAAAAACAAAAAAAGTACCCATGCGATCATAAGGTCTTGAGCCCCAGACTTTTGACTAGTGTGTTTCGCAAAAATAATATTGGCCTATGATTGGTCATCGGTGGGTGAAGGTGAGCCAATATTATTATTACACCCAGACAAACATTTTTCGACTAACGTAGACGATAAACACACTTTTCAAAAATCTGGAGCTCTAGACCTTCTGATTAATTTTCATATAACCCATGACTACGCATACGCAAATGCTAGGAATAGCTGCTGCAAATGCATTTTTTAAAAAAAAAGTACTTTTCTATGCAATTTTCGGTTCAAACGACCAAATTTCCCTTATTTAACAATTTTTCGATCAGGTAATGATGCAGGAAAATTTAACCTTTGAAAATTTTAAAAAGGCCGTTTAAAAAAAAAAAATCAAAAAGTACCTCCTTTTGTTTGTAGTACTTTTTTATTCAACCGACCAAATCTCCCTTATTTAAAAATTTTTTGATCAGGCAGCAATGCAGAAAAATTGTACCTACCTCCTCTAACCTAAATTGCCACCTTTAGAACTTGGAAAAAAATTCTAGTTCAATTAAGTTTCGGAAAGGTTCAATTTTTTTGCATCACGCATCACTGCCTGATCAGAAATTTGTTAAATATGGGAAATTTGGTCGGTTAAACCAAAAAGTACTACTGCATATAAAAGTACTTTTTTCCGTTTTTTCTTCTTTTTTTTCTAAATGCGGCTTAAAAAAAATAAAACTGACAAAAAATGTTATACACATAACTGTGCAGTAAAACTATTTGATAGTGCAATATCTAAAGGGGTGTGCCATTTTTTTTATCAAAATTGCTCATATAATTAATCCAACCGAATTGTGGTATTGCGTCAGAAGTACCAATGCTTGGACCTGCCTTAAAAAACTTAATTGCGTTCTAGATTACTTCAACTTTATCTGATGTTCGAGTTTATTAAGCTCGAATTTGAAGCCCCCTAAGCATATTTCACACAAAACAACAGTGGGCAATAAAACACGATTCGTGCAAAAATTTTTTTAGTTTTTATTCCAGTCAAAAATAGTTTCACTGATATTGCAAAAGCTGGTTTTCATTTTAATACATTTTGTTACTCCAGCTCAACCCTCCTCGGATATCAAATTTTCGTATTCTTCAGCAGCATATCGATCCCAGTCGGATATCTGGAAGAATAATCAAAATAATGTGGTTAAGGCAGCATTACTTACTAAACTAAACTGAGAATCATTTTAAGATATCAAGATATGTACTACTATTCTTCAATTTATAAATATTAATTATTTGGCATAAGTGGGTTGGGTAGTAGGTTAAGTAATGCATTTTAGTCTAAAATTTTTATGGAAGATTTCCCATTTTGCATGACTATACTACCCCCTACCTCATAAATTACCGAATAACTAGATATTCAATTGCATGTGCGTCCCTCTTGCCCTTGTCCCTTTTGTTTACGTTTTTTTTTGTAAAGCCTTCAGAGCTTTAGCTGGGACACAATGAGTATCTGTGTCTCGCATTTCAGCATACGGGAACACGTATATCAACACAATTCGTATCTCCCTGTGTTTCTGATTGAAAAATGAGTCGAGACACCGACAGACACACATTGTGCCCGGCTTTTTAAATTTCCGTGTCGGTGAATAAGTTTGAGAAGATGCAACAACAATTTACCTTGCGCGATCAGCTGGTGTAAAAAAGCCAAACCGAATTGCGTGCAACTGATGAATTGACGAATTTACCTACTGATATTTGTAAACAATTGTCAGAGTATGGGTAAGTACGTCGATTTCAGATTGTGGGCAAAGCTTCTAAGGCTATGTCACAAAGCTACGTTGTCGTTTGCTTTGTCCCGTTACGTTCCTATTGCTTAACTACCGTTTCGGAAATATACCATTCGAAAAACGATTAAAAATCATAGAAAATGCCAAAAGATATACAAGAACACAAACCACCGCGAAAGCCAACAATGCCAGGCTCACTGAAACGACAAAACGCACTAAAAAATTGATCGTGTTGAATATTTCTGCTTTCTCAAAACTTTTTTACGTAAAAGAAAACGTAACGACGGATGGTCGAAACAACGTTGTGGGAGCTCCCATTGAATTTTATGTGCCTGAATTGAAGTTCTCAAATCAACGTTGGCGCAACGTAGCTTTGTGACGCAGCCTTTACATGGGTGAAGTTAAATATCTAGTTGTTGCCTACAACTACCAGCATAAAACATAAATGGGATCTGCCCTTGGTTTCTGTCTGTGAGATTAAGCCTTCAGCCCAATGCCTTTAGCCCGTTGCGTCCGTCACGTTAAAGTACACAACTGACAACTGAGTTAAATATACACGTTCTTATCGGAAGCGGCTCATAGAAAAATTTTATGACGTACATCGCTTCCCATAAGAACGTGTGTATTTCACTGATTTGTCAGTTGCATACTTCGACGCTACGCATTGAACGGATTCATTGGGCTGAAGGCCTTAGAATGTAAATGAGTTTTAGGTAAAGCATAGAAAATACAATCAAACCAAGTCAGTGGAAGCTTGGTGGTAAAAAGAAAATTCTTGCCGCAAGTTGCACTCGAGTTCTTGGCGTAACTATCTCGCTCGCACATCTGGTTCTAACCTTTGGCGTAATCCGTTCACTTAGTATGAAAACAATGAGATGGTTTCAAAGAAGAAGAAGAAGTTTGTTTTCACACCAAGTGACGAAAAGTGCCAAAGCTAAAGTTTGGCGAAAAGCTATATAGTCTGATCATTGCCTATGTGCAGTGGCTTGGAAAGATTTAAGTAAAAGATAGGACTGCATACGAATAAAAGAAAAGATCGCGGAAAAGATATTAATATCCCAACAATAAGAGCGGAAGCTGTCCTGCAAAGCGCTGGAGTACCTACTGAGAAACTCTGGGATGTACAAAATGTAGATCCTGACATCGGTCCTATGCTTGCATGGAATCAATCAATAGAAAAGTCGAACGCAAGAAATATCTACGACAAATGCCCTACTTTTAAAGGTATACCTACTCATAGTGGAAGGCTGGATTCTTATCCGCGATGCCTTATGGAAGTTCCTTATCCTTTAATATGCAGCTTGTGGTTCCACGGTCGAAGGTACACGAGTTTTATGAAAAATGCACGACGGAGTAAAGCAAGGGAACGTTTTTATTATCTAGGTCCTAGGTGTAGGGAAAGGTGTCAAAGCTTGTTTTGAAAGGCTCCACATACGCGGCTTGTGCTGTGAAGGACCCAAAGTCAAAACAATAGGTAAGTTGCACCAGCTTAACTTCGATCGCCGTAGGTCGCCGTCGGCAATGTAGTCCGTTCTTAGTCGTGGATTAAATTTAATCAACGTTAAAATCCACGCAAGTTATTTTAATCTTTAGCGATACCAAACCAAGGAGATAAAACGTTGTCGGAGAGTATGTGGACCACTGGGTCTAGCTGGTATTGCTTTTTCTGTAAGGACAACTGAAAACACTCCACCCGAAATTCTATTTAAAAGAACTGTCAACCCATAAGACAAAATACGAATTGACCTAAATTGAGAGGCGACTATTCAACGACATCCAACTATATACAACAGGAAACTAAAAATAATATAAAAATCCTGTGTAATTCGGCGTTTGTCTAATACCTCAGATATGAAGCAGCATTTAATGCAAGCAGCTATTTGGAATAAAGTCAAAATGTTACATAAGTTTTTTGAAATGGAAAACAATAATACTTACACAAAATGCAGTAAATATATACAGTCGGGCTTAGGAAGAGGCCACCATGTTGGGCGCCAGTTTGTTGCCAAATAGTTTAAGTACTTTCCCCTAGCAAAATTAAAAATTTAATGCAAAGAAAGTAAACACGTAAGCGACTGTCGGGGGTCAACAATTTCGATAGAATAAAACGAATGCACCGAAGAACCACTGAATTTCGCCAACAATGGAGAAAACACTTATAACGGGTGATTTTTTAAGAGGTTGAGAATTTTTTAAAAAAAAAAAAACACAAAAAATTCGAAAAAATTAATAAAATATTTATTTGAATCGATAGTTTGAACCTTGCAATTTAATGTTTAAAGATAATTTCATGCAAATGTTGACCGCGGCTGCGTCTCAGGTAGCCCATCCGCTGAGTCCAATTTTGGCATACTCTCTCACACATATCGGCCGGTATCTCATGAATGAATGCATGGATGTTGGCTTCCAGTGCGTCAATCGAAGCGGGCTTGTCCCTATAGACATTAGCCTTGACATACCCCCACAAAAAATAATCTAATGGTGTCAAATCGCACGATCTAGGCGGCCAATTGACCGGCCCGAAACGTGAAATTAATAGACTGCTCAGAAGGTCGAGAATGCCGACCATAAAATGGAAGCAGCTCGCGATGAACATTTCGAACCGAACACGAATTTTGATAGTAAAATTCAATAATTTGCAAGCGTTGTTCATTTGTAAGACGATCCATGGTTAAATTGCAAACCAAACTGAAGCTGTTTGACAGTGACACAAGGTACTAAACACACGTCAGCTGTCAAAACCAGTGTTGCCAAAACCAAACCAGCTAAAAAATCACCCGTTACTAAATGCAATACAACTTAACGTGATTTTAATTGAAAATCACTTTATTCCTATTGAATTCATCTAGACCGAATTTAAGTGGATAAAAGGTATCTATATTTTTTTTGTAGATTTAGATCTCTTCCGAACTAACTATATTGTCATCCGGCTACGACTGTCGATTATGGGAACAAGTTTACCGTAGGTCCAAGTGGAATTTCTTTGTTATTTTAACGCTTACATGTGTATTTGAGTGTCCTTATTTCGAATATATTATTAAAAATGGTCGGTTTCATTTAGTTTAAAAGTTATAGCTATTTAAAGTTTTAATTTTTCCATACAAAGTAGCTGATCTAAGACTTAAAATTTCTGCCTAAGAATATGCAACGGAAATTTGCCAAGTTTCCCTGGAAAAAATGAAAGTTTAAAGGATTTCAACTCTCGTTTTCGCAGGGTTTAGCCGGTCACGCGACTTCGTCGCTCCGTTAACGGTAGATGTCAGTCGTCTAGCAAGCGCCTGTTTCCATTTACGGGTATGTTAAAGTTGCACTCTTTTTGAACTTGTTTTGTCTATATCTTCTAAACTAATCAAGACCGATAAGTTTCAATAGCATATTCGGAATCAGGACACTCAAATCCAAGGTAAGGATAAAAAGTAAGGATAAAAAAATCGAACAATTTCCACTTGGCCCTACGGTAAACTTATGCTAAAGAATGCCAATCTGGAGAATTAATCCAATATCCTAGAAATAATACTGAGCACCAGCATGAGTAGTAAATAAAAACGACTCAGTCCATATGTTTTAAAGATTTTGGTCTTATACTTACATATTCATCTCTATCTGCAGATAAAGGATCCCTCTGTTCATGTTGCAAGAACTTCTCCAAATTGAAGAAAGTATCGAAAAACACACTTGACAGCTTGCATCGCTTTAGGTCTCCAAGGGTTATACATCCGTGTTGCTTTGGTTTAATCATGTCAAGCATCTAAGTTTTAAAAAGTTATAATAACACAAAGAATAAAAAATTTGACAAAATTAGTCTTAATCAAGCGATTTAAAGTGTTGGTAAAGGGGAGCTAAATATTTTATTTACAACAAGATGCTACAAAAAAATCTATAAATAGTGAATATCTTTATTATTTTGATAAGTAGTAATTTCTTAAATGATTTCTAAAATTATATTGAACATTTTTACCTGATATTTTTTAAAATAGTTGGCGATAAAGGGATTTTGACTACCCTTAAAATGCGTAACACACCGCTAGCGTAAAGAATTTTAGGATAGAAAATATAGGAGAGAAATGGAATTCTCGATCCAACACATCCGCCAATCATCCAGTATAAAACATAAAATTAAAACCCTGCACGGAAACACCAACGGTTTTCCACGCAAGAGTTATGCCCTTACGGAAAAAAGCAATGATAAGCAATGATATAAAAAGCAACGTATTTAATAAAAACATCTGAGAGTCAATGTGATCAAACAAAATAATCAAATTATTTTGAATCAGATTACAAAAGTATTGTTCCGAATCGTTGCTTTATTTAGGCTTAAAATGTAAGAACACTTTTTTTATTCATACATGCAGAAAGTCAGCCTGAGTGTAGGCAAAAAACCAACAAACTAGAGATTTTAAAAGCTGGGGACCAGCTGATTTTGACGGTTATTGATCGAGAGCTGTCATAAGTAAATTGTGATGATCGCAGTTTACGCAGACCAGTTTTTGTGATTTGTGACATCACTTAGCACAGAGTATGTCAGAAGAGGACACAAGGACGCCGCCTTTTTAAAGTCAAATACCGTAATTCTGTCCTTATAATATATCTACCGCTTTCTCGTAAATTTATTCTTATATGAGACCAAAAACTTTTCAACTGAACTCATAAACAGCCAAATGTTACAATATCGAAAATTAACTTAAATGCTTAAACAAAAAATCCGATTGCTCTTACCTGACACAAGCAATCTACGAATGGTAGAATTTCAATGCCTATCGATTCCATCCTCTGCTGCTGTTCTTCGTAAAAGAGTTCCAGTTCATACATTGAAAGAAATCCATCTCCGTCTATGTCCATACACCGGAACCAATACTCAATAGCAGTCGGAGTCCTTTTATCTTCTTCGGAAAGTAAGAACCAAACAAAATCCATGTACGACATTTTGTTGCTAGTAAAACCTTCCTGAGAATGTGTGCAATGCGACACACATTCAGAAAAAATTCTTTCGATAATTCTTGAAGATAGTGCGTGATCCGAGTATCTGGCAAGATCCCTCTTGCTCAAATAAAAATCATGATCAGAGTCCAATTCCCAAAACTTACAATAGATCACGTAAAAATGTTCGTAGCTGAAGAATGCCATAATTTGGTTTATGTCATCTTCCACTTCCAAGAGCTTCAATACCTAAAGAAAAACAAATGATGTCGTTGATGTTTATGTAAAATCAATAAGAGTTTGTACCTCTAGCAAACCTGAATTTCGAAGCTCCATTGCAGTTATCTTTCCAGACCAACTTCGGTTAACGGTATAGTAGATTCTTGCTATAACTGTCTGAACGTATTTTCCATGAAATTCCGTAGCTTGGCGTAAAAATGATAGACCCGGATGAGTTTGTACCACATCCTGTACAATGGGTTCGAAATCTTTTGGTATTATGTAAGGTCTTGATCTTTGACAACGGGACAATATATAAATGAACTTGGACTCATTATCGTGGCAGTACACGTTCATTCTATACGTAAAGAATTATTTAACGTTTTATTTAAAAAGTTATACCTAGTCCTGCAAAAAATTAGTGAGTAGGGTGTGGAAAAAAGTTGAGCTTATAAGCACTAGTGTTGAACAAAAAAAAAACAAAAAACACTAAAGAAACTGGGCCCTCCTAAATTGAGAGTTTTACGTGGGGCTAACACCCCTACCACTTAAAAAAAAAGTAATTTAAAACACCGTGCCAGGTGCCATGGATATGAAATATCAAAATGAAGACGAATCTAACCTATTGCACCCGGACAAAGGTTGGTTTCAGGAATTTTAAGGCGCTCTTAATGCCAGATTCCTCCAGCTCGAAAAGGAATTTTTATGATACGATATCAACATGAATATAAATGGAACATAACAAAGTAAGGTTGATAGATTTGGGCGAATACATTTCTTCAGCGGATAAGTCTGTTCTAATCTTTTTTACTCCGGAAAACCACGCGGAAAGAAGGTATACTAAACGCGAGAAAATAGTGCGGGACTGCTGATGACACCAACAGCATGTAAAAATCTGATATCCTTACAGTCGCTAATAGGATTCTGGGGCCAGATTGTGGAATAGAATAATAATGCGACAGAATTACATAAAGTTATGGGTGGACATCTTGTACAGAAGCTTTGATAAATAAAAAAAATAAATAGAGTAGCGCAACAGCTCGAGCTATAAACTAGGGCCAACTTCTCAGCCAAGTATCCTGCGTGTTGTATTCTTCACAAGGGAACCTATTCAATTTTTTACAGAATCCGAACGGTACTATGAAAAGTTTTTCGAGACAAATGTTGCTCTCGCAGGGTAACAAACAGGGTTGTCAAACCCTGTGGAGTTGGGAACAATGAAAATGTACGAGTCATTTTTTTTAAGGTGACGGCGCGGCGGTAGGGTTTGAACCCAGCCCTCCCGCGTAATAGGCACACACACTGAACACGGCAACGGCACCCCACACACAGTATCCTTAATGCTGTTAGCAAATCGGTGCCGAACGGAGATATCATCTTGCTAATGGAAGACCGCAAGGCCAAAGTATAGGAAGTGACAACGAGGCGCTCTGTTACGGGGAAGCTGTGATGGAGATGCATGGACTAGGCAACCGAAATGGCAAGCATGAAAGGCTTGTAGACTTCTGCAATGCCGCCTGCCACAAAATCAGTTGGGTGACAAGGGCAACTGTAATTAAATTAAAATTGTCGCCGTAAATCGATTCCTTAGCAGTTTCCGGTATGTAAGAAACAGGACAGGAGCGGACCAGGTTATGTACGAGACCACTATCTTAGCTATATAAAGAGAGGACCATAGCTCTATTCGACATCCTGTGAATGTCTTAGATGGACCTCTGCTAGTTTCCGATGAGGGCTAGCTCAAGAGATTGAGGAAGGAGCATTTGAAATAGGTATTGACCAAGATTTCTTAAGAGATGTGATCCCATCACAGTACCCACTTAGGGTAGTCATACGCATTACAGTTTTTTCAGCGCCGAGTTAAGCCCATCTTAGACCAAAACCTGTTAACCCCGGAACAAAACGAATATAGAGTTAATCCAGTGAGCAATTTTTCAGTGCAGAGTTTGCCCCGTCAGTAAAGTTCACATAGAAAAACACAGGAAAGAAGTTCGAGTCATTTCAAGTGACATTTTTCACAGAAACTCACAAGACCACTGCCATTTAACATATATAAAATTTTGAAAAAAGTTCATACTGTTCACCAGAGTTGATCCGGGATTAACTCAGCGAATTTGGCGAATTAAGCCAAGATTAATCTCGCATCAATAATAATCACTGAAAAAATTATTTCTGGGGTTAATCTCAGTTTAACTTGGATGATCTGGCACTGAAAATCTGGCCATAAGGAGAGGATAATATCTGCCATTAAATCTTTGAAGAATCATACGGCTGCGGGACTAAACGAATTAAAATTCAAAGCTTATTAAGTTCTTACAACACTTAATTGCAAATTCACACCGGTTGCCAGATTTTGTCTCAAAGCTGGACAAATTCATTGCCATACAGTTGGGCCCACAATACATTTTCTGAGAACGTTTTCATGCTGAAAATTACATCTTTGAGCTTTGAGATTGACTTCATTTATTCTTCTAAAAATATAAATATCGAAAGCAGTAGAAATTTGAAGAATTTTAAAAATTGTCAATCCCGATAGTCTTTAATTTATTAGCTGCTCAGTTCTCATAGTAAAGTGTAAATATTAATCTTAATGAAAAAAATTATATAAATAACATCAGTTAACATAAAAACGTTGCATGTTTAAAGAAGGACTTGGATGCTTCTTGGTTAATAATGTTGGAGTAATATTAAAAGAGGACACATTTTAAAACTCAAACTCTTCTCCAATAAAAAGCGTTTGCTTATAACTAACTTACTGCTTCCAAAACTCCAAAAACGTCTGTCGTTCGATTAATCCGGTCTGCTTCTTTGTCGTGCAGTTTAAAATTGGGGCTCGCCAATAAAACGGCAAGTCACATATCTTAAGTAAATATGGAAGCTCCTGTATGCTCATTTGATTACTTGGAAAGGTATCGAATGCAGCTAATATTGCTCGCAGAGTTTTTTCTGTTGCTATGGTGGGTGAGAAGCAGCCATGGGGAAAGTAAAATCTATTTAAAAACAGAAAAAAAAGTATTTTAAGACGTTAATCTTCAAAATTCAATTATGCATGTTTAAAGAAGTAGTTATTGTTAAGGCTTTTGATGATACAGACAATGACAAGGAGGAAAGATAAAGAATACACTTTCTTATACCATGTTTCGACTGGGAACTAATCCGCGATTAACATAAATCATAATTAAATCCTCTAAAAATTACTCGATTAACCTATCCATACAAACTCGAAATTTCGGCAAGCGATTAAAAGTAAACCCCTCATAAATTTCATTTTTCCTTTTCACAAACCACTATCAACCCATTTCGAACACCTTTGAAAACCGAAAAAGGACACTGAAACTGTCTACGTATGACAGATCTGACAGAATCACGATTTCTATTGGGATGTTTACAATACAACGAATATATATTTTCGCTCCTGGAAGATGACATCGATACTCTCTTTTCTTGTAAAAGGGTGCGCATATCAAATTAATCCTATATTTGTCTAGTGGAACCACTTTGGGATTTATTATTAATCGTCTCCCGCCAATCTTCGTATTTTTGCTGGTGGAAACACAGTATAAGAGCAGAAGAACGAGACCAAATTGTAAGCAGAATGAGCCATGTCCATCTGTCTGTCTGTCGGTAGTTTTAAGCCTTAAATTTTGAGCTACTTCATATTTGTGGTTTCTAGGTCCCACAGCTGTACAAGTGTAAAAAATTTTTAAATCCGTCCACTTTCACGGGAGTCTCTTCCCCCCCCCGTCTGTTTTAACAATCGGTGGAGTATGTGATATAAACCCCACTATTTTTTGATTTGATACACACAATTTTCGACGAAAATACTCAAATCAAAATAACAGTTACCGGGGAAAAATAATGTTGCAGTTTTTTGAGGTTAAGTACTCTTTTCGTTTACTGTCAGTTTTGCAAAATATTTTTAGCGGTACTGTCAAAACTTTTGTGAGTGTTCTTTATGTGTTGCCTAAGCCAAAATTTAAGAAGTGTTTTAAAAAGAAATATTTAACTTTGTGCGTGTATCAACTAAGCTAGCCATAAATTAGGTGAGTTTGTGATTTTCTTGAGAATTGTCTTTATAAATTTTCGTGATTGTTTGAAAACCTAGAATCGGCTGACGTGATATGGTCAGAATTGGGTAACGTGATATACTATATCACATTACCCACCTGCTTTATCACATTACCCCCACATTGAGAACATCGATTAGCATTGTTAGCATTTAAAGGTTGTTACAATTGTTTTCAGACAATGCCCAAGAAAGGGGAGATTCGAAAATGGGATGCGGAAGCAATGAGCAAGGCTATTTTTGCAGTCAGAGGAGGAGAAATGGGAAAACTTATAGCATTGAAGGCCTTTGGTGTTCCATTTGCTATTTTGCTATTTTACAAAGGGCGGCTCGCAATAACAAACAAGTGAATGAAATATTATCCACTCCCCTGGGACGCAAGCCAGTTTTCAACCAGTCAGTTTTTTTTGGAGATGGAATTGGAGCTGGTAAATTATATCAAAGAGATGGAATCACGCATCTGAGTTCTTACACGTAGTGATATTCGCTCATTTTCTGCAATGAAAGAGTATCTATGCTGGAAAGGACTGGATATATGCTTTTATGAGGAGACACAAAGACGAAATCAACTGGACTTCCAACTGGAACCTCTATTCCAATTATTTCCAAATGGTTCGATCATTTCTTGAACTTTACAAGCCCCTCAAAAGAAAACCCTGTGTTACTGGTTTTAGACGGTCACTACAGTCATACGAGAAATATTGAGGTTGTGGGAAAGGCTGGGCAAAATGGTGTCATGATCATATCCTTGCCACCGCATTGCACATAATGCAACCGCTCGATAGAGCATTTATGGGGCTTCTAAGGACTTATATTAGTAACGAGATCAGATGATTTATGCGAGAGCAAGGCCGAAAAGTAACCCCGTTCGATGTGGAAGAACTCTTTTCAAAGGCATATCTCAAAGTGCAAACTGCCCAGATTGCAAAAACGGATTTAAATGCACTGTTATTTAACCGTTTGACAAAAATTTATTTCAGGACCACGATTTTATTTCGGCAATAGTTGAAAAGCAACCAGTTGAAGCACTTGAGGATTTGGGACGAGAAAATGAAGGAGAAGAAGGTTTTGTCAACACAAGTAGAGTGTCTGTGAAGACCTTCATCTCCGCGGAAGAGCCAGTTGCTAGTACTAGTATAGTAAAGTGACACAATAGAAACCTTTGTCCCTCCGAAAGAGCCTGTTGCTAGTATGTAGTAATGAAACGAGGATAAAGTAATAAAACCACCACTCAAACTCCAACGACCTACTACAAACCGCAGGGGCAAAAGATCAATAGCAACGGTGCTAACAACATCACCGCATAAAATTGCCTTGGAAGAGAGCATAAGGAATACTGAAAAGCGCAGGAAGGAGTACCTATTGAAAAAGCTTATGCCCGTAAGATGCAAACGGGCAAAGCAACGAAAACAAAGTTCATCGAGTGATTCCGACGAAAGCTTGCATTTGCCTAGCTCAGATGACGATGCCAGGGCCGATTTGGTTTGGGCTCATAGTCAGTGCCTTCCAACAATAAATACATTTAAAAAATGTAAAGTAGCTACTTTTTGTACATGTGCTGATAAAGAAAGGTCTTCTTTGTTATATCTTTGTTTTCTTAATAATCTTTCCTTAACTTGCTTTTTTTCTTAACTTCCCTAAAGAAAAGAGAACAACTCCTTTCTTTTTATTGAATTCATTTTTTTTTTGGTTATTTGTTAGGATATTCTTTTTTGTTTTGCTTGAATACTAGGGTGGACAAGGGAGGCTTTAACTCCGAAAATTCTTCAAAGATACCAATATGTGCACTTATAATACCGAAGAAGCTAAAAAAACACCCTTTTTTATGAACACACTATAAAAACTGCCAGAACGCACGTCATAGTTAAGTTTTCACTCTCCCATAATTCCTCTAGACTACAACTAAGTTAACTAAACAAGTTGTTTACGCTTCTGTAGTGTTTATCGCGTTGAGTAAGTTGCTATCCAATGAATGCACCTACTAGAACCGCCAGTGCGTGCGGTTTAACCCTACATCGCTAGGTCGAAGGGTTTAGTTCTTTGTAGCCGTCGCTCGTTGTTTGTCTCATTAAGAGTACGGATCAGTTCATTGTTGCAATGAACATGAAGACGAGCACTTAGCTTTCGAGCAAAGTTTGTTACTTCTTCGCTCAAAGTAGCTACATATTCCTAAATCTCTGTGAATATCACTATTCCTAATATACCATGGAGAATTCACAAGATTGCTGTCTTGTTTTGGAAAGTCTGCAACATATACATGTTGCTCGGCTTGGTATAACCCCAAAGTTGTATACCGCATGTCCAGGATGGCTTTAACAGCTGCCTGAACAAGAGCAGTTCGTTATACATATATGCTTAAATTCGAAAATCTTCCGATAAGCCAATACATCTTAACGTGCGGTTTCCACCTTAGTTTCAGTGGTCTAAGTATTCAGTGGTCTCGCGATTTTCAAAATCTTGCAACATTTCTTTCAGTTTATTAGAGAGGTGGTTCAAGAGGGTTTTGTCTGGGGGAGCTCTCGTGCCTTGCCATCTTCTACGCGCTCTTCTCTTTTCACGAATCAATTCTTCGATTTCGCGATTTCGAGCGGATATGTTGCGCGTACATGCCTGTCGATGCTGACTTCGTTCTTCTGGGACAAAGTATTGTTCCAAGCAGCGCTCTGAATTGCTTCAATGAATTTGTCAACTGCGGTTTCTAACTCGAAAGGAGTTCTCAATGGCACATTCAAGCCAACACCCTCCTTACAGTCCTTTCTGAAGGCGTCCCAGTTCATGTTTTTGCTAACTAATCTAGGAGCTCTTTCTATTCTCGCCAGTCTTCCATCCACTTTCAAGAGTACTCTTGATTGGTCTAAGCAAAGACCATATCATAGCACTCTTCGACTCGCGTAAGGTATTTGGGGTACCCTTTAGCGATGAAGAAGTCGACAAGGTCAGGCTTTTTATTCCTGTCGGTTGGCCAATACGTTGGCTTTCCCGTGGAGAAAAAGTCCACCCACGTTTCATACTGTTTTTGTACAGTAACCTGCCTTCCGTTAAATTACATCTTGAACCCCAAAAAGTATGCTTCGCGTTAAAGTCACCCCCAATAAAAAAATTGGACCCAATGAAGTCATACGGTGGGGTGCCGTGGCGTAGTGGTTAGTGTGTGTGCTTACTACGCCGGAGGTCTGGGTTCGAATCCTGCCATCGTCACATAAAAAAAAAAAGACTTGTTCTTTTTCACGCTCCCCACCACCGCCAGGGTCTGACAAGCCCTCCGAGAGTATCATTTGTCTTGAAAAACTTCTCAAAGTGCCGTTCGGATTCGGCAAAAAATTGTAGGTCCCCTTGTATGTGAAGAAATTAACACACCAGCATACATTGCGAGAAGTTGGCCATGGTTCACCTCGAGCTGTTGCGCCACTCTATTTATTTATTATTTTTTCAATGAAGTCATACATAAGATCAAGATGGTCTTCCACCAGTCTATATCCTGGCGGGAAATAACAAGATGCAATGTTGTAATCTAAGCAGTCAATTTTTATAGAAACTGAACTAATCTGCATAGAGTCTGGCTTAACTCCTGTGTTCTTGAAGTGCTTTATGCAGTTCCTAATGTAAAGGGAGGATCCTCTTCTTAAATTTTCTGAAGGGTTATGTGCGTGATAGTCATTGTAACCTTTTATTTTGGGTCCAACCAAACCCCTTTTTAAGGTGATTTTCCGTAATCACGCAAATATCAATATCGTTTTTCCGTAGAAATACTTTTAGTTCGTCTATTTTATTCAGAAGGCCGTTTGCATTCCATGTAAGTATTTTAAAAAACTGTTTTATGCTCATGTTTTTTTGTAAGTTTTTCTAGGATTGAACTTGAGCTTGCTCAGTTTGTCAAATATTTACCTGTTAATTTTAGTCTGATCCTCAAGTTTTTCCAAGATTACAGTGAGGATGTGATGTAGGCGATCTTGCCTTGTTTTCGTCTGACGCAACCTGTGCGTACGATTTCCGTCCAACAAGTGGCGTTTTTTATGATTTTTTTTACAATTTCATTTTTCAGGTTCTTAGCAATCGTGTTCGCTACGTTTCCTTTGCCTTGGGAAACAAATACTCAAAACACTTGATTTGAAAGTTCTTCGAAATTTCGCAGGTTTTCAATTCATACGACTTCTTTCAATGGCGCTTCATCCGGTGTTAACTTGGGCGGTTGAGCTTCTCAATTAGCTACTTCACTCTGAGTCTAAAGCCTTCAGCCTTCAATAAATCCGTTGCTTCTTCGCTGACTTCTTTAAATGGCGATTCATCCGGTGTTAACCTGGCCGGCTGGGGTTCTCCATTAGCTACTTGATTCTAAATCTAAAGACTTCAGCCCAATTAGTCCGTTGCGTTCGTCACGCCGATCACACAAAATGGAGGTCTGTGTTGCTTGGGTTTTTTCCCCATAAGCCCTCGACTCCATGTGTTTTCAGCGGTCCGTCCAAAAATGGAAAAAGGAACTCTTATGGTATCGCTACATTGTCCGTCCGACCGTCCGTCCGTCAGTCCAATCGCTTTATAACTTCTGAACGGTAAGTTGTAGAAAGACAATATTTGGTGTGCGTATAAACTGCGGAAATAGTCAGAGAATCCAGAGGGCGTTTTTCAGTTTTAAATTTCATGTGAAAATGGACTTAATGTTTTTTAGTGTTTTTTTCAAGAAGTTTAGTAGGCAAGAACTAGAAAAACGACACTTAGGTTTAAAAAATACTAAGCTTTAATTAATAAATAAAACTTTTCGAAAATATCAAAACGTTTTTGATAAATGCAGAGTCGAAAATGCATGACGTTTTTCAAAGTGTTGGAGGCCATAACTTTTGAACGGCTTGTCGCTCAAAATCAATATTGAACACTCGTATCAAGCAACTCAAAGTTAACCAAGTGCTCAGGTCATATTTTTTGAAAACAGTTTGAGTACTGCAGTTTTGACGTATTTTCGAAAAAAAATTGCAAAAATGCATGATAAAACGTGTGTCTCCCTCCTTATCTCCGGTGATGTTTGGTGGAATTTTATGAAAAAAATCACACGTATCAGAAATAATTCAAAATTTTAAGGAAAATTATAGCGGATTTTGAAATTTCAAAATCTTCTGAGATTTAACTGCAAAACATAAAAGCATTTTCAAAAACAATTTTTTTAAGTCTTCTAGTTGCTTAACGGTATAAATGATCTTTTTCAGATTCGGTTAAAGTACAAAGCTTACAAAAAGATTTTTAAATTGCCGTTTTTAACCTAAAGTTTTTAGAAGCCTATTTAAAAAACCGAAATAAAAAAGGAGCTTGTTTTGCTGTTTGCGCATAATCGCTGGCCATAGAATTAAATAAAAACATTCAAGGCTAGTGCTTGTGGTTGTGCTATTGGAAAAAAGTCTAACGGGAACTGGAAAAAACTTCAAAATAGTTGTTTTACGGATTTGAAATTTAAAAAATTATAAAAAAGGTTAAAAGAACGCGTGGAACCCCCTCTATCTCCCACACGGTATAAAGTATAATTTTTAAATAAACACCGGGCTTAGTACATCTTTTAAAATTTTATACAAAACTATAGCAGACTTCGAATATTCAAAAACTTCGAAGATTTAAC
The DNA here is from genome assembly GCA_947623515.1 of Neoascia interrupta. Classification (NCBI taxonomy): domain Eukaryota; kingdom Metazoa; phylum Arthropoda; class Insecta; order Diptera; family Syrphidae; genus Neoascia; species Neoascia interrupta. The sequence goes on along the minus strand of OX392464.1, from coordinate 93,488,931 downwards.
TGAAAAACGTGAAAACATTTTCGAAAACTATTTTTTAGGATTTCTAGTTCCGGTTATGACCACCTTGTTTAAATTTGGCTGAAGTATGTAAAGTTTAAAAGGCAAGCGAACTGCATCAAAAACGTTTCAAAATTGCCGTTTTCGACCCTAAGCTTTTAAGCCCATTCAATCAAGCGAAATAAAAAACAGCATATCTGACCGTTTTCTCAGAAATCCATGTCCGCAGAATTTGAGAAAAGTTGCAAATGTTAGCACAGGTGGTTGTAAAATTGATCAATGATTGATTGATTGCTGTTTTATGGGTTTTAAATTATAAAAATCCTAAAAAAGGCCAAGAAAGAGTATGTCATTCCCTCTATTTCGAAACGGTAAAGCTTTTTGTCAGCCTATTTTTAGAGTAACGAAACCACATATAAAATCACCCAATATAAGAACAGTAGGAAACAGTACAGAAAAAGTAAAATATATCCAGAAATAATTTTAATAAATAAATAGAATGTTACACGAACTGCGCAATATAGATGACTATAACCTTCAACAAAAGCCGACGGACCGCTCCGCGTATGTCTTCACACTTGACGGTCTTTTTTACCAAAATAGACTTGAGTTTCTTCGTTCCTTATGGAAAACTTTAGTCATCAACGGAACGGTCCACGTGGTTGGCAGTCCGAGTGGGACCAAAGTGGATGTTTTTTCTTAGGTATAACTTATTTGAAATTATATAAAACGCTTACCGCGGAATATATTTGCCTCGCACCTCGTATTTTATTTGTCTGTGCGTTCCTTTTTGTTGTGGAGTTGGCTCTGAATGTATTTTGCTCTAGAAATAAAAGAAAAATAGCTAAAAAACATTAAATAAGCAGAATTATTATTACATGTAGTTTTTGTTTCAGATTCTTATAAAAAAGAGGAAGACTGGCTTTTACAAGATAATTATAAATACTTTTAATACAATCAAAGTACTTATTGGAGCGTTTCGTGCCAGATCTTATATCAATTACTTTACGTGGCATATTATGGCGCTACACACAATAAGGTTTGTATTGTATATTGTAACTTTGCGGAATGATCACTGCTGAGAGACCTCTCAGAGATAGGAAGTACCTAACTATGAAAGAGACCAGCAGCAATAGCAGGATTTCTGATAAATCCTTAAATCTCTTCAAGCTATTATTATCAAGCAATATAAAATACGTGGTTATACGTAATAATTAATGAGCTCAGCTGCGAAGACTATTAGCTCTAAGGTAAGAATACTTATGTTTTTTCAAGTTATAAGTAGATTTTTTAAATGTTTTTATTTTCTTTTTGTTCAATGCTCCGCTTCAATAGTCGGTTCAACATGTCTAGTTGTAGAAGCAACAAGACTAGTATCCGGTACTAAAGTAAGCACATGATGGATAAACCTAGCGACTTCACTTGATTTCGCCTCACCTCATCAGGTTGACGGCGATCTGTGCCTACCCTGTTCTTAACAGCACCCAACCTAAACACCACATTTTTTCCACGTGATAATCGAAACAATCTTTTAAAACTTTACAACAAAGGCGTCTACAAGGAAAACGAAGTATCATCATCGTCATCAAAGGCGATCAAATCAAACAACGACAAGGACTGGAAGGACATTACAATGAGTAACGTAATTTAAATGACCGATGATACGGTTCTGCCTTTCATTTGAGTTTCCAGTTTTATTTGGTGTTTTCCTCAAGCATTTGTGAAAAACAAGAGATTCAGTTTGGGTCTAATTTGTTTTTCTCAATCCGATCAAAAGCATGGGTGAGCTGAACTGTTTAATAACTTTAAAATGCTGTCTTGTTTACGGATTTTACATTGTGACTCATATGCACTTACTTTACTAACAAACGGTTTATCGGGTGCTGGCTTCTTTTTGACAATTTTTGTGGCACAAACTGCTGGGCATTTTTCAAACATCATTATCCGTTCTGCAACTGATCCTTTGCTTATAAGCATGTTTCGACTCACAGGCGTTTCGCTCTCCATTTAAATAAAAAAATTCTTTGGTTTTCAATTCAAAAATACTTCGTTATTTTAGAAAAGTACACTTTTATCAAGGAACATGATAGGTTAAAAAATTCGCTGAGGTACGTAATGAAATGAAAAATTACGAAAAAAAATTATCTCTTTATTAACCGCATAATTTGTATTAATTGTTTTTATATTTGCACTATTTTACAAGGAAAACACACTTGGAAGCCAAAACAATAATATCAATATAAGAGACTATTTTATTGAAAAAAAAAATGGTTTTATTTTTTATACATATGGAACTCTAAGTAGAGAAAGACAAAATAGAGCTACGAGCACAGATACCAAATGGCTCTATCTAGTGAAATGTTTTCGAAAAGTATGACCAAAAGGTTAAATTTAATTTAAATTGGGACTCGCAACAAGTGCGTGAATTTTTTTAAGAGTAAAAACTTGCCAACCGAGAAAAAAAAGAATAAAAAAAAGTTTATACCTAAATGACATTATAAGAGTTATTTTTATATTCGCATCGAAGTTTTTGTTTTACTTGATTTCCGAGTAAGTACCTACCTTAACATACAATGAATTTTGTTAGCTTGTGTTATTTAGCGTGTGTTATTTAGTAACTTTTTATCGATTTCATACAATCAAAGTCGCGTTGTAAGAAATAACAAATGAAAATTGAGTGGAAACGTCCCTTCACATACACAATCAAAGCTACACCCAGCCTCCACCGTCAAATACGACGGTGGCGAAAATCCGAGTTCGGTGTCGACACCTTACTAATTCCGAGTTCAAAAGAACATTTACATGAACACTATTCCGTTCAGGTGTACGAGAAAGAACAATTTTTTCCTCTACCTTTTCCACACCAGTTTCACGATTTGGTGTTGAAAAGAATACGCCATAAGTTTTTCGGGAATAGTTTCAATATAGGCTTGCGAGAATTATATTGTAACATATCGTTTTCCCTTCAAGGGTTTTTTTTTTTTACGATTATTTATAGGTAAATAAAAAAAAGGCTAAGCTAAAGCTGTCATCGGGAACCGGAACCAATCGTCTGTTTTAAAAATCGGTTAATCGTTAAGACAAAATATTTGTTTGAAAAACATTTCGCTACGTTTCCATTGCCTTGGGAAACAAATTCTCAAAATACTCGAATATACAGTTTTTTTTAAATTTCGCCAGTTTTCAATTCATACGATTGCTTAAAATGTCGCTTCATCCGTGTTTAACCTGGGCGTTTGAGCTTCTGCATTTGCTACCTGTCCCTGTCCGTCACACCGAAGCACACAACTGAAAACTCGGTCAAATACACGCTCTTATGGGAAGCGACGTATGGCACGCACTTCTTCTATGGCTCGCTTCCCGTAAGAACGTGTGTATTTAACTGAGTTGTCAGTTATGTATTTTGGCGTGACAGACGTAAAGGATTCATTGGGCTGAAGGCTTTATCTTTTACTGCGCGATCCTGCCCGAAGAGGTTGAAAAACTTTTTTTTTCTTTTCCTTTTCGCTTCCGTATCGCTTTGGCGATCTAGAATCACAACGCTTTCCTTTATTTCTTTATATGAAAATTTGGATCAAGAATGTAGCATCAGTGAGTATGAGAACTGCCTTTTTTACGCCGACCTAATCGAATAGCTTTATTATTGCTAGAGTGTAAAGATTCCATTACGCTTAAAGAAAATATTTTTGATGCCAATGCGGAACATTTTCCTAGCATCACACTCATACGCTTTTATTTCTTAAATGAAAATTGCTTTCAACCAATATTTAAAAAATATAATTAATAATAATAATAAATAATAAATAATAATAGAAATAATAACATAATATAATATAATAAAATATATTAATAATAAAATAATATAATATAATAATAAAAAAAAATAATAAATAATAAAAAAATAATAATAAAAACTCTTTCTCTGAGCCCGGTAAAACCCTTCATAGGTACTACGAGGACCGGCCGAGACTCTCACAGTAGTGTGAGATTCTTACTCACTAAAAAACCTCCCATTCTCCGTCAAAGACAACGCCTAAGTAACTTTTACAAGTAGTTCAAGCTAATTGAGGCGGCTTGGTGTGGCGGCTGGTGGTGAGAAAAGAACTTGTGTGGTTCAAGACTCCTGGTGTTCAAAAAGCCATCTGAGAGAAGAAGAGAGCCTATAACAGATCTGAAAACAAGATGTTTTGGCGACTATTCGCCGTCTCAAAGGAAAGAAGTAAAATATCGTACAAAGGGTTAAATCCAAAGACTATACACTTGTTTCAAATAAGAACGACGTTTAACGCAGACTGAGCGAGCACCGTTTGGAGCTGCTCAATCCCAAGAGGGCACTGAAATTTGGCAATTCCACTGCTGACGAGATTAGGGCGGAGAATAGTCCTACAGGAGATGAGGTCACAGCCGCGATTATATCGCTAAAAGTGGGCAAGTCTGTTGAAGCTGATGAAATCCGGCCTGAAATGCTCAAGGCAATGGGTGAAGAAGGTGTTCAATGGCCAACATGTGTCATCAAGGTGGCCTGCAAAAGTGGGAAAGTACCTAGCTATTTTCAAACAGGAGTTAAAGTGCCCATTTTCAATAAAGGGGACAAGAGGGCTTGCTCTAACTATAGAGGTATATCTCTCTTAGGTCTTCTTGGAAAAGTATTCACGAATGTGTGGCAAGTGCGTTTCAGAGCTGTAATCGAGCCTTTGTTGCAGGAAGAGCAATGCGACTTTCGGCCTGACAGAGGCACAACCGACCAGTTTTTTTTTACTCTGAACGTAGTCCTTGAGAAGGCCTGGGAATATGTCAAACCGTCCTTCACGTGTTTTGTAGATTTGAAAAAGATTGAGATTGAAGATGACCGGGTTCCTCGGGATAAGCTTTAGTGAGTTTTGCAGGACCGTGCACTGAGTGGGTCTCTTCTGAGAGCCATTCAGTCCTTGTATGGGAACTGAAGAAGCTGTGTTGGAATAAAAGGCGTCAAATCTCAACCTTTTGAAGATATGGTGATGTGGACTGGATGGTGAACCGCAGTTTTGGTGAGGAATCTTTCTGATTCAAAATGGCTGGGGTCAGGATAAGCCATCTGCTTTTCGATGGATGGGTTTGCGGTCATCTGGGGTGAGGCTGGGATGAAGGTAAATGTGAGCAAATCTGAAGTGATGGTTGTGTCCTGAACTCCTGTGCAGTGTACCCTCCCCATAAATTGAGTCTAATTGAAGGGGGTAGAGTAGTTTAAGTATAGCGGGGTCTTTTTCACGAAATATAAAAGGAGTGATACTGAGTTATATTGTAGGATTTGCCAAGCTGGAGCAATAATAAAGGAACCGCGCCCGCCGGTCATCAGGTGAGCAAAGCTTAGAGTGAAAGCAAATATCTCAGTCTTTTAATTTAGTGCTCGTTTCAACACTCATCTATTGTCATGAAACTTGGGTAATGACCGAAAAAATTAAATCGCGGGTACAAGCTGCCTAAATGAGATTTCTTAGGTGCGTTGCAAATGTTGCTGTTAGAGATGGAGTGAGAAACATCAGTGTTCGTAGAAATCTTAGTAACAGTTAGCAGCTACTTCTCCGAGTGGAACGATCAATTCTTCGATGGTTTGGAGACGTTGTTCGCATGCCCCCGACAGACTTCCTAGATAGGTCATGCTAGCCGAGATACGAGGGCGTCGCCCCCTAGTAGGCCAAGACACGTGGTTGGATCAGGTAAAGAACATCTCCGAGACCCGTCTGGGGACTGCGTCTGTGTCTCTTGAGTTGGTGGCAAAGTGTCGGGAATGATAGATGGACCATCTAGCCGCCCTCGCTCCGCGTTCCTTCTAAGGATAAGCGGTCACAGAAAATGATGATGATGATTTTGATTGGCCAATTGGATACCATGCGGCCAAACTGGGCATCCCTTACAATCCCCACTGCTGAAGTTGCGGAAATGTGAATTTGAAATAAACTCTCTTCCACTTCCACTGCAAACGTCCGGCGCTAGCAAAAACCAAACTGCGTGCACAGAACCAATATTTCTTGGTTGACCTGTGTGGTATTTCGAATAAGGGATACAAGCGCTTATCCAGTTTCTTAACTCCACTTGTTGGATATAGGCACCAACCTCATAACCATCTCCACATTCCACAGCCATCAAAATTGATCGAGACCGAATTCTGAATCAAATGAGCTATGGCCGTCCGTCCGTCTGTATGTCACATGTTTTTAGGCCTTAAATTTTGAGCTAAGGTGCTGAAACTTCGTACCTAAGGTCCACGTCATGCGAAGCAGTGCAAGTGTAAAAAGTTTTTTAAATCCGCCCAAAGACACGCCCACAATCGGTCTTAATGTGCAACTACTTCCCTTTTAGGGGTCGATTTTTCAAAAATATTGAATTTGAACCAAAAAATTGCATTTTTACGTACATTTATTTGTAACTTGGAAATATCTGTGGAAGTGTCTTATAATTAATAGTTTGTAATTAGGGGCGGTTGGGCCACGCCCCTTTTCGAAGTTTGCATTACTTATAAAATGTCAAAAAATAACTATACCATCAGCATTTTACAATGTGGGATAGGATGGGGTTCAACGGTCCGTTTTACGGACTGTAACTTCTGCGTACACACTGTAGCACTTACTCACTGGTTAATGTTATACATCACACGAACGGAAAAGATTAGAAGAAGGGGAAAAGGAGTTGTATTGCGCAAGAAAGACTGATCGTGGGAGGACACCCAACAGTCGTGTTGTACGGCTTATGAAAGAACCTCGAAACTTAACTGTACGTCCGAAGGTGGGCTCGAGGGTACTGATGTGCGTTCGATTTTTGACGAGCATTGCAGTTGAACATCTTTAAAGGGGGAATGCAACTGGCTATTTCTTATTTAAAAAAGCGAAAGGGTGGAATCGACAAAACCTTGAAATGCTTTAGTATTTCCGAGTCAAATGTCTGAGTTTTCTTTAAAAATGTTGGACACCTTCTGATAATATAAGATTTCCTTAAACTATTTTTAGACGACTCGCTAAAAAGCACTACCGAGGCATGTGGACTGTTACGTTAAATATTAGTTCCCTTTTTATTTTACTTTACCATTGTTTTAAATGTCAAAGGTAATTATAAACTATAAACCTATGCTTGGTAAGTTCAATATGTATTCAGGTAATAAATATGTCAAGAAAGCAAGAGTTTGTTTATTGTCTAACATAGGTTGTTAGACACCTATCCATAGCCTAGGTTCAAGATCTTGCTTTCGTAGCTTTTTCCTCGAATGTAATTGAATATAAAGAAAATGTCATAATATAAAACCAGAAGTCAACTTGGAGTGTTTAAGAAATTTTATTAAAAACATTTGTATTTGAAGTTTTTATTGCTAAGGCTACTTCATAACGAGACTAGGCACAAATTAAACCCTAAGTTCCATAAAACTTGCGTTTATCATGTTGTACATGCACGCGCTGGCTATAAGCAATGAGTAATTGGCTTGGCGATTGCAAGATACTTTTATGTACATTTAAATACCGAAAATTATTTTTCGCTGATCCTTTTGTTTACAAACCTTTTATCTACAATATTGCGACGGGAATATGATGGGTCATAAATAAACCCTAACACCTAACAGGGGCGTGAAAAGTACAAATATTCTCGCGCCGCTGTTAAATCGTTTAAATTTTTGGTACAGATTTTTTCTTCTTCATTTTACTAACTTTGTCATGTATATATCTGAGTGGGTGGGAACAATGATACACTTACCTACATTTTATTCCATCTATTTAAATACTCGCTGAGCAAACTTGTTGAAATGGTTTTATTGTGATTTATTGTCTGCTTAGTTATCAAGATATTTTTTTAAAACAAACAACGTAAAGGTTTTTTCTTAAAACAAGAATTCCTATATATTATTTCCTAGTAAATAGTATCTTTTCAACTCAGTATTAGATCAAGTCATTCAGTGAACTAGGAAAATGAATTCTGACGACTCAAACTCAGGTATTTGACTAAAGTGTTTCTTTTTTTTGTTCGTAAAGGGATTTTTAACGAAAGTCCGATTAAAAAATAAAATGACAATTCAGAGCACATAATAAATGTCTAAGCGTACACTAAGTACCTACAAGCCGTGAAAGTTCATAATCTAGTAAAGACCTAAAATATCTTTGAACTCCGAATTCTTAGTGACTTAGTCAGTGACTAAATAAAATACGATTAAAATAAACGAATCGTCTGTCATTATTATTTTCCTTTCCAAATCTATGAAAAATAAAAATAGATTATAACAGATTTTTTAAACAAAAAAATCGATAAAAGCTTTAGTTCGTTTGTTGCAGATTATATGACACCTTTCCTTTGCCTTAAAAAGAATAATGTCGAAGAAACATATGAAAATGGTTGTCCAAATTTTCAGCATTAGAAATTATAAGAATTTTCTAAACTGCTTCTTTGTTAGAGCCGGTTTTCCAGTTATGAGCTTACTCCACTTTAAGCCAGATCAGTTGAACCCGAAATAAAAGCAATCTGGAGTCAACACCTACAGTTCTTCAGTGCATGGCTTCTCTGCGAACAAGCTAACGAAATTTTCTACTCTCGGAATAATTCACTCTACCAACTGACACTTCACCAAGGGTCTTCAATTCTAGAACAAACTTTGTTTTTCTCATTCATCCTTTCGAGAAAAAGACCTCGAAATACAGTGGTCGAAATTTTCATAAAAACACACTTAATTTTGAATTTTTCCTTGCTGTCTAAATTTTCATTAATTTTTTTTTGATCTTGATAAAAATTCTTGATTGCAAAAAAACGTAATTTCAAACACTTTTAACAAAAACGGATAAAAGTTTTTAACGAAAAAGGAAAGAAAAATAATAACGAAATTCCCATAGAAAACCGCATCAATCAATCGGTCATTTTCGGTGACCGCTTATCCTTAAAAGGGTCGCGGAGGAAGGGCGGCTAAATGGTTCTTCCATCGCTCCCGATCCTCAGCTGCCAACTCAAAAAGCACAGGTGCGATCTTGGCGATGTTCTTAACCTGAACCCACCACCTGCTTCTTGGCCTATCAGGGGGTGACATGATCGCATCTCGTCTTAAATGGCCTGTCCACAAAGTCTATCGGTGGCATACGAACAACGTGTCCAAACCATCGAAGAATTGATCGTTCCACTCGGAGATGTAGCTGCTCCTTATTAAGATTCATACGAGTACTAACGTTTCTCACTCTATCCCTAAACGTGCACCAGCAACACACCTCAGGAATCTCATTTCGGTAGCTTGTACCCGCGATCTAATTCTTTCGGTCATTACCCAAATTTCATGACCATAGGCGAGGGTTGGAACTAACACAGAATAAAAACTGCGATTTTTGCTTTCACTCCAAGCTCAGCCTTCCTGATGACAAGCTGGCGCAGTTCCTGTACTATTGCTCTAGCTTGGCCAATCCCACAGAATAACTTGGTATTACTCCTTCCATCTTACGTGAAAAAGATCCCGAGACACCACAGCCTCCCAGCCTCACCACAGATGGCCGCAAACCCATCCACTGCTCGCTGAAGTTCCTCCTCGGACGATGCCAGGATGGCTCAATCATCTGCGAAAAGCAAATGGCTTATCCTTTCGCCTGCCATTTCGAAAGATTCTTCACCAAGACTGCGTTTCTTCATACAGTCCATATATGCTATGAAAAGGAGAGGCGATTGGACATGGCACTGGCGAAGTCCAACGCACACATTACTCGAGCACAGCTTCTGCAGATCCCGTACAAAGGCTGAATGGCTCTCAGAAGTGACTGACTCAGTGCATAGTCCTGCAAAACTCACTAAAGCTTATACCAACAGGCGCAAACCGGTTTGGCATATTCCCAGGCCTTCTTAAGAATAACATTCAGAGTAAAAAATTGGTCGGTTGCGCCTCTACCAGGCCGAAAGCCGCATTGCTCTTCCCGCAACAAAAGCACGATTACATCTCTAGAACGCGCTTCCCAAACCATTGCGAATACTTTTTCCGGAAGACTTAACCGAGATAAACCGTTATAGTTGGAGCAATCTCTCTAGTCACTTTTTTTAAAAATGAGCACTTTGACTCCTGTTTGCCAATCGATAGGTGCTTTCTTAGGTGCCACCTTAATTACATGTGTTAGCCATTCAACAGCTTCTTCACCCATTGACGGATTTGGTCAAACCCAGCAGACTTACCCACTTTTAGTGATTTAATTGCCGCAATGACTTCATCAACTGTAGGAGTATTCGCCACCCTAGTCTCGTCAGCAGTGTGATTGCCATCTTTAGTGACCTGCTGGAGATTGAGCAGCTCGGAAAAGTGCTCGCTATATCTGCGTAAAGCGTCGTTCTCATTTAAAAAAAGTCTTTGGATTTAACCCTTTGTACGATATTTAACTTCTTTCCTCTGAGACGGTGAATAGTCTGCTAACACATCTTGTTTGAAGATGTACTGGGTTCAATGTACTGGGTTCAAGAAATAGAGTTCCCACAATAGAGGCTCTCTTTTTCTCTCAGATGCCTTCTTGAACGCCAGGAGTATTAAACCAAGCAGTTCTTATTTCTCCGCTAGACGCCACATCAAGCCACTTCACTCCACAAACATTTCTTACAGAGGCAATGACTGCAGATGAAAACAGATGCCGTTCTTCCTCTAAATTTAAAAGGTCTGAATTTCTTCAAATTTCAAGAAACGCGCCGTGCAAATCGCTCCGTCTAATCAGATTCAGCATCCAGTAACCTTTCCCACCATATGCGATTCACCGGGCTTGATCTTTGCCTGGATGGCAAAAGAATAGGACACTATTCCTTTGCCTTGCAATCAAAGGCCTTAGTTTTGCGATTGCTAAAGAGCAATGTGCACAACACTGGGTGGTTATAGTTAGCGACTCAGCTCCTCTGGAACATCACAAATAATTTTTTGAACACCCGACGTTACCCCAAAGAAATCGATCAATGATCTCTGATTTAATCTGTGCCGGTACCAAGTGAATTTGTGAATGTCTTTGTTTGGAAAACGGTGCTCATAATGGCCATATGCACAGCAAAGGTCCAACAAGTTCCCTCTGTTCCTGTTTTGATCTGGGTCACCGTGCCTCCCAATCACACTTCTCCTCATACTATTGTCCGTACCCACATTAGCATTAAAGTCAGGAGAAAGAGGTCCATTTCTGCTACTCTATCTAGGGTAGCATCAACTTCGTAGAAGAAGGCCGCATACTTTGAATCTCGATTAGGTGCATACACCAAACCAAAGGGCCAATGTTGATCGCTTAAGCTTAAGCTTTTATATTAAAACCCTCCCTCCCAATGGAATAAACTCAAACACGTTTATTTGAGGATACTTTCAAGCCCAACCAGTTCAAATTCCTTTTCCGTAAGCGATGAGACATTCTATGTTCCGATTTTAAGTTGGTGCCATTGTCGATTTATAAGACTGACCATCAAAGACCTCATTTAGGCATAGCGCTGCCCCCCTCCGCCTCCCGTCATGGATAGCGTCACCATTGTCGGGCTGCTCGTATTTTCTTCGTGTTGAATCGGCAACATTCCGATATCCCTCAGACCTAGCTCCAAAAAGTGGCCGTGCTATCAGGATCAGCACATATACGATGCTTCTGCTTTTTTCTCTTCACTGTGGTTCATGGTGCGGGGGCGTTGCATTTTATGTGGACAACAGACGCCGACCAAGAAGCCGCTCATCCCCAGACAGACGCTCTTGGAGTTTAATTGTTAAAAGTTAAGCCGCCCATCTGGGATCAGACTCTGACCAGTTTGCCGCACGCTATGTATCAGACGCTACAGGGTTTTATTTAGACCTCAGGTTCATTTCTCAGTCATAACTTTACTGCCAAGGGAGGAGTATATACTCCTGAAAGCATCACTTAGAACATTCTGAACACTACTTCTTCCACAAATAATTCCAGTGGATTTAAGTCGGCTCTAACGACAGACATGCCCTACCTCAAGGCTATTCTGACCCCGACCTATAAACCAGACTTTATTTTAGATTTCGTTTAAACAAAGCTTTTGACCACTCCCATTTTTAGGGCTCGATTTGAATTGAACTTGGTAATATAAAGGGTGATTTTTTAAGAGGTTGAGAACTTTTTTAAAAAAAAAAACACAAAAAATTCGAAAAAATTAATGAAATATTTATTTGAATCGATAGTTTGAACCTTGCAATTTAATGTTTAAAGATAATTTCATGCAAATGTTGACCGCGGCTGCGTGTCAGGTAGCCCATCCGATGAGTCCAATTTTGGCATACTCTTTCACACATATCGGCCGGTATCTCACGAATGAATGCATGGATGTTGGCTTCCAGTGCGTCAATCGAAGCGGGCTTGTCCCTATAGACATTAGCCTTGACATACCCCCACAAAAAATAATCTAATGGTGTCAAATCGCACGATCTAGGCGGCCAATTGACCTGCCCGAAACGTGAAATTAACTGTTCACCAAACTCGCCGACCATAAAATGGAAGCAGCGCGCGATGAAAATTTCGAACCGAGCACGAATTTTGATAGTAAAATTCAATAATTTGCAAGCGTTGTTCATTTGTAAGACGATCCATGGTTAAATTGCAAACCAAACTGAAGCTGTTTGACAGTGACACAAGGTACTAAACACACGTCAGCTGTCAAAACCAGTGTTGCCAAAACCAAACCAGCTAAAAAATCACCCGTTATGTGTTAATATTAATAGTTTGCTATAAGGGGTGGTCAGACTACGCGGTATTAAACGGTCCGTTCTACGGACTGCGACTTTTCTCTACACACTGTAGCACTTATTCACGGTAAGTGAATTAGTGCTATACAGTGCTGCACTTTGACACCAAGTTTGTGTTCTTCTATTCAGTACAGTAAATAATATTTTATTTTATTTACAGTACCCCCTTACGAGGAAGAGGCACTTTTCGGTACTGACAATAATACTAAGCAGCTTCATGGGAAAACAAAAAAAGAGAAAACATTTTGGTTACTCGAACGGTTTCATATTCTTTCTTGGATCACAGCTTATGATCGTACCAAGGCGGTTTCAGATTTGATTGCTGGTCTAACTCTTGGTATGACAATAATCCCGCAGAGCATAGCCTATGCATCTTTAGCAGGCGTTTCATCACAATATGGACTTTACTCATCATTCGTCGGTAGTTATAATTTTCCTTTTTGCCTTGAAAACTTAATTTTGATACTACTACAATTTTTTCTACAGGGTCATTCGCTTACGTGATTTTCGGAACTATTCCCCAAGTATCAATAGGACCTACTAGTCTGATGGCATTGCTCACCTTGCAGTACACCATGGGTCTTCCAGTAGAGTTCGTGATTATTCTCTCATTTGTGGCTGGAATTGTCGAACTAGCGATGGGTGTTTTAAACTTGGGTAAGAAGGTATTTTAAAAACGTTTTCTTTCATTCTCGAAATATTCGTTAAATTTTATTATTGTTTTTTTTTTTTTTGCCGTGGGTAGGTAAAAACCTTCAAAGGCACTATGAGATCGGTAGGATCTCACTATGTGAGATTCTTAAAACCCTCTGCTAAGTTCCCTTAACAGATTCCCTTACAGCTTCTATACCAATCGTGTTTGGCAGGTTGCCTTCCAGCGAAAGCACCTAACTTACTTGAGGTGGCGCTACAGTCCGGGCTGGACCTGGGTCTCAGCAAACAAGCTTCCCAAGCCAGTTCAGTCTCCTGTTTCGCACGTGAAATGGGCTGAGGTTCCTTTCCACTTGCGCGTGCCACCTGAGTCTCGGAGCTCCTCTAATGCGCCGTCACTGCGGGGTGGATTCAAAGATTCCGGGCCGGGCGTTGGTGTCCATCCACTCTAAATGACCCAGTCATATTAGCCTTTGTGTTTTGACTCTTGTCGTTGTAAGCCCATAGAGTTCGATGTACTATCTTCTCCTCCACTCTCTGTCAATGCAGAAGGGACCATTAATCGTCTGAAGAATTTTCTTCTAGAAGCAGCCAAAAGTGTTTGCCCCGCCTTTGACAGGGTCCATGCGTGAAGCAGGACTATTATGATGACGGTCTTATAAATGGACACTTAAGTTGCTCGAGAGAGGGCTTAACTACTAGTTTGCCTTCTTAGCCCCAAAGAAACAGCAATTAGCAAGAGTTATACTTCGTTTAATTTCAGCGCTGGTGTCGCTTGACCTAAAGCCAAATTTCGACATTTGGTCTTATGTCGCTTGTTCTTATATCACGGCACCCACATGTCAGCGCGTCGCCTTTTCTATTTCCTTTTTTGACATCAAAGGGGTCGGTGAGGTTTTCCTGCACAGACTGACAGGTTGGCTATGGCGGGGATGACAATACTAGACCTCGTGATTTATAGCCCGTCTCTATAGATGCTGTCCTGCGCGGCTTTGTAATCGATGGAAAGGTGGTGGGTATATATTTGGAATCGCAGGGTTTTCTCCAAACTCTGCCGCAGTGTTAATATTTGATCGATGGTGGACTTTCCTGGCCTTAAGATACACTGATATTTGCCAGATTGTTGCCTCACGGCTACAGGCGTTCACACAGTACAGCAGAAACAATCTTATATGCGATGCTAAGGAGACTAATTCCTCTTTAGTTGGCACAGTTCAGGGAGTCTCCTTTCTTGAGGATCGGGCAAACAATGTTGGGGTTCCATTCAATGGGCATGTTTTCCTTCGACCATATTTTGTAGATGAGCTGGTACGTGCTCCAGCTCCTAACTAGCTCATAGCTAGCGGACGTAAAAACTTCAGCAGCTGAGCCATTTACTCCGGCTGCTTTGTTACACTCAAGCTTAGACAGAGCTACTTTCACCTCATCCAGGTCGGGTGCGTGGTATCGTTGGAATTCTTCGTGTGTAACGTCTTCACCCGGGTTGAATGGTTCGTTCTGCTTGACTGCGGAATTTGGTTCATCTTTGCCATTATATAAATTGCAGAAATGGTTTCTTCAAATACTCAGCATCGACTGCGATTCCACTACGACGATGTTCTCCTAATAGTCCTTAGAGGCTTTGGTTCGAACTTAATTCCCTTGGGAGGACCTTTTGATACTCTGGTAAAACTTTCTAACCTCATTCCTGTTGTAAAATCTCTTTATCTCTTCCACAACGCGCTTCTCGTGCTCTCTCTCTTTTTCCTACGGGGAAGCCGGTGTTGCTCTTCTTCTCGTAGAGCTCTCGAGCAGCTCTAGTCCTTCTGTGCAGAGGCGCATGTGCTGCATGTGCTTGCCGGCACTCATCGTCAAACCAAGGGTTTTGTTGTGGTGGCAGTGTGAAACCCAGCACTTCAGAGGCGGTGTCTCTGATGGCAAATTTGCAATGTTACCAGTGGCTATTAGTTCTTGATGCTGGCTGCATAGGACTTCGTAGAAGGCTTTGCGAAACTCAGCTGGAGAAAAACCTAGCGATCTCTTGCGGTTGTAGAGTGCCCACGTCCAACTTCCTCACAGTATTTCCATTTCTCGGCGTTGGGCGGGATACCCGCAGCTGTACCTTGGCCACAACAAGGTAGTGACCCGAGTCAATGTTGGCCCCTAGGAAAGTTTAGAAATCCATCATGCTGGAATAGTGCCTTGCGTTGATTGCCTTGCGGTCAATCTGGTTGAAGTTTGATTGATCGGGAGATCTCCATCTCCCTTTGTGGATATTGAGGTGCGGGAACTGTGTACTAGCTACCAAAACGTGTTGCCCGCAGCAAAGTCAAACGGCCTGAATCCGTTATCAAAGGTCATTTCGTGCAGGCTGTGCTTTCCGATTGTACGACCAAATATGCCCTGCCTTCCTAGCTTGGCATTAAAAATGGCTATGGGCCCTGCTCATTCGCTTTGTTCAGTAGCTCGTAGAATATATCTCTGGCGTCGTCATCTTTCTCCTCTGTGGGGCATGCGTGCATATGAGGCTAATGTTGGCGAATCTAGCCTGAGACGCCCGTTCACAGGGTTGAAGCTCAAGACTCTTTGCCTAATTCTGTCTAGAACATATATCCAAAAATCTTCTAAGGCTTACATCCGGCTAGTTTCAATCTACATATAAGTACTTCTGGGGTTGCTGGTCCTCAATCGGACGCCTCTCAGGTGGCGGATATGTTAACGCTCACTAGTTGTGGTGGGTACCGGTATAGCCCTGGGCGTGTGCCTCAAAATGCAGCTTCCTGGTAGACAACTGTTTCGAACATTAAAAAGCTTTTCCTCTTCAAGCACGCCAATAGAATGAACAACAATCAGATGTATGCCAGATTTTTTTATTGAATACTCTGCTGGCATTCAATACCCCGAAAGACTTCCTAGACAGGTCATGTTAGCCGAGATGCAAGCGCTTCGCACCACCGGTAGGCCAAGAAGCAGGTGGTGGAATCAGGTTAAGAACATCTCCGAGACCCGTCTGGGGATCGCGCCTGTGTCTCTTAAGTTGATGGCAGAGGATTTGAAACCATGGAAGGACCATTTAACCGCCGTCGCTCCGCGATCCTTCTTAAGATAAGCGGTCACCGAAAATGATGACGATGATGATGGTTTTATCATTGCTTTTCTCCTTAAAGGCCTTACACTTGCGGGGGTAAACTTTGGTGATTCTGTGTAGGGTATTCATACTGCTTCATCAGCGTTTGTGTGCTGATGAAGCAGTTTTGGCCGCTGGATCGAGTACACATTTTCTTTTCTATCCTAAGATTCTTTTTAAGGGCAGTAATAACCCCTTGCTCGCGAACTATTGTACACAAAAAAAAAACTACATACACACCTATTGACTACAAATCACAAATAATCCCCAACTGAATTTTATTGCAGGATTTATATTAAATTTTATATCGCGGCCAGTAACAAGTGGGTTTACTACCGGTACTTCAACAATCGTTATTTGTATACAACTTAAGAGTATGATGGGGATTAAAGGCAATGTTAGAGACATTGGTATATCAAATCTACTTTCACAAATAAGTCTTGGAGATTCCGTTTTAGGATTCACAATAATTGGAACTCTTCTTCTCCTTCGGGTGAGCTTAAAAGTTACAAATTTCAAATAAAGTTTTTCCTAACAATTTTTCAAAATTTTTCCTTCACAGCAATTGAGTAGATTGAAGTTCGAAACAACGACATCACTAAGGAGGTTTTCCAAGGTAGCCCTGTGGTATATCAGCATTTCAAGAAACGCAATTGTCGTGCTGGTTTCGTCCTTTATAGCATATGCTTTAGTAAACAATAACGGAACTGAGAGTATGCCGTTTGCACTTTCTCCAAAAGTTAACTCCACACAAATTTCAGTGCAATTACCCCCTTTTGAGATTTCCTATGGTAACGAAACGTATAATTTTCTGGCTATTTGCAAGGAGCTAGGGAGTGCGATTTTCGTTGTTCCAGTTGTAGCAATCCTGGCTAACGTCGCCATAGCTAAGGCTTTTGGTAAGTAACTGATAACTTTATAACTGAAGGGAAACTTTAATTAAGTGCTTTATTTTGCAGTTAAGGACGCCAGTTTAGATGCCTCACAGGAAATGTTTACGCTTGGCATGTGCAACGTGGTGGGTGCATTTTTTAACGCAATGCCAACTTGTGGAGCATTTACCAGATCCGCTGTAAGTCAGGCCAGTGGTGTAAAAACCCCTATGTCCGGTGTATATACTGGTAAGTATATATTACACAATATATCGTATAGTAAGGTTTGATACAGATACATCGAATTACACATCCGCTGTGAAGTTTTACCTTTGAAAGGGAGAAGAAATCCGAGAAAAACTAATTGGTCACAGCTTAGAGAGGAGCTTGGCAACTCTGTTCAAGTTCCACTCAAACTCAGATCAAAACGAGAGGTAGAGATGTCTGCTAAACATCTGAATAGTGTCCTTACCCGCTGCTTTGAACTAGCATGCCCGGTTACGAAAAACCCTAGGAGAAAACCGGTATCTTCGGTGGAATGCTGAACTGCAGCATATTCGCAAAGAGACCAGGAAGCTCCTGAATCAGTCATTAAAAACCAATTTGGTGGAAGACTGGAATCCATACTAATCGGAGCAAAAGGGTTTTGAGAAACTTATTTTAATTAAGCTGTTGTCCGTGCTGAAAAAAATATTCACTGCATGCCTCGCCTTGGCTAACATACCCACCCTTTTTTGTATTGTTCATAACCTGGTAAGTTTGACAATAGTCTTGCCAAAAGTTTCAGACCCACAAGTCTATCTTCCTTCATACTGTAAAGCTCACGGTTGCTCTGCGATTGCATCCTCTTTTTGAGGTGCAATAAGCTTATCAGCCTGGAAAATCCTGAATGTGCTCTTCACCAGGCAGATTATAAATAAAAATAAATAAATAGAGTGGCGCAACAGCTCGAGGTGAACCAGGGCCAACTTCTCAACCATGTATGCTGTGTGTGCTATATTTTTTCACATACAAGGGGACCTACAATTTTTTGCCGAATCCGAACGGCACTTTGAGAAGTTTTTCAAGACAAATGTTACTCTCGGAGGGTTTGTCAAACCCTCGCGGAGGTGGGAGCCGTGAAAAAGAACAAGTCTTTTTTTTTCAGGCAGATTACGTGCTGGGAATTTTCTTCGGTATTTAGGGGTGCTTTTGATAACGTGACCTTTGACAGCATGAGCAGCAAGAAAAAACGGTGTATATGAAACAGTTGTTCAATAGATTAGGGCAATGCTTATTCACAGGATGCTGATAACCGAGGCAGATTGTCGCAAGTGCGCCATAACTGGGGGCTTCCCGCAAAGTGTTCATGGTGGTAGACTATTCGCTCTCAACCTACACACAGGCCTATGCGGATGATGTCGCCGTTCTGTTTGTCGCTCCAAACCAAGGGACTGTGTGCTCTCAGTGGCAGAGACCCCTTGACTTGATCGACCATTGTTGTACCAGAAAAGGGCTTTCAGTGAATCCTCTTACGACTATGTTTGTTCTCTTTACGAGAAGCTGCAATTTCACTGGTCTGACTTAACTTAAAGGTGTCACTCTCTCGATATCCGATGAATTCAAATATTTGGGAGTAATCCTTGTTCATTTTTTTTTTGTCGAAGATTGCTACTATCTAATGGAGCACTCAGATGCAAGTACTGGTTCATTGTACTACCATGCAGACACCTTACTTTAAGTTGGATAGGACTGCAGTGGTGAAGAGCTTAGATTGTCAGCACTCACCATATCAGCCCCAAAAACGCGCTTCTTCTGGCGTGTTTGTTGAGCAGAAGGTGGTGCCCGATATAAGAAACGGTGTGGTTTGTTTCATTTGGTGTCACTTCCACCGCCCTGTCCCATTTCATAAACACTGCCGAAGGGTCGACCGGAGTGCTTGCCGTTAATCGTTCAGCTGCTTCCTTCTCCTCTTCTGCTGTCCCTTAGTCAGGTGTAACGCAGGGCCAAACTCTTTCGGAGACCGTTCAACCATAAGAGTATCCCAAGTCTTACTGTCAGCAGCAGTGCATTGAGTAGCATTCTTACTCAAGCGTAATTTGCCGACATAGTTGAACAAAGATACCCAAGAGTAGCTTGTTTCTTTTTTTTCCATACATGAATGTTAGGGTCTCAAACGCCATGTAGAGACTTCGAGTGGGCCTTGGCAATTGCCAGAGTTTACTACCACCTGGAGTAAAAAAAATTTATGTTCTCCATTCTTTTATTATTTTAGATGGGATGGGGAACGGGTGAAAAGGGGATGATTTCGGAGTTTGGGGTTGAAACCCGACAACAAACTAGAGTCCGCGGGGTCATCAGTCCCGTCACCTCACCTTAGTGAAGCGCCCTTGCGGCAGGGGGTAATTCTTGATAGAAAGCTTCTTTGGTCCAAGCATGTTGAATTCAAAACCCAAAAAGCACTGTCCACTTTCTGGCAGTGTAGAGTCGCTTTTGGCAAGGCATGGGGCCTATTTTTGAATCCGCTCTTTGGGTCTATACGGCCATGGTAAGACTACGGCCGTATCATTTGAATCGGTGGAACAGGCTTTCGCGGAAACGTGTTACTGTTTCTTTTGACAGACTTCGTAGAACGGCTTGTGTTAGCTGCACGGGGCCTCCCCTAGCACGCCGAGCTCTGCTTTGAATATTCTGCCCTTTCCTGCCTTAACCAGGGCCCAAAATTTGGCAGAGGGCAGAAAAGGACAAAATATTTTTTAATAATTTTTCGTAAAGATCCAAAAAATGAACTCTTCTATAGGTCATTTTATGAATTTATTTATTGCAATTTGTACCTATTTAACAGCCTGCAATTATTAAACTACTAATGTCACTCCACCAAGTTCGAACTGCCAAACAAACTCACAATCGAATTAATAAAGTTATATCCAAGCATCTTTCGACAATTCAAAATCAGAATCTTATGTCTACTGTCCACCTAGACTGGAAAAATGAAAGACACCTGAAAAGCATATAGCATGCATGGTTGTGAGAGGTCAGGCGAGGGCTCTAGTGAGCTATAAGTGTCTATTAGTTTTATATTCTAATTCCTCCTTCGCCTTATGGGACATAGTATAGAACAAGGGGTCCTCCACCGCTTGCGCGTAAACGTGTGTAGCTTCCAGCGGCGTTTGCTCCAATAGTTCCAAAACTCTTTACCAGTTACATGCATGCCTCGTCTGCGAATCTATGCCATTGCCGTCGCTGGATAATTTTGGTTACAGGCTCATGACTTGTCCTCAGAAAAGTTCGGCTTCAGATATACGGTTTGGCCAGAAAATCCTAAGTATATTCCGGACACGGGTTATTTTTCCAGCACTGCATTCATACAGTTATAAAGACTCGATATTCAAGCGGATCAGTTTTGCGCAACATACCAAACGACGACTAAACTTTGCCAATCTGGTTGGCCATATCACGTTCGGTTCGATTATTTAACTCTTTGCTTCACGCATCTCAATATCCACAAATGGATCCCGCTTGAGATCTCCCGATCAATCTATCGTCAACCACATTGTCCAATAAGGCACTCCTCCAGTATCATGGATGTCCGAACTTTCCCAGGGGCCAACATTGACTCAGATCACTACCTTGTTGTAGTCAAGATACAGCTGCGAGCCAACATTCCGACCAACACCAAGAAATGGAAATACTGTGAGGAAGTGTAACATCGGCTGGCAACAATCGCAAGAGATCGAAAGGTCCTTCTGTAACCGAGTCTCTCAAAACCTTCTTTTAAGTCCTATGCATCCAGCATCAAATATTAATAGTCAGTGGCAATATTGTCAAAATGCCGCCTTTGAAGTGCTGAGTCTTACGCGACCACCACAACGAAACCCCTGTTTTGACGATGAGTGCCGACAAGCACATGCAGCTAAACAGGAAGCTTACAAAGCGGCTCTGCACAGAAGGACTAGAGAACCTCGTGAGCTCTACGAGCAGAGGAGGAGAAAAGAACATCGGCTTCTCTGAAAGAAAAACAGAGAGCACGAAAAGCGCGCGGTTGAAGAAATAGGGAAATGTTACAACAGGAATGAGGTTTGAATGCTTTTCGAGAGGATCAAAAGGTTCTGCCAAGGGTATAAAGTTTGAACCAAAGCCTGTAACATTGTAGTGGAATCGCAGTCGGTGCTGAGAATTTGGAAAAACCATTTCTACAGACTGTATAACGGTAAAGACGAACCAAATTCCGCAGTCAAGTAGAACGAATATTTCAACCCTATGAAAACTTTACCCGACCTGGATGAGGTGAAAGTAGCTCTGTCTAAGCTTAATTGTAACAAAACAGCCAGAGCAGACGGCCCGGCTTCTGAACTTTTTAAATCCGCTGGCGATCAGCTGGTTAGGAGCATACACCAATTCATCTGCAAGATATGGTTGGAGGAAAACATGCCCGATGAATGGAACCTTACCACTGTTTGCCCAATCCTGTAGAAAGGATGCTGCTGTGTGAACGCCTAAAGCCGTTTCTCAACAATCTGACAAGCAAATATCAGTGTGGCTTTAAGCCAGTAAAGTCAGCCGTCGATCAAATATTGGAGAAAACCCAGGAATTCCAAATCGAGATTCACCACCTTTATATATGACATATGACAGCATCTATAGGGACGAGCTATTAAGCGCAATGTCTCATTTTGGCATCCCTGCCAAACTCGTCAATCAGTGCAGGATGACGATGGAAAACTCACGCTATTCCGTCAAGGTCGGTAAAAACTTCGCTGACCCTTTTGATATCAGAAAAAAAGTTAGAAAAGGCGACACGCTGTCATGTGACGACAACATCATACTTGAGAGAATTTCCGCGCCAACACCAGAGGCACAATCTCTCAAAATTCCATTCAACTGCTCGTATACACAGACGATATTGAAATAAGTGGAAGCACAAAGCGTGATGTCGGAGAAGCCTTGATGAGTATTGCGATATGACTGCTTAAGTCAACAAAAAGTCTGTCAAAAGACTGAAAGACTGAAATCAAGCTAAGGATATCTCTTGCCTGTTTCTTTGGGTTAAGAAAGCAATTTAGTAGTAAAACCCTCTGCCGAGCAACTTATGTGACAATTTCTGATGTCAGTTC
The DNA here is from genome assembly GCA_947623515.1 of Neoascia interrupta. NCBI lineage: Eukaryota > Metazoa > Arthropoda > Insecta > Diptera > Syrphidae > Neoascia > Neoascia interrupta. The sequence goes on along the minus strand of OX392464.1, from coordinate 93,466,524 downwards.
TGCTTTACGGTGCAGAAGCATGGATCCTGTCAAAGGCGGATGAAAACACTTTAGGCTGCTTCGAGGGGATAATTCTTCGGACGATTTACGGTCCCGTCTGCATAGACGGACGGAGACTAGAAGAGGACAGCGCCAAGGACCTCAGCCAAGTTCGGTTGCGAAACTGGAAACGGCTAGCTGGCTGGCGAAGCATGTTGGCTGCGGCCCATCACCTCCCCGGACTGTAGCGCCACCTTAAGGAAGAAAGCAAGTAAAAAATACTTTGATACAAAAGCATTTGAAGCTGTCGAGTCTCTCTTCTGATTTTCCACCCACCTAACAACTAAATTAAATGCTAACGTTCTTATGAAAAGCGGTCCCGTGACGTCTGTTGTCAAGATTGGGGCCAGCCGAATACAAAGCACCTTTTTCTCTTCAGATATGCAAATAGAATGGACAAAAATAAGATGCATGTCAGATACTTTTATGAAATACTTTGCTGCTTATGCTATTGCTTTTCTCCGTAAAGGCATAACACTAGCGGGGGAATGCTTTGGTGTTTTTGTGCAGAGGTTTCATGTTTGGCTCATCAGCGTTAGTGTTCGAGATCGAGAGTTTCTTTCTTTTCTATCCCAAAATTCTTTCCGCTGGCGATGTACTACACATTTTAAGGGTAGTCATAACCCCTTTGAATAAAAATGTATTTATATATTCTTTTAGGGGTACTCGTCCTCCTTGCAATTGGTATCCTTACACCATATTTTGAGTACATTCCGAGGTCCACTCTCTCTGCTGTTCTGATTTCTGCTGTGATGTTCATGGTAAGCGACAAGCGCTAAGCAGCACACAAATTATATATATAAAAAACTAATGAACATTCTATTTAAGATTGACTTTAAAATAGTCAAAAAGCTTTGGACCAGAAATAGAACAGATTTCTTCAACTGGATGGGTGTTTTTGCAGTATGCCTAATGGGAGGCGTTGAGCTTGGATTGCTCTTTGGAATAGTTACAAATATGCTGTTAATCGTTTTTCGCATTGCAAATCCTAAGATCGAGGCCAATATTATAAATGTAAGAAACCTTAAAATACTAACCATACTATGTTCTTTCGTTCATACTTAAATATTTACAGATTCAAGGAGAAAATCTCTTATATGTTGCGCCATGTGCCGACATATATTATGCAGGAGCCGAATGCATTCGCGAAAAAGTAAAATCAGCATGCGCCTCCTATAACGATAAGTATTCAGTTGCCATCGAGTGCGAGAAATTAATGGAATACGATTATACGTCGATATTTGTAGTGAAATCAATTTTAAAAGATATGGAAGAAAAAAGCCTGTCTGTTTACCTTCTTTCACCCAATTTAAAAGCAAGTGATATCACAGCTCACCTTAAAAGCCACGTAAAGATCTTTT